>OU612060.1:86345317-86985553 GCA_914767635.1 Melanostoma mellinum
AATTTCTTTTCACGAGCCGTGTTCATCCTTCATGGATCATTTCGTTTGCAGACATTTAGGAATTATTTTAATAATGTGCTCAGATGATATTCAAAAATATTCACATTCTTTTTATTATTTTTTATGCATTTTTTTATTTCTTAGTATCTTAACCAAACAGCTGGAGAGGATCAATTTTCTGCTGAGCGAAAAGATATAACTGGAGGTGAAACTTCAGTACGTGGAAGCACTTTACGAAGTCAACTTCAAAATTCGAGTGCTTACCAGTATTTCGAAAATCTTTCTGGAAAGTCAACTCTTCAGGACTTCAATTTTATAAAAGTTTTAGGCAAGGGTTCATTTGGAAAAGTCATGCTTGCTGAAAAAAAAGGCACAGAAGAAATTTATGCAATTAAAGTATTGAAAAAAGATGCCATTATCCAAGATGATGACGTCGATTGCACAATGACTGAGAAGCGTATATTGGCCTTGGCAGCAAAGCATCCATTCTTAACAGCACTACATTCATGTTTTCAAACACCGGTATATGTATATGAAATAAGAAATTTTTATTTTTACAAAAAGCAATCATTTCAGGAGCGTCTATTTTTTGTAATGGAATACGTAAACGGAGGAGACTTAATGTTTCAGATACAGAAAGCACGCCGTTTTGAATCCACACGAGCAGCTTTTTATGCTGCTGAAGTTACATTAGCCTTACAGTTTCTGCACTCGCACGGAGTGATTTACCGTGACCTGAAGTTGGACAACATTCTTCTTGACCAAGAGGGTCACTGTAAACTTGCAGATTTTGGAATGTGCAAAGTATATAACTGTAGGATTCAAGACTTTTCGGTATGTGCTTATATAAAACCATTTTCAGGAAGGAATATTAAACGGAGCACTCACATCAACCTTTTGTGGGACGCCTGATTATATTGCTCCTGAAATACTAAAAGAGCAAGAATACGGCGCATCAGTCGATTGGTGGGCGCTTGGTGTACTAATGTACGAAATGATGGCTGGGCAGCCACCCTTTGAAGCTGATAATGAAGATGAACTATTTGATTCTATACTACATGATGATGTTTTATATCCAGTGTGGTTATCACGAGAAGCAGTATCTATACTTAAAGGTAAGATAGAAAACTACCATCAACCATAGCTTAGCTAATCCATCTAATATACCAAAAATTAGAATAAAAAATGTTTTGATTCTGTAAAGGTTTTTTTTAAAACTTTAAAAGAAGAGACTATAATTGGCAAATTAATATTTCTCTACTTTCTTGGGTCTAGCCAATAGCTACGTGCAGACGGTATATAAAAGCCGCAAATGTTGCGGTTCTGACGTAATTTTCACGTCATAATTTACGGCTATTGTTTATCTACGATTATCGTCTGAAAGATTTTTTGACACAGTCTGCAGAAACCATGAGCAAAACACACATTTCAAACGACCTCCTAAGCTTAAACCTGCATATTATGTCCCCCTCTTTTTCTTCATATCGATAATTTCTGATAAGAATGTATTAAGCGACATTTTTGAAATTGTTAAGGAATCGAGAAATCGTCTTATTTAGATATTTTTTGTGTATTTCATTGGAAGGAACAGATTTCGAAAAGGATTTTCAGAATACAAAACTTGTTATCATTGCAAACCCGGAGTTTAAATCAGATAAGAAGTTTTTGTCGCTTAGTACATTTCCGAGGTCAAGCTATTGGCGCTTGATACAATTGTAAATGGCGCTGAAAACACAGTAATGGTCTCAAAAAATAAAGGTTTGAAAAAATTGTGTCCTTTAATTCATTTTTTATTTTTTTCTCACTAACAATAAAATAAATAAAACTTACTTACTTACTTAGGTGGGCATTACAGTTCGGGGTGAACCTGGGCCTCAACCAACATCCTTCTATAACGACTTCGATTTCGCGCGAGCTCTTTCCAGTTTCGCACTCCAAGTCGGTTGAGGTCTTCATCCACTTGATTGCGCCACCTAAGACGAAGTCTTCCCCTTGTGCGATTTCCCTGCAATGTGCTTTCGAACACCCGACGAGCCGGAGCGTTTGGGTCCATCCGCTCAACATGGCCCAACCATCGTATAGCCTCGCGATGCGTACTCTTCTGGCTATGCCCATGTCGCGGTACAGCTCATACAGCTCGTTGTTGTATCTTCTTCTCCACACATTGCCTTCGCATACGGGACCAAAGATCGTTCGGAGAATTTTTCTTTCGAAACGACCAAGGGTTTCCTCATCCGCTTTCGATAAGGTCCATGCTTCCGCGCCGTAAAGCAGGACTGGGATGATTAAGGTCTTATACAAGGTTACCTTGGGTTTTCTGGAGAGGTTTTTGTTTCTCAATTGCCTTCTTAACCCAAAGAAGCAACGGTTGGCAAGAGTTATTCTCCGTTTGATCTCCGCACTGATGTTGTTGTCCTTGTCTACAGCGGATGCTAGGTAGATGAAATCCTGTACTACCTCGAAGTTATGTCTGTCTATTGTGACGTATTGTCCAATTCGTCGATGTTGTGTGTTCTTGTTTGATGACAGCATATACTTCGTTTTGCCCTCATTAACAATCAAACCCATTTTTGCCGCTTCTGTTTCAATACTCGCAAAAGCACCTATGACATCACGCTTATTTCTTCCCATTACGTAAATATCGTCTGCATAGGCGAGTAATTGTACAGACTTTTGAAAGATTGTTCCTCTGGTGTTGACGTTGGAGTTTCTTATAATCTGTTCAAGTATGATGTTGAAGAAATCGCATGACAGTTTGTCGCCTTGCCTAAAACCTTTTTCGACATCAAAGGTCTCGGTGAGTTCTTTACCGACCTTGACGGAGCAGCGTGAATTCTCCAAAGTCATCCTGCATAGTCGTACGAGTTTTGCTGGGATGCCGAAACTAGACATGGCTCTGTACAGCTCGTCTCGTAGATACTGTAGATACCTCTAGGTCGGGAGGTTGGCATTCTTGATCATCGTCCGAGCTGAATGGGGCAATCTGCCTGACAGCGGAATTGGTGTCCTCATCGCTGTTAAGCATTCTGCAGAAATGTTCTTTTGAGATCCTCAGTAGCGACTCTGACTCTACAACTATGTTTCCCTGCTGGTCCTTACAGGCTTGAGTTCGGGGTTTGCCACTCTGGCAGAATCTTTTTACCTTTTCGTAAAACTTCCGAATCTACTTCCTTTCATGGCACGTCTCTATTTCCTCAAACGAGCGCCTCTCATGCTGCTTCTTTTTCTTTTTGAGAAGTCGGTGTTCTTCCCTTCTTTTCTCCTTGTAGATCTCGTTATACTGATGGTAAGCAGCCCTTGTTCGTTTTTGCATCAGCATTTGTCGTGCTTTTTGTTTGGCTGCATTTGCCTGCCTGCATTCTTCATCGAACCATGGGTTTCGTTTTGGTGGCCGAGTGAAACCCAGAACCTCAGAGGCAGCGGTTCTGATGGCTTCTTGGCATTGCTGCCACTGGTTTTCAATGCTTAATGCAGGCGGCATGGGATTCAAGGATAATTGAAGGGACACTCGATTGGAAAAGGCATTGGCAATCTCTTGCGATTGTAGCTTTCCGACGTCATATCTCTTCACAGCGTTATTTCTTCGTTATTATGCTGGTCGTGAACACGATATCCTCATTCGTACCTTGGCTACAACAATGGTAAAGGTCCGAGTCAAAGTTGGCCCCTCGGAAAGTTCGGACATCTAACACACTGGAAGAGTGCCTTGCGTCGATCGCAACATGGTCAATTTGGTTGACGGTTAATTGATCTGGGGATCGCCATGTACCTTTATGAATTTTGAGATGCGGGAAGCGTGTACTACTTACAACAAGATTTAGCCCCGCAGCAAAATCGATTAGCCTCAGTCCGTTTTCGGAGGTTTTGTCATGGAGGCTATGCTTACCGATTGTGTTTCCAAAGATGTCCTCCTTCCCTAGCTTTGCGTTAAAATCGCCAAGAACGATTTTCACGTAGTGTCTAGGGCACTGCTCATACGTTTCTTCGAGGAGCTCGTAGAAACAGTCTTTGGAATCGTCGTCTTTCTCTTCTGTGGGGGCGTGGGCGCAAATAAGGCTAATGTTGGCGAATTTAGCCCTGATGCGGATGGTCATTATACGCTCATTGACTGGATTTTGGCTAATCACCTTATCCCTGAGTCTTCCTCTAACGACAAATCCGCACACGAATAGGCGCTGTTTCTGTTGTCTGTAGCAGTCGCCATAGTAGATGTCACAGTTTTTCATCTTCTTTATGCCCGGTCCACTCCATCGAACTTCTTGGATGGCGGTTATAAAATAAATAAAAATCTATATAAAAAGTAACATAACATTCATTTCAAACGAAAATTGAAAATGAACCCTTTAAAATTACTGGTAAGAAATATAATATCCAAAGATCCATATAAAAAAGCAACATAAATTAATTTCAGAGGTAAAAACGGAAATTTCACAAACTTCCTTTGGCAGTTTGGAAGAATATAGAATGTCAGGTTCTTTGAATTCATCAAGGCGCTTTATTTGATTTCGCCAAAACAAAAAATAAAAAAAAACACACACACTTACAAAATAAATGGGGAAAAACAGTAGACTACTTCGAGAAAATTTTTTACAATCGGATACAACCCGATCTTATTAGATTAGATTAGCTAGATTCTTTATTTTTTCAATAGTTTTAACAATAAGGATTTTTAAGAATAAGGACATGGCAAAACTGTTGACTGCCTGAAATGACATTTCGTATGATTTTTAAAGAATAAAAGTAAAAAAAATGTAAAAATACTACTAAAATGTATATGTGTTGACGCAAATTATATTAATGTAGGTTAAGAACGTAGGTTAAGAATGTAGGCTAAGAAAATAAAACATAAACGGAATGAGAACGTAGCTGCACCAATGTTTACTTTGATAATTAACACACTTGCGTGTTCTATTGAACTCAATTATGAATTAGTTTATTTGTGCCAAATTCGTGGCTTAAATACAATTTACCATTTACAAAAACGCGGAATGAGAACGCAGCTGCACCTGTGTCATAGTGCAGTGCAAGCGCATTCTGTTTATGTTTTATTTTCTTAACCTACATTCTTAACCTACGTTCTTAACCTACATTAATATAATTTGCGTCAACATATTCCCCCTTTTGAAGTTATTCAACTTCAACCGTGAATCGTTCTCCGGCCTTGGTCGCTTGGGATTTACAGTTGTCATCGGTTGGGTTCGTTGTGACCACCAGCGGTAAACTGCATATCCAGCAGAAATCATCAGAGCGCCGTATAATAATCCAAACTGATGAATATCGTGTGTTGACATTAGTGGCAATATTGATGGTTCTGCAAGCTGTCTTTTTAAGTCTTTGTAGCCGTTGTTGTGTTCAAAAACAAGAGCAGGAAGGGGTCTTAATGTTGAGATTTGATGATTGGTTTCTTTTACAGTATAGGATGACAGATCTACAAGTGGAATGAATGGTGAAGAAACGTTTGTTTCCAATGCCATGAAGCTGTAAATCTTTGCAACTTTGGTTTCGAGGATACATTTTTCTTCCATTGTTAGTTCTCCAAGTCCTTGAATTTGCATTGCATACACCTGGGGTCCACACACCACATTGATGGATTGTGGAGACAACGTTGAGAAAATCCACTTGTTTGGTTTTTGAAGTTGTATCCAAACTTGTTTTTCACTTATTGTCGTTAACGTGCAACCTGTGTATGGATGATATAAATGCAAAAGTGGAATTTAAGCGGAGCACAAGAAATAAAGAACACGACTTGTTGAGTTGATAGTTAAAGCAAGAGAGAGAGGTTTTATTCGAATGACAAATGACAATTATAATAATGTAAGATATGCATGGGTTACAATAAATGCACAGAGTTGCCAGTAATTTAATTTTAGTTTACTCTATTACAATACTCCCACTTAAACAAAAATTATTAAATTAAGTAAATAATGATTATTTGGCAAATTTCAAACCTAGCCCTTTAGCGCAAAAATCGTTCTTAAGCTTTGGAACCGCCTTGGTTAAGAAGTCTGCCAGCATTTGTTCAGTCTTGATGTATTGTACCTTGATGTTTCCTTCGGTAACTTCGTGCCTTACGAAGTGGTGTTTGATGTCGATGTGCTTTGATCTAGCTCGATACGCATTTAGTAGTGATAGATCAATTGCACTCTTGTTGTCGCAGAATATAGTTGGTGTATGTGTGTTACCAGTCAGTTCTTCAATTAAGCGCTTTAGCCAAAGTGCTTCTTGAGTGGCTGCCGATAGAGACATATACTCGGCCTCTGATGTTGAGAGCGCTACTGTCCGTTGCTTCTTGGAGTTCCAAGAAAGCGGTGCTCCTTGTAGCATAAACGCATAGCCTGTAGTGGAACGCCTTTCATCTTGGTCGGAGGCCCAATCTGCATCGCAGTAGCCGCAGAATTCTGACTTGCCATGTTTGGTATAAACAAGTTTTGCATCCATCGTGCCTTTGAGGTACCTGAAAATACGCTTTATAGCTGACCAATGAGCCTTACCCGGATTGTTATTGAATCTGCTGATAGAACTGACAGCATATGCCAGATCGGGACGAGTCACTTGAGCAGCGTACATGAGGCTGCCAACGGCTTCTTGATATGGCACCTTCTTCATCTCATCCTGTTCTTCTTGAGATTTCGGACACATCTCCTTCGACAAAACTTGATTGGTGTCCATCGGTGTCGATACAGGGTTGCAGTCATTCATATGAAAACGTTGCAGAATTTCTTGAATATACTGTTGTTGATCAACTGTTAGGTAGCCATTGACTCGATCGTGATGTATTTGCATGACCAACAGAAAACGAGCTAGTCCAAGGTCCTTCATTTGAAACATGTCCATCAGGTAGTTCTTCAGTTTTGATTTCATCGAAGTGTCGTTGGAGAGAATCAAAATATCGTCCACGTATACAGCAACTATTAATTTGTTCTTGTTTGAGGTTACAAAATAAACGCATGGATCGAGTTCCGACTTCTGCATGCCAAACTTCAATAGAGCAGCGTCCAGTTTGTTGTTCCACATCCTGCTAGATTGCTTAAGACCGTACAGGGTCTTTTTCAAACGGCAAACTTTGGTGTGGTCTTCAGAAAAACCTTTGGGTTGGTACATGTATATCTCCTCCTGGAGATCGCCTTGCAGGAACGCCGAAACAGCATCCATTTGGTCGATTTCCATATCGTATTGGACTGTCAAGGCCAATAAAAGCCGTATAGATGTGTAACGGACTACCGGTGAGAACGTTTCCTCATAGTCCAGGCCTTTGACTTGGGCGCAGCCCTTAATTACAAGCCTCGCTTTGTAACGTGAAATATTCCCAGAATAATCACGCTTCGTCTTATAGACCCACTTGCAGTCAATCACTTTACGATCTGCCGGTGTAGGAACGAGATCCCAGGTCTCGTTACTGATAAGAGCTTCGAACTCTTCTCTCATTGCTGCGCGCCACATATCGGCTTCGGGGCTTGACAACGCCTCTTGAGTTGTCACAGGATCACTTGTTACTTCACGAGCAATGAACGACACAAAATCTGGATTGACTATAGGTTTCTTGGGTCTCGATGATCTTCTGATTTCGGAGTTAGTTATGGCACTATTGATTCCATGCGGTGGACTAAAATCTATGTCCGATTCAGGAACAACAGTGCTGTTAGCCTCAGACTCCGAATAATATGTGTCACTATCAACAGCTGATTCGAACCCCTCTCCACCTGTTTCTTCCTCTGAAGTAGTTTCTTCTTCTTCGCTGACAGGTGTTGCTTCCTCCTCGGAGAGGAACAAAAAACATCAGTATGGGTTTTGTTTTGAAAAATTACCTGACTCTGAGAAAGTTTCTGATTTTATACGCGGTGTTAATAATTTTGTTTACATACTCGTCCACTGACTCGCATTCTTCTAACCTCGTGGTTATTAGAATTTTCAAGAGACCAACTTTACGTGTTAGCCCTGAGTCTTGAAAAGCCTTTTGTAGGTTATCCCAAACTTCTTTGGGTGTCTTTGCTTCCTTCACGTGGACGTAGTTGATTGGTTCAACTAAAAGTATTATTTTTGCCTTTGCTTTGGTCATCAATTTGGGATCTGTGTTCTTCTCTGTCACGCAGTCCCAAAGCTCTTCGTGTTGAAGTAAATTCTCCACTGCGAATCGCCAAGTATCGTAGTTTTCTCGACCACGAAGTTTCTCCACGGACAAAATGGAGGACGATGACGAAGCCATTTGTGTATTTACTTCGTACACAGCAAAAAAAAGAAAGCAAAAATAAATCTTTAAATATCTGGTGCATCCGTTGCAATTTTGTCTTTTTTTTTTCAATTAACGCGACTTTCCCTAACTTTCTTGTGCTTATCTAATTACGTATATCTGGGCCCATAACCTGATATAAATGCAAAAGTGGAATTTAAGCGGAGCACAAGAAATAAAGAACACGACTTGTTGAGTTGATAGTTAAAGCAAGAGAGAGAGGTTTTATTCGAATGACAAATGACAATTTTAATAATGTAAGATATGCATGGGTTACAATAAATGCACAGAGTTGCCAGTAATTTAATTTTAGTTTACTCTATTACAATAATGGATCGTCAGCATGGTTGAAGAAGTTCCGTTCGCAGGGTGAGTTATTCTCTCTGTAGATATAAACTGGATGTCTGCCTGTACACACGAATGTTAGGTGATCTTCGGATTTAACACAGTTTCTGATGTCGTCTTTACTCAGTTTGATATAGTTGTCCCTCTGTAACGTAACCCCGATGTATTCTGTTGTTGGTTGAACATACGTCAGCTGATTTTTAATGGCTATTGGTAATGGTATAACCTTGTACAAATCATAGACTGTATCGCAGACTAATGGCACCTTTATGTTGAATATAATCCCCTTGCTCGTTACTCTTGTAGTGACTTGGGTTAGGGAATATATAATTCTTAGTTCTTCCGAAGGAAGTGCGGTGTTACTTGGCAAGTGCAGTTTGATGAACTGAAGCTGTCGTCGTAGTTCATTTGGTGTTAAAATAACAGGACTTATCTTTCCATGATGAACATCTGTAATCGCATCTATAATTGCTGTTTGACTTCTGTGAAACCGTGCAAAACTCAAGCTTATGATGTTGACCATTGAGTTAAACAATACCATTGCACGTGTTTCATCCAATGTTTTCGTGACCACATTGTACGCCTTTTGAATGTGTATTATGTGTTCATTGATGGATTTGAGTTGCTTCTCTGTGTGCTCTTGACTTTGTTCTAGCATGTTGAGTGTTGAATTCAATACAGTTGTTTGACGTCTTGTGAGCTCAGCTAGGTGTTCCTGGTTCTGATGAAGACGTTTTATATCGGCTTCCAACCTCTCTGCATCCTCCTGATCCATTACTCCAAATAGTTTGTTTGCAGCTATTCCGACTCCGTCAAATAGTGATCGACGAGCTCTAGCATGGTTTTGAGAAAGAATGACGTTGTCCATTTCCAAAGCGGTGTTGTATTGGTATTTCAATTCAGCTAGTGTTGTTCTGCAATTTGTTGTGTAGTATTACGTCTTTTCACATAAAACACCCATGCTGTCCAACGCTAAGTTGGACGTTCAGTTCTTGAAGATACGATGTGGTGTTATGGTAAATCACAATATTCCATTGGTCCGTCGTTAGTTTTGTTTGACCTAGTCGTTCGAAGTATATACCAGCCGTTGAGTTGATTGACTTGGTACTGACCGGAGTAGCAGGGGCTGTCTCTCCTGGAAATATGCAACACAGAACTACGAGGACAGTCATTAGTGCTTTTCCTGTGGATATTTCCGAACGACGTACCATAGCCAATGGATTTTGAAGCCATCTTGGATTTATTGGACATATTCGGGTTGAAGCAATCCTTTCTGGCTGCACCTGCGTGTTGCGACCTCGTTTAGCTGTTGTTGTTTATTATTGGGTTGCGTTTTCGTTTTTTTGGCGATGAAGGTTCGGCAGTTGTTGGCATCGGTTTTGTGATTATTCCATCATTAGATGCGTCTTCTTCGTCTTGGCCAGGCAATGGACAGATTCTTGTTATTGCCCGCTTAAATATTCCATTCTTTGTTTTGACATCAACTACTCTTACGATGTTGTCTTAACCAAAATAATTTTTAACTATTTTTCCTAGTGGCCATTGTAAGGGTGATATGTTATCTTCTGCAATGATGACCAAGGTTCCGGGTAAAATATTATGTGTACCCGTCTTCCACTTTCTTCGATTTTGGAGCTGTGTTATGTATTCTGTCGACCATCGTTTCCAAAATGTTTGTTGGATGTGTTGAATTCTTTGGAATCGTCTGAGATGGTCGATATTTTTATCCGAAACATCAGGTTCTGGGAATGAACACAATGGTTCTCCAATCAGGAAGTGACCAGGGGTTAATGCTTCTAAATCGTTCGGATCATTTGTTATTGGGGTTATTGGCCGTGAGTTTAGAATGGCTTCAATCTGTGTCAGAGCAGTATTCAATTCTTCGTATGTGAGTGGTGCCATTCCCGTGCAACGTATAAGAAGCTGTTTGGCAGATTTAACGGCAGCTTCCCAAAGACCTCCAAAGTGGGGAGATCTGGGAGGAATAAATTTCCATTCAATTGACTTGGCTTGGCAATATTGCTGCAGTGACTCTTTCAGTTGCTGGGATTTGAAAAGGTCGCTCAGTCTGCTCAATTCTGACTTTGCACCAACAAAATTGGTTGCATTATCACATGATATGGTAAGACAATATCCTCGCCTTGATATGAAGCGATTTAAAGCATTTAAAAATGCTTCGGATGTCAAGTCACTAACCACTTCTAGATGGATTGCTTTCGTGTTGAAGCACACAAACACGGCTATATACCCCTTCGTCGGTGCTCGTCCTCTTATTCTGGAGTGAATTTTAACTGGGCCTGCAAAATCGACACCAGTGTTGAGGAATGCTCTGGCTGGAGTAACACGTGCTCGTGGTAGATTTCCCATTAGCTGTTCAATAGGTTGGGGCTTAGCTCGGAAACATTTTATACACTTGTGTACGATCTCTGTCGATGCTCTCTTTACATCCATTATCCAGTATTTCTGTCGCGATAATGCTACAAGTGCTTGTGGACCAGCATGCATATGCTCCTCATGTAGAGCCTTCAATATTATTTGAGTTGCCTGGCTGCGCTTAGGTAGTAGTATTGGGTGTTTCATACTGACGTCTAGCTCTGAATTTCTTATTCGGCCACCAACCCTCATCAGACCTACTTTATCCATAAATGGCTGCAATGTAAGTAATGTGCTTGAATGATCAATCGATGTTTGCTCTTTAAATTGCTTATACTCCTTGCTAAATGCTACCAGTTGAGTATTCCGAAGAAGTCCTTCTAGGCCCAGTTTAAGCTCATCATGTGTAAGCATTCCCTTCTGTTTTTGATTTCGGAAGGTTAGTGTATTATTAATGAACCTATAACAATACGCCATTATTCTTTGTAGTTTACGCAGTGAACCAGGACTATGGACTGAGTTGGAAATCTCATATAAAGTAGATCCTTTCCATGTACTTGTAAGGGCTGATTTTGTTGCTCTACGTTCAGGTATTTCATTTATTGGAACAGTTTCCTTGAACTGCCACGACTCTTCAGGATTGCTAAGGAACTCGGGTCCTTTAAACCAAATTGATGCATCAAGTAGCTGAATGGGAGCTAGTCCTCTTGATATAAGATCAGCCGGATTATTTTTTCCAGCTACGTGATGCCAATGTGATATGTTGGTAAGTGATTGAATGCGTGCAACTCTATTAGCGACAAAGGTTTCCCATGTATATGATGGTGACGATATCCATGATAAGACCGTAGTACTGTCAGTGTAATAGTGAACTTGGCTGATTGGTTCAGTGATTATTTTTAACAACCGATCTACTAGTTCTGCCATCAACACTGCAGCACAGAGTTCAAGACGGGCTAGTGTTGTTACTTTCAATGGTGCAACTCTTGATTTTGCACAGAGAAGAGCCACTGTGATGTGTCCTTGCGCATCAACTGTTCGAATGTAGCAACAGGCACCAAACGCAGCCATACTACTATCTGAGAAAGCGTGAAGTTGTATATCGGTTGGTTTCTGTGGTATTGTGCACCTGGGAATACGTATTTTACTTAAAGCGTATAGTTGAACTTTGTACGCTTCCCATTTCTCTCTTTGTTCTGTTGTCAATTTTTCATCCCAGGCAGTTTTTGATTTCCAAAGTTCCTGCATGAAAAGTTTTCCGAGCACTACTACTGGTCCAATAATACCCAATGGATCAATCAGACGAGATATTTCGGCATAATATGCAATTCTCTTTGTTAACCCATTTGATTCGCCGAAGTCGTTTGGGCAGCTGAAGAAGAATATATCCTTGGTGGGCTCCCAAATCAATCCTAAGGTTTTGACAACGTCTCTTTGGTGCATTGACATTGTTTTCTCTTGATGTTCTTTCGGAATACCAGCAAGTATTCCAGCATGGCTGGAACAAAACTTTCTTAGTTCGAATTTTCCTTGTTGAAGTACTGCGATCAACTGGTCACGTAACCTGACAGCTTCATCCTCAGTATCTGCTCCGGTGAGTATGTCATCAACATAGGTCTCTTCGATAATAACCTGAGCTGCTCTTGGCGTCCTTATCATGTTCTGCTGGGCTAGATCCTTGAGACATCTTGTAGCTAAATATGGAGCGGAGGCAGTTCCATATGTGTCTTTATTCAATTTGTATGTTCGAATACTTTCTGAGGGTGATGGTCTCCAAAAGATTGTTTGATATTTGGTATAACTATCATCTACCAGAATTTGACGATACATTTGTCGTATGTCAGCAGCAAACGCATATCGATGAAGACGAAATTTTACCATGATAGAAAAGAGATCAGACTGCACGGTCGGTCCGACCATCATTGTTTGATTCAGCGATATATTCTTAGAAGTTTTTGCAGATGCATCGAACACGACGCGTAGCTTTTTTGGAGAGCTATCTGGTTTAAGTACGCTATGATGTGGAATGAATTGACTGTTCAAAGGGACTTCAGATCTCGGGACTCTGGTCATATGTCCTTCGTCTTCATATTCCTTCATAAATTGCTGATATTGTTGTTGTAGTACAGGCTGATGCATTAGTTTTCGTTCCAGTGATAAGAATCGTTTCATAGCCATACCTTCAGATTGTCCAATTTCTTCGGGGTTGCCTTTAAATGGAAGTTGAACGATGTATCTTCCATCCGTATGCCTTTTTACTGTTTCTTGGAAGTGAATCTCGCAAGTCATTTCTTCTTGCGAAATGGGGGTGTGTTCTTCTATATGATGCTCTAACTCCCAAAATCTTTCAATTTGTTTTTCAATGTAGCTAGTTCCGTATTTAGTAGCAATACTGCACATCTTCCTGGTATTATTTTTTGCCATACCAACATTAGCTTTTCCACCAACTATCCAACCCAACCTAGTGTTTTGAAGGGTAGGCAAATTCGGACCTATTTCTATCTGTCCAGGAACTATAAGTTTTAAGTATAGCTCCGCTCCCAGCAGCAGATCAATCTTTTGGGGTCGATTGAACTCCGGGTCTGCCAGTGTGATATGGCTTGGCATGTTCCATTTATCTGTTTCTAGGTAAACAGTTGGCTGCGCCTCACTTATCTTTGGGAGAATAATTGCCTCAATAGTCGCTTGAAAACGTGTTGATCGAGACTGCAGTAACAAAGTGGTATAGCACTTCGCTACCATTTCTGTCTCTCCAATTCCAGCAATCGGAATGTTGATTCTTGTTCTAGGTAAACCGAGTTCTTGATGTTGATTAACTATGTCCACTACAGCTGTTGCCAGCAAAATTTCGTTTTGATTGTATTGTGTTTTGTTGGCTTTAAGTGAAGTATTGCTTTTATTTGATGGCACAAGTTCTCTATGTAGCAAAAGGTTATGCCTATTGTTGCATCGTTTGCATGGACTTGAAGTACAAGCGCTGCTTCGGTGTCCTTTTTGGAGGCAATTAAAGCATAGGTTAAGCTGCTTTACCAGATCGCTACGTAAGCTGTGATTCTTCCTGAGGAACTGTTTGCAATTTTTTATGGTATGCCCTTGGATCTGGTAAACTGCGCATCCTTGAGAAGATGATGTTATTAAGCTTGTCGGACGTCTTTGATCCTCTTTAGTCGATATGGCTTCAAGTGTCTGATATCTTGAAGTCAAAAATTGGTAAAAGTCTGCTAAGGTTTGCAAGTCTTTACATGAATTTAGAGATTGTTCATAAAGTCTCCGACTTTCCTTGTCTAATTTCTGGAGAATGAGATGTAATACTAAAGGATCCCAAGCTCCAACGTCAATCCCAATGTTTGAGATGGCTGATATGCACTCTTTTGTGGTATTCAGAAGACGTTTGATAGATCCTGAACTTTCTGTAGTGATATTTCCTTGTTGACAAATATCATTAAGCAAAGCCGTCACGAGCAATCTCTTATTGTCGTATCGATCAAGTAAAGTATTCCATGCTGCAATGTAATTTTTCTCTGTAGTCGAAAAATGCTGCAACATCTTACTTGGTTCTCCAACCAAGTTTGCCTTCAGATAATGGAGTTTCTGCGCTCCATTCATATTTCGTTTGTGGATGAGTTCAGTGTATAGGTCTTTGAACTCAATCCACTTTGAATATTGACCATTGAATATAGGTAGTGTTATTCTAGGCAGTTTCACCTCTGAATCTTTGCCTGACTCACCTAGTTGGTCAATAGCTTCTTGAAGCGATATAGAAGCCTTCAAGTACTCGTCTTCTACCTCAAAGTACTCGATATCGCAATAGTCATTACGGCATTCAAGCGTCATTATCTGCTGATGGCTCTTTACTATTGAGTCCCAATAGTTTTTGATGGCTTCTTGTATTTTTTCGTAGTAAGCCCTGGAATGATGTTCTGGTTTGTCAGTAGTCGCTTGCCGAATGAGCCGTACCACAGCATTAATTGACAACCGTTGATGGCGTATTAGTGCTCCACTACCTTCTGTGGTCGATTTCTTCGGCTCCGATGCTCTAGCCGCTTGAGACGTTTTGGTGTCCTCTGGCTTCATTTTTTCGAGCTCTTCATACATTCTCTGAGAATATTTTAGATATAGGGCTTCAATACTCTCTTAATATTTCCTTTTGAAATATTCATCGTCAACGTGGGCTTCCTTCTGTGATTCCAGCTGCTGATGCCGAGTCCGGAATTGACTCCACTCTATGTTGTTGTATTTCACCAAATAAAACAAATGTATTTTTCCAATGAAACACAATTGTATATTCAATACATTATAATTCTTTATTCTAAAAATGGTAATTCAGTCTTCATAAAAAACTAGGTGTGGTTCAAGTAACGGACTACAGTTGTCTGTCGTCTGGGGGAAAAATTCCGTTCATTCTTTTTTACATGTGTGTTCTTCTTCTTATTCTTTAGGTGGAAAAGTACTTGATACATAACATAATGGGTACAGTAAGAATAGAAATTTAATAGGGTAAACATACAATGCAATAATCTTCCCTTTCTTAGCTTAAGGCCACCTAGTTACAATTACAATTCAATATGCCTACTTAATTTATTTAATACATCATATATTAAGTAGGAACAAATCTGTTTGGTTTTGCTTAGTTCGTTCAGAGCGCCTTAACGGAGTTAAGGAACTAGTTTCGTACTCTTTAGTTTTTTGCTTTTTATATCCTTTTAAATCCGTTATCTTGTTACCTTCATGTACATTTTCAAATTTTATTTTAGTTTCAGTACAAACACTTTCTTTTAAATTTTTTGAACAGGAATCTGCTATAAAAACTTAATCGTTTAAACTAGAAAATCTCAATTGATTTTCATGTACGAATTTAATATAATCGTTTAGTTTTATTAAATATGTTAGCCTACTCAATACTTTTTCAACTTTTGCAGGAATCCATCGAACAAAGCTTTTAAAATCGCTTTTATACATTACAAACTCTCCTACCTTAAATTTGTTGCTACTTTTGAATTTTAAGTTTTTTGACTTTTTTACATTTTTTAAAATTTCATTTGAATTATTATTAACACAAAACATTTTATTATAATCCAGGTTCGCTTTAACTTTACTATTCAATATATCAAAATAAAATTTAGGCTTATAAGAAAATATTAATTCTGAAGGTGTCTTGGAAGTTGAAGTTGTAGGCGAATTTCTGTACGTGAATAAAAATTTTTGTATATTTTCTTGGCAAGACGTTTCCTTTTCGAGACAAAATTTTTTCAAAACTTTTTTAACAATTTGTACTGCGCGTTCAGCAAGTCCATTTGATTGGGGGTGGTAAGGAGGCGAATGAGTCAACTTAATTTTGAATTTAGAACAGTAGTTTTGAAATTTAAAAGAACCAAGCGGTGGTCCATTATCACAAACGATTTCTACGGGAAAGCCAAAGACGCCAAAAAATTCTTGGAGTTGCGAAATCGTATTTTCTGCGGTTGTATTTTTCATTAATTTTATGTCACAATATTTGCTATAAGAATCGACAATAATAAGAAAACTTTTCCCGGAAAAATAAAAAAAATCAATATGAACGCGTTCTAAAGGGGAACTAGTCTGCGGCCACTTAGGTTAGGTTGAAATGGCTGTAAGGAAAACCAACTGACACACTTAGACCAGTATTTGATCCGTTGTGATACCATAAGATTTAAGTGAGGAAGAACCCCACTTAACAAAACCATTTGGAGCTTTTTATGAAGCGAAAGAGATGAAGGATATCTGTGTTCGCCAGATCGTTTAGATCATCGAGGAAATATTTTCCAAGATGCCGTTTTCTTTTAATGGAGAGTGCAGGACATGAGCAGAGGAGGTGTGGAATAGTTTCTTCCTCCTCCTCATCTAAGCAACTTCTACAGAAGTCATTTGAGGGAACACCAAGTCTTATGGCGTGTCTGCCTATCAGACAATGTCCTGTAATGACATTGATTACGGAGCTAAAGTGCAGTCTGGTTATGGATAGCAAATGCCTTGTGCGTTTTGGATCAAGTCCTGGCCATAGCTGTTTTGTTGCCACACATGTGGTGATACTGTTCCACCAATGATTTGTTCTATCCATTGCCTCTTGCTTTAGCATAAGTTTACATGTAGCGATTGGTTTACCGATATTCAACCTGCTGGTTGATATCGGTAGAACGGTTCCTTTTCTGGCGAGTTCATCGGCCTTACAGTTGCCCGCGATATCTCTGTGCCCCGGCACCCAAATAAGGTGAATATTGAACTGTTCAGCCATCTCCTTAAGAGACAGGCGACAGTTAAGGGCGGTTACTGAGTTCGTGGAAACGGCGCCGAGTGATTTGAGGGCTGCCTGACTGTCTGAGAAAATCCGGATATTCGCTGAGGATATCACGTTTTCTTTTAGCCATGATAGGACCTCTTTGATCGCCAGAATTTCCGCTTGGAACACGCTACAATGGTTTGGGAGGCGGAAAGAGAGACTTACGTTAAGTCGTTTTGAGTACACCCCGCAGCCAACCCCTTCCTCGGTTTTTGACCCATCTGTATAGAAATGAATTGAATCATCTCTCAAAAATTCTTCGTCTTCCCAGGTCGTTCTCGTTGGGATTGAGACATGGAACTTATTATCAAAAATCAATTGGGGGATGGTGTAGTCAGAGTGGCAAGGGATTGATCTGAATGTATTCAGGATTGTGGCATGACCGATGTTGTTATCGGTCCATTGGGAGATAGCTCTGATACGAGTGGCCGTACTTGCGGCCATTTGTTTACTGAAGATATCTAGTGGTATGAGATTAAGGAGTATATTTAGGGCAGCTGAGGGTGTTGATCTCAGTGCTCCGCTTATACATAAACAGGCTGTTCGTTGGACTTTGCTCAGATTATCGCAGTAGGTCCTTTTATCAAGAGCGGTCCACCATACCACTACTCCGTATGTGAGTATTGGTCTGATGACCGCGGTGTAGAGCCAGTGGGTGATTTGGGGGGAGAAGCCCCATTTTGTGCCAATGGCTTTTTTGCAGGAAAACAGGGCTACGGTTGATTTCTTGATTCTTTCCTCTATATTGGCTTTCCAGTTTAGCTTTTTGTCTAGGATAATACCTAGATATCTAGCTTCGTTGGAGAGTTGAAGTGGGATTCCATTTATTGATGGAGTTGTTAGTTGAGGAATTTTGTATTTCCTGGTGAAGAGAACGAGTTCGGTTTTCTGAGGGTTGACCCCTAGATCACTTTTTCTCGCCCATTTTACTAGTTTATTTAGAGCGGTTTGCATCAGATCCATAAGGACGTGAGCATATTTGCCGGATACCGCAATGGAGACGTCATCTGCATATGCAATCACTTTGAATCCCTCAGCTTCTAGGTCAACTAGAAGTTCATTGACGACTAGATTCCATAGAAGAGGGGATAGAACTCCACCTTGCGGTGTGCCCCTGCTGACAGATCTCTTTGCAGAGAAATCTCCCAGTGTTGAGTTGATTCTTCTGCTTTTTAGCATAAGATTTATCAATTCCACTAAGGATTTGTCTACTTTGAGCTTCGTCAGTGCCTTTGTAATTGCAGAGTTGCTGACGTTGTTGAAGGCACCCTCTATGTCGAGGAATGCGGCCAGAGTGTATTCTTTGTGATGGAGGGAATATTCTATAGTACGAACCAGGGTGTGAAGGGCCGTTTCTACAGATTTTCCCTTACAGTAAGCGTGTTGCGCTTTAGATAACAGTTTAGGATCTATAGCTTTACGCAGGTGGATATCAATCAGTCGTTCTAAGGTTTTGAGAAGGAAAGATGATAGACTTATTGGTCGGAGATCTTTTGGATCTACATGGGATGATTTCCCAGCCTTAGGTATAAACACCACCTTGACTTCTCTCCACTGAGTGGGGATATAGTTTAGGGTGGTGCAGCCAATAAAAATCACTTCAAGGACAGGGATTATGATATCCGCAGCCTTTTGGAGTTCGGCTGGAATTATACCGTCTGGTCCAGGGGATTTATATGGGTCAAAGCTGTTAATGGCCCAAGTTAGTTTTTCCCTTGTAATCAGATCGGGGGTGTTAGTTATTATGCTACCTGATTCTGTGAAATCATAGTTACATAAGTTCTTGGAGCTACCTGGAAAGTGAGTGTTCAGAAGCAGATTGAGCGTTTCTTCGCAGGATTCTGTCCAGCCGTCAGCTGTTTTCAGACTGCTAGGCATGGTCGGACTTTTTGAGAGGATTTTTCTTAATCTAGAAGCTTCTGAAGTATCTTCTATTTTTCCACAGAAGTTTCTCCAGGAAGTTCTTTTATTTTTCCTCAGTTGATATTTATAAGTTTTGAGGGATTCCTTGTAGGAGTCCCAGTCTTTTACACTTTTAGATTGTTTAGCTCGGTTGAAGAATTTTCTACATTCTTTCCTGAGCGGTTCTAGCCCCGAGCTCCACCACAGTGGTTTCTGTTTTCCCCTTATTTTTATAAGAGGACAGGATTTCTGCAGTGAATAGTTAAGGGCAGTGGTAAGATCATTGACTTTTTTGTCTAGATCATGTTTGTTCGTAGGGTTTTGTAAAAGTTCAGGTTTAATAAACTTTTTCAAAGTTACCCGATATTTTTCCCAATCAGTTTTCCGGTAATTTCGGAACATTGGTTGCTTAGGAGGCTCCTCATTAAGATCAAATTGAATGTATCTATGATCCGAAAAGGAGTGTTCAGTCGATACTTTCCAATTAGTGATCCTATGATGAACCAAGTCGGAGACAAGAGTTATATCTAGAACTTCTTGTCTATTTCTGGTAATGAATGTTGGTTCATTGCCAGTGTTGCTTACTATAAGGTTAGTACTTAAAATAAAATCAAAAAGTGACTCACCCCTTTCATTTATGTCAGTACTCCCCCATACTATGTGATGCGCGTTTGCATCGCATCCGATGATGAGGCAGATCTTCTGCCGTTCTGCTGCAGCGACAATCTTTTTCAACAGGTCGCCTGGAGGAGGGCCAGGATGGTCGTGGCCGAGATAAGCTGATACCAGCCAGTAGGTGTTGTTACTGGTTTGGTAACTAGCAGTAGTTACATCACAATTGCTGTAATCAGGGAGTAAAAATACATTAGTGCTACTTCTTACCAATATGCAGGATCTGGGTTCACCTTTGTCCTTTACATATAGCTGAGTATATCCAGGAGTCCTTAACTGCGGCCACTTAGTTGTCACTATTTCTTTTTTTTATGTTTTGAGTCTTTTGACAAATTTCACAAGACTTTGAAAAGTTTTCGATATCCTTATCACAATTAATCCACCACTCATAGGAACGAGCAATCATTTTCATACGTTCAATGCCCGTGTGGTTTGTATGCAAAATATTCAAACATGACTTGACTAAGCACTTTGGTAACACAATGCGATTCCCTCTATAAATGCACCCACCCTCTGTGGAAAGCGTATTTTTAGTTTTGAAAAATGGTGCACAAAACTGTGAAATTTGTTTTGGCCAACCATTCATTAAAAACGAATACACACAATTAAGAGCATCGTCATGAACTACATGCTCTTTAATGAGTGCAGGCTGCAGACAAAAATCTTTTTCAGAAGAAAAAAAGTTTATGCCAACTGAATCTACGTCTGTAGATTCTTTTATTGGCAAACGAGAGAGACCGTCAGTGTTTGACATGAGTGGTCCGCGTTTATAAGAGATTGTATAATCATACATGGACAGTATAACTGCCCAACGCTGAAGACGGGATGCAGCTACAGGGGGAGTACCTTTTTTGGATTAAAAATCTCGCGGAGCGCTTGGTGGTCCGTATAAATGACAAATTTTTGACCATATAAATAGTTATGGAACTTTTTGACTGCGAACACAATAGCTAACGCCTCTCTGTGAAGCTGGGAGTAGTGCTTTTCAGACTCAGACAAAGTACTCGAAGCGAAAATGACAGGCTTCTCGACGCCATTGACCAAATGTGAAAGCACTGCTCCTACACCATACGGACTGGCATCAGTTGCTACAATTATGTCTTTTGACGGGTCGAAAAGTTCAAGAATGTTGTTTGTTAAAAGCAATGTCTTGCAATTGTGGAAAGCATTTTGTGCCTCGGCACTCCAAATAAAATCAACATCCTTACGCAGCAAATTATACAGAGGCTTTAGTTTGGTAGACAAATGTGGTATAAATTTACCATAATAGTTAATAAGACCTAAAAATGATTGTAACTGAGTTACATTTTGAGGTGCTGGTGCCTCAGAAATAGCTTTAACTTTATCATCTTTTGGGGTAATGCCTCGGACAGAAATATTATGACCCAGATATGTGACTGACTCTTCTAGAAACTTACATTTGTCAATTGTTTATACGAATATTATGTCTATTCAATCTCCCTAACACTTCAAACAAAGTTTTCTTACACTCATCCTCTGAAGCACCGCCAATGAGAATATCATCGATATAACAGAATACCCTTTTTAACCCAAGGAGCACACGATCCATTACGGAATGAAATATCGCCGGACCACTCCCCTAAAGGTAATCGAAGACAACGATATAACCCTTTTAACGTGTTAATAACTAACAAATCTTCACAAGCTGGATCGATGGCTAGTTGTTGGTATGCACCTGTAAGGTCAATTACGCAAAATACCGAACAATTTGCTAAGTTTGCATAAATATCTTGTGGATTAGGCAAAGGATAAAACGCGGTTTCTATAAATTTGTTGATGGTAACCTTAAAATCAACGCAAAGGCGAATATCACCATTTGGTTTAGGCACAACAACTACTGGACTCGCCCAACGACTATATTCGACTGGCTCTATAACTTTATCATTGCACATTTTAATTAACTCGGCTTCGACTTTCTCGCGTAGTTTATATGGAACGCTATACGCGGCGTGAAATATAGGTATGGAACCTTCTTTTAAAACAACACTAGCTTTGAACCCTACAATTGGACTTGTTAAATTTTTATCTAAAATACCCGGATACATTTGTTTTATTTCACTAACTACGTTCATTTTGTTGTTACTTACAACTTGAATACTTCTACCCAAACAAAAATGTTGTCTCCAATTTGGAAATAGGCTATCTAACCACGTCCGACCAAGAAGCGGCTTTTTGGGCCATTGACCTTCGACCACGATTAATGTTAAAATGAAACTTCCGTCACCAAGACTGACTTCAGCATTCATACTTCCTAGTTCTTTTATAATGCTACCTGTAACAGAACAAAGATTATTTTCAGAATTATTTAATTTTTCTTTAGGAAATCTTAAAATAAACTCAGCTTCGCTAATGATTGATGCCGTGGCACCCGTGTCGATTTCCATTGTGACAGGTTGACTATTTACAAATAGTTCACACTGGAGTGGTCCTTGTGTACAGGTTGTAGTTGACTTGATGGTATTTATGCTCATCGCTGGAACTTCTTTCTCAATTGTGTTGATAGAATTTACATGACTCCGTTTTTTGTTTTTACAAACAGTAGATGTGTGACCTTTTGACTGACAGAAAAAGCATTCCCAATTTTTTGCGGGGCATGTGTTTGGGTTATGATTTCTTCCGCAACGATAACAAGATGAGTTGCTGTACTCGACACGCCGATTTGACTGACTGCACAGGCTGGACTGACTGGACTGATTTGACGTGGCTGCTGGGGTATGCGGTTTTGTTTTTCTCGCGGCACCTTGATGACTTTGACGATGGAACTTGTTAATTCTTTGTTGACGATAAATTGCTTGTTGAGGCACAGCTTGCAATGACTTTGACGTTTTTTGTGACAATTCCATATTTAATGCTTTTTCACAGTATTTTTCGAATGTGAGAGAATCGTCATTCAGGAGCACGTGTTGAATTTTTTCATCGCGAAGACCAATAATAAAACGATCTGTGAGATTTTCATCCAAAATTTTAAGCATGTGATCAGCCACCATTTTGTCTGTGGTGTTGGTTTTCAGAAACCCACCAAAATCACATGTTTGTGCCAAAGATTTTAATCTCACTATATAATCGTTTATTGGCTCACCTTCCTCCTGTTTAGCTTTGTAAAATGCATACCTTTCAGCTCGTTCATTTTTCTTAGGTGAGAAATGATTACGCAGCAAAGACATCAAGGTTGCAAAATCCTTTGTACTTGGAATGTCAGGCATAGTGAGAGACATCAAAACTTCATAAATTTCAGCTCCAACAATATTGATGAAAAGTGGAGTCTTAGCTTCTTCTTGAAGATCATTTACAATAAAAAATTGTTGGACTCTGTCTTCGTATGCCTTAAAATTCGCACCCGGCACAAATGGCTCGATATGGCCAATCAATCGATTTGACATTAAAAATTTTTTTTTTTTACACGACTTATAATTTTGTTTTTCCTCGTCGCCAGATCTGTTGTATTTCACCAAATGAAACAAATGTATTTTTCCAATGAAACACAATTGTATATTCAATACATTATAATTCTTTATTCTAAAAATGGTAATTCAGTCTTCATAAAAAACTAGGTGTGGTTCAAGTAACGGACTACAGTTGTCTGTCGTCTGGGGGAAAAATTCCGTTCATTCTTTTTTCCATGTGTGTTCTTCTTCTTATTCTTTAGGTGGAAAAGTACTTGATACATAACATAATGGGTACAGTAAGAATAGAAATTTAATAGGGTAAACATACAATGCAACATATGTGAAGCTGGCTCATCTTTTGTACTAAGTACACCCTTGTCCATCTCTTAGGACCTTCTTTGGAGTAATTGGTGCAGATGCTCTCAATCTGCTTACCAGTGGCATGTTGTTCGTTCAACAATGCTTTCATCTCAAACAAAACAATTTAAAAACTTGTTAAAAAAAACTTTTAGTTGGTCTAAGTCTCCTGGCAGGATCGCCAATGTTTACTTTGATAATTAACACACTTGCGTGTTCTATTGAACTCAATTATGAATTAGTTTATTTGTGCCAAATTCGTGGCTTAAATACAATTTACCATTTACAAAAATGCGGAATGAGAACGCAGCTGCACCTGTGTCATAGTGCAGTGCAAGCGCATTCTGTTTATGTTTTATTTTCTTAACCTACATTCTTAACCTACGTTCTTAACCTACATTAATATAATTTGCGTCAACAATATGCCTGATAAATCGTTTGAGGAAATAGAGAGGTGCCATGACAGGAACGCGATTCGGAAGATTTATCAAAAGGTGAAAAGATACTGCCAGGGTGGCAAACCCCGAATTTAAACCTGTAAAGTCCAGCAGGGAATCATAGTTGTAGAGTCACAGTCGCTTACTTAACGGCAATGAGGACATAAATTCCGCTGTCAGGCAAATTGCCCCATTCAGCTTGGACGATTATCAAGAATGTCGTTCTGTCGACCTAGAAGAAGTTAAGCTTACCATACGTAAACTTAAATCAAATAAGACTGCAGGTGCAGATGGCCTTGATGCCGTACTTTTCAAGGCAGCTGGAAACCAGCTGGAAAGGAGCATGCACCAGCTGATCTGCATGATATGGTCAGAAGAAAGCATGCCCGATGAATGGAACCTCAGTATCGTATGCCCGATCCTAAAGAAGGGAGACCCTCATAATTGCGCCAATTACAGAGAGATAAGCCTCAGTAGGAGTTGGGGCGGTCTGGCGTGGGAACTTTTTTCGGTGGTCTTATCAGTATTCTGTGTGTGAAGGGTAATTGAAGGTCGTAAAAGTGGTGTGTCATGCATGTTAATGAGTGTTGATCGTGTGCCGAGTGTTAGTCAGCAGGTGGTGGCGCCTAGTCGGCGTTATCAAAGAGTTGGTTAAGTGTTTTTTTTATTGCTGTGTGGAGGTTTGTTTTGTTCGTGCGTTTTATCAGAGAGTTGGTGTGTGCGGTGTATTTTTTTAATATTTGTTTTGGCTATCCGTTTTTGTTTTGTTTTCATTTATAAGGTTTATCTAGCGTTTGTGGTTTGCGGTTTGCGGTTTGCGGTTTTTTTTATCATTTGACGCGTGCTTGTCGTGTGCCATATTTGGATTATCTAATGTTTGTGGTTTGCGTTGTGGTCTGCGGTTTTTTTTATCTTTTGTCGTGTGCCATATTTGGATTATCTAATGTTTGTGGTTTGCGTTGTGGTTTTGCGGTTTTTTTATCATTTGTCGTGTGCCATATTTGCATTATATACATATGTATCGGCGGTTTATCAAAAGAGTTGGTGTTGTGTATTAGTTTCGTTTTTCTCATATAAAACGATAATGTATAAGTAGACTTTTGATCATTTATTGAGAAGATGGATAAAAGGAATGTTGTTAATGAACTTCACAAACCTGCTCGACGAAATTTCAAGAGAAGACGCGTGGTTATCAAGGGGTTAGATGATTTATGGCAGGCTGATCTGGTTGAAATGGGCTTGTACGCACCTGAGAATGAAAACTATCGATATCTTCTTACAGTAATCGATACGTTTTCAAAGTTCGCTTTTGCAATCCCGATTAAAAGTAAAACAGGTACTTTAGTTACCGAAGCTATGAAGAAAATACTCAATAGAGGGCGTATTCCGAAGAATCTCCAAACAGATGATGGAAAAGAATTCTTTAATAAACATTTTCAAAATCTTATGAAGCAATATAAAATTAAACATTACTCAACATTTAGTGTTCTTAAAGCTTCGATCGTTGAACGGTTTAATCGTACCTTAAAATCACTCATGTGGAAAGAATTCAGTGTGAATGGGTCATATCGATGGATTGACATGGTAACACTGTTAACTAAAAAATATAATAATTCTGTACACCGTACAATAAAAATGAGACCATCTGAAGTTAATCATACAAATGAAAAACATCTACTCTCATCAGTATATAATCATGTCAAACTTCATGTTATTCCTAAGTTTAAAGTTGGAGAGTCTGTTAGAATAAGTAAATATAAACATGCATTTGAAAAAGGGTATACACCTAATTGGACTACAGAAATTTTTAAAATATCTAAAGTTCAATTTTCAAACCCTGTCACATATCTCTTAGAAGATTTTCAAGGGCAGCCTGTAAAAGGTGGTTTCTATGAGTTTGAACTACAAAAAACAAAGTTTCCCGATATTTATCTAGTAGAAAAAGTGATTCGAAGGAGAAAAAATAAATCTTTTGTAAAATGGCTTGGTTTTCCTTCTGAACACAACTCCTGGATATCTTCACATCTACTAACTAGTTTATGATATTTTTAAGTAAAACATGTAACTGTATGTATTAATAAAAATTTTTATTTTTCAAATATGTTTTGTTTTTGTATTTTTTCATCCTCATTAAAGAGAGCTTCGTCATAGTTGTTAATATTATTTTTATAATCGATGAATTTTTTTTCGATTTCCTCTATTTGATTTTGAAAATATGTTCTAAGTTGATCACATACTTCATCAACATATTTCTTTGAAGCTACATCACCACTTTCTTCAGGATCTTGAATATTTTTTAAACGTTTCCTCTTTAAATTATAATCCCCGTTTTCGTTTTTGACAAATCCTTCACCAGGTGGACCAGGTAACCCTCTTTCTCCTTGCAATCCAATAGGGCCCTGCTCTCCTTTCTCTCCTTTCTCTCCTCTCGGGCCAGGTCTTCCGTTATTTGCTCTGTCTGAAAAACGTCCGAACTTATCAATAGTCATGTTGAAGGTGATACTTTTTATTGTACTATATTGGCCTCTTTTAATTCTTCAATAATAGAAACAATCTCATTAGTGTGATTATTGTTCCCTGCTTGTTGTGATGCAATAAGAAGTCTTAAACGATCTACGAGTTCGTTTGGATTGTCCCAGAAGATATAGTCTTTTTTATTGTTTGATAATTGCATCATCCCTGTACCTATTGAAGGTATAGCTACACTATTATCATTATCTTCGTTTAATAGTTTACTTATGATTTCCCTGTATTTATATCCTTTATGGCCTAGTATTTGGCTTCTGGAATCGTAAGACCTTCTGTAAGCATTTGTATTATACATTATATCTTTATACGCTTTTAAATCTTCTTTACTGTATAAGGAAGTGTTAGGTTTTTTCTTGAATATTAGTTCAAACAAACCCCTTGTACCATTATATGTCTTATTATTTACTTTTATTTCTTTTCCACGAATTTTTAACTCTTTGTCTCCGATTTGTAGCTTACCATTGTTCAAATGCACTCCATACACATCATCAAGCGATTTCGAGTTATTTATAAATAAATCTATATATGTCTGTGGAATTTCTTCGAATTTTTTTTGTTTTAATTGCAAGCCAAAGTTGCGAGCAAGACTTCTTCTTCGCACGCGTTCACTTCTACTAGTTCTGTTCCTGCCTGACGATGGTTTGGACGTTTTAGGGGTGGATTCACTCATGAACGAAATACTGGAGTTGTTAATATTAGGTGTTCTAAATTCATCATTAACATCCTCATCATTATAGTAATCGCCATCATTATCATCAGCATCACCATCTTCATTTTTATAATCCAGTTTTATTTTCTTGTGGGGAGACTCAAAATGCTGCTGCTGTCCGGGTTTATTCGAATTTTTGTTATTTGATTGTTCTATTATATCTTTAAGAGGCTTCGTAATAGGTTTGAAAGTTTCTTCAAGTTGAAGTTCGAACGCTTCCTTCCCGTTTCTCAGAGCTTTATATTTTTTGCGTAGAGCATCAGTAGTTTTAATAAGCTCTTTTGTTAAATTTTCATTTATTTGCAACATGTTGTTGAATTATAGATGGTAATGGTAATTAATTATAAATTGTAATGATCTGCTGTGTACTGTTATGGATTGAATCCTGTATACCTTTCGAACTGATACTGTACAACTGCTGTTCGTGGCTGATGTAAAGCTGTTTTATAGTTTTAGGAAACTATCAAAACCTTTCCTATAACGACCATTATTGCGGGGACTATCCTTGTCAATAACTAAAAACCCATATGCTGCATTCCAGCATTCAGAACACGCTTTTTGAAATGTTTGAAATGTCATACCAGAATTGACATGATCGTTGAAAATATGTTTTAAGTTCATATCATCCTGTTTAAAGATAATAAGAAAATTCGCATTGTCACGTATCAAATGTTTAGGGATTCTTGTATACGTTTGACAAAGGTAAAAACTATCTATGTAATGGTGACGACCCATACTAAAATAATTTCGAATAGAGTCTTGCTTTTCACATGCAATGTCGTCAAAAATAAATACAGAATTTGGTTTAGCCTCTTCAGGTGGAATGACGTCACTATTATTGGAGAATGTAAAGAATCCCATCTTTTTGATAGGTTTTATGGCTCTTCGTAAAAACTCATACTTTGGTTGTTGTAGAGACTTTGAATAAATGTAAATGTTTTCGAATTTTAGACCATTTGGTTGTTGTATTAGACTCATCATTACATTTGTTTTTCCACAATTTGAGGGGCCAGTAATTAAACCTCTTATACTATTTGGTAATAGTTCACTATGTTTTCTCTGTTTTGTTTTAGTATTTTGAATCAGATCCATATTTTTTATTGGTAAAAGATGGCGCTGTTTAACGAACCGCATGATGACAACAACTAAATAAATTTCTATAAATTTGAAGATTTTATTTAAATAACATCATAAAGTTGTTAACTGTTTGAAAGAGAGTAAGTGTTTGTATAAAATGTTAGACTTTTCAAAAAATTTAAACAGTCGGTCAAATGTCATCAAAGGTAGCGGTTTATTAAACTCTGCAATCAATAATTTACCATTTGAATTACATCTACCTGGATATCAATACTGTGGACCTGGGACAAAACTTCAAGAACGATTAGCTAGAGGAGACCCTGGAATCAATTTACTTGATCAGGCGTGTAAAGAGCATGATATAGCTTATTCTAAATTTAAAAATACGGCTGATCGACATATAGCAGATAAGATTTTAACTGAAAAAGCGTGGAAAAGGGTGATTTCTGGAGACGCTAGTGTAGCTGAAAAATCAAATGCATTACTGGTTACTAACCTTATGAAAGCTAAATTAAAATTAGGAATGGGTTTGAAAACTCCTTCTACTATAAAAAAAAAAAATACAATAAATAAAACAATTAAAAATATTGGAAAATTACTTCAAAAGAAAAAACCACACAACCTCAAAAAAGCTATCAAATTCGCCCTAACATATGCAAAGAAAATAATTAAGAATGATAGTAATAACATAAAGACTCCTCGAATTATTTCGATACCTAAAATTGGAGGAGTAATTCCCTTTCTTGTACCTCTTTTCGCTGGTTTATCGGCACTTGGATCTTTGTCAGGAGGAGCTGCAGGAATTGCTAAGGCTGTCAACGATATCAGCATTGCTAAAAAAGACCTGGAAGAGAAAAGACGACACAACCAAAAAATGGAAAGTATTTCACTTGGAGGTGGTTTACATTTAAAACCATATAAGAAAGGACTTGGACTATATTTACATCCCCAGACAAAAAACTTCTAAGTTCGCTACCCAATCGGGCCTTGAATGAAAAGGATTTGAAAAAATTTACTAAAAATCTAAGACCGCAATTTCGAGGGGTGTTTATGCGTGATAATTTACCGAAAGATAAACCCTTAAGAAATGAATGTGGAATAATTAATCTTGATTCCTCAAATGGTCCAGGAACACATTGGGTAGCGTATTGTAAAAAAGGTATTAACATCGAATATTTTGACAGTTTTGGAAATCTTCCACCTCCAATTGAATTAGTTGAGTATCTAGGTGAAAAAATTAACTATAATTATCATAAGTATCAGAACTATGACTCAGTGAATTGTGGGCATTTATGTTTAAGATTCTTATATGATTGTTATTTCAAATAAATAAAAGTTCTAATACAAGAGCCTCTTCATTGTTTTTTTATCGTCATGGCGTTGACACTTACGCTAAGTGGAAATTCTTCTCTTTTAACATCGGACTATTTTCCATCATTAAATTTAGATCGTGAATATGTTTGTGGATTGATTGATTTTCAAACATATAATTCTATACCTAATGTTGATGAACGAAACAATTTGTTTCATATAGGAGATACTATAATCGAAATCCCTGTTGGATCATATGAAATCGATGATATTGCCTCATATATTTCCGAGAATTTGCTCTTGCTTAATTCCACCGCCAGTGTAAACATAGAAGCTAACAATAATACTCTGAAAAGTGAAGTTGTTAGCAGCGAGACTATTTATTTCAATAAGGATCGAACCATTGGAAAATTGTTAGGATTTAGTAAACGTATACTAGAGCCTAAAAAAATACACTTTTCAGACTTACCTGTTGATATAAATAATGTAAATGTGATACGTATTGAGTGTAATATTATTTCAGGGTCATATTTTAATAGTTCTCCTGTACACACAATACATGAATTTTCACCGGAAGCAGGTCCAGGGTATAAAATCATAGAAGTACCACGAAATGTAATCTATTTGCCTGTGAATGTCAGACGAATAACCTCGCTAACATTGAAACTGGTAGATCAAAACGGAGACTTGATTAATTTTAGAGGAGAAGAAATAACAATACGGTTACATCTAACCCCTGCGAATTGACAATGTTGACCTATAATAATAATAATATATTTACTATCAAAAACGAACATTCAATTAGTTCTACTGGAACCTCTAAGCTGCTAAGACCGAAGCTTACTACAGAAAATAAAGTCTTTCTATTATCTTTAGGATTCGTTTTAAAACAGTAACAATGAGCACCATATTAAATATTTCACAGGGTGTCACTCACGATAACAGTATATCCAAATATGAATATCACAGTTACTCACCATTTCTACAATCCTTTAATACAAGTGATGAAATTCGGATACCCATACAACAACAAGACCTATGTGTTTTACCCTGTGAAAGTTTCATATACATCGAGGGAGGACTAACACAGAAGAAAGACGATACACCTTCTACTAAAACAAAACTATGTAATAATGCTATGGCATTTCTTTTCGAAGAGATCCATTATGAACTAAACGGCGTAGATATTGAGTACACTAAAAATGTTGGTATAACAACGTCGATAAAAAATTATTTATCTTTGAATGAGAATGAAAGTAGAAGTTTGGAAAATGCATCCTGGACAGGAAAAGAAAATATTACACCTACTTTGGGGACTTTTAATTTCTGCATACCTTTAAAAAATCTGCTGGGGTTTGCTGAAGATTATAAAAAAGTCATAATAAATGCTAAGCATGAGTTGGTTTTGATTCGCTCAAGAACAAACGAAAATGCTCTTTACGCTGATGAGGACGAAGACTTGAAATTTACAATTTTTAAAATGCAGTGGAGAGTTCCGCACATTACTTTAGCTGATTCGGAAAAGCTTACACTACTTAAGGAAATACAATTAAAACCCCTTAAAATTCATTTTCGAAACTGGGAGATGTATGAATACCCCACTCTACCAACAGTTACTGATCATATTTGGACGGTGAAAACTTCAAGTCAACTTGAAAAACCTAGATTTGTTATTGTGGGTATGCAAACGGATCGTAAGAATAAAAGAAGCAAAGATGCTAGTAAATTTGATCATTGCGATTTGAGCAATATCAAGGTACATTTGAATTCAGAGACATACCCTCATGAGGATCTAAATCTCAAATTTAAGCTAGATCGATATGCTGTTGTTTATGATATGTACTGTAAATTTCAATCATCGTTCTATAAGAAATATCCAGAACCACTCTTATCACGCCAAGAATTTAAGGAATTTGCACCAATCTTTGTAGTTGATTGTTCTCACCAAAACGAATCGATCAAAACTGGCCCGGTCGATATAAAAATCGAACTCAAAACATCAACACCAATACCTGCTTCAACATCAGTATATTGTTTAATAATTCATGATCGTATTATTGAGTACAGTCCAATTACTGGAGAAGTTCGTAAGCTTACCTAATTAGTGAAACTACTCGAATTGCTAATATATTTTTCCAAAAATAAAAAATAAAAGAAATAAAAAAAGAAAAACATGAATTTTATATTGTTTTTATTTTAGAAATCTTTTAAAACCATATGGTAAGGAACTGTGATCTTTTAGAAAACGTCGTTTTTCCGCTTTTGGTTTATATGATTTAACTTCCGGTACAGTTATTACCTGATGATCTTTTGTTCGTCGAATATTTGTTGATTTTGTAATTATACAGCCATTATCGCCATCATCATCTGTAGAAGATTTCAAAACTGCTTCTTTGATAGTGTCAAAATTTATTTGTTGATTTGTTTGAAAATCAAGACATATACCTTTTACTTTACATTCAATGTGCTCAGTACCATCTTTTGTACTAAAAACCTTATAGCTATAGTTTTTAGGACCACCGCTTACAAATTCAGTTATATAACTACCTTTACCATAACTTTCAAGTTCATCAGTCATATCACCAATAAATTCTCCAGTAGGCGGTTCATATTCTCCTGGACGACTTACATAGATGACTGAATCAGTATCATAGTATAGAACTCGATCCTCTAATTTTTCTAAGTAACTGTAAAGTTTAAGACGAGCTAAAGTTGTAGTAAAGGCGGCAACACATACGTTAACTGTACTTAAGGAATCAGATGCTTCTTCTTTCATTTCATAATTAATCACAATGTTTTGTTCATTAACTGGCTGTATATGTAACACTTCTACCGATGGATTTGTTAGTAGTTGAAACAAGTCAGAAGGATTTTTCAGAATACTGGTCTTTTGTTGATTTTCACGCTGTCCAAATTTTCCCCAGAATGAATTCAAAATCAACTTCGCCAATGATCTTTTTCCAGCATTGTTGCAAATTTCTGTTGGTTCTAATTTTATTTGTTCCTTATGAAGAAAATCGTCAATATATTTTTCTCTTTCTGAAGGAGTTGTACATGAACTAGGCCACCCCGATGCTTCTTGTTTCATTTTTAAAAATTTGTTCATCATAGAGGTAAAAAGTCCATCAGTATTTGTATCGGGGTTATTCTGAACCACATCATATTCCCATATTTCAAAAACATAAAGTAATTTATAGCCTTTTTCAATTGCTTTTAAGACTTCGTCTATTACCCACGTTCCTATAAGTGCTCTTTCTTTATCAGAATGTGTACAAAAGCGTTCCTGATTTTTTTCATTACTACAACTTCTACAAAGAGAAAACATAAGTTTATTATTTTGTTTCATAGGAAGAACCGGATGAAGAAGATGTTCTGGGGGTAGAATTTCACACTTGACTAAGCCATTTATATCATTCAAACTCGTGTTAGGTGAGATGTGAACTTTTGGATGACCAATCGGGAACTTTCCATTTTTACAAACCCATGGGTAAAGGGAGCAAACATCAATATATTGAATTTTTTCACCCTCTTTACATTTATAATAATTAAAAGAATTTCCAGTCCGTCCACCGTAGAAAGCGTCTCGCGGATTTAATGGTGAATGGTTAATCAGTGTATGAGTATTTAAAAAATTTAAATCTTCTTTATTCAAAGTCTGTAACAATCTTTGAAACTCGCAAGACCACATTTCAATGACTTCGTAATTGAATTTTCTTAAACGTTCAGTTTTATATAGCGTTCTCTCATATCGACGATTTAAAGTGTCGTTTTTATCTTCGTGTAAGGGTTTATCGCGATTGTGTTTCAAACAGAGAGGGTGTCCATGATAGTAGCATCCATGAAACTCGAAAATTAGATTTTTTTCCACACAAAAACCATCAACTTTCACTCCTTTAATAATCGCTTCTCTTCCTTTAAAGGCGTGCTCTATAACAATTTTTCGTTGTTTTTCCTCCCAAAGCATCCATTTAATAGCAAATTTTGATTGATTATCTACGCATCTATACCCGTTTTTTGGAATTATTCCTATAGTGTTCGGTTGAAGAAAGCTTCGCCTGAATAGAAGATTGCATGCAGAGGCGATGGTAACTGATTCCAAAAATGGTTCTACATTACATTGATTGAGAAACAATTGTCTAAATTTCAAACAAGCTTCAGTCAAAATTTTAACATCACTGATACAATATTCCTCAAGTTCGAACTGAAGATCAAAATCATCGTTTATATGATCCGCATACCAATTTAAAAATGTCTTACGATCTTCATTCTTCATGGTATCTGGACTGTAGTATTCCATAGGAGGTAGTTTTCCAACATATTTGGCATTTTCTTTAGTATTAAAGAAATGTGGAAAATATCCCTTCTTCAAAACTGGAGACAGTTCGAATGCTTTTGGAAGTTTCGATAAAGCCATAGGAAAGTAATTCAAAGAGTCTATAAATTTAACATTTCCGATTTGCATCAATATTATTTTCGTTCCTCGTACGATCAAATCAGGAAATAGACTTGTGTTGTCCATTATGTAGCTTAAAATGAATTGATGATCGTACGACTGGCCATTATGAGCAATCACAATAACTGTTTTGAACAATTTCCGAATGTCAAGTATATGTTTCACAAAATTGGGGACAACATCTCCGTCTTTTTCCCTTAACACATTTAGGGTTATTTTACATTTTTGACAGCAATATAGAGTAGGTAGGTGTATACAACTATCACATTTATGTTGAAACACACACAAGTTTGGCTCATGTATTTTAACCGGATAAACTGTTGATTCATCTTCAAATATTTTTTCTCCTACAACCTTCTCTTGTCGACTCTCCAAATCATAGAATATGTACAAAAAACTTTCGCAATTGGGTATTCTTTTATCAGGTTGAATGTAACATAAATGATTTTCTGGAACATTCTCCATGCAGATTTTACAGTAATAATTTCCACAGACATGATCTCGATCTCGTATCGAATTAAATGTTTTCAAACAATTTTTGCATATTTTTAATATTTCACAAATAGAATTTCTTCCGGATGGTCCAATTGTTTTGTGATTATTAAAACATTGATTTCCTCTAAAACTTCGATTGCAATCTTCACATAAAATTTGTTTTGGAGTATTACTACATTTCGGAGTTTGTTGACATTGAGGACATGACACCTCACATCTGTGATTATTTTTTGAATTGTATGGTATATGACAAGTTTCACAAAAATATAAACAGCAAAATGCCGCAGTTAATGATGTGATAACGTTGTAATGATGATTATTGTATAGTAAGTTTAAATTTTTCTTTTTTCCAGGTATGATACTAATTCCTTCAAAAATAACTTTTCTTCCTTTTGTTCCGTATTCATAGACAGTGATCTTATATTCCTGTAAGTGATTTTGGAATGCCGTCAACTCTAAAATTCCTGAGCCTTCAGAGGGAATAGATACTTTCGCATCATCTATGAGTTTTAAAGCTCTTTGGATTTGAACCTTAGAATTATTTCTTCTAACATGATTAAAATTAGCTTCTTTACCCACAAAGGCTTTTGCTACAATTAAGGCACGAGGTAGACATAAATTATCTTTGTTATTTATCGAAATGATTCCTTTCCGTTTAATGCATTCTTCTTCAAAAGTGTTAAACATAAATGAGGGGTGTCTTGTTTTTCCTTTTCCTGAAGGTACTCTTACAGATGTTACAGCTAAACAGAAGTCATCTGTACTCAAGCCTTGAGAATTGCTCTGGAATATTCTGCAAATCATATTCCATACATCCTCTAGTTTTAATTTTGAGCAGTCTTGGTAATTGATCCAGCCATTTCCTCGTTCGACATTAAAATTTTTACCGCAAAATGTAATACCTACCTTGTCTGTAGGGTTAAGTCCGGTAACAGCATGTTGAACCATTTCTTCAATGGCTTTTTTAATCCAGGTTGTCGGTTCAACATTATTCGGAACTGATCTAATTCTGAACTCTATTTTACGCCCAGTTAAATTAAATCTTCTGACTTTAACCAGTACATCGCTCCCAATACGAATTTTCTAAAAAGTTTTTGAAAAAATACCAAAAATAAGTGGAAAGAACTACTCAATGATAAAACGAAGTATTTTTGTTTTAATTTTTTATTTTTCATATTAGTTTCTATAAAAAAAATCGATTTTAGTTTTTGAAAAAATACCAAAATAAGTGGAAAGAACTACTCATTGATAAAACGAAGTATTTTTGTTTTTTTAAATTTTTTTATTTTTCATATTTTTTTTTATTTAATATTAGTCTCTATAATAAAATCGATTTTCATTGACACTCTTGAGCACATTTTTATGACGAATTACCTCTGGCTCTGTAAGGATTCCCTGTTGCAAATTGGTGTTTTGTAGGCGGAATTGTTCTTCTTCTTCATCAGGGTTTTCGTTTTCGTCATCAGTGTCCGGTTGTTTTTCGTGAAAAGCTATGTTGAAAGTTTGATTATAAGGCTCGACTACTTCTAAGCTGTATCCATCCAGTTTCCTTGATTGCTCATCGGTTATCTGCTTGACACAACGCTTCGGTAGATAAACTGAGTTATGCTTTAACTCAAGAAATATCTGCTCTCCATACACGGTATTAACGCGTTTTGCACTTATTATATTATATTTAGCTTTTAATTTCAGATCCTTCAAGCTTTTTAGCGGTTTGTTGTTTGAGGGTTTGATAGCATTATTAATTTCGTTTAAGAAAGACATTATTGTTATATGATATTTTAATAAAAATTTTAGAAGTTCAAATCAAACAAACAAAGTAATTGTTTACTAATGTAAAAGTATAGAAGTTCAAATCAAACAAACAAAGTAATTGTTTACAAATGTAAAAGTATCAAAACTGAACTGATCATGAAAACCATTCACTTCGAGCTTTTATACTCTCTACCTCATGAGTATAAATATAAGTAAAACTATAAAATTATGCTTATCTAAACAAGAAACTCACTTTCTTTTCAATGATTCAATTTGAGTCATTAACCTAGTCATTGGTCTTACATTAAAATCATTCTAACTGCATGTTGAGTCATTAATTGGTCATTGGTCTTACATGAAAATCATTCTAACTGAATGTTGAGGGTGTGATAAGTTTACGGTAGTTATCATTATCGGTCATTGGTCGTACATTCAAATCATTCTAACTGTATGTTGAGAATATGATAAACCCGAGTCATAAAATTTTTCATCGGATATTCGCTGAGGGTATCACGTTTTCTTTTAATCAAAATAGGGAAAAAACATTTAAATCATTCTAACTGTATGTTGAGTCATTAACCTAGTCATTGGTCTTACATTAAAATCATGCTAACTGCATGTTGAGTCATTAATTGGTCATTGGTCTTACATGAAAATCATTCTAACTGAATGTTGAGGGTGTGATAAGTTTGCGAGAAGTATCAAACCCTTTATCGGAACAGTTCTAATCGTTTTTAACAAGCTTTTTTTTTTTTTTTTTTATGAGACATTATCATTTGGTTATTGTTTGAATTTATCAAAAAGGTAGTATGAAATCACTTTTGTAATGACTGAGACATAAACTATGCAAGTCTTGCTTCATATTGAGTGTGTCAAACCTATAAAGGAAAATGAAAACCTATAAATACCAGATGTTTTAAAGTTTTCAGTAACAGTCAGAAAGAACCATGACAAGCTATAAGGAAGGAGTTCTCGGCATTTTCGATGTTTTTGATAACTACGCCCTGGAATTCAACGATAATTGTTGGGAATTGAGGCACTTGCTGGCTGCCTTAATGGAGGAGCTGCGATTGGCGAGAGAGGTGCCAACGATAGGAAGACTACAAGGTGTGGCTTACCTTATAAAAATAATAAATTTAAGGAGCTGTGAGTTGGGGTTTGATACCCCTAACATCCCCCAAGAAGCGTACTTTTTTTATGACAAGTATTAGAAAAATGTGTCATATAATAAAAATATTTTTTATCAAATTTTTTCTTGTTTTTTCTTTGGGGTTCCGTGTTTCGTTGATTTTTGTTTCCCTTGTATTTCATAGGTTTCGTAGATTTTTGTTTTAAGAACCATCTAGAGAGTGTCGTTTTCAAAAAAAAAAACAAGGAAAACAGCATACATTTAAAATTATATTTAGGATTTCATTTCATTCTTTTATACAAAGACATAAGTTTTTTCATTCTTAATAATTCATTTTCAAGCATATAACATGCGCAGGTATCCGGGCCCATTTTACACAAATTTGAAGACCAAGGACAGTTTGCAAAATGACATCCGTACTGTGATAAGGTGCTGGATACGTTTTCAAATTTCCGTAAAAAAGCTATAGAATTGATGAACTCTTCATAATGCTCCTCCAATAATATGTCTTGATAATCCTTTAAGAACTTAAGAATGTCGTCAAAAACTAAAGAACTATTCAATCCGGACATTTTGTAGAGTCCTTACAAAGAGAAGTACGAATTAATACTGAAGACACTTTCACTTGAATCTCTCTCTTTATTAATATTTCTTTTTCTTCAGTTTTTCATTCACTACTTAGCAATCTTAACTACAACATGACATACAAAATATATATCTTTTTACAAACATTTTATTTGTTTTATTTATACAATAAACGAGAATGAGATACAAAAGATTACGAAATATTCATTTTGTAAGTCTGTTTCATTGATTTGAAGTCCAGCAATTCCACATCAGATTTGTATTCAAGATCCTCTTTCATAAACAACTCAACATCTCCATTACTCAATACTCTTTCTGTTTCGTATTCATGGTATTCATAACACTTAACCCTTAACTGATGTGGTGGGTCCATTGGACCCACATTCAATTTTCAAACATTTACAGCAACCGCTGCGATAATCGCAGCTACCTGTGCTTTTAGATACCTTCCCACAATAAGCGGACGTGTTTGAATACGAAAGGACGTGTTTCGATATCCTCTCCTTCGGTGAGTTACAGCATGCACATGGGTCCATCGGACCCACGTCAGTAGATACGTAACTTTTTTTTTGGCTTGAACCCGCTGAAACGGCTCTAGCAACAGGCAAAGACGAAAACGCCAAATTAAAGAAAAATAAAAGGAAAGGGTGTTTTTTTTGTCCACCGAACAAGAGAGCATAGAATGTTCATTTATGTGCAAAATGCACACAGTCTATTTGCCTAACATGCACCCAGCAGGTATGCAAATCATGCATTTAAGCCCCAAATTTGATGGGTGTCAAAATTTTTGTGTTTAAAATATTTGAGTTTTTTTTGTGAAAATACTAGGGAATGGTATTTTATCTTAAAGAAAAATGACTTTTTGATTTTTTGTTTTTGTTTGTTTTTTTATTTATAATGTGCATTTAAGAAATGCCTCTTTTTTGATTAAGTCTAAAGACAAATTTTTTATGTGCAAATTTTATGTTGAAAATGAAGTTCCTGGTTTTATTTATTTTTTTAAATACCTTTGCAAATGATCCTTTTTTAAGTTAAAATAAAGATATTTAAGGAAAAATGTAAACTTGTCTATTTTTTATCACTTTCAAAAAGCTGGGTCCAATGGACCCACCTCATTAGATACGTAACTAAATTTCACCACATCAGTTAAGGGTTAATGCTAAGCGTACGCTTGTTATAGTTGCTATCATAAGTACATCTCACGGTTAAGATTTTGTCGTCATCGAATTCCAACTTAAAATGTCTATAAAAAACATCTTTACTTTGAATTATACCAGATATTTCGTTTTCCTTTTTTATTAAATCTTGCCTAAAACTTTCAATTGCTTCATCAACAGTAACGATTTTCCTTGATAAACTACTTTCGGTTGATACTACTGTTGACTGTATATCATTTTGTAATAAAGATGATTCAGTTGTTGAGGCTACCGTGCTATTCAAAGTTTTCCCGTTCGTGTAAGTTAACAATCGAAATGATAAGCCAATTTGTACTGTATCATTGTTAGGTAAATTTAGTGCAAAAGATAGGTTATTAGCAATATTTGAATGATGTAAGTCAATATCCAAAGGCAAAGGTAGCCCAGAAATAAAAGGTGAAATGATTGTAACTGCAAGGTATGAAAAGACGGTTAAGAAAAACATTTTTTTAATTTTGAAACAGCTGTAGCAACCGATATATGGGTCAAGTGAAGAATATAAACTGTGGAAAAAACTTCCTCTTTATGATATTTATACTTTCTTTACAAGCTTTTCTAAGAAATATGTTGTCGAGATGTATGATCAGCTGATGCGTGAACAGATAAACGGTCATGTGATCCTGACTTGTGATTAGCTGAGGAGTGATCAATTGGTCGAACATGTGATCTTGCTGTGAGATCAGCTGAGTTGTGAGTTGTTGAACGACTGGTGTAATCAGATAAAGTCGGGTGAAGAGGTAATCCTGTATAATCATATTTAGTGTGAGGTATTGAGCGTTCAGTTGAACCAAATGACCCTGTTGTATGAACGTTTGATGTGTTAGCTTTTCCTGTACTCTCTTTCTCTGTACTCTCTTTCATCTTTTTCAATGAATCACTTTCTTGTACTTCGATTTCGTTAAAAGGACAAAGCATAGGATATTCATTTTCTCTTCTTTTAATAGAACTTGCAAGAGGGTAAATGTCACCAATCAAAGTTAGCTCTCCGCCTGAATAAATAAAAAATATCCTTATTAAGCTCGTTTTTTTTCTCTTATCTCATTTTACATTTTTACCTAAAAGCTTAAGCTTGACATGTTGTAGTGACTGAAACACTGCTCTAAAGTTGAGAAGAGGGGGGAACGTCTCTCCATTCCTTAAATGAAATATAACACACTCATATCCATTCTCAGGTTGTGCAATTAGCTTCACAGATTCACCGTAAATTACCACATCTGTAAACCTCATTTCACACCATCCATTTCCACAAACACAAAATGTATCTCCTTCTCTTAATCGCTCACACCAGAACATTGTTTCAAGCTCGACTGATCTATTTGTAATGGTTATCACATGACAAAAACATAAATTTATATACATATATGTATATAATCCAAATATGGCACACGACAAATGATAAAAAAAAAACCGCAAAACCACAACGCAAACCACAAACATTAGATAATCCAAATATGGCACGCGACAAATGATAAAAAAACCGCAAACCGCAAACCGCAAACCACAAACGCTAGATAAACCTTATAAATGAAAACAAAACAAAAACGGATAGCCAAAAAAAATATTAAAAAAATACACCGCATACACCAACTCTCTGATAAAACGCAAGAACAAAACAAACCTCCACACAGCAATAAAAAAAACACTTAACCAACTCTTTGATAACGCCGACTAGGCGCCACCACCTGCTGACTAACACACGGCACACGATCAACACTCATTAACATGCATGACACACCACTTTTACGACCTTCAAATACCCTTCACACACAGAATACTGATAAGACCCCGGAAAAAAGTTCCCACGCCAGACCGCCCCAACTCCTACTAGCCTCCTTAACGTCGCTTTTAAGATCTTGTCTGCTGTACTTTGTGAATGTCTGAATTCTAAAACCCCACGTCAACAACTTGATAGGTCCTTATCAATGTGGTTTTAGACCGGAGAAGTCCACAATAGACCAAATTTTCACATTACGGAAGATCTTGGAAAAAACCCGAGAATATAATATCGATATTCACCATCTTTATCGATTTCATGGCCGCGTATGACAGTATTTACAGAGACGAGCTGTACAGAGCTATGTCTAGTTTCGGCATCCCTGCAAAACTCGTACGACTATACAGGGTGACTTTGGAGAATTGCGATTTCTTCAACATCATACTTGAAAAGATTGTAAAAAACTCAAACGTCAACACCAGAGGAACAATCTTTCAAAAGTCTGTACAATTACTCGCCTATGCAGACGATATTGACGTAATGGGAAGAAATAAGCGTGATGTCATAGGTGCTTTTGCGAGTATTGAAACAGAAGCGGCAAAAATGGGTTTGATTGTTAATGAGGGCAAAACAAAGTATATGTTGTCATCAAACAAGGACACACAACATCGACGAATTGGACAAAACGTCACAACAGACAGACATAACTTAGAGGTAGTACAGGACTTCGTTTACCTAGGATCCGCTATAGACACGAAAAACAACATCAGTTCGAAGTTCAAACGGAGAATAACTCTTGCCAACCGTTGCTTCTTTGGGTTAAGAAGGCAATTGAGAAACAAAACCCTCTCCAGAAAAACCAAGGTAATCTTGTATAAGACCTTAATGATCCCAGTCCTGCTTTTCGGCGCGGAAGCATGGACCCTATCGAAAGCGGATGAGGAAACGCTTAGTCGTTTCGAAAGAAAAATTCTCCGAATGATCTTTGGTCCGGTATGCGAAGACAATGTGTGGAGAAAAATATACAACATCGAGCTGTATGAGCTGTACCGCGACATGGGCAAAGCCAGAAGAGTACGCATCGCGAGGCTAAGATGGTTGGGTCACGTAGAGCGGATGGACCCAAACACTCCGGCTCGACGGCACATTGCTGGGAAATCGCGGAAGGGGAAGGCTCCTCAATAAATTCCAAAAACGGGCTCTGGCATGCATTCAAAACTAAGGAGTGCACTTTGAGCACTTGTTATAATTGTATTTGTGTAAAATAAATAAATGAAAATCTAGTTTTTATTCTTTCAAAAAACTAGATCTAAGATTAGGTCTCTATCATCTGTATTGACAGAGATGTCGAATTTAACACAGGTCAGGGTACACCAAAGTTAGCCTTTACTTAAATAGTCAATAAGTGATGTCAAAGTTGAGAAACGGGCTTTACTGAAGAACAATTTTTTCTGAGAACATGACCAAGAATCATATCTCAAAGTATGTTACTCGAATTACGGAACGCCTTGTATTAAATGGAAAATATTCGTGAACAAGATATCCTCATTCGTACCTTGGCAACAAGGTAGTGGTCCGAGTCAAAGTTGGCCCCTCGGAAAGTTCGGACATCTAACACACTAGAAGAGTGCCTTGCGTCGATCACAACATTTTCAATTTGTTTTTTTTTTTTTATAATATACGCGCACATCAAGGGGTTATTAATACCCTTATAATGTTATTAACACAGTGCGAGCGGTTAAGAAGGAAGGAAATGATTAGAAAGGAGGTGCCGATGCACATTATTTTTAAACTTCTGTGTATTACAATGAGAGGTGAAAACAGAGTCAGGTAAAGCATTCCACATCCGAGTAGTACGGCTAAAGAATGAATTTCTATATTTCACTGTACGACCGAAATTGGGCTGAAGGTAAAACTGATTTGCATTCCTTGCGAGGCGTGTATTGCGGTTAAATTGCTTAAGGGGAGGAATGCAGCTGGCTATTTCGTCCGAGCATTGTTTGTAAAAAACCCTATAGAAAAGAGAGAGACATGAAACATTACCACGATGATCAAGACAATCAATTGATTCAACAATTGAACTATCACCTATCATTATTAATGGTTTTGAACCTTATCGAGTAGGCACAATGATGTTTTAGGAGCACCTGACCAGATATGTGAATTGAACTCTAACTTAGGACGGATGTAGGCTTTATAAATAGTAGCCAGATCAGAAGGGGTGAAAAATTTCCTGCACCTTTTAAGGAAACCTAAGCATTTAGCAGCATTTTTGGCGACTTCAAATATGTGGTCATTCCAACGAAGATCATCGTTGACACACATACCAAGTACTGACAGCTTTTCGCTTTCTTCGATGCAGGTACCATTCATGGATAATGGCAATGGGGGAATGTTAAGTTTCAACGACAAGAGACAGCATTGAGTTTTCGAAGCATTGAATTCTACTCGGTTCATAAGACCCCATGAAACAATGCTGTCAATTAAAGTCCTTGAAGAAACCGATTGTTACTATTACGGGGAAATCCAACAACGATCTTAAAGGTGGTTTGAACTAATCTTTGTGGTCGCGTTGAATCTTTTAAAAAACAAAACAGCATACGCCTTATTGACCACAAACAACTACAAAGCAAAATTAAAAATCAAACACAAAAAACTTTTCGATGTAAGCTTTCAATTTTATTTGTCGAAATTGAATGCATTTCGAACCTAATGTGGTTCATCTTCAGCAATACACTGATTTGGCAGAAAAAGAAAAAGAAAGAAAAGAGTACATAAAACATTTAAAAGAAAATAGAAAAAAGCTCTTGATTATACCAATAACAATTAGAGTTGAAAAGAGACATTAAATTATGTTAAACAAAGGTGACGTTATATTGCCATTGTCATTGTTCATAGTGTTGTTGCAGCTTATATTGAAGTGTTTGTCGGTGAGGACGTGTGCAGCGACGGCGGAAATTTCCTAAAAAATTTCCTAAGTTCAACAAAAGACAAATCCACAATGACTAATAAATCTGGAGTATATGAGATTAAATGTGGAGACTGTAACGCTGTTTACATCGGCCAGACAAAGCGAAGCATAGGCGTTCGCTTTAACGAACACTCGAGCCACATCAAGTTCAACCGAATTAAGGATTAAAGTGGTGCAAAAAAAATTATAGGTCATCACTGATTTTTTCGAGATATTGGCTGGCAAACGTCAACGAAAATATTTCTTTTCAAACAATTTTTAGGTCTGTTTTTTCGAAATATAAGGCATTTTGAAAACTGTATTTTAAATGAAATGAAAGATAATTTTACGATCTTTCATATGATACCAAAATATACGTAATTATTTGCAGAAATGTCAGATTTTTCCCATTTCCGGCGCTCAACTTCAAGTCTAATTATCTCAAAATCACCAAGACCGAATTCAAAAATATTTGGCAGGCTGATTGGGCTGAACGTAAGCTTTCATTTGGTACTAGTCTCATAGGTGTACGCCCTGGGCCCAGGCTCCATAGAAATATGCACCACCTCCTTTATTCTTTAATTGCTTACAAACGTACTTTAGTATTACAAAGATGATTATTAAAGTTATTATTGTCTTCACGTCCAATCCAAAGTAGACTGGCGCAGAGGAAACGTTTTGTTGAGGGCCGTTGTTATTTACGACTACCTCTTCCTTTAAGTTAGTTTTTCCCATTATGGTCTTACTATTATACAAATGATTTTTTGCCCTATTGTTATAATAACTAACTACCTCGCTAATCTTGCTGCTTGCTCTGTATTACTTCTTTTATCTGTGTTGAAATTTTTTGAAACAGTTTCTGGAAACTGTCTTCTTTTTGTTGTTTTCGGTATTTATTGTCTCTTTTCTGCTTTCTTTCTGTAAGCTCCGTAATCAATGTCATCACCGGACATTGTCTGATAGGAAGACACGCCATAAGACTTGGCGTTCCCTCAAATGACTTCTGCAGAAGTTGCTTAGATGAGGAGGAGGAGGAGACAATCCCACACCTCCTCTGCTCATGTCCTGCACTCTCTTTTAAAAGAAAATAGCATCTAGGAAAATACTTTCTTGATGATCCAAGCGATCTGGCGAACACAGATCCCCTACATCTCCTTCGCTTTATTAAAAGTTCCAAATGGTTTTGTTAAGGGGGTACGCTGGTCTAGAGCGTGAAAAAATGGGCATAATTTATGAATTTTTTGTGACTCAACAAAAAGATCAATCGAAAATCTGTGAAAGAGGTTTTATAATTTAGGTCTTAATAAACAAATACAAATTTTTTCGTGTCAATTAAATTCAAAATGGCGGCTGTTCAGCATTTCTTCGGAGGCACTTCATTTTTTAGATGGGTCCATGGCCGAAAGTGTAATCTCCTTAATTTTGATCCTGGAACAAAATCCCGAAATTTTTTAGTTTCTTATAACAATAGCTAGAGCCGTACATAGGATTTTTTCGATATTTTGTTTTTTCGCGAAATGGTGTACGTTTGAACAAAAAATTCAAATTTTCACTAAAAAAATGCGACAAAATTATTGATTAAAAAAAAACTATGCAACATAGAAAAAAAATCCTACGTACGGCTCTGGAGAAAGGTATTTTGAATGTACTGTCAAAATTTCGTATAGATCGGTGAAGATTTGCTCAAGTTATGTTTTCGGCCAGTCAAAAAAAAAGTGATTTTGAGAAAAACGCGTTTAAAGTTTTAAATACTATAAAATCATACGGCATACCAGAGGGGCGCTGCCGCAGAATGGAAAGTTTGGGCATTTCGACATTTTTGCCGGCATCCATCCTTTGGTATGTTATTTTTAAGACCCTAAAGTACCTTTTCAGACATAAAAAAAAATTCGGTTTCTTCTAAATTCTAGACCAGCGTCTTCCCTTAAGTGAGATACTTCCTCGCATAATTTTATGGTATCACAATGGTCCTAATATTCGTCTAAGTGTGTCAGTTTGTTTTCCTGACAGCCATTTAAACCTAACCTAACCTTCTGCTTTCTTTGCTCTTTTTTCGTAGTTATGATTTCGTTTAGGAATTTTTGCCGCTCCAAATTGCCTATATTGGGAAGATTGGCCAGACGGTACAAGTTCCTAACTAGCTGCTTGTTAGTTTCCTGTTTACCTCGTCGGGATTTTTTCTTTTCGGGCACTATGGTTGTCGGGATCCTCGGCTTTGAAACGCGGCTTCTGTACTCCTCTATTGACAGAGGACGCGGGCCAATACTTTTATCTTCGCTGGTTAGTTGTTCCCCCTTTTGTAAAATCGATTTGGCTACCGCTAGGTGTTTTGCGGCCGCTATCAGGTCGCTCTATGTTGTCATATAAATCGGCTTGGTTTCTTTTTTTCTTTAGTATAGAACAGAAAAATAAGAAAGACGAAAATTTGTCTAGACGCGAACTTCTAATTTAGATTATGCACGGAGAGAACAAAAAAAAAAAAATTCGAAGACTTTGATTGGAAGAAAAATTTCTTTTTTCTTTGTTTGGCAACGCGAAAAAATAAGTGAGGACTATTTTGAATACTCCTGGACTACTTCGGATACTCCTGGACTACTTCGGATGCTCCTGCCGTCCTGGAATCTTCTACTGCCGAAGCACTAGCTATCCTCAAAGCAACATCATTCACAAACAAGAAAAAACTGCAATATGCTCGGACAGCCTCTCAGCAATCACCGCTCTCAAAAACCTAAAAAAACAAAACTGAAATAATAGATCAAATCATAGACAAAATAATAGGAAATAAAAATCTTAAAATAATATGGGTCCCTGGACATGCTGGAATCCCAGGCAACGAGATGGCTGATAAAATGGCTAAGGCAGCCCTAGACGAGCCACTTATACAATTCAACATCTTCAACATAAAAGACGCAAAAAAACATATTGCACACCGCTTACCAAATCAAAAAAATAAATTGGAATGAGTACACTCATCATTACTCCAATATCAACCCTCAAGCTGAAAAAACTATTTACCCAAATAATATATCCCAAAATATGAGTTAAGTTAAGTTAAGTTTTTATTGAGTCTTTTTCTGGTGTACAATTACAATTACGTATTATTATAAACTATGTTTTTGTTGAAAATCGCGGCTATAATGTATTCGTATTGCCTGCTCACTACTTTTGCTTTAATATTTTCGCCACTTGGCTGACAGTTGCTTTTAATGTTTGTTCTGCTCTTGCTCAGGAGCTATGTTTGGTTTTCGTGTGTCTTTTTCTTTTGACACATGTGTGTATTTACAATTATGTCTTAGCCTAACTTAATTCTATCTAGATGCGCTATTGCGCATGAGTCGTTTTATTTCGTGTTCTTTCTTTCTTTTGATCATTTATTTGATATTAGAGCGAGAGTGCCCTAGTGCTGAAGGCATTTGGGTTTGTATTTAGATTTTAAATACAGTGTTGTATCCAGAGCATACGAATATGTCTGATAGTTGTTTTTCTTTTCTTTTATTTTAATTTAATTTGATATTTCTGTATTTACATTTAAATCGAAAAGGGTTTCTTGAGTTTATATTAGATTAGAGCGAAAATGCCCTATTATATTATATTGTATTTCAGTTATTTTAATTCTGAAGTGTTGGTATTTTTAGTTTTGTATTCTATTTATACATTTGTACATTTGATAGGTGAACAATTAGTTTTGTTGAATTTAAGATAAGTTCATTTAATTTTGAAGTTTGAGATTTGAAATTAGCAATTATAATCAGCTTATTGTCTTTACCTTTAGGTAAGAGTCATTTCTTTATACAGAGAGCAGTTTATTATAATTGGGTTTCTTGTAGATACTTATTAATACAACTTGCTTAGTTAAGTTTCGGTTACTACATGTTTCGAATGTGTTTATCTTTGCTGGCTATTTTCATAAGTTAGAGAAAACTATTTTATGTTACAATATTTGTTAGTACCATAACTTAGTCTAATTTAGTCTACTATAGGGTTGGGTACCGTCCTCCCATTATTATGCATTATGGATTATGATAGAGTGATTGTTTTATTTAAAAAAAAATTTCTTTCGTACAATATCGGTGAATCGTGTAGTCTAGCCACATATATATGCATCATTGTTTGCATTAATTTTTGCATTATTTTTAACATTTATCATTTAGCCCCGATTGTGACCAGTTTGAGTCACTTGGTAAAAAGATGGGGGTATGTTAGTAGGTATACTTTCAAGATCTATTGAGAGGACACTGATAGGTGAGGGATATGGTTCATCATCCCAGGAGGAGCCCGCCTGTGAAAGAGGAATTTCTTTCATTAGTTCGTTCTGTGAGAGCTCAAGTTTTGAGGAGGTTTTCTGCATATGCATTAGGACATAGTGCAGGAACGGAATGGTGTTAGATTCATTGTATATGTGAGTATTAGAATATTTCTTGTTGTGGGACTCGTAATTTTTCTCTATACAGAGTCTAAGAATTTTTCTTTCAAGTACCTCCAGTTCTGTTGAAGCTGTTGGTGAGATAGAGAACCATATAGGGAATCCGTAGGTCATTATGGGTCTTACAAGTGTTTTGTAGAATAGTAGTTTGGTTTTCTTTTGCAGCCCCTTGTGCTTGAAGTAGGGCATTAGCATATTGGAGATTTTTCTTGCTTTAGCAAGGGTTGTCCTGGCATGAATGTTAAATTTAAATAGATTCGTAAAGTTTACCCCGAGGTATTTAATTTTGTTCTTAACTTGTATAGGGTTTCTATTGATGTTGAGAGTAAGGTTTCTACTTTCACGGACTACACCCACAGGTCCCTTACCGCTTGCGTTTCGGAAGCAAATTAGTTCAGTCTTGGGGATGTTTAGTTTAATTCCCCAAGTGCTGTAGTAATCATTTATCTTTATGATGTGTTTCTCTAGGTGACGTAGAGCAATTAGAGGGTATTCATGGCTGCAGTATGCTATGGTATCATCTGCATATAGCAGACCTATAGAAGTAAGGTCATCTTGAATGAACTGGTGTGGGAAGTCCTGTAGAAAGATATTGTACAACGGGGGCCCCAAAATGGATCCTTGGGGCACTCCTCTGCTACATTCGTTCTTTTCGGAATTTATGCCCTGTATCTGGATATAAAAATATCTGTTGTCAAGGAAGCTCTCGAGAAGGTTAACAGTATGGGGAGGAAGGTTCATCAGTGAGATTTTAGACAACAAACCATCCCTCCACACACTGTCGAACGCCTTTTCTGTATCTAACGAGCAGGCTACCGTGCATCGGAGGATAGGAAGACACGCCATAAGACTTGGCGTTCCCTCAAATGACTTCTGCAGAAGTTGCTTAGATGAGGAGGAGGAGGAGACAATCCCACACCTCCTCTGCTCATGTCCTGCACTCTCTTTTAAAAGAAAATAGCATCTAGGAAAATACTTTCTTGATGATCCAAGCGATCTGGCGAACACAGATCCCCTACATCTCCTTCGCTTTATTAAAAGTTCCAAATGGTTTTGTTAAGGGGGTACGCTGGTCTAGAGCGTGAAAAAATGGGCATAATTTATGAATTTTTTGTGACTCAACAAAAAGATCAATCGAAAATCTGTGAAAGAGGTTTTATAATTTAGGTCTTAATAAACAAATACAAATTTTTTCGTGTCAATTAAATTCAAAATGGCGGCTGTTCAGCATTTCTTCGGAGGCACTTCATTTTTTAGATGGGTCCATGGCCGAAAGTGTAATCTCCTTAATTTTGATCCTGGAACAAAATCCCGAAATTTTTTAGTTTCTTATAACAATAGCTAGAGCCGTACATAGGATTTTTTCGATATTTTGTTTTTTCGCGAAATGGTGTACGTTTGAACAAAAAATTCAAATTTTCACTAAAAAAATGCGACAAAATTATTGATTAAAAAAAAACTATGCAACATAGAAAAAAAATCCTACGTACGGCTCTGGAGAAAGGTATTTTGAATGTACTGTCAAAATTTCGTATAGATCGGTGAAGATTTGCTCAAGTTATGTTTTCGGCCAGTCAAAAAAAAAGTGATTTTGAGAAAAACGCGTTTAAAGTTTTAAATACTATAAAATCATACGGCATACCAGAGGGGCGCTGCCGCAGAATGGAAAGTTTGGGCATTTCGACATTTTTGCCGGCATCCATCCTTTGGTATGTTATTTTTAAGACCCTAAAGTACCTTTTCAGACATAAAAAAAAATTCGGTTTCTTCTAAATTCTAGACCAGCGTCTTCCCTTAAGTGAGATACTTCCTCGCATAATTTTATGGTATCACAATGGTCCTAATATTCGTCTAAGTGTGTCAGTTTGTTTTCCTGACAGCCATTTAAACCTAACCTAACCTTCTGCTTTCTTTGCTCTTTTTTCGTAGTTATGATTTCGTTTAGGAATTTTTGCCGCTCCAAATTGCCTATATTGGGAAGATTGGCCAGACGGTACAAGTTCCTAACTAGCTGCTTGTTAGTTTCCTGTTTACCTCGTCGGGATTTTTTCTTTTCGGGCACTATGGTTGTCGGGATCCTCGGCTTTGAAACGCGGCTTCTGTACTCCTCTATTGACAGAGGACGCGGGCCAATACTTTTATCTTCGCTGGTTAGTTGTTCCCCCTTTTGTAAAATCGATTTGGCTACCGCTAGGTGTTTTGCGGCCGCTATCAGGTCGCTCTATGTTGTCATATAAATCGGCTTGGTTTCTTTTTTTCTTTAGTATAGAACAGAAAAATAAGAAAGACGAAAATTTGTCTAGACGCGAACTTCTAATTTAGATTATGCACGGAGAGAACAAAAAAAAAAAATTCGAAGACTTTGATTGGAAGAAAAATTTCTTTTTTCTTTGTTTGGCAACGCGAAAAAATAAGTGAGGACTATTTTGAATACTCCTGGACTACTTCGGATACTCCTGGACTACTTCGGATGCTCCTGCCGTCCTGGAATCTTCTACTGCCGAAGCACTAGCTATCCTCAAAGCAACATCATTCACAAACAAGAAAAAACTGCAATATGCTCGGACAGCCTCTCAGCAATCACCGCTCTCAAAAACCTAAAAAAACAAAACTGAAATAATAGATCAAATCATAGACAAAATAATAGGAAATAAAAATCTTAAAATAATATGGGTCCCTGGACATGCTGGAATCCCAGGCAACGAGATGGCTGATAAAATGGCTAAGGCAGCCCTAGACGAGCCACTTATACAATTCAACATCTTCAACATAAAAGACGCAAAAAAACATATTGCACACCGCTTACCAAATCAAAAAAATAAATTGGAATGAGTACACTCATCATTACTCCAATATCAACCCTCAAGCTGAAAAAACTATTTACCCAAATAATATATCCCAAAATATGAGTTAAGTTAAGTTAAGTTTTTATTGAGTCTTTTTCTGGTGTACAATTACAATTACGTATTATTATAAACTATGTTTTTGTTGAAAATCGCGGCTATAATGTATTCGTATTGCCTGCTCACTACTTTTGCTTTAATATTTTCGCCACTTGGCTGACAGTTGCTTTTAATGTTTGTTCTGCTCTTGCTCAGGAGCTATGTTTGGTTTTCGTGTGTCTTTTTCTTTTGACACATGTGTGTATTTACAATTATGTCTTAGCCTAACTTAATTCTATCTAGATGCGCTATTGCGCATGAGTCGTTTTATTTCGTGTTCTTTCTTTCTTTTGATCATTTATTTGATATTAGAGCGAGAGTGCCCTAGTGCTGAAGGCATTTGGGTTTGTATTTAGATTTTAAATACAGTGTTGTATCCAGAGCATACGAATATGTCTGATAGTTGTTTTTCTTTTCTTTTATTTTAATTTAATTTGATATTTCTGTATTTACATTTAAATCGAAAAGGGTTTCTTGAGTTTATATTAGATTAGAGCGAAAATGCCCTATTATATTATATTGTATTTCAGTTATTTTAATTCTTAAGTGTTGGTATTTTTAGTTTTGTATTCTATTTATACATTTGTACATTTGATAGGTGAACAATTAGTTTTGTTGAATTTAAGATAAGTTCATTTAATTTTGAAGTTTGAGATTTGAAATTAGCAATTATAATCAGCTTATTGTCTTTACCTTTAGGTAAGAGTCATTTCTTTATACAGAGAGCAGTTTATTATAATTGGGTTTCTTGTAGATACTTATTAATACAACTTGCTTAGTTAAGTTTCGGTTACTACATGTTTCGAATGTGTTTATCTTTGCTGGCTATTTTCATAAGTTAGAGAAAACTATTTTATGTTACAATATTTGTTAGTACCATAACTTAGTCTAATTTAGTCTACTATAGGGTTGGGTACCGTCCTCCCATTATTATGCATTATGGATTATGATAGAGTGATTGTTTTATTTAAAAAAAAATTTCTTTCGTACAATATCGGTGAATCGTGTAGTCTAGCCACATATATATGCATCATTGTTTGCATTAATTTTTGCATTATTTTTAACATTTATCATTTAGCCCCGATTGTGACCAGTTTGAGTCACTTGGTAAAAAGATGGGGGTATGTTAGTAGGTATACTTTCAAGATCTATTGAGAGGACACTGATAGGTGAGGGATATGGTTCATCATCCCAGGAGGAGCCCGCCTGTGAAAGAGGAATTTCTTTCATTAGTTCGTTCTGTGAGAGCTCAAGTTTTGAGGAGGTTTTCTGCATATGCATTAGGACATAGTGCAGGAACGGAATGGTGTTAGATTCATTGTATATGTGAGTATTAGAATATTTCTTGTTGTGGGACTCGTAATTTTTCTCTATACAGAGTCTAAGAATTTTTCTTTCAAGTACCTCCAGTTCTGTTGAAGCTGTTGGTGAGATAGAGAACCATATAGGGAATCCGTAGGTCATTATGGGTCTTACAAGTGTTTTGTAGAATAGTAGTTTGGTTTTCTTTTGCAGCCCCTTGTGCTTGAAGTAGGGCATTAGCATATTGGAGATTTTTCTTGCTTTAGCAAGGGTTGTCCTGGCATGAATGTTAAATTTAAATAGATTCGTAAAGTTTACCCCGAGGTATTTAATTTTGTTCTTAACTTGTATAGGGTTTCTATTGATGTTGAGAGTAAGGTTTCTACTTTCACGGACTACACCCACAGGTCCCTTACCGCTTGCGTTTCGGAAGCAAATTAGTTCAGTCTTGGGGATGTTTAGTTTAATTCCCCAAGTGCTGTAGTAATCATTTATCTTTATGATGTGTTTCTCTAGGTGACGTAGAGCAATTAGAGGGTATTCATGGCTGCAGTATGCTATGGTATCATCTGCATATAGCAGACCTATAGAAGTAAGGTCATCTTGAATGAACTGGTGTGGGAAGTCCTGTAGAAAGATATTGTACAACGGGGGCCCCAAAATGGATCCTTGGGGCACTCCTCTGCTACATTCGTTCTTTTCGGAATTTATGCCCTGTATCTGGATATAAAAATATCTGTTGTCAAGGAAGCTCTCGAGAAGGTTAACAGTATGGGGAGGAAGGTTCATCAGTGAGATTTTAGACAACAAACCATCCCTCCACACACTGTCGAACGCCTTTTCTGTATCTAACGAGCAGGCTACCGTGCATCGTTTTTCTCTGAGGTTTAGGGTGACGTCATTATGTATGTATGTGGAGTGCCCTCTCCGGAATCCGAATTGGTGGTCCGGTATGGGATCAATAGGATTTTCGGTCGGTGAATTCATATTGTTGAGAATAATTCGTTCTAGGATTTTTCCTATCGGTCTTAATGCTGTATTCTCATGATCAAACAAGAAAATGTGTTCTGGTTTATTTGCCCTAATTCGATTCGAAGCGGATCTAGCATCTGCTGATGTAGCCGGACTGAAGTCTGGTATTTTTTCTCTGTACAAAGTTTTAAAATGGGATTCAAAGGCTTTGACTATACTTACCTCATTAGTGAGGGTAATGTTGTCTACTATTACTTTGTTGCAGTAGGGGTTCTTCTTTTTGCCAATTATTCTGAAGACTTCCCTGAATGCCTGAGGTCCCGGCTTGATATTGGCTATTCTTGACTTCAGTTGCTGATTGAGCCAGATCCGTACTTTGTCTTTAATAATGTTATTTAGAAGACTGATTCTGGCGGATAGTTCTCGATACGAGGCGTTTATTCTATTATATGAATGGTGGTATATATTTTTAAGTTTTCTTTGCCAGTTATGTTTAGTTTTGAAGAGATTCTCTATTTCGGGGGGGGGGGGGGGGGGGGGGGGGGTGAGGTTTTTATATTTTTTAAAGGAGATCACATTTTTGGTGGAGTTACTGTTTAGAGTAGCTTGTAATACCTCATTGAATTGGGTGATAGCTTGATCTATCTCCGTGTTTGAGAGGCAAGCAGTGGTTGGTAAAATGTCTAGCAAATTGTTATCCAGCTGTTCTTTGAAGCTGTCCCAGTTTGTGTTTCTAAAGGACCTCGTTCTTTGTGGTTCTTGGATGTAAAGCTCCGCCTCCTCAAGTTTTATTGTGAGCAAAATTGGACAGTGTTCTGTGAACGAAGAAAGGGATTTAACATAGAAATTCCTATCATGGTGGTTTAATATGTGATTGGATATGAAGAAGTGATCTAGGAATGATGAGCTGCGTAGGAATGTGGGAGTGTCAGAGGTAATATTGGTAAGAGAAGGGTTATTGGCATGTAATTAAGCTTCCAGTGTCTTGCCGTTTAGGTTGTACCAAGCGTCACCCCAATTAGTGCTTCTAGCATTCAAGTCACCTCCTATAATGGCTTCATCATACAAGCTGACTAGTGTCTCGATTTTATTTAGTTCGCTCTTAAAAAGAGGCGGTGGGCTATTTGTGGGAACATATATTGATCCTAAAAGGATTTCTTTAGGGTTATCTTGCGATTTTATTTTAATTTTAATGAAAATAGCGGGGAACTTTAAAGTGGACTTTCTACTACTTCATATACAATGTTATTCTTAACCAGGATTGCAACTGATTTGACTGACTTGATTACTGTCGTTTCTTAAAGTATTGAATTGTTCTATGAAGACTTTATGTTTGTTGTTTAAATGCGTTTCTTGAATAAACGCTATTGAACATTTGCTAGCCAGAAAAATTTTATTAAGTTCTATTCTTCTGGCATGGTTTACTAGGGACGAAATGTTGAATTGTAGTATTTTCAGATTCATGGCTGGGAGTTTATTAAGAGCTGGTTTACCAAGTCTAGGTAAGCCAGCCTTTTTTGCAGTATTGAGTCCATTCTCCCCATGTTTTTCATGAAGTTCTCAATTTTTTTAATTAATGAGTTCATGTCCAGACCTAATAAGTCCTTAGAGAGGTCAATGAACTGGTTAATGAGGTTACCTGAGTCAACTGGGTCTACTGGGAATGCCGGGTTACGCCCTGCATTTGTTCTGAGTGGATCAGGGCCGTCTGTGTACTGGTTATTTCTACTGTTATTAAAATGACTAGCAAAAGTAACACTAGGTGAGACAAAGTTCCCGTTCGAAATGGCATTGGTGAGAACTCTCGCGTTATTTCTTCTTTCTTTAACCTCCTTTATGCTTTGCTTCCTTTTGCTCTCGAATGCTTTGAAGATTTTGCAGCCTTTAAAATTGGCTGGGTGGTTTTCACCGCAGTTTACACACACGGCCCTGCTACCCTCTTCCCTTAATACCGGACAGCAACCCGGCTCATGGGAGTTTGTGCACTTAACGCATTTGTATGCGTTCGCACAATTTTTTGCCAGGTGTCCAAAGTCTTGGCAACGTCTGCACTGAAGTGCACCTTTATTTCCCCTGGGTTTTTCCCAGCAGACCCTAGTATTAAACAAATATTTAATCTTAATAATTTCGTTATGGCTAGTACCAGGTTGGAGTCGGACCATAAATAGATTGTACTTGATTTTTGCATGCTTGGACCTAATAGTTTCGAATAGGCTAACTTTGTCGACATTATTAACTCTAAGCTTGAGCTCCTCAAGAATCTCACCTTCTGGATAATCGGACGTTAGCCCCCTAAGAATGACGTTCGTTGTTTTGTCTTCCTTCATTGTGAAGGAGTATGCCTGGATGTCACTAGTACTTCTCAATAGGTCCATAAGTTGCCTATGGACACTACTATTATCTACATATAATCGGCTTTTACTGCCACGATTCACTATTTTGTACGTAAAATCTGCCGCTGTTTTTTTTAAAATCTGCTACGAGTTTTCTTATATCTACGTTATACATAATAATGGGAGGACAGTACTTACTTCCGTGGATCTTGTCATCAATTTCAGTTTTTCTATTGTTGTTAGTATTGTTGTTTGCTCCCTCGCTGCTGTCACTTGTTGCTGGTTGTTGATTGCTGCATTCCGGTTGATCGCTTACTGTTGGTTGGACTGGCTCTTTTCGTTCCTTTTCGCGAGTGATTATTTTTAGGTTCAGGATGTTGAACCTATTCTCATCCGTGATGTCCGTCATTTCTTCCTTCTTTTGATGGATATTAAATGCGGTGTGCTTCTTCGTTGGTTGGAGCCATTCATCTGGACTCTTGTTGCGCTCGCCTCCGTTACTTTGGTGGGCAGCCGTAATTAGTGAGATATCACTATTGGTGTTTTTTTTTTAGGGATAGTCGTGCCTGGGCAGAGGCAATGCTATTTTTCCCCTGTACGTCTTTAGAAGTTTTGTACTTGATTTTATCTTTATCCTTATCGTGTCTCATTTTGGATGCGTGTCGCGGACGCCGAGTAGGTAAGTGGGGTTATCCCCTGTGGTGTGGTTTTATTTTACATCAATTTCCTCAATTTCCTTAGTTCTTGGATAGTTTTCCTGTGATTTTTGTGTCTCTAACACGCTGGTGTGTTTTCTGATTTTTATGCACGCAGGTGTGCGCGTGTGGTTTGGTAAATTCAGCCTTATTTTTATAGGGCTTTTGTTTTTTTTTTTTTTTTACTAATTTATAGCAATTATTTTTTTTAGATTAATTTAATATTCGTTTTTTTCACAACTTCTGTTGGTTTTTCTTCAAAAAGTTTTTTGATTAATTAGATATTTCGCGATTTTGTTTCACAACCACATGTAGTTTTTCCTTAAATTTTTTTTTTCGATTTTATTTAGCTTTTGCGTCTACGTCTACTCGCTGTCAAATCTTCCAAAAAACTGTCCCAAAATATGATAAAATGTTACATAAGACTGCGACTCGGTCACTCCAACATCACACATAGCCACTACATAACAAATGAACAACCATTATTATGCCACCTCTGCAACAGAAACACTCCCCTCACCATTTAACACCTTATAGTCGACTGCGTACACGTCAAAATTATATCAAAAAAAAGTTAACAATTCAATAACTTTAACAAGTCTCTTAACTATTCCTTCAAAAGAAAACATTATGAATCTGTACAAAATATTAACTTTACTAAAATTAGAAAACTTTATTTAATTGTATCCACTACTTTATCGGCAGAAAGTCCTGGTAGCTAATGCCGAACAAAATATTATTAATCGTGTAATTTATTACCTGTTAATAAAGTTGTAATAATAATAATAATAAGAATGGATCCTCTATGTACTGAGCTAAACTGAATGGTTTAGCATAGCAGCGCCATCTATATATTACTTACTCAATCCAGTCAACAGATATCGCCATCTATTAAAATCGTTTTGAGCTGAAAGATTATTGTGAATTTCAAACAAAAAATTTTCAATAAAAAAATATTGCGACTATATATTAAGGTGTAAGCTATCCTATCTTTTAAGTTGGACCAAACTGCACACTGTATGCAAATTTCAATAACATCGGCTTAGTAGTTTAGGAGTCTATCGCGGACAAATATCGTGAAACGTAATTTATATATATATTAAGAAGATAGATAGATAGTTAGCATATATCTTTTTAAGCCAAAAGTCATTGAAGTCAAACTAATTCAACATAATGTTATATTTCGATAGGCTTTTTAACCAAAAATCCATCGCAACGTTTGGGATGCACAGGGGATGAAAACGAAATACGGAAACATCCGTTCTTTGCAAAACTAGAATGGAGTGAACTCGGAAATCGCAATTTAAAACCACCATTTAGACCTAAAATGGTAAGTATGCTCAATTTTAATAGTATTAATGTTCTTTCCAATTCTCGTTTTTAAAGTCTTTAAAAGAAAATAGTCAGAAAGGAATCCTTAAATGTGTAGATAGGAAAAAGTTCAGTTACGGCAAACAGGAAAAAGCTGTCAGGAAAAGTTGAAACAAGTGGAACATAAATATTTTCCTTGTGAGCGAACAGGAAAAATATGCCAGCTGCCTGGCTCTCAACTCTTTTTTTCTTTTGTTTTGGCTGAAAACACACCGGATTCCGTTTTTCAATCGATAGTCAAACAAGTTTTTTATTTGAACATATCTTGGCGAAACAGAAAGTTACGAAAGAAACGTTTTGTTTTCTTGTTTCGTTTGGTGTGTTTTGAAGTGAATCAGATCTAAAATGAAAAGTGCATCGAAAGAAGAAAATAAAAAAAAACGAAGTCGAATTTGCAGTTAACGATGCTGACTCGAAACAGTTTTATTGTATTTGGCGTTTGTTGCTCATATTTTTCTTTAAAGAAACGCATAGCAAAAACAACATCATTTAGTCTTTTATTTGAGTATACAGGGTGTCCCGTATTTCGTGTCACATACTTCCCGATGATCAGTCACCTTGTCGAGGTAGGAGGGGGATTCCCGGACTCTGAAGGCCTGATTTAACATACAAACTTCCGCCTTTTTAGGTGTGTATACGCAAGTCAAAGGTACCGTAACCGATGACTCCTGCAGGTCTCTCCATGAAACACTTCGTGGTTTGAGCTGGAAAGATGAAAAAGGCAGCTCGGAGGTCTTACCTCCAAAGCTAAATTCTCATCCTGGTTTAGCTGTTGGCCAGGGAAGTGCTACCACCGGATTAAGTGCAGCTGAACAAGTGGATCTCACTCCAACGAAGGCATCCTCTGGAGGACAGCTTTCCAAGCGCCAACAGAAGCTGGAGAGAAGGCGAGCAACAATGGCTCGGAGCAAAGAGGTCACCAGGGTGGCCGAAAGCAAACCTTTGGTGATGGAGGCGAAAAGGGACAGGTCGAAAGAGGTCTCACCCGCTCACCCACAAATTCAGGACAGTTTCCATAACCGAAGTCACCCCAACCTCTGCAAACGCGAACAGGGTCGAAAAGAAGAAGGTTTTCGGAAGCTCTGCCAAACTTCTTGTTGGTCTAACTGTCACGGACACTGGCTGGAAAGGACGAAACCATCATGGTAAACATTTCTGGAGGTCCAACCGAAACGTCGGTGAATGAAACCGTGACTGCTAGTCAGTTTGGTCCACGGACACTGACCGGACTAGATTAAGTATCGAAAGGAGCAAAATCAGCCAGCCGTATAGCGAAATAAAAGACAACTGTCTTATAAAAGAGTGTCGTCTCGCATTTTAAAGTACGCATCTGAAAGACTGACAATGATAACAGCTTGACCATTACAGAGCGCAAGCACTGTGAATATCATCTGTGGGAGCTAGTTATGGCTGAGAGCACACAAGTTCAGTCTGCGGGATGTTGTTTGGAGGACGGAACCTGTTTGGTTGAGTGTTCTAATCAGCAGATCGCTGACTAGTTGCGTGCCTGCCTCTGTGTCTAAAATTCCCCCTCCATCCCAAAACATTCTTCTTTGGAGATTTTTACGGCGCCGGTATTAACGCGAGCCATCTGCTTTACCCGGGGAGACTCAGGAATACTGAAGATGTGTAACAGCGTCTCGCTTCCCAGAATGATGGTATCGACACTGCGAAGTGGAAAGTTCACTCTCACAGGGAGGCAAGGAATCGGGATGGTGAAGACGGTTCCTACCTTAAACAATCAGATTGTTTTTGATCTGCGTTAAATCCGACAATAAATGCAATAAAATAACGATAGCCTTATATTGATTTAACCGGACAAAACACAAATTACGCACAAGTTAATGAACTTACTATTTCATTGACAAAAAAAAAATACAAACCATATCAGACGGGTAAGAGTCTGATGTTTTAGTCCTGTTGAATCTTCAAAGTAAAAGAAAATACAAAGTTCTAGTAGGTACAAAGCATTTATTTCACGATGTCTACCGTACAACGGTCGTATATTTTAAGGCAACCTCAGTACTGAGTCAATCCTATTTGTACAATTCGTGTGCTACAACATATTGTGCCCATATTTATTTATCTTAAATTCTATTTCAGGAGATGACGATGTGCAGAAGGTCACGTACAGTTATCTCCTTTGTTTTATTTATCTTTTATTACATATTGCATAGTTATCAATAAATTGTTGGGAGTTTCATAGTTAACACATGGTTAACATTCATGTGTTCACTATCTTAAAATGTGTTGAACATTCATGTATTAACTCTCCCCTCCCCCCTTAAAATTAAACGTCCTCGTTTAAAATTCCTTTAGCTTTAAGAGCTTCTTTATAGTATATATATAATTTGTATAGATTTTACAAAATTTGTTTAAAATGTAACATATAAAAATTATTATTGATATAGTTATTATTGAATAAATTATTATTGTTGCAAATGGATGTTATTCAATTGGAATAGTAAATTTCCCTAATGTTTAAATATTATCAAATTTGTAATCCGAATTAGACTCTAATATCTTTAATATTTCAAATTCTTCTTTCCCGGAAAGTAGATATTTTCTAATTTCGTTCTATAATTCACAAATGTTTCGTTATCAATAATTATTTGTTCGTCGAATTGTACTATATTTGTTCCACTTATATCTTTATTATTTATAATATGATTTCCTGATAATAAGATGTTACTTTTATTATCTTTCCTAAGAAGTTTATTGCTATTTAAAATCTTGAGTGTGTTAAAGCTTGTTCTTCTTAAATTTCAATTTCATTGATTAAAATTTTCTCTTCATCTGAATTGAATTCCTTACTTTATAAAATGGTTTAAGTATTTTATCTAAATCTGTTATCCTTGTATATATATATAATTTCGCTGTCACAATGTTAGTTACCGTACTCCTCCGAAACGGCTTTACCGATTTTTACCAAATTTTATATGCTTATTCAGTAGGTCTGAGAATCGGCTACTAATTGTTTTCCATACCTCCAAGTGATAAGAGCCCTCTACCCTTAACATTGTTTCTTTAATTTACACTGTTACACGAGAATTTTATATATTAGATTTTACAGTTTCAGTGTAAATGTCATATTTATCAATTTAATTTGCTTAAAAATAAATTCTGAAATAATATCCACCTAAAACTACACTCACTGCATTTTTTGAATTGTGTAATAGTACGGATGATTTTGGTGCCTTTGCAAGAACATTACTCTATTCACTAGTACCACGCTATTTCACATGGGCTCAAACAAAAAAATGGATGCCCTGCAAGCAAGGCTCACCAGTTGATGCATATCTCAATTTATTTAAATCGAATGCCTTGGGGCGATTATTTACAGTCAGTCAAAGACACACTGAGTGCTTTTATCTTCGACTGTTGTTGGTTAATGTCACTGGCCCATTATCATTTCAAGATATACATAAAGTGAATGGGCAACAGTATCCAATATATAAAGATGCATGCCTTGCACTCGGCTTGCTGGAAGACGATAACCAGTGGGAGCGTATGCTTGCGTGAAGCTGCATTGAACTGTAGAGCAATACAAAGTCATCTACTTTTTGCTATATTGTTGACTACATGTTTCCCAGCTCGAGCAAATATATTGTGGGATAATTACAAAGATTCCATGACTGATGATATATTGCATCAACATCGTACACTGTGCAACGATCTAACGATAACATTAAGCGACGCTATGTACAATGAAGCATTGATTGCTATTGAGGATCTTTGCATTGTCATTACCAAGTTATCACTCACTCGACCTGCATCTGATTTAATTAACATTGAAATGAATCGTGAACTGCAGTACATTCATTTCATTTCATTTTAAATTCATTTTTATTAATCTTTTCTTATATCTACTTACATGCTAACAAAAATGTGTAAAACTAGCTTATATAATAACTTAATTAACTTACTGACCCTAGGCGGGTACTCTAAATTATTCAATATCTTACTACTAATGCCTTTCGGCCTTAAGATACCTTATTAATTACAAACTAGAACTAGTTAAGACTAAGAAAATTTTTTTAAAAAACTTAGCTTTCTTGATCATTTTTTTTTTGTTTTCTTAAAACTAATTAAAACTAATTAAAACTACTTAAATCTACTTAAATCTAGAGCAGCCACAGTAGCTTTTTTTTTTTTTTTTGTGTTTTGTAATTTTTTTTTTTTTGGTTTTTGTATTTTGTGTTTTTTTTTTTTTTTTGTATTTTGTAATTTTTTATTTGGGTTTTTTGTATTTTGTATTTTTTTTTTTTTTTTTGTATTTTGTAATTTTTTTTTTTTGATTTTTGTGATTTTTTTGTTTGCCACTGTACCCACCCCCTATACCCTAAGACTTACACGCTAAACATGTGTAAGCCAGCCATTGGCGACTCGCTATTCATATCAACTTCATGTTGTTGCTCCGACAACCACCAGAACATTTTCGACGTTTTAACAACGTCACGACGATCGCGATCTGAAACCGCCCTACTGAACCGGAGGAGCTCTTCAGCTTCCCCGCCTACTGCGGTGACGTCTCGGTTGTAAAGGAGTCGTCGTTCCACGGACTTCCGGCAGACGTGGTAGATCAGCGGAACCGCCAACCTATCCTGAATCAGCCCTACCATATCAAAATAGAGGAAAGCCTCCGGTGGGACAAATCCACTGAAGCGCGTTTTCTCCATATACTCAGTGTTGGGGTAATAAGCCCCAAAAATTAGGCCATTGGTGGAGGTCATCGCTCTTGCAGTGTGACCACGAGTCAGTTTTATAATGAAGTTGTCGATCCTGTTTATTTGAGCCCCGTTGTAAAGGACCTCATTAGGATAATATTTTCTGTACTCCGACTCTGGTGTTCTGTGCAATCCAAGACAGGTACGCAGACACTGTCTCTCAAACACCCGAATCTTTTCCATTTGAGACGCTGTAACATTGAACCACACGGGGCACCCATAGACAATCATTGGCCTTATGAGGGCCATGTAGCAAATCACCTTCACTCTGCTATCAAGTTGACTGCTGTGAAACAGTCGCCTTGTCAGGGCAAAAGCTCCTCTAGCCCTGGCCAGAGCTGCATCCATATGTTTGTTAAAATATAGATACTGATCTAGCCAGATGCCGAGATACTTGACTACTACTTTGTTTGGCAGTGGGTTGCCATGTAGATCAACGATCACCAGCTTTCGCCAGTTCTTTCTCGTATCCCATGAGGCCCGAGCCAACGAGGTTCTAAACACAATTGTTTCCGATTTGTGGACGTTGATTTTCAACTTCCAGTCATCGCAATATTGCTGGATCTTATCGAAGTCACGCTGCAAAAGTATTCTGATGACTTCGATCTTTGGACCTGTTCTGTACGCAATAAGGTCGTCGGCGTACGCTATAGCATGGTGAAGAGAACCAATTAGATCGCCGGTGAAAATGCTAAATAGTATAGGAGAATTCACCGCTCCTTGTTGCAGACCGTTCTGTATTTTAAAAGTTCTGGTAGAAGTTCTATTGCAACTTTTCACAACAAACGTTCTACCATGAAGCATGTCATTCAGAATATATAGCAGTGGTTTACTCATGCCATATCTGATCAACTTATAAAAAAGACCGTCTAACCAAACGGTATCGAATGCTTTCTCCTAGTCAACCAGACATGCACCCGTACACTGCTTTTTAGCTTTGTTCCATTGAATATCTGATACTAGTTTAGACGCGGCATGTGTGGTATCATGGCCCGCCTTAAAACCGAACTGATTTTCTGGAATAATATGTTTGTCCTCAGCCCATGTGGACAGAGCTCTATTGAGAACTTTCTCGAATACTTTGCTGATACTCGGAAGAAGACTAATTGACCGGAGATTTGCTGGATTGGAACCATCCTTACCTTTTTTAAGGAGAGGATGGACCACTGCCGTCTTCCAACGCACTGGATAATATGCATTATTCAGCGCATTGTTGAACAACGTGGTGTATATGTCCACCGCTTCCGAAGGGAGGTTTCGCAGCACAACATTGGGTATGCCATCGACACCTGCTGACTTCTTTTTCTTTATTCTGTGAAAGATGTCCAAGAGGTCCATCTTAGAAACGAACAGGGTGTTATCCCCGTTTCGCTGGGCGATGACTGCATTTGCAAGTCGGTCGTTATTGAACCTAGTGAAACCAGGATTCTCGGATCGCCAATGCGAGATCTCGTCTCTAAGATAGAAGTGTCCAACGAAGGCTCTGTTCTCGAGGTCGTAATTCGGGCGAACGCACTCATTCACCTTATATACTTGCTCGAAAACAGCACCCACAGTCTCTACCTTCTCCTGAGCATCTTCCACTATAAAGTGGTCATCATCCAAGATGGCCTCATCCGGATCTATCCCTATTGTCAAAAGTAAGTTTTTGTTTTCTGTCGTCCTCTGGAGTTTAATACTCTGAAGGTCATTTTGATCTTTTCTCCTAAAAATTTTATTTATTTCCGGAAACATACTCGGGTTGTTGGACTGCACAGCCCGAATTTTATTGTTCCAGAAACATGAAATGGAAATTCTATAGTTTTCTTTAATAAGTTGTTGGAGATTTTTGATCTGTGACCTCAGAGTTCTAATCTCCAAATCGTGTCGGTCAGTAAACCTCCTGTGCAAGAGTTTGAGTCTCGACAGGAGTCTACTTTTTTGTTTGTAGAGTGCGTCGATTGTCGCGTTTCTGTACATGTTCGTTGAGTCATGTTGCCTATATTTCGGAATTGTCCTGTTCATTATAGTACGGATTGCATCCTCCATACGTTGCAGGTATCCATCGATCTCAACGTTCGACAGATTCCTGTTGCATGGCGGCGCAATACCGTTCAAACGAAGTTCCCTTGAGACGGCACCGGAAAAGCGCGGCCAACGTGTCTTACCGTAGTTGTAAGAGTGCGTCGGCACGTACTCCTCCAGTTCCACAAGGTCGTTCGGAAGCAGTATGACGGCGGCAAGTCCACAGTGGTCACTGTCGTACTCAACCGTCGTCAAACAATTTTTCGTCCGTCGAAGAATGTCGTCGGTCAGTCTCAGTCTTGAGTCTAAAAGCAATAGATCCAAATAAGAGCTACTTCGAGGATATGAAGGCCTGTCAGTAGCCAGCAGATCGACTTTACACTCAATGCTGTGGAGCCCCAGCCAATTGAATAGCTGGGTCCCCCTTGGATTGGCTACTTGATTTCCCCAATCTTGGTGTTTAGCATTGTAATCACCGGCCAAAAGGAAATAGTTTTCTTCTGAGTTCAGCTTCAGACATCGAAAAAGTGTTTCAAGCTCTGTTATAAAACATGAATTTCGAGAAGCCTCCGGCGCATAGATCGCGACCACATACAAGCGCCTCCCCTGTTGGAGAGGGATGCATACAATACACGCTTCCAGCAACTGGAATCGGCGTACTTCACCACTATATATTACCTTATGAGCAATGCCCTTACGTATGAAGATCGCAACCCCACCCGCGAAATTCGAGTTGGGTCGGTCCCTCCTTACGATAATGTAATTGTTATCCGTCAATTTGTGATGCTGGTTTAGCCTAGTTTCGCTAACCATACACACATCGGGACGTTGGTCTTTTAACAACTCAGAAAAGTTGGCTCGTCGTTCTACCCTAACTAGCGAATTCACATTCACGGCTAGGATCTTGAAAGGCCTCTCCGGCAGCGCGCCCGTTAACCCAAAAATTGCGCAAGCGAAGGCACTGCACGGTAGATCAAGTCCACCCTACGCGCCTGCTCACTTATTTGTCGTGATAGCTCACTCATTTGTGCCTGAATGACACGCAGAGCGACCATCACCTCTGACTCCCCAGTAGCAGCCTTAGACACAGATGGCTGTGTGGCCGCTTTCTGAGGAGGCTGTACCGTTTTCCCAGCCCCCCACGCCATTTGGGCGTAAGAGACTTCGGGAACGACGGCCCTTGGAATTGGTCTGGCAGTTTGCCTTCCCTCATCCTTAGTTGCTGTTGGAGCAGCTTTTTTTGATTTTTTAATAATCTGGTATCGAGGACAACCCCGATAATTAGCAGGGTGCCCATCTCCACCACAGAGTACGCACTTCAGTAGAGTCTTGTCTTCGACCCTTGTCTCACCGAGCTTACACTCTTTGTCGTTGTGGTTCTCTCCACACTTGACGCACCTCGACTGCATTTGGCAGTTGAATGCGGCGTGACCGAACCGTTGGCAACGAAGACATTGTAAAATGTCCCCGTGCCTGTTTAATTTTTCCCATCTTACCATCTGGTAGTCCAGGACGGAGATTTTCCTTAGACTCTCCAGACGGCTATTGGGTGATAAAGTGACGAGGAACATCGGCAATAGCCGCTTCTCCCGTCTTGCCTTGGCCGTGGTGAACGACTTGACCCCGATGAACTCGAGATCGTCGCCCGCCAACCTGCGGAGTTCAACTAAGAGCTCCTCTGGGTCAGAGGTAGGTTCTACCCCTTTCAACAACATGCATTTTGGTTTCTCCTCTTTGGGAGTAAAAGTAAAATGTTCGGTGGCTGTCACTTTCAACAACTCCCGAACGATCTTATGGTCACCAATGTTTTCACATTGGATCGCATGCCGATCTTGACCTAATCGTTTTATAGTAAATTTATCGCCAATGGCGGACTTACATATATTTTTCGTTGCTTGCAATTCCATTTTTAGGGTGTTAATAGGGGGCACCCTGCTTTTTTGTGGCTTCTTCTGCTGTTGTTGTGCTGGCTGCTGCTGTTGTTCTGCTGGCTGCTTCTCCTGGCTCGTTGTCGCGGCTTTTATAGCCGCGGTCCCCCGTGGCTGCTCATTGGTAGCAGTTTTCTTATTTATTTCAGCTTTTTTAGCTGTAGTCCCGCGTTGCTGCACGGGCGCAGTTTTTTTGTTTGCAGTTTTTTCTGCTGCTGCTGGTCGCTGTTGTTTTGGCGCATCAACTTTTGACTGCGACTGTTGTTGATGCGCCTCCCTCTCCGCTCGCCTGCGAGCCTCTTGTCTTTTTTTAATCTCGGCAATTTCTTTGCTTAACTTTCCCAGCGTCTCGGTGAGAAATTGCATCCGCTTATCTTCTTCGTCGTTGTTGTCGTTGTTGACGATGTTGTTATCATCTGCCAAGGCAGCGAACGAATTGCCGCTACCTGTATAACGGCCCTCGCCACCGTTTGACTCATAATCGTAAGTCGAGTTGAGACTTACGATGCTTTCTGTGTCCGTCGACATTAAATCGTCATCGACCTCCTCTGCCGCTCCCTTCGCCTTCTGCTTTCGGGGCACTAAATTCGGCTTTACCTTTAGGCGCCGCCTTCTCTTAACTGCAGTTCCAGCTGCCTCTGATGTTGTTGCGGTTGTTGCCGCTATCGGTTTTGCGGTTGTTGCCGCTGCTGTAGTATTTGTTGTTGTTGCCGCTGCTGTAGAATTTGTTGATTCCAGCAATTCTTTACTCGCAGAGGCATCTTTCGATGCCCCTGCCTTCTTCTCTTTTACCATCTGCTTTTTTTCCCAATCAATGACGTTTTCAACCGCCCGGTTGTGAAAAAAAGCTCCTAAAATTTTTGTCGCCTCTGAGTGGGATTTGAACCCACGACCCTTGGCTTCAGAGTCCGCCACTCTACCACTTCGCTAACTTTTCAGTTATCAAATCGATAACTTTTTTTGCACTTCAACTTGCACTCACTTGAAAATATACTTTTAGTACAACACTGTCTCCGCTGAAGTCTTTCTTGCTCGAAAGTCAAAGATCGACTGAACTGCAGTACAACACTGTAGAAATGGCAGCGATTGTTACTCGCAATGTCCCACATTGACCGCATTTTACTCGCAGTTTCAACAGGACAAGGTGGGTTCTCCTTTTTGGATGCACCGGGTGGAACTGGCAAAACATTCCTTATTTCACTAATTCTTGCTGAAATACGATCAAAATATGGCATCGCATTGGCCGTTGCATCATCGGGCATTGCGGCAACTTTATTGGATGGAGGCAGAACAGCTCATTCAATATTTAAGCTGCCACTTAATATTCAAAATAACCCCCACGCAGTGTGTTACATTAAAAAACAATCGTAAATGGCCGTCGTGCTAAAACAGTGTAAAATTATCATCTGGGATGAATGTACTATGGCACATAAACATTCAATTGAGGCGTTAAACAGGACATTGAAAGATATTTTAAAAACAACGACAAACTATTTGGCGGTACTCTGTTGGTGCTTTCAGGTGATTTCAGACAAACACTTCCCGTCCTTCCACGTTCAACATACGCTGATGAGATCAACGCTTGCTTAAAATCTTCTGTGTTGTGGCGTCATGTTGAAAAAGTACAGCTGAAAGTAAACATGTGCGTTCAAATGCTTCAATATCCATCCGCTGAAACATTCTCAAAACAACTTTTAGATATCGGTGATGGAAAAGTTGCTACAGATGAAACTGGATCCGTAAACTTAACGACTGATTTCTGCACAATGGCTGATTCGCAAAATACTCTCATTTAACAAATATTTCCCGATGTACACAAACAGTACATACATAAATCATGAGTGGCTTGCTGAAACAACTATTTCAGCAGCAAAAAATGCAGACGTTGACAATTTAAATTTGATGATTCAAAAGTTGTTGCCAGGGAACTTGGTATCATACAAATCAATTGATACAGTTTTCAATTTAGACCCGCCACGGCTGTGCAACGGTACGCGATTAGTAATTCGAAAATTGATGAAAAACGTTATCGAAGCCAGCATTTTAAATGGCAAGTTAAAAAGTGAAAAGATACTAAAACCACGGATTCCTATCATACCAACAGATGTGCCAATTCAATTCAAACGAATTCAGTTTCCGCTCAGATTGGCATTTGCAATGACAATTAACAAATCCCAAGGCCAAATGATGCCTATTTGTGGCTTAGATTTAAGTACACCATGTTTTTCACACGGTCAATTGTACGTAGCATGCTCTCGAGTGGGTAAACCATCAAGTTTGTTTGTTCTCGCTAAAGATGGGCTAACGAAAAATATTGTTCATACTATAGCTTTAAAAGATTAATTATGTGATATAGAATTTTAAAAAATAAACTATAGTAACTTAAAAATAATATTGTTTAGCGTTTGTTATTTTTATATTCCCTTAGCGCTCCACGCCCATTTCACGCATATACCATATACTTATTAGAGTGGTCCTTAAAGTGGTTAGGTCGGAATTTTAATGAGTGCACCCCAAACAAAATGGCGAAACAAATATGGCGGTCTGAAAAATTTAATTTTTTTCGTAATTTTCGAATAATTTTGTTTCGCCATTTTGTTTTTCAAAGTTGGAAAAATTCCTAAAAAAAATGTAGAACTTTTTCCGATGAGAAAAAAATCGTAAAATTTTGGGAACCATTTTTTATTTATTTGCAACATTTGTGAGGGGTACACTCATTAAAATTCCGACCTAACCACTTTAAGGACCACTCTAATACTTATACACTTATAATAAGTAAGTTCCTTTTTGTCTATACTAAAATTTATCTAGAAACTAGAAATTATTTATAGGCAAAACAACGTTTGACGGGTCAGCTAGTATGATATAAAAATTCTTTATTCCTAAATAGAAATACATCTTCCGTTTGAGTTGCTATAAACTTTTTATCTTCTAGATTTATCATGTCGTAGCAATTGCTTATATCTAATAATTTAAGTATTGCGACTACAAGGTATACACTTTTTCTTAACATTGTCTTTATGTATTATTTTTCCTTTGTTTGTTCAGATAATAATTTCCTTTATCTTCTTTCACTATATATGTTTTTTATACTTAGGTAGATTCTTAGGTCTCCTATCTGATTTAAGATACACAATATCGTTTTGATTAAATTCTTTATTGATTCTATTTTTATTTTGGTATTTAACAGTTCCTTGTTGCGCTTTACTTATTAACTCGCAAAAACAATTCTACCGGTTTGTTTTTAGTAACTGAATGTATAGTTAAGTTATATTGTTTAACCGCGTTATAGATTTCAATTATTGGTTTTGTCTTATTTTCCAATGCAAGAGCGTTTGTAAGTTCAATAAAAGTGGAGGACCGTAAGCTTTTTACCTAGGAATCCAGGGCCAGTCCATGGATTTTCATGAAATTTTCGGAAATGTGTTTTGGATGGCGTATAGAAAAAAGTTAAAAAATAAAATTTCACCGCTTTCAATTTTTTAATTATTTTTAAAATTAATTATTAACTTTTAGAATTTTATTTTATTTATTAAGGGTATTTTAGATAAGGTTTTCCAAAGCAAAAGGATGGATAGGTTTGGTTAAGACAAAAAAAATTGTATGAGAGGGGGGGTCTATATCTCTCCGTGTAGGCGCGAGGGGCAATTTTATATGAAATTTACTTCATTTTTTAAAAAACTATTAAAAATCAACTAAGCCACTTACTTTCTCATACTTTAGTGTTTTTGAAAGCTATTGCTTTGTTCTTTAATAAAAATTTTAATTTGAGTTCACTTAATGAAAATTTTTGGAGAAATCAATCCTCAAAGTCAAAACTTTGAAAAAAGAAAATATTTTTTTCTTAATTAATTTTTTTTTCATAATTTTGCCCCACAAAAGGCCATTTTTTCTTTTCATGGTCAATACTTTTATTAATATTTACTCAGAGCAAAAAACCGAACACAAACATTTTTCTTGGTTTAAGAGAAATTAAAAAAAAACGAAAGATACTTTTTTTCAGAAAACAAAATGTCGGTAATTTCCCGCTAATTGAACTTTTTTCCTTGAAGTGAAATATGAAATGTGTCTTAAATAGCATATAAAAAAAAGTTAAAAAAAAAATTTTTGTATGATCTTAATTTTCAAATTTCAAATTTCAAATTTCAAATTTATTCATCTCGACAACAGCTTAACACATTAAGATACAATATCTTATAAAAATAGTGTAAGTATCAAATTACAAATTAGATTATATGCTTTTAAATGAAATTCAATTAACTTAATAACAAAAATAAAGAAAAACAAGGAAGAAGAAAAATGAAGATAAAATAAATATTTATATACAAAGATAATATAATATTAAGTGAATAGAAAGTAAAAAGAAAGAGAAAAACAAGAAAAAGAAAGAGAAATAAGAAAAATCATCAAAAGCTTTCCAGGTACTGTCTCAATCCAGTCCTAAACAACTCAGTGCAACCTATATAAATTATAAATAATTATTAAAATCTTAGAGTTATATTTTAATTATACTAGTTTTAAGTTAAATTTTAAAACTAAGACCTATTACAAACTTGAAATTTCATCTCAAAGGACAGCCCACATACTAATTTGTGCTCTAAATGCTGTTTCCTCTCAAACGAGTTGATGGAACCGAAAAAAAGGTGGTTTTTTGCAAAATTTTGAATTTTCAACCTGCTGATGTTTAATTCTTTTTTTATATAAGAATTGATGCATCCCTTATTGATATATGTTTGTTTGCATACTGAACGCACGTAGAAAAATTCGCGAGTATTTATTTGGCATAAAACCATATTTATTTGGATCCATCAACACGTTTGACCAGAAATAGCATCTAGAGCACAAATCAGTATGTGTGGTGTCCTTTGAGACCAATTTATAGGTCTTAGTTTTAAAATTTAGCTTAAAACTAATATAATTAAAATATAGTAATTAAGATGCTTGACGGACTTACCGCGATTGAGAATTTTTAATCAAAATTAAAATTTGATTTTTGTTTCCCGACGTTTCGACGCGGTTACACACGTCGTGGTCACGGGTTGACTGTTGTATAGTAGGTGGGTGTTGTTCTTATTCTGCTCTTTGTTTTGTTCTTTTTCGTAAGTTGTACCGGTGCACTTGTGTCTGCCTTGGACTTGGTTGCAACGGCAATTCTTGTTGTTGTGACGGTATGTTTATTTGTGCACAAGCAAAACTAACATAGTCAGCTGGTCGGTTGTTGTTCTTATTGTCTTTTTTATTATTGTTTGCTTGAATTTTGTTCAGCTTCAAAGTGTTTATCAGTGGATCCCAAGCAGAGGATAAATTAAAACTCTTGTCCCTATTGAAATTTGGATGCATTTTTATTTCGATTGCTTCTCGCACCAATCTTGGTATGTAAAATCTTTCTGTCGAAATCGATTTGGCCTTATGGAAATGAATATAATGATCTTCATTATAAGCTAAATGCTCACATATAGCAGATTTGGTCACTTCGTTCTTTTGTATGGCTTTAATATGTTCCTTTAACCTTGTGGAAATTGCTCGTTTTGTTTCACCTATACATATTAAAGCCATACAAAAGAACGAAGTGACCAAATCTGCTATATGTGAGCATTTAGCTTATAATGAAGATCATTATATTCATTTCCATAAGGCCAAATCGATTTCGACAGAAAGATTTTACATACCAAGATTGGTGCGAGAAGCAATCGAAATAAAAATGCATCCAAATTTCAATAGGGACAAGAGTTTTAATTTATCCTCTGCTTGGGATCCACTGATAAACACTTTGAAGCTGAACAAAATTCAAGCAAACAATAATAAAAAAGACAATAAGAACAACAACCGACCAGCTGACTATGTTAGTTTTGCTTGTGCACAAATAAACATACCGTCACAACAACAAGAATTGCCGTTGCAACCAAGTCCAAGGCAGACACAAGTGCACCGGTACAACTTACGAAAAAGAACAAAACAAAGAGCAGAATAAGAACAACACCCACCTACTATACAACAGTCAACCCGTGACCACGACGTGTGTAACCGCGTCGAAACGTCGGGAAACAAAAATCAAATTTTAATTTTGATTAAAAATTCTCAATCGCGGTAAGTCCGTCAAGCATCTTAATTACAATGTCTCTATCCCGCGATAACAATAAAAATAGTTTAAAATCTATAATTAAAATATAACTCTAAAATTTGAATAATTATTTATAATTTATATTAAAAATAAGATCATACAAAATTTTTTTTTTAACTTTTTTTTATATGCTATTTAAGACACATTTCATATTTCACTTCAAGGAAAAAAGTTCAATTAGCGGGAAATTACCGACATTTTGTTTTCTGAAAAAAGTATCTTTCGTTTTTTTTTAAATTTCTCTTAAACCAAGAAAAATGTTTGTGTTCGGTTTTTTGCTCTGAGTAAATATTAATAAAAGTATTGAACACGAAAAGAAAAAATGGCCCTTTGTGAGGCAAAATTATGAAAAAAAAATTAATTAAGAAAAAAATATTTTCTTTTTTCAAAGTTTTGACTTTGAGGATTGATTTCTCCAAAAATTTTCATTAAGTGAACTCAAATTAAAATTTTTATTAAAGAACAAAGCAATAGCTTTCAAAAACACTAAAGTATGAGAAAGTAAGTGGCTTAGTTGACTTTTAATAGTTTTTTAAAAAATGAAGTAATTTTCATATAAAATTGCCCCTCGCGTCTACACGGAGAGATATAGACCCCCCCCTCTCATACAATTTTTTTTTTGTCTTAACCAAACCTATCCATCCTTACGCTTTGGAAAACCTTATCTAAAATACCCTAAATAAATAAAATAAAATTCTAAAAGTTAATAATTAATTTTAAAAATAATTAAAAAATTGAGAGCGGTGAAATTTTATTTTTTAACTTTTTCCTATACGCCATCCAAAACACATTTCCGAAAATTTCATGAAAATCCATGGACTGGCCCTGGATTCCTAGGTAAAAAGCTTACGGTCCTCCACTAATGGACTGGCCTTGGATTCCTAGGTTTTGCCTTTTTTATGTCTAACGGTCCTCCACTATAAGTGTATTGTGAATTCTTTCGACTTGTCCGTTCGTCGTTGAATGACTGACTGGCGTCTTACAGTGTTGGATTCCTAATATATTCAGAATACTTTGTACAGAAGGGTAAAGGAATACGTTTTCGTTGTCTGTAACTACATTCTGATTGATCTACTACATTTTTTTTGAATTTTTATGTTTTATGATTTTTTTTTTGATGTTTTGTGGTTTAAAATTTTTTTTTTTTGTTTTTTTTTTTTTTTTTTTTTTGTATGCCACTGTGCCCACCCCCTATACCCTAAGATTTACACGCTAAACCTGTGTAAGCCAGCCATTGGCGACTCGCTATCAGTATCATTTTGAGTTTCGTGCTCAGACAACCACCAGAACATATTTGACATTTTAACAACGTCACGTCGATCGCGATCTGAGCCGGCCAACTGAACCGAAGGAGCTCTTCAACGTCTCCGCCTACTGCGGTGACGTCTCGACTATAAAGGAGCCGTCGTTCCACGGACTTACGGCAGACGTGGTAGATTTGCGGAACCGCCAACCTATCCTGAATCAGCCCTTCCATATCAAAATAGAGGAAAGCCTCCGGTGGGACAAATCCACTGAAGCGTGTTCTTTCCATATACTCTCTATTGGGGTAATAAGCCCCAAAAATCAGGCCATTGGTCGAGGTCATCGCTCTTGCCGTGTGACCACGAGTCAGTTTTATAATGACGTTGTCGATCCTGTTTATTTGAGCCCCGTTGTAAAGGACCTCATTGGGATAGTATTTTTTGTACTCCGACTCTGGTGTTCTGTGTAATCCAAGACAGGTACGCAGACACTGTCTCTCAAACACCCGAATCTTTTCCATTTGAGACGCTGTAACGTTGAACCACACGGGGCACCCATAGACAATCATCGGTCTTATGAGGGCCATGTAGCAAATCACTTTCACTCTGCTATCAAGTTGTCTGCTATAAAACAGTCGCCTTGTCAGAGCAAAAGCTCCTCTAGCCCTGGCCAGAGCCGCATCCATATGTTTGTTAAAATATAGATACTGATCTAGCCAGATGCCGAGGTACTTGACTACTACTTTGCTTGGCAGTGGGTGGCCATGTAGATCAACGATCACCAGCTTTCGCCAGTTCTTTCTCGTATCCCATGAGGCCCGAGCCAACGAGGTTCTAAACACAATTGTTTCCGATTTCTGAAAGTTGATTTTCAACTTCCAGTCATCGCAATATTGCTGAATCTTATCGAAGTCACTTTGCAAGAGACTTCTGATGTCTTCGATCTTTGGACCTGTTCTGTACGCAATGAGGTCATCGGTGTACGCTATAGCATGGTGAAGAGAACCTATTAGATCGCCGGTGAAAATGCTAAACAAAATAGGCGAATTCACCGCCCCCTGTTGTAGACCGTTCTGTAATTTAAAAGTTCTGGTAGAAGTTATATTGCAACTTTTCACAACAAACGTTCTACCATGAAGCATGTCATTCAGAATATAAAGCAGTGGTTTACTCATGCCATACCTGATCAACTTATAGAAAAGACCGTCTAACCAAACGGTATCGAATGCTTTCTCCTAGTCAACCAGACATGCACCCGTACACTGCTTTTTAGCTTTGTTCCATTGAATATCAGATACTAGTTTAGACGCCGCATGTATGGTATCATGACCCGCCTTAAAACCGAACTGATTTTCTGGAATAATATGTTTGTCCTCAGCCCATGTGGACAGAGCTGTATTGAGAACATTCTCGAATACCTTGCTGATACTCGGAAGAAGACTAATTGACCGTAGATTTGCTGGATTGGAACCATCCTTCCCTTTTTTAAGAAGAGGATGGACCACTGCCGTCTTCCAACGCACTGGATAATATGCATTATTTAGCGCATTGTTGAACAACGTGGCGTATATGTCCACCGCTTCCGAAGGGAGGTTTCGCAGCACAACATTGGGTATGCCGTCGACTCCTGCTGACTTCTTTTTCTTTATTTTGTGAAAGATGTCCAAGAGGTCCATCTTAGAAACGAACAGGGTGTTATCCCCGTTTCGCTCGGCGATGACTGCATTTGCAAGTCGGTCGTCATTGAACCTAGTGAAACCAGGATTCTCAGATCGCCAATGCGAGATCTCGTCTCTGAGATAGAGGTGTCCAACTAAGGCTCTGTTCTCAAGGTCGTAATTAGGGCGAATGCACTCATTCACCTTATATACTTGCTCGAAAACAGCACCCACAGTCTCTACCTTCTCTTGAGCATCTTCCACTATAAAGTGGTCATCATACAAAATGGCGTCATCTGGATCCATTCCTAATGTCAGAAGTAAGTCTTTGTTCTCTGTCGTCCTTTGGAGTTTAATACTCTGAAGGTCATTTTGATCTTTTCTCCTAAAGATTTTGTTTATTTCCGGAAACATACTTGGGTTGTTGGACTGTACAGCCCGAATTTTATTGTTCCAGAAACATGAAATGGAAATTCTAAAGTTTTCTTTAATAAGTTTTTGGAGATTTTTGATCTTTGACTTGAGAGTTCTAATCTCCAAATCGTGTCGGTCCGTAAACCTCCTGTGCAAGAATTTGAGTCTTGACAGGAGTCTACTTTTTTGTTTGTAAAGTGCATCTATTGTTGCGTTTCTGTACATGTTCGTAGAGTCATGTTGCCTATATTTAGGAATTGTCCTGTCCATTGTACTACGGATTGCATCCTCCATACTTTGCAGGTATCCATCGATCTCAACGTTCGACAGATTTCCTTGAGACGGCACCGGAAAAGCGCGGCCAACGTGTCTTACCGTAGTTGTAAGAGTGCGTCGGCACGTACTCCTCCAGTTCCACAAGGTCGTTCGGAAGCAGTATGACGGCGGCAAGTCCACAGTGGTCACTGTCGTACTCAACCGTCGTCAAACAATTTTTCGTCCGTCGAAGAATGTCGTCGGTCAGTTTCAATCTTGAGTCTAAAAGTAATTGATCCAAATATGAGCCACTTCGAGGATATGAAGGCCTGTCAGTAGCCAGCAGATCGACTTTACACTCAATACTGTGAAGCCCCAGCCAATTGAATAGCCCCCTTGGATTGGCTAATTGATTTCCCCAATCTTGGTGTTTAGCATTGTAATCACCGGCCAAAAGGAAGTAGTTTTCTTCTGAGTTCAGTTTCAGAGTTCGAAAAAGTGATTCGAGCTCTGTTATAAAACATGAGGGTTGAGAAGCCTCCGGCGCATAGATTGCGACCACATACAACCGCCTCCCCTGTTGGAGAGGGATGCATACGATACACGCTTCCAGCAACCGGAATCGGCGTACTTCACCACTATATATTACCTTATGAGCAATGCCCTTACGTATGAAGATCGCAACCCCACCCGCGAAAGTCGAGTTGGGTCGGTCTCTCCTTACGATAATGTAATTGTTATTCGTCATTTTGTGATGCTGGTTTAGCTTAGTTTCGCTAACCATACATACATCTGGACGTTGGTCTTTTAACAACTCAAAGAGGTTGGTTCGTCGTTCTATCCTAACTAGCGAATTCACATTCACGGCTAGGATCTTGAAAGGCCTCTCCGGCAGCGCGCCCGTTTACCTAAAAATTGCGCAAGCGTAGGCATTGCACGGTAGATCACATCTACCCTACGCGCCTGCTCACTTATTTGCCGTGATAGATCGCTCATTTGTGCCTGAATGACACGCAGAGCGACCATCACCTCTGACTCCCCAGCAGCTGCCTTAGACACAGATGGCTGTGCGGCCGCTTTCTGAGGAGGCTGTACCGTTTTCCCAGCCCCCCACGCCATTTGGGCGTAAGAGACTTCGGGAACGACGGCCCTTGGAATTGGTCTGGCTGGTTGCCTTCCCTCATCCTTAGTTGCTGTTGGAGCAGCTTTTTTTGACTTTTTGATCGTCTGGTATCGAGGACAACCCCGATAATTCGCAGGGTGTCCATCTCCACCACAAAGAACACACTTCAGCAGGGTCTTGTCTTCGACCCTTGCCTCCCCGAGCTTACACTCTTTGTTATTGTGGTTCTCTCCACACTTAACGCATCTCGACTGCATATTGCAGTTGAACGCGGCGTGGCCGAACCTTTGGCAACGAAGACATTGTTATATGTCCCCGTTCCTGTTTAATTTTTCCCATCTTACCATCTGGTAGTCCAGGACGGAGATTTTCCTTAGACTCTCCAGACGGCTACTGGGTGATAGGGTGACGAGGAACATCGGCAATAGCCGCTTCTCCCGTCTTGCCTTGGCCGTGGTGAACGACTTAACCTCGATAAACTCGAGATCGTCGCCCGCCAACCTGCGAAGTTCAGTTAAGAGCTCCTCTGGATCAGAAGTAGGCTCTACCCCTTTCAAAAGCATGCATTTAGGTTTCTCCTCTTTGGGAGTATACGAGAAATGTTCAGTGGTTGTCTTTGCTAACAACTCCCGAACAATTTTATGGTCACCAACGCTATTGCATTGGATCGCATGTCTATCAACCCCGAGTCTCTTAATAGTAAAACTATCGCCAATGGCGGACTTACATAAATTTTTTGTGTCGTTGAATACCATCTTTTGAGTATTTATTGGGGGCACCCTGTTCTTGTTAGTGGTCTTCTTCTGTGGCTGCTGCTGTTGTTGCGCTGGCTGTTGCTGTTGTTGTTGCTGCTGCTGCTGCTTTTTCGGCTTCAGTTCCTCTGCTGGCTGCTGCTTCTTGCTGGGGATCGATGGCGCGGCTTTTTTAGCTGCGGTCCCCCGTGGCTGCTCATATGTAGCAGTTTTCTTTCTCTCTACAGCTATTTTAGCTGTGGCTCCGGTCGCATTTTTATTGACAGCAGCCTTTGTTGTTGCTGGCTGCTGTTGCTTGGTAGTTTTTTCTGCTGCTGCCTGCCGTTGTTGTTTTGGTTGCAACGTTTGCTTGGCCTACCGTTCCGCTTTCCTGCGGGCCTCTTGCTTTGTTTTTATGGCCTCGATCTCCTCGAAAAGCTTCGGTATTGTAACATTTAACTCTTGCAGTCGCTTTTCTTCGTGCTTATCTTTATTTACGTCGTCATCATCTACACCACCTCCGTCTGCTAGTGCAGCGAAGGAGTTTCCGCTACCGTTGTAACGGCCCTCGCCACCGTTTGACTCATAGTCGTATGTTGAGTTCAAACTGACTATGGACTCTGTGCTGGTCGACATTCCATCGTCGTCGACCTCCGCTGCTGCTCCCTTCTTTGCCTTTTTCTTGGGCATCATGTTCGGCTTCGCTTTTAAGCGCCGCCTCCTCTTAATTGCAGTTGTTGTAACTGCTGTTGTTGCTGTTGATACAGCTATCTCGTCAGCGGCTGTTGCCGCTATCTGATCTGCGGCTGTTGCCGCTTCTGTATTTGTTGTTGTTGTTGTTTCCGCCAACTCCAACTTTCTTGACGATGATGGACCGGACAGGTCCATCAAAGTACCACTTGCCTCCTCAAATTCTTTGAGGAGCCGCTCCCTCTCCTTTTGTTGGGCGATTTTCTTCAACCAGAAGATATGCACTTTTAAATTTGCGTCGGGATCGAGATCGTGTTCCTCCACACCGACGAAATAAGAAAAACAAACTTTCTTCAATGCCACTGCTGGGGGTCGATCCTGAGACCCTCTGCACCGAACTCGAACACCTCTTTACTTAGGCTACTGCCCTTATTAAAATTTCACTGATTTTAATACTTCTTAATCACAAACCGAATTTATTGAATACTGCCAAAGTCGCCAACACGTCTATGCGCTCTTGCAGTTGCTGAACGACTGGTATTTTTCATAATTTGTTTCGTTGGATGGCGTTCGTATTTACTTGTATGACATATTTCACATGTGTTTGTAATTTCCTTACACGTTATCTTCATGTTAGGCCAAAAATATTTTGTCATGATTTTTTTAACATTATTTAAATGATTTATATGTGCACGTTTATGTATTTGTTCTGATATATATATTTGTTTGTCGACATCTGTTATGTCCTCTAATAATTTTCTTGCTATCAAAATTTTATAAATTTCGAAATGTTTAAATATTTGTGCTTCTATATAAAATAAATTTTGTTCGTCTATTTTTATTGCGTTTACTCCTTTTGGATTTAATACCTTTCTTAACTCAATTATTACTTTATTGGTGTCTGAATATTTTGTTTCGTGTCTTACGTGATCTGTAAAAATATTTTTTGTTGTTGTTAAGTCGACGTTATCGTTAAACAAAATTATTTGATTATGAAATGTATTTATTGGTTGCAAAACTACTTTTAATGATTTGGAGGGTGAGCTATCAAAGCGGTCACTCCAAAATGGACAAAATCCATTTGAAAATACAACAGAGGAGCACTTCATTCAACTCTTTTCATTTCTGGTGTAGTAATATTTATTATTCGCCCGTCTGTTTCTGTGAGGTCTTTGATTTTTTTCCATAGCGGTGGTGTCGCGGCTTCGAACACTGATTCTGTGCGTAAAGGAAAACATTTAGTGATTTCATGTCCTCCATAATGTTTTTAGTTATAAGACTTACACAAGATCTTTCAAATACTTTCTCCATTTCGGTCCCTCTTTTAAGAATCCCCCTAAGCTGTTCAACTGAACACTTATTGCCGTCCACTCGTTTGAACGAAAATGTTAACCATCAACAGTTATAGGTCTGCAGATGGAATTGTTTTGCACCGTATATATGGATTATTTTCAATTATCTTAAATTATGTGCTTACTTGTTATTTGCCAATTCTTGAATTTGCTCCAAAAAATCAATAAAAAACTTTTTTTGGGCTTTTGAAGCCCTTTGCCCTCTTTTTCTGAATTTCCATTTTCAAATTTAAACTTCACTGACAAATTCTTTTGTGATAAATAATTTATCATGTGAAGAAATTTTGACGTTTGTTTTCATTTTTTCACAGAACGAGAATCGGATTCGCTGTGAAGTTGTGATATTTTTTATCACTTCACAGCTTCACAGTTACAGAATCGACCCCCTGGCTTGTATAATAATTTAGCTTCATATTCTTCAATGAGATTTTTCCATCTCTTAAGTTTAGTATTTGGTTTTTTTTTTTCTGATATAGCGAATTTTAATGATTGATGATCTGTATAAATTGTCAGATCTGCTATTCCGTATAAGAAATCCCTTAATTTCTGTAATGATCATATAATTGCCAATAATTCTTTTTCGTTTTTAGTTGAATAATTTTGTTCGGTCTCATTTAAAGTTCTAGATATAAAAGTTATAGGGTGTCTGTTTTGTGATAATACAGCACCAATTGCGAAATTTCTCGCATCAGTAGTCAAATCAAATCGCTTACTGAAATCAGGTTGAAACAATTCGATTTGTTCTATTAATTTATTTTTTACTTTTTTAATTGCTTCTAAAGCTAAATCATCATTTTAAATTTAATTTTATTTTTTGGCTTTGGTTCTTTTTAACCATTCCATTTTCTCCTTTGTGAATTGTTAGTGGTTTAACTATTTGGGAGCAATTTTCTACAAATTTCCTATAATAACTTTCAAGGCCGAGAAAAGATCGTAACTCTTTGAGTGTAGTTGGTACTGGATACTCTTGTATTGATTTTACTTTAGTGGGATCCACTACTACGCTATTACTTTTAATCACATGACCTAGGTATTCTACTGAATCTTTAAAAAAAGTGTGATTTCTCATGCGATATTTTCATATTTGCTTTGTGAAATGCATTTACTATTATTTGTATATGTTTCATATGTTCTTCGGGCGTGGATGAATATATCAACACATCATCTATATAAATATATGCAAACTTGCCTATATACTCTCTGAGTATATTATCCACACATCGCTGAAATATCGACGATGCATTTTTTAAACCAAAGGGCATACGTACAAACTCGTATTTTGCCCCATTCACTGAAAATGCTGTTTTTTCTCTGGCAGACTCTTTTATCCTAATCTGGTGGAAGTCTAATTCTAAATAAATAGCCGAGAAAATCTTAGCTTTTTTTGGTCATGTTCACGTCAGGAATTGGGTAAGTAGGTATTGGTGGACCACGGCGTGGGAAAATTTTGGACGGGATGGTGCCCTTGAATTCGTTTGAGGTCACCGCGGTGTTATTTAATGGGATGTTAATGGGGTGTTTAATGGGTGTTTAATGGGTTTATGTTTTGTTTGAGGTGGCCGCCTTGACACCGGCGCGGCGCGCGCCGCCGCCGCAGCGCTATGGGTGATTGTGGAATTTAATTTAAATTGAAATAAAAATGCACACTGCCGAGGCTGAGATTTGAACCGGGGCCTATGGCGTGTCGCGCATGTGACATTTTTTTCATTTTCAATTCATTTTTATTAAATTTTTCTTATATCTACTTACGTGCTAACAAAAATGTGTAAAACTAGCTTATATAATACCTTAATTAACTTACTGACCCTAGGCGGGTACTCTAAATTATTCAATATCTTACTACTAATGCCTTTCGGCCTTATGATAACTTATGAATCTAAAACTAGAGCAAGTTAAAACTAAGAAAATTTTAAAAAAAACTTAGTTCCAAAGATCATTTTTTTTTTGTGTTTTCTTAAAATTAATTAAAACTAATTAAAACTACTTAAATCTACTTAAAACTAGAGCAGCCACAGAAGCTTTTGGGTTTTTTTTTTTTTTTTTTGGATTTTTGTATTTTTTAATTTTTTTTTTTTTTTGGTTTTTTGTATTTTGTAATTTTTTTTGTGATTTTATGTTTTTTTTTTTTTGATTTTTTGTGATTTTTTTGTTTGCCACTGTGCCCACCCCCTATACCCTAAAACTTACACGCTAAACCTTTCTAAGCCAGCCATTGGCGACTCGCTTTCATTATCAACTTCAAGTTGTTGCTCCGACAACCACCAGAACATTTTAGACGTTTTAACAACGTCACGACGATCGCGATCTGAAACCGCCCTACTGAACCGGAGGAGCTCTTCAGCTTCTCCGCCTATTGCGGTGACGTCTCGGTTGTAAAGGAGCCGCCGTTCCACGGACTTCCGGCAGACGTGGTAGATCAGCGGAATCGCCAACCTATCCTGAATCAGCCCTACCATATCAAAATAGAGGAACGCTTCCGGTGGGACAAATCCACTGAAGCGCGTTTTCTCCATATATTTAGTGTTGGGGTAATAAGCCCCGAAAATCAGACCATTGGTCGAGGTCATCGCTCTTGCAGTGTGACCCCGAGTCAGTTTTATAATGAAGTTGTCGATCCTGTTTATTTGAGCCCCGTTGTAAAGGACCTCATTAGGATAATATTTTCTGTACTCCGACTCTGGTGTTCTGTGCAATCCAAGACAGGTACGCAGACACTGTCTCTCAAACACCCGAATCTTTTCCATTTGAGACGCTGTAACATTGAACCACACGGGGCACCCATAGACAATCATTGGCCTTATGAGGGCCATGTAGCAAATCACCTTCACTCTGCTATCAAGTTGACTGCTGTGAAACAGTCGCCTTGTCAGAGCAAAAGCTCCTCTAGCCCTGGCCAGAGCTGCATCCATATGTTTGTTAAAATATAGATACTGATCTAGCCAGATGCCGAGATACTTGACTACTACTTTGTTTGGCAGTGGGTTCGCGCATGTGACAGATGCACTAGGCTATCGGGGTAGTTGTAGGTTGATGTGTAAAAAGTCTACTTATGCGTACAAAAAAAAGTTATTTATAGAATCTTTTGGTATGTTGAGGCTTATAAAAAGTGTGACGGTTGGTGTTGGTTTGAATTTGTTTTTTTTGTTTAGCTTTAAGATAGAGAATTTGTCACGATCGATTTTTGGTTGTGCATTGATTGTGGATGAACAGCATGTCATTTTACAGCTTATCATGAGGTTTCTTTCTTTCAGGCATAGACACTGTTAGTTGTTCTATTTTTAGATTTAGATTTCAGAACTGAAAATTTGAATTTGAAAAATAATCTGTCTGCTGTTAGTTGTTCTATTTTTAGATCTTGTTGAAGGGGATTGTGACAAAAACATGCTGCTAAGATGTTAAATGACATGCTCATGCACAATGTTGAATGTTATAAAAAGTGTGTGTGACGGATGGTAATGGATTGAATTTTGAATGGTTGACTATGTTTGAATAATCACAAAAGTCGGTTAGTGGTGGCTGCTTACTCTTTTAAATTTTGAATTGTAGATTTTATGAAAGAGGATCTGGTCATGTTGATGCATTTGATGGTTGAATGTGGATCTGGCATTTCAATGGAGCTGATGGGGGGTTGATAAATATAAGGAAGTATTTATGTGTCTTAGCATGCACAAGTGGAAAAAAATATTATTTTTTTGCCTACAATTAATATAAAACTCAATTTGTTTGTTATCAGTAAAAGTAATAATTTATTTCCTTATGTAGGTATTGAGATTATGTACATAGTTTAGTTTTTCTTAAATTTCTTAGGAATCCATGAGTTGTGTTTGGATGAAAACCCAAGCCATTTAACAAATATCTGATTTTTTTTCGTTTGAAGAACTTTTTCAATTAGGAATGTGTCGGGAAATCTTGTTTTTTGTAGTTCAAGTTCGTAGTATCCACCCTTAATTGGGGTACCTTCATAGTCTTCTAGTAGATATGTGACAGGATTTGTATGTTGCACTTTGATTATTTTGAAGATTTCCGTTGTCCAATTCGGTGTGTATCCTTTATCAAATACATGTTTGTATTTACTTATTCTTACGAAATCTCCAATTCTAAATTTCGGGGGAATATGAATTTTTATATGATTATATACTTTTGAGAGTAAATGCCTTTCATTTGCAGCATTTACCTCGGATGGTTTTATTTTGATTGTTCGATGAATAGAATTATTATATTTTTTAGTAAGCATATCTATTAAACCAATCCACCGATATGAACCACTTGCACTGAATTCCTTCCACATAAGTGTTTTTAAGGTACGATTAAATCTTTCAACAATAGATGCCTTAAGTGAAGTAAATGATGAATAATGATTGATTTTATATTTTTTCATGAGACTTTGAAAAGAGGCGTTGAAAAATTCTTTCCCATCATCAGTTTGTAAGTTTTTTGGGGTACGTGTGTCTTTACTGAAAATATGTTGCATAGCAATAGTGACATTGTGCCCTGTTTTGTTTTTGATGGGAACTGTCCAAGCAAACTTGGAAAATGTATCAATAACCGTGAGAAGATATCGGAAATTTTCATTATCATTTGAATAGACACCCATTTCAACTAGATCAGCTTGCAATAAATCATCTAATCCCTTAATAATAACTCGCCTTTTTTTAAAATTCCTCCGAGCAGGTTTATGTAATTCATTGACAACATCTCTTTTACTCATCTTTCTTTAAACTGATTGAAAAGAAAAAAACATTTCATTCTTATATTTGTTTATTTTGTAATCTTTTATATAATAGTATCAATTTTTTCATTCTTAATAATTTATTCTCAAGTATATAGCAAGCACATGTGTCTGGGCCTTCCTTACATTGATTCGAAGACCATGGGCAATTTATAAAATGACATCCATTGACAGACTCTGACGATGATACACCTTCAAACTGGTTCAAAAAACTCATAGTGTTCAGAAATTCCTCATAATGTTCCTCTAATAAGATATTCTGATTATACTTAAGCAAGTTTAAAATATCTTCAATAATCAAAGTATATTTAATGTTAGACATAACGAATGAATTGTGACTTGACACTATGATGTCTATAATTAAACTGATTTTACTTTCCAGTTGCTGAATCTTTCACCACAATATATGCATTTTTTAAAAACTGTTGTCGTAAATGATGGATTTCGTTTTGAAAGCTTCGCTGCATGTGCTCAATTTTTTCATCGACATAGGTTTTGGAAGTAGCGTCTCTCTTATCATAGGGTTCCTGAATATTTTGTAATCTTTTCAATTTTAAATCGTAATCTCCAGCTTCTGTTTTGAAGAATCCTTCGCCAGGTGGTCCTGGTATACCTTGTGGACCCCGCTCTCCCTGCAATCCTCGCGGCCCAATCTTTACTCTAGCTCTATTGGAAAAACGACCAAATTTGTCTTTACTCATAATATGTCTTTATACAATTATGTTATTCTCTTTTAATTCTTCAACAATAGAGACAATTTCAATAGAGTGATTATTATTCCCTGCTTGTTGTGACCCGATTAAAAGCTTCAATCGATCTACAAGTTCATTCGGATCATCCCAATATATAAAGTCTTTCTTCATGCTTGATAATGTCATTTATCCACTTCCTAATGATGGTGTGGTATTCGCAAATAAATGTTTTATTATGTTGTATTTAGCACCACGATTACCTCGTACTTGTTTCTCTGAATCATGGGAATCTCTATGCGAATTGGTATCCGTTAATATAGTTTTATAGTTGTTTAAGTCTTCACTATTATATATTTTTTCGTTTGGTCTTTTCATGAATAGGAGCTCGTATAATCCATGTGTCCCTTTAAAGTTCTTAGTTTTTACATGTATATCATTTCCTTGAACTTTGAACTCACCATCTCCAATATATAACTTTCCATTTTTCAAGTATATACCATATAAATATTATCAATTAAATTGGAATTGTTAATAAATAGATCCAGATATTTTTTAGGAATGTCGGAAAATTCCTCATGAGATAACTGCTCTGCAAAATTCCGATGCTTAATGCGTTGACTTTTTCTAGTCTTCGAAAGTTCTAAATGGGTTCTTGGAGTACTATTATTGTTATCTGTAATGGCGTAACTAATGGAAGGTGACGGTGTAATAAATTCTTCTTCCTTTTTAGTGGGTTCAATTTTCTTTGTAGAACTTTGAAAAATATTTTTCTCATGATCTTCCTCTTGCTTGGAGTCTGATTTTTTAACTAATTTATTAAGTGGAGTAGTAATTGGTCTTAAAGCATCCTCTACTTGAGTTTCGTAAGCTTCTTTACCCCGTTTAAGAGCTTTGTATTTTTTTCGTAGTGCTTCTGTGGTTTTAATAAGTTCTTGTTTGAGTTTCACATCTATATGCATCATATTTATTTGTTTGCTTTTTTATAAAAACAATCCGTAAATAAGGTTCGTATACATCGAAATAATCGAATTAATGGATTTAAGTTTAGAAAGATATTACAGGTACTTGTCTTAATTGATGAACTTTGATCATTGAACTCTGTGAATCGATTTTTAACTGTAGTATTGTGTTCAGTAAACTGTAACGAAGTGTTCTCATAGAACATTTCTGCACATATGACGCAAAATGATAATGTGATTTGTTTTATAGGGAAGGGGTAAGACCGCTTTAAACAGAACTTTGGAAAAGGCTCCGAACAGCTTCAAAACACTTTTTAAACAGCTCGTAACAGCTTCAAACCGCATTTCAAACAGCCCCAAACAGCTTCAAACCGCTTTCAAACCGCTCCGAACAGCTCGTAACAGCTCCAAACCGCTTTTCAAACAGCCCCAAACCGCTTTTCAAACAGCCCCAAACCGCTTTTCAAACCGCTCCGAACAGCTCGTAACAGCTCCAAACCGCTTTTCAAACAGCTCCCAAACAGCTTCAAACCGCTTTCAAACCGCTCGTAACAGCTGCAAACCGGTTTTCGAACTTTTGAACTGTATATTTACACTGTATTTAGTTTCAGAAAACTATCAAAGCCTTTTCTATAACGACCTTTATTTAAAGACACATCTTTATCAATAACTAAAAAACCATGTTTAATGTTCCAACATTCTTTACATAATTTTTGAAATGTTGAAAACGACATATCTGAATTTACATGATCATTGTAGATATGTTTTAAGTTCATATCATCCTGTTTAAATACGATTAGAAAATTAGCATTTTCTCTAATTAAATGTTTGGGTATTCTGGTATATGTCTGGCACAAATAAAAACTATCAATATTATGATGTCGCCCCATGCTAAAGTATGTTCGAATAGTGTCTTGTTTTTCACAGGCAAGATCATCAAATATAAATATAGAGTTTGGTTTAGCTTCTTTAGGTGGTATAACTTCACTGTTATTGGAAAAAGTAAAGAACCCCATATGCTTTATTGGTTGGACGGCTCTTCGTAGAAATTCATATTTTGGCTGTTGTAAAGATTTCGAATAAATATATATATTTTCAAATTTCAAGCCATTTGGATGTTGTAGCAAAGTCATCATTACATTAGTTTTTCCGCAATTTGATGGACCTGTTATCAAACCTCTTATGCTATTGGGCAATAATATACTGTGCTTTTTTGTTTCAATTCTTTTAACCAAATCCATGTTTTTTATTGGTAGCTGATGTTGTTGTTTTATGAATCGCATGATGACAAAAACTAAATGATTTTCCCATATATATCAAGGTTTTATTGAAAAAATGTCATAACATTATTAGTGACCTCTGCAAATCGTTGTATACCTAATAAAATGATTGATTTTTCTAATCAACCTAATAGTCAACGAGAAATTGTGAAAGGAGAAGGTTTATTGAATTCTGTAATTAATAAACTACCATTTGAACTTCACTTACCTGGTTGCCAGTACTGTGGGCCTGGAACAAAATTGGAAGAACGTTTAGCTAAAGGCGATCCTGGGATAAACTTACTTGATCAAGCTTGTAAACAGCACGATATTTCATATTCCAAATTAAAGAATACTCCTGAACGACATATAGCAGATAAAATTTTAGCTGAAAAAGCTTGGCAAAGAGTTAAATCAAAAGACGCAGGTATAACAGAACGAGCAAACGCATTATTAGTCACCAACTTGATGAAAGCAAAAGTAAAGTTTGGAATGGGTGTAACTGATAAAAAAACTAAAAAGAGCAAGTGTAAGCTCACATTTAACAAATCAATTAAAGATGTGGGAAAAATTGTTATTACTAAAAAACCCTACAATTTAAACAGTGCTATTAAAATAGCTTTGTCAGCGGCTAAGAGAATAATTAAGAGAAACAAAAATATTAAGACACCAAGAGTTATATCTGTACCTAAATCAGGTGGAGTAGTACCATTCCTTGTTCCTCTTTTTGCAGGACTTTCAGCACTAGGTGCATTATCTGGAGGTGCTGCAGGTATAGCTAAAGCTGTGGATGAGGCTTTTAATGCTAAAAAAGATCTAGAAGAAAAGAAACGTCATAATACAAAGATGGAATCTATTGCAATGGGTAATGGACTACATCTTAAACCTTATAAGAAGGGTCTTGGATTATTTTTACAGCCAAAAAACTTTTAGATTCGCTACCCAAACGTGCATTGAATGAATTGGATATAATTAATTTTGCAAAAATGAATATTCCTCATTTTCGTGGTGTTTTTATGCGAGATAATTTACCCCGGTATAAGCCATGGAAAAATGAATGTGGAATCGTTAATCTAGATTCTTTAAAAGGACCAGGAACACATTGGGTAGCATATTGTAAAAAAGGCAAACTAATTGAATATTTTGATAGTTTTGGGAATCTTCAACCTCCTATTGAAGTAATTCATTATTTAGCTTTAAATATCAAATACAATTATACTAAGTACCAAGATTTCAATACGTTCAATTGTGGTCATTTATGTTTGAAATTCTTATATGATTGTTACTTCTAATAAATATAAAGATTATTTTTTTTTGAAAAAATGTTCATTGTTTATTTCATCGTCATGGCATTGACACTTACACTAAGCGGGGAAACTTCCTATCTATCAGCTGAATATTTCCCACCATTAAACTTGAATAGGGATTACGTTTGTGGCCTCGTAGATTTTCAAACATATAACTCAATTCCAAATGTGGATGAACGAAACAATTTGTTCCATATTGTAGAAAACGAGATCGAAATTCCAGTAGGATCCTATGAAATAGATGACATTGCGTTCTTGATTTCTAAGACATTGTTAATGCAAAATTCTACCGCCAAAGTAAAGAAAGAAGCAAACAATAATACATTAAAAGCAGAAGTTGAGAGTAATGAGATAATTTACTTCGATAGACCTAGATCTATTGGAACATTATTGGGCTTTGGTAAGCGTGTACTTGAACGAGGTATAACTCATATGTCAGATTTAGCGGTTGACATTAATAAAGTAAACGTCATAAGAATTGAGTGCAACATAATTGTTGGTTCCTATTTTAATAATACTCCTGTACACACTATTCACGAATTTTCACCGGAAGCAGGAGCAGGGTATAAAATCATAGAGGTTCCAAAAAATGTCATCTATTTACCTGTGAACGTCAAGCAAATAACTTCTTTATCATTAAGGCTTGTAGATCAAGACGGTGATCTAATAAATTTTAGAGGAGAAACAATAACCATTCGATTACATTTAAAACCGAAATCAACGTAATGTTACTCTATAATAATTATATATCTGACATCAAAGGTGATCATTCAATTAGTTCTGAAAAGACATCAAACCGATCAAGATCAAGATTGTCTCTTGAAAACAAAGCATTTCTACTATCACTAGGATTTGTCCTGAAATAATAAAAAGAAAAAATAATAATAAAATGAGTCAAATACTAAATATTAGTCACTGTCCTAATTATGATAATAGCATTACAAAATTTGAGTATCATAGTTATTCAGCATTTCTTCAATCCTTCAATACCAGTGATGAAATACGTATCCCTATACAACAGCAGGATCTGTGCATTTTACCCAGTGAAAGTTTCATTTATGTAGAAGGAAGTTTGACAAAAGCAGATGGAGGAGTTTCTTCCACAGCAAAACTATGTAACAATGCTATACCATTTCTTTTTGAGGAAATACATTATGAACTCAATGGTATCGATATTGAAAACAATAAAAATGTTGGTATTACAACATTATTAAAAAATTTTATATCATTAAATGAGAATGAAAGTAAAAGTTTGGAAAATTCTTCATGGACTGGAAAGGATAGTATTTCACTTTCATCGGGTAGTTTTAACTTTTGCATTCCATTGAAAAATCTTTTAGGATTTGCTGAAGATTATAAGAAAATCATTATAAACGCAAGACATGAATTGATTTTAATTCGAACTCGAACTGATGAAAATGCCTACATTAATACAGAAAAAGAAAATTTAAAAATGGCAATCCATAAACTACAATGGAGGGTTCCTCACATTACCTTATCCGATTCCAATAAATTGGTACTATTGAAACAAATTCAATCGAAACCAATTAAAATGCATTTTAGAAATTGGGAAATGTATGAATATCCTACTCTACCTACTAACACGGATCATGTGTGGACAGTTAAAACCTCAACACAACTTGAAAAACCTAGATATATTATAATTGCACTACAAACAGCGCGTAAGAACTATCTAAACAAAGATGCTAGTAAATTCGATCATTGCGATGTTAGCAATGTGAAAGTATATTTGAACTCAGAAGCATATCCTCGTGAAGATTTAAATTTGAAGTTTAATCTAAATCAATATGCTATTCTCTATGAGATGTACAGCAAGTTTCAACAATCATATTATCAGAAGCCACCACTACCACTCTTATCTCCACAAGAATATAAAGACATTGCTCCAATTATGGTTATTGACTGTTCTCGTCAAAATGAACCAATTAAAAACGGACCTGTCGATGTAAGAATTGAACTCAAAACGTCCACCCCTGTTCCAGATTTAACAACAATGTATTGTCTTATTCTTCACGATCGTATAGTTGAATACAATCCAATGACAGGAGAAGTTCAAAAACTTATCTAACACGTGACAATTTGTATACCTTTTTCAATAATAAAATATTTTATTACTCTATAAAAAAACATGGTGGTTTATTTTATTTATATTTTTATTTTCAAAAAGGCAAGAAGAAGAAGAAAAACATAATTGAATTACAAAATTATCTTTTGAATCCTCTTTTAAATCCATATGGCAATGAACTGTAATTGCTAAGAAAACGTCTTTTTTCCGCTTTGGCCTTATACGTTTTTGTCTCCGCTACAGTCACAACTTGATGATCCTGTGTACGGCGAATATTATTAGAATTAATAATTATACCTTCATTGTCTGATGATGAAGAATTTAGTACTGCTTCTTTTATTGAGTCAAAATTGATTTTTTGTGATGATTCGAAATTAAGACAAATGCCCTTTACCTTGCAGACTACGTGTTCTAAATGATCGTTTGTACTATAAAGTTTATACGCATAGTTTTTTGGACCACCACTGACAAATTCTGTTATAAAACTCCCCTGGCCAAAAGTTTCCAGTTCATTGGTCATGTCACCAATAAACTCTCCAGTAGGCGGCTCGAATTCTCCATCGCGGCTAACATATATCACAGAATCAGTGTCATAGTACAGTACTCTTTCCTCTAATTTTTCCATATAGCTGTATAATTTAAGGCGGGCCAGGGTTGTCGTGTAGGCAGCAATACAGACATTTACAAGGGATGAAGATTCAATGGCTTCCTCTTTCATTTCAAAGGTGCTTACCAATTTTTCTTCATTAACTGGTACAATATGTAATACTTCTATAGAAGGATTGGTGAGAAGAAGAAATAAATCCGAAGGATCACTCAAAATACATGTTTGTTGTTGGTTTTGTCGCTGTCCGAATTTCCCCCAAAATGAATTCAGCATCAATTTTGCCAAAGATCTTTTACCAGGATTATCACAAATTTCTGATTCTTCCAAAATTATATTTTCTTTTTCGAAAAATTCTTTTAAGTAATTCTCTTTTTCTAAAGAAGATGTGCACTTAACAGGCCATCCCGATGCTTCCTGTTTCAACTTCAAAAACTTGTTCATCATTGATGTGAATAATCCTTCAGAATTTGTGTCTGGATCATATTGGAGTACATTATATTCCCAAATTTCAAAAACATCAATCAATTTATAGCCTTTTTCAACAGCTTTCAAAACCTCGTCAATTACCCACGTTCCTAGAAGGGCCCTTTCCTCCTCGGAATGATTACAACATTGTTCTTGATTTTTTTCATTGCTGCAACTTCTACACAGAGAAAACATGAGTCTCTTGTTTTGTTTGATTGGTAGGACAGGATGAAGTAGATTTTCAGGTGGCATAATTTTGCATTTTACAAGTCCATTCATACCTTCTAGTTTCAAGTCAGAACAATTAGTATGAACTTTAGGATGGCCAATGGGAAATTTCCCGTTTTTGCATACCCATGGATATAGGGAGCATACATCTATGTATTGGATTTTTTCGCCTTCTTTACATTTGTAATAATTGTATGTGTTCCCTGTTCGGCCTCCAAAGAAAGCATCACGAGGATTGAGCGGGGAACTTTGTATAAGTGGATGATTATTTAAACATTGCAAATCTTCCTCACTCATAGTTTTTAAATAATTTTGAAAATCACAACCCCACATTTCAATTACCTCAAAATTGTATGTTTTCAATCTTTTAATTTTTGATTCGGTTTTTTCATACCTCTGATTGAGGGTATCACTTGAGTCTTCATGAAGTGGTTTATCACGATTGTGTTTTAAACAGAGAGGATGACCGTGAAAATAGCATCCATGGTATTCAAAAATCTGCCTTGTTTCTGTGCAGTAGCCATCAACCTTTACACCATTAACAACAGCTTCTCTTCCTTTGTACATATGTTGTATGGTTATATTTCTCTTTTTCTCCTCGCAAATCATCCACTTAATTGCTTCTACAGATTGATTATCCGCACATCTGTAACCATTTCTCGGTATTAAGCCAATTGTGTTAGGAAGAAGAAAATTACGCCTGAAAACAAGGTTACAAGCGGAGGCTATCGTTACTGCTTCCAAAAATGGTTCAACATTATTTTGCATAAGAAATAATTTTCTAAATGCTTAACATGCCTCGGTCAATATCTCTACATCGCTCTTGCAGTATTCTTCAAGCTCTTGCTGCATTACAAAATTATCCTTTGCATGCTCTGAATGCCATTTCAAAAAATTATTTCGCTCCTCTACTCTCATTGTATCCGGACTATAAAATTCAATAGCTGGTAGTTTCCCGGTATATTTTTCATTTATTTTCATGTTGAATAAATGAGGGAAATAACCTTTTTTTAACACTGATGGTAGATTGAATGCCTTGGGTAATTTTGATAGAGCCATTGGGAAATAATTTAATGAGTCCAGAAATTTGACATTAACAATCTGCATTAAAATTATTTTAGTTCCACGCATAAGTAATTCGGGGGTAAGGCTTGTTTTTTGCAGTACATAATCTTATATATAAAAATGAATCGCAAAATGTGTTGGTAAGCGCATAACTCAACAACGCCTTGACCAATTTGGCCAATTCTTTTTTTGTTGTGTTTGTTATTGTCAGGAGAAGGTTTTTAGGACATAAAAAATTTAGAAATTGATATTCCCACAGGAACGGGTTTGGGAAAGGAAACTTAGAAACTACAAAACAACTTGACCGATTTAAAAAATTCTTTCAACTCTTGGATGTTACATTCATACTTAAGTGACATAGACTTATGAATGATTCCTGTCAAGGGTTGATCCCCATATTCCGACAGGAACGGGTTTGGGAATGGAAACTTAGAAACTACTGGACAGATTTCTATAACATTTCCTGCATTAGGATTGCTACATTATCCCCCTCCATTAGTAATTTAGACTATATTTCATCCCTATAATCCAGCGATAACAGAAAATTCTTTCAACTCTAGGATGTTACATTATCCCTCAGTGACAATGACCTATAAATGGTCCCCGTCAAGGTTTGATCCCCATATTCCCACAGGAACGGGGTTGGAAACGGAAACTTAGAAACTACTAAACAGATTCCTAAAATTCTTTCGGCACTAGGAATGCTACATTATCCCCCTCCATGAGCAACCTAGCCACGGGAACAGAAACGGGAACGAGAACCGAAAGCTTATTCTTGCTTGAAGGTTTCAAAAATTCATTCATGGCATTATCCCTCAGTCACAATGACTTGTAAATGGTTCCTGTCAAGGTTTGTTCCCCATATTCCCACAGGAGCGGGATTATAAAAAATTTCGCGGATATTCCTACAGGAACGGGTTTGGGAAAGGAAACTTAGAAACTACTTGACAGATTTCTATAACCCTTCCACTTCCTGCATTAGAATTGCTACATTATCCCCCTCAATTAGTAATTTAGATTTTATTTCATCCCTTTAATCCCACGGGAACAGAAACGGGAACGAGAACGGGAACCTTAAAGTAACTTGACCGTTTTCAAAAATTCTGTCAGCTCTAGGTTCTAGGATGTTATATTATCCCTCAGTGAATTAGGCTTATATTTCACATATTTCCACCTTAACGGAAGATTCCCACAGGAACGGGGCTGGGAACGGAAACCTAAAAACTACTGGACAGACTTATATATAAAAATGAATCGCAAAATGTGTTGGTAAGCGCATAACTCAACAACGCCTTGACCAATTTGGCCAATTCTTTTTTTGTTGTGTTTGTTATTGTCAGGAGAAGGTTTTTAGGACATAAAAAATTTAGAAATTACTTGAAAGATTTCTATAACCCTTCCACTTCCTGCATTAGAATTGCTACATTATCCCCCTCAATTAGTAATTTAGATTTTATTTCATCCCTTTAATACCACGGGAACAGAAACGGGAACGAGAACGGGAACCTTAAAGTAACTTGACCGTTTTCAAAAATTCTGTCAGCTCTAGGTTCTAGGATGTTATATTATCCCTCAGTGAATTAGGCTTATTTTTCACATATTTCCACCTTAACGGAAGATTCCCACAGGAACGGGGCTGGGAACGGAAACCTAAAAACTACTGGACAGATTTCAAAAATTCTTTCGGCACTGGGATGCCACAAAATCCCTCAGTAACTTAGCGTAGATTTCATCCCAATAATCCCACGGCAACAGAAACAGGAATGAGCACGGGAGCTTTAAAACTACAGGCCCGAGCAACGCCAGGCGGCTCAGCTAATGAAATAACAAATAGTAAGATTATTGGATTGTTTGTTTTTGAGAACTCTTTTAATTTTCACTTGGTAAGAATAAAGATTTAAACTTTTTTTAGTTAAAAGTGTTACTTTTGCAATAATCCAAACTTTTTTTTCATATGAAAAGACCGCTCATTGAATATGGGATATAGGGTTCGAAATGAAGGCGAAGTTCTTTGGTTATTATGTAATCAAGAAGAAACGAGTAAAGTAATAAGGACTCGAAGAAAATTTTAATTTTGGCTCAGACCAAATGAGGGTATTGTAAAACCACTTGGTGGTCTCTGTGACCATGTTGAACGGTGCAGATGCTGACACTTTGATGTACTCAAGAAGTGTCACGAGCTTCAGCATCGGGACGGGAACAACAACATTAGTGGGCACTTAGAAAATATTGGACCAATTCCCGAAAATGTTTGAATGATTCATTGCTCCTGAGTATTAAAGACTATATTTCCTTCCCATATTCTTTCGGGAACGGAAACGCTAATGGCGAAATAACCAAGAAACTGGAAAGTACTACAAAAATTCTTTCACTGTTAGAATGGTTTATTGTCCCTGAGCAATCTAAACAATATTTCATCGCCATTTTCCCACAGGAACGGGAACGGGATTAAAAAAAAACCACCTACTACCGATTTCAATGCGTATTTCACTTTTACAGTACTGGGCCGATTCCAAAAACTGTGTCATCGTTAGAGTGCTTAACTGCTCCTGAGTAACATAAACTATATTTCATCCCTATTATCCCACTAGAATGGACACTTGGAAACTACTTAACTAAACTTACTTAATTCGATTGACGTAGGGCCTGAGCAACGCCGGGCGGGTCAGCTAGTTTAAAATAAATTGATGATCATAAGCCTGGCCATTGTGCGCTATCACAGTCACATGTTTGTAAGTTTTTCTGACATTTAAAATATACCCCAAAAACTTTTCTATTACAAATCCTTCTTTTTCTTCTTGTTCACGTATTATGTTTAGTGAATGCTTACATTTCTGACAGAAAAATAGATTTGGTATATCTATACATTCATCACATTTCTGTTTGAATATGCATAAGTTGGGTTCGTGTAGTTTAGCTCTACTATTAATTTCTTTTTCTTGCCGACTTTCCAAGTCGTAGAATATGTATAGGCTGTTTTTGAAACAAGGTGTTCTTTTGTCAGGTTGAATATAGCATTGATGATCCCTTGGCACATGCTTGTCACATTGTTTGCAGAAGTATTCATCACAATAATGTTCTCGATGTGATGCATATGTTTTTAAGCATGAAGAACATCTTTTAATCCGGTCACAAATAGAATTATTGCTCGTAGATCCACCTGCTTTGTGGTTATCGAAGCACTGTTTTCCTCTGAAGCTTCGATAGCAATTATCACACAAAATCTCAGATGATGTCTTAACGCAAGCTGTTTCGTTTTGACATTGGGGGCAGGAACGTACACATCTATGATGACTTTTCGTGTTATAGGGCACATGGCATATTTCGCAGTAGTAACTACAACAAAATGCTGACGTCAACGATGTGATAACACAATAATGGTTCTTGTGATATAGCAAATTAAGTTTTTTTTTTTCTTCGAGACTATCACAGAGACCTTCAAAAATTATTTTTCTCCCTTTGGTGTCATACTCAAACACAGTAATCTTGTACCCTTTTAGGTGATTTTGGAATATTTTCAATTCACGAATCCCGCAACCATCCTCTGGTATACTAATTTCTGCTCGTTCAACGAGTCTCAAAGCTCTTTCTGTTTGAACGTTTCTGACATCCTTTCTTAATTTTTGAATGTTGATTTCTTTGTTTACATATGCCATGGCCACTATCAATGCTCTTGGCAAACAGAGGTTGTCCTTATTGACAATGCGTAAGATCCCCTTACGTTTAGCACATTCTTCGTCAAATGTGTTGTACATCGAAAAGGGCTTAATTGATCCTCTGCCTCTTGGCATTTTAACAGCCGTTACTTCCAGGCAAAATTGGTCCGTGTTCAACCCTTCTGAATTGCTCTGAAAAATACTGGCTATCATGGCCCATACATCGTTGAACGATAGATCTCCACAATCCCTGAAATTAATCCATCCACTTCCTCTCTCGCTTGAAAAATTTTTCCCACAAAAAGTTATCCCAACTTTATCTGTGGGGGCTAGATCACTTGTAGCTATCTTTAGCATATCGTTCACTGCCTCCTTTACCCACGAGGTTGGTTCTTCATTTTTGGGGATCGAGCGAATCTTGAATTCAATTTTTCGTCCCTTTAAATTAAACCTCTTATTTTGTGTTGTGATATCACTCACAATTTTGATTTTCTAAAACAAAAAAAAAAAAAAGCATTCAGAGAAGTAGAAGAACCATTTTCCATAAAAAACTAAAAACATTTTAAGTAATTTTTTTTTGAAATATTTATATTTTTTTTGTTTTTTTTTTTTTTTTTTTTTTTGCTCTGTATAGCTAATACATAGAATTATTTTTTTAATATTTTTTGTTGTGAGTTATAAATATTGTTTTGACTATCATAATAGTCATTAAAACTGAAGTTAGGCACTAAATTTACCTCTTCGGTTATTTGAAGCTTTTGCTTCCTCTTTTGTTTTGAATGCTGCGGCTGTTGTTGTTGCTGTTGTTGTTGTTCTTGTTGTTGTTGTTGTTGTTGTTGTTGTTGCTGTTGCTGTTGCTGTTGCTGCTGCTGTTGCAGTTGCAGCTCCAGCTGCTGATGCTGTTGCAATTGTAGCTCCAGTTGCTGTTGCTGTTGCTGTTGTTGTTGTTGTTGCTGCTGCTGCTGCTGTTGCAGTTGTTGTTGTTGTTGTTGTTGCTCCTGAAACATTTTTCATAAATTAGTATTTTATTTTTATTAACTTATATTTCTTTCTATAACTTACCTTACTTTCCTTGTCGTGGAAATCAATATGGAACGAATTTGTTCCATATGGAGCCACGACTTCGAAGGCTAGATTAGCTAGCCCCTCTACATCTTCGTCATCCATCTGAGTCAGGCACCGCTTAGGGAGGTACACCTCATAGTCGTCCAACTCCAGCATGATGGACGGGCCATATTCAGAATCCTTTCTGAATCCCCGTACGATATTATACTTTTTCTTCAGCTCCAGCTGAGCCAACCTCTTGTAAATCTTCCTTTTCGCTTCAACCTTTTTAGGTTCTTGTGTTGCAATTTTTGATTTTAACTTACTTAAAAATCCCGACATTTTTTTTTTGAATAGATTTTAGATATAGAAATAAAAGAACTTCACTTTTAGACTTTTTCTTGAAGAATAATTTTTATTTGGAAAATGCTCTACTTTTTATACTAAGTTCCCTTTTCCAAAATTTCAATGACATCCCCACTCTAATCTTGGAAAACCAATATAATTTGTTCATGGCTTGTGATCCTACAGGCTAGTTCAAGACTTCATCCATATAATCCAAACAGTCTGAGTCAGGCACCGCTTAGGGAGGTACACCTCATAGTCGTCCAACTCCAGCATGATGGACGGGCCAAATTCAGATGGATGACGAAGATGTAGAGGGGCTAAAGGGTGGATTCTACGAACTTGAACTACAAAAAACAAGATTTCCCGACACATTCCTAATTGAAAAAGTTCTTCAAACGAAAAAAAAATCAGATATTTGTTAAATGGCTTGGGTTTTCATCCAAACACAACTCATGGATTCCTAAGAAATTTAAGAAAAACTAAACTATGTAGGTACATAATCTCAATACCTACATAAGGAAATAAATTATTACTTTTACTGATAACAAACAAATTGAGTTTTATATTAATTGTAGGCATAAAAATAATATTTTTTTCCACTTGTGCATGCTAAGACACATAAATACTTCCTTATATTTATCAACCCCCCATCAGCTCCATTGAAATGCCAGATCCACATTCAACCATCAAATGCATCAACATGACCAGATCCTCTTTCATAAAATCTACAATTCAAAATTTAAAAGAGTAAGCAGCCACCACTAACCGACTTTTATGATTATTCAAACATAGTCAACCATTCAAAATTCAATCCATTACCATCCGTCACACACACTTTTTATAACATTCAACATTGTGCATGAGCATGTCATTTAACATCTTAGCAGCATGTTTTTGTCACAATCCCCTTCAACAAGATCTAAAAATAGAACAACTAACAGCAGACAGGTTATTTTTCAAATTCAAATTTTCAGTTCTGAAATCTAAATCTAAAAATAGAACAACTAACAGTGTCTATGCCTGAAAGAAAGAAACCTCATGATAAGCTGTAAAATGACATGCTGTTCATCCACAATCAATGCACAACCAAAAATCGATCGTGACAAATTCTCTATCTTAAAGCTAAACAAAAAAAACAAATTCAAACCAACACCAACCGTCACACTTTTTATAAGCCTCAACATACCAAAAGATTCTATAAATAACTTTTTTGTACGCATAAGTAGACTTTTTACACATCAACCTACAACTACCCCGATAGCCTAGTGCATCTGTCACATGCGTTGTCGTTCATCAACTGCGAAAGCAAGCAGACGTGTTGGCGACTTTGGCAGTGTATATTTACAAGTGGAGTGCGATTTAAAAGTTTAAAGTCAGTGATTTTTCAATAAGGCAGTAGCCGAGCGAGTAGCGCAGCAGGTACCCAGTGTGGAGGAACGTGGGTTCAACTCCCAGCCGGGCCCTCCAATTTTTATACTTGCTTTGAAGCAAATCGCTATTATTAAGGAGAAAATACGAAAAGAAGCGGAAAAAAAAGCGACAGAGTCGTTTGTGATGGACCATAGCGGTCCATCAACAACAAAAAAAGTGTTGGATGAAAATCCAACACTAAAAACAACAACAACAACAAGTAAAGCAGCGGCAACAACCGCAATGCAAATTGCGGTGCCAGCAACAGCAGCAACAGCAGCAACAACAACTGCAAAAAAGAGGCGGCGCATAAAAGCCAAGCCGAATTTGGTTTCCCGTAAACTAAAGACAAAGGGAACAGATAAGGAGGTCGGCGACGATGAGATGTCGACCAGCAGCAGCGAGAGCATGGAAAGTTTAAATTCGACATACGAATACGAATCCAACGGTGGTGAGGGCCGTTACACCGGCAGTGGCAATTCCTTCGCTGCTCTAGCAGACGAAGGGGACGGTGTGGTCAAGGAAGTAAACGAAGATGATATAAGACTCCAATCATTAACAAGTACCGTGGAGAAACTATGCAAGGAAATAGAGGAGATCAAATCTAGGCAAGTGGCTCGCAGACTTAAAGAGAGCGAGGCAAGACAACAACAACTGTTGTCAAAGGGTAATGCTACAATTGCCAAACAGCAACAGCCAACAACAACAAAGGCTAATGCAAAAACAGCTCCCGTGCAGCAAAAAGGCACGACAGCTAGTAAAATAGCTGGGGAGCAAAAAGAAGAAGGAAAGAAAACTGCTACCCATGAGCAGCAACGGGGGTCCGCGGCTAAAAAAGCCGCGCCAACGAAGCAGCCAGGAGAGACGGTGCCAAAGCAGAAGCAGCAGCAGAGACAACAACAACAACAACAGCCAACACAACAAGAGCAGCAGCCAAAGAAGACAGCTGCTAAGAGCAGGGTGCCCCCTATAAACACCCACAAGATGGAGTTACAAGCAACAAAAAGTCTGTCAGCCCTATTATGGTTGTCAAATATCAATACGATACTTGATAAATTTGTTCGTTTATCAATGAAATTGGTTAAGTAGTATTACGGATAACAACCATCAGAACTTTTGATCAGTTGTGAATGAAATGCTTTTTTGCGATCCATTGTGAACATCTCTGGTTGCTTATTCGGTATTATGGTTATCAACTTTTTTGATATCTATCAATTTTTCAGTCAATCGCAAATTCGTCGTTGATGAAAATTTTTTTGGTTTATTTTACTGGAAATGTGTAGCCAAAACACAGGTACGTGGTTGACTACTATAAGGGCTATATCGTGAAGTGTTTTTTCTGTGCCGTATAGCAGAAATTAAATGTGTTCAGTGTTCATTGAATGCAGAAAATTAAAATGGTCGCTTTGTACGTAGATGTGGGGTGTGTCAACGCTTAGTACGGGCACACTGTTCACAATAGAAGTAAATTTATCAATTGGCATGCATAATACCGATTTATCAATTAATTGATAGCACCTATCGTGTATCAATTGATTGATAGTTGACAACCATAATATGGCTGTGTGTAAGTCCGCCATAGGCGATAAATTTGCTATAAAACGATTAGGACAGGATCGACATGCGATCCAATGTGAAAACATTGGTGACCACAAGATCGTTCGGGAGTTGTTGGCTAAGACAACCACCGAATATTATAGTTATACTCCCAAAGAGGAGAAACCTAAAAGTGTAACGAGGGGCCTAGTACTACCTCACCTACTAAAGCTATGGGGGATATTAGATGGCTTCCCCAAGCCGAATTGTGTTGATGGCTAGAGAGCCGATCTGTTGGAAATAAGAAGAGAGGCTGAAGAGCCAAAGTGTTCCGTTCTACTTCGAACTAAAAAGTGAATTTATTACACTGAACTTAAGCTATTTATACAAAATAATCAACTTACACACTAACATCTTAAACCAATATCAAATATACATATTATAACTAACACATAGAAATATTTGGGATTCCGAATTCTGTGGGAAATAAACAAACAACGGAACCCGGTAGCATACTTGCTATGTCATCAAATTAATAGCACATGCCAATGTGCATAGCCCGTCTAATACAATGCACAAATGTATCCAAATACGTCCAGCCATATGCACTACACAGTATGCAGTACATTGAACCTTAGTGAGTAGGTAGATACACTTGACAAAAGTAATCTGAAGCGTCGCGTCCCGTCATCGTCAGTGGCATTGAAATTATTACTTAATAATTTAGTGCATGAGGTTGATACTCATGACCATGAATGAAATATGAGTTCAAGGTTGGCTATCGTGAAGCGTAATGTGGATTAACGTCAATGACCGGAATTAAATGTATAATGACGTGGTCGCTAGTGTGATCCCTTCACACCACCCTTCCTGGGGAAAAGGAGAAATCATGACATATCTTGATTTCTTCTTTTAAGCGACACTTATATATATATATTTTTTTTCTTTTTCTTCGGAATCCCAATATATATTTTTTATTTTTTTTTTTAAACATTATTTTCTTTTATATTAATTGAAATAGTACATACTTAGTGTGTATCATTACTTACGCATATAATATAATATATTTTTTTTTTTCATTCATACAAGTAACTTTATTTTCTTATATTCTAGTTGTGTTTTTTAAACATTATTTTCTTTTATACTTAGTGTGTATTACTTACGCATATAATATAATATAATTTTTAATTTTTCATTTTCATTCATACAAGTAACTTATTTTTCTTATATTCTAGTTGTGTTTTTAAACATTATTTTCTTTTATACTTAGTGTGTATCATTACTTACGCATATAATATAATTTTTTTTTTTTCATTCATACTAGTAACTTATTTTTCTTACATTCTAGTTGTGTACACAACAATATAATTTACTCTTATCAAAAATTAAGTTAATTAATTAAATGAAGTAGTTATCTTGTATGTATATATGTGCATATAATATTATTTACATTCTCTTCCCCTTTTTTTTTTTTTTTTTTTTTGGTTTTGATTTAATTAGCGATTATATAAAAGTTAAATACATGTAAAATGGTTTTAGTCTATTCTTGTGTACTGTCATTGTTTTGTTATCGTATTTGATATCACAATTTACACCATTTTGAGACAAAACTTCGTATGGTCCTATAAATATTGGATCTAATTTTTTTCTAGCTTCGTTTCTTAATAAAACTAAACTTCCTTTTTCAAAACTACTACTCTTTGTTTGTCCCTCTTTATCATACCTATCTTTCCTAACATTTTTCTTCTTTATAAGCGTTTCTCGGGCATCTCTATGGGCAACTTGTAATTTATGTTTAAGGTCAATTACGTAATTGTCATAGTTGTACACCGGTTCCATTTGTTTTGTCAGATTGTTGGGTAAGCTACATTGCTTTCCGAATATCAATTCGAATGGAGTGTAACCCGTTTCTGAGTGTACGGAAGTGTTATAACAAAAAACGTAATATGGCAACCAAGTGCTCCAGTCCGTGTGTTTTTCTGAGACGTAACTTCTAAGATATGCTCCTAAAACCTTATGTGAATTTTCTAAAGCTCCTATGCTCTCATGATGGTACGCTGTAGATTGCAATTGTTCTATTCTCAAAAGCTTACAGATACTTTTGAAAACCTGGTTTAGAAATTCGGTTCCCTGATCAGATGCTATTGTACGTGGTACTCCGTACCTTAGAATAAAACCTTCTACTAGAGCTTTAGCTACCGTGCCTGATTCTTTATTTGGGAGTGGTATAGCTTCGATAAACTTGGTAAGCTCATCTTGAATGGTGAGTATGTATTTAGATCCATCTTCAGATTCTTCTAAAGGTCCTACTAGGTCTATAAATATTTTGTCAAAACCTGATTCGGCTGTTGATGTGATAGTCATTGGTTGTTTCTTGGGTTGGTTATATTTGTTACGTTGGCATACTGGGCAGTGCTTAACGAATGTCGTCACATCGTTTTGCATTCCTGTCCAAAAGTATTTTTTCTTTATATTTTGGATCATACGGTTTATACCTGCATGTCCACTGGTTGGAAGTATGTGAAAGTCGTTTAGTATTAATTTCTTCTTACAAGGATCGGTAATTTCAATAACATTATCTATGAGGTATACCTTTATATTACTTTCTTTAAACATTTCTCCTAATATATTTTTTAATTCATTAATTTTATATTCTCGACGGCCGTCCGAGAGTTTCTTTATTTCATTTTTAGTAATATATATTCTCTTAATTGATTTGGGCCCGCAGAATTTTTGCACATCCCTCGACAATATTTTGCCAAATAATGTCGATTGGGTTGTAGTGCTGTCCTTGGGCTTCTTTAGGAGTAAACTATTCCCTTTTGGAATATACGCCAAAACTTTGTTTGGTCCTATAATTATGTCGTCCTTGAAATTAACTAAATCTTCCGTAAAATTGTCAACGATTTTTAATTCAATAACCTTAAGTCCACTTTCGGGTGGTTTCAGAAGTTCTGTTTTCAGTAATACCTATATTTTTTCGGAATATTTTCTCTTTAGGGGTTTTATTGAAGTTTGCAAGTATTTCAACGGAAGTTTGTCTTTTAGTGTTTTTTATTGTGTTGAACAAATGATAACAGAACTTTTTTTTATCAATTTATGGGGGAGATATGAATTTAGGGGGAAGATATGAATTTTTTTTTTCTCTAACTTATTTTCTCTTTTTTCTTTTCCTTTTTGTAAAATTTTTTAAATTTTTTTTTTGCTTCGTTTTACAATTTTTTTTTTTGAGATTTTTTCATTTATGTTTTACTTTCATAAGAAGTGTTTTTCGTTCATTTTTTTTTTTTCAAATTTAATTTTCGATTTTTTGTTTCTTTTTATAAGTTTTCCATTTTTATTGCATTTGACATATTTTTAATTATTTATTCATATATATATATTTTTTTTTTTTTGTAAAAATTTTAAACTGTTACATTTTTAATTTCATTAGTAATAATTTTCTGAACAATACAATTTTAAAATTCTTTGTGGCTAAATAAACTATAAGGATTGAAGTTTCTTGAATCATTTTCAGTTTCAAAAATCAAAAGAAAGAGTAGAAAAAAAATCGCCAAAAATAAAAGGAAAATGGTTAAAAATTTATGGAAATTTCTCATCCTTGATAACGTTTTAAAGTTTCTTTTGCTTCTCTTTTCGTAAACCAAAAAAACTATTTTCTAAAATAACTAATTCTAAATTTAGTAGTTGTAAAACTGTAGTACATAATATAATAAATTTGTAGACTCATCTGCTTTCTTCCTGTGAAACTCTTTGCGATGGAAGCAGTATAATGTTCGGTAAAAGTTTAGGACGTTGTTTGTGCTGCTAATTGTGATCACCCTCATGATGTTGCCTGGCTTTTGTTTAATTGTAGTCATCTTTGTTGGTGTGTATTTTTGTTTTACATAGTATGGATGTCAAAGCATACGATTTAGATACTACAATTTAGGAAACGGAGTTTAGCCAACCGCAAGCACTGTGAGGCACTGAACCTCCTGGAATCTTCTGACTCCTGGCAGGATCGCCATGTAACGAGGGGCCTAGTACTACCTCACCTACTAAAGCTATGGGGGATATTAGATGGCTTCCCCAAGCCGAATTGTGTTGATGGCTAGAGAGCCGATCTGTTGGAAATAAGAAGAGAGGCTGAAGAGCCAAAGTGTTCCGTTCTACTTCGAACTAAAAAGTGAATTTATTACACTGAACTTAAGCTATTTATACAAAATAATCAACTTACACACTAACATCTTAAACCAATATCAAATATACATATTATAACTAACACATAGAAATATTTGGGATTCCGAATTCTGTGGGAAATAAACAAACAACGGAACCCGGTAGCATACTTGCTATGTCATCAAATTAATAGCACATGCCAATGTGCATAGCCCGTCTAATACAATGCACAAATGTATCCAAATACGTCCAGCCATATGCACTACACAGTATGCAGTACATTGAACCTTAGTGAGTAGGTAGATACACTTGACAAAAGTAATCTGAAGCGTCGCGTCCCGTCATCGTCAGTGGCATTGAAATTATTACTTAATAATTTAGTGCATGAGGTTGATACTCATGACCATGAATGAAATATGAGTTCAAGGTTGGCTATCGTGAAGCGTAATGTGGATTAACGTCAATGACCGGAATTAAATGTATAATGACGTGGTCGCTAGTGTGATCCCTTCACAAAAGTATGCTACTGAAAGGGGTAGAGCCTACCTCTGACCCAGAGGAGCTCTTAGCGGAACTCCGTAGGTTGGCGAGCGACGATCTCGAGTTCATCGGGGTCAAGTCGTTCACCACGGCTAAGGCTAGACGGGAGAAGCGGCAATTGCCGATGTTCCTCGTCACCCTATCACCCAGTAGCCGTCTGGAGAGTCTGAGGAAAATCTCCGTCCTAGACTACCAGATGGTAAGATGGGAAAAAATAAACAGGCACGGGGACATTTTACAATGTCTTCGTTGCCAAAGGTTCGGGCACGCCGCATTCAACTGCCAAATGCAGTCGAGGTGCGTAAAGTGTGGAGAGAACCACAAAGAAAAAGAGTGCAAGCTCGGTGAGGAAATTGAAAATTGAAATGTGTTCTCTGTGGTGGAGATGGACACCCTGCTAACTATCGGGGATGTCCTCGATACCAAGTTATCAAAAAATCATTAAAAGCTGCTCCAACAGTAACCAAGGATGAGGGAAGGCTTACAGCCAGACCTATTCCAAGGGCCGTCGTTCCCCAAGTTTCCTACGCCCAAATGGCGGGTGGAGCTGGGAAAACGGTACAACCTCCCCAGAAAGCGGCCGCACAGCCATCTGTGTCAAAGGCAGCTACTGGGGAGTCAGAGGTGATGGTCGCTCTGCGTGTCATTCAGGCACAAATGAGTGAACTATCACGGCAAATAAGTGAGCAGGCGCGTAGGGTGGACTTGATCTACCGTGCAGTGCCGTCGCTTGCGCAATTTTTAGGTTAACGGGCGCGCTGCCGGAGAGGCCTTTTAAGATCCTAGCCGTGAATGTGAATTCGCTAGTTAGGATAGAACGACGAACCAACTTCCTTGAGTTGTTAAAAGACCAACGTCCTGATGTGTGTATGATTAGCGAAACTAGGCTAAATCAGCATCACAAACTGACGGATAACAATTACATTATCATAAGGAGGGACCGACCCAACTCGACTCTCGCGGGTGGGGTTGCGATCTTCTTAGGTAAGGGCATTGCTCATAAAGTAATATATAGCGGTGAAGTACGTCGATTCCGGTTGTTGGAAACGTGTATCATATGCATCCCTCTTCAACAGGGGAGGCGGTTGTATGTGGTCGCGCTCTATGCACCGCCGGAAGCTTCTCAAACCTCATGTTTTGTAACAGAGCTCGAAACGCTTTTTCGATGTCTGAATCTGAATTCGGATGAAAACTATTTCCTTTTGGCCGGTGATTACAATGCTAAACACCAAGATTGGGGAAATCAATTATCCAATCCAAGGGGGACCCAGCTATTCAATTGGCTGGGGCTCCACAGCATTGAGTGTAAAGTCGATCTGCTGGCTACTGACAGGCCTTCGTATCCTCAAAGTGGCTCTTATTTGGATCTATTGCTCTTAGACTCAAGACTGAAACTGACCGACGACATTCTTCGACGGACGAAAAATTGTTTGACGACGGTTGAGTACGACAGTGATCACTGTGGACTCGCCGCAGTCATAATGCTTCCGAACAACCTTGTGGAACTGGAGGAGTACGTGCCGACGCACTCTTACAACTACGGTAAGACACGTTGGCCGCGCTTTTCAGGTGCCGTATCAAGGGAACTTCGTTCGAACGGTATTGCGCCGCCATGCAACAGGAATCTGTCGAACGTTGAGATCGATGGATACCTGCAACGTATGGAGGATGCAATCCGTAGTACAATGGACAGGACAATTCCTAAATATAGGCAACATGACGCTACGAACATGTACAGAAACGCGACAATAGACGCACTTTACAAACAAAAAAGTAGACTCCTGTCGAGACTCAAATTCTTGCACAGGAGGTTTACTGACCGACACGATTTGGAGATTAGAACTCTGAAGGCACAGATCAAAAATCTCCAACAGCTAATTAAAGAAAATTACAGAATCTCTATATCGCTTTTCTGGAACAACAAAATTCGGGCTGTACAATCCAACAACCCGAGTATGTTTCCGGAAATAAATAAAATTTTTAGGAGAAAAGATCAAAGTGACCTTCAGGGTATTAAACTCCAAAGGACGACAGAAAACAAAAACCTACTTCTGACAATAGGGATAGATCCGGATGAGGCCATCTTGGATGATGACCACTTTATAGTGGAAGACGCTCAGGAGAAGGTAGAGACGGTGGGTGCTGTTTTCGAGCGAGTATATAAGGTGAATGAGTGCATTCGGCCGAATTACGACCTTGAGAATAGAGCCTTCGTTGGACACTTCTATCTTAGAGACGAGATCTCGCATTGGCGATCCGAGAATCCTGGTTTCACTAGGTTCAATAACGACCGACTTGCAAATGCAGTCATCGCCCAGCGAAACGGGGATAACACCCTGTTCGTTTCTAAGATGGACCTCTTGGACATCTTTCACAGAATAAAGAAAAAGAAGTCAGCAGGTGTCGATGGCATACCCAATGTTGTGCTGCGAAACCTCCCTTCGGAAGCGGTGGACATATACACCACGTTGTTCGACAATGCGCTGAATAATGCATATTATCCAGTGCGTTGGAAGACGGCAGTGGTCCATCCTCTCCTTAAAAAAGGTAAGGATGGTTCCAATCCAGCAAATCTCCGGTCAATTAGTCTTCTTCCGAGTATCAGCAAAGTATTCGAGAAAGTTCTCAATAGAGCTCTGTCCACATGGGCTGAGGACAAACATATTATTCCAGAAAATCAGTTCGGTTTTAAGGCGGGCCATGATACCACACATGCCGCGTCTAAACTAGTATCAGATATTCAATGGAACAAAGCTAAAAATCAGTGTACGGGTGCATGTCTGGTTGACTTGGAGAAGGCTTTCGATACCGTTTGGTTAGATGGTCTTTTCTATAAGTTGATCAGATATGGCATGAGTAAACCACTACTATATATTCTGAATGACATGCTTCATGGTAGAACGTTTGTTGTGAAAAGTTGCAATAAAACTTCTACCAGAACTTTTAAAATACAGAATGGTCTGCAACAAGGTGCGGTGAATTCGCCTATTTTGTTTAGCATTTTCACCGGCGATCTAATTGGTTCCCTTCACCATGCTATCGCGTACGCCGACGACCTAATCGCGTACAGAACAGGTCCAAAGATCGAGGTCATCAGAATACTCTTGCAGCGTGACTTCGATAAGATTCAGCAATATTGCGATGACTGGAAGTTGAAAATCAACTTTCAGAAATCGGAAACAATTGTGTTTAGAACCTCGTTGGCTCGGGCCTCATGGGATACGAGAAAGAACTGGCGAAAGCTGGTGATCGTTGATCTATATGGCCACACACTGCCAAGCAAAGTAGTAGTCAAATACCTGGGCATCTGGCTAGATCAGTATCTATATTTTAACAAACATATGGATGCAGCTCTGGCCAGGGCTAGAGGAGCTTTTGGTCTGACAAGGAGACTGTTTCACAGCAGTCAACTTGATAGCAGAGTGAAGGTGATTTGCTACATGGCCCTCATAAGGCCAATGATTGTCTATGGGTGCCCTGTATGGTTCAATGTTACAGCGTCTCAAATGGAAAAGATTCGGGTGTTTGAGAGACAGTGTCTGCGTACCTGTCTTGGATTGCACAGAACACCAGAGTCGGAGTACAGAAAATATTATCCTAATGAGGTCCTTTACCACGGGGCTCAAGTAAACAGAATCGACAACTTCATGATAAAACTGACTCGGGGTCACACTGCAAGGTCGATGTCTTCGAACAATGGCCTGATATTTGGGCCTTACTACCCCAACATACAATATATGGAGAGAACACGTTTCAGTGGATTTGTCCCACCGGAGGCTTTCCTCTATTTTGACATGATAGGTTTGATACAGGACAGATTGGCGGTTCCGTTGATCTACCACGTCTGCCGTAAGTCCGTGGAACGACGGCTCCTTTATGGCCGGGACGTCGCCGCAGTAGGCGGAGAAGCTGAAGAGCTCCTCCGGTTCAGTAGGGCGGTATCAGATCGCGATCGACGGGACGTTATTAAAACGTCAGAGCAATTTTGGTGGTTGTCTGAGCAACAGACAGAAAATGATATTGGTAGTGAGTCGCCAATGGCTGGCTTGCACAGGCTTAGTGTGTAAGACTTAGGGTATAGGGGGTAGACACAGTGGCAATCAAAAAAAATTAAAAACGTAACAAAAAAAAAACCAAAAAAATTTTAAAATACAAAAATACAAAAAAAAAATTAAAAAATTAAGCGGCGTCGAAAATCAAAAAAAATTGTAAAAAATCAAAATCAAAAAAAATGTAAAAATTTTGTTGCGTTCCAAAATCCAAAAAAAAAATAGAAAAACTTACAAAAACCAAAAAAAAAAATTATAAAACACAAAAAAACAAAAAAAAAAAAAAAACAGATGAAAGCTACTGTAGCTGCTCTAGTTTTAAGTAGTTTTTAAGTAGTTTTAATTAGTTTTAAGTAGTTTTAATTAGTCTAAGTAATTTTAAGAAAAACATAAAAAAAATGATCTTAAAAGCAAAGTTTTTTAAAAAATTTTCTTAGCTTTAATAGTAGTTATAGTTAGAAATAGATTAGATCATTAAGCCGAAAGGCATTAGAAATAAGTTATTGTGTAATTTAGAGTACCCGCCTAGGGTCAGTAAGTTAATTAAGTTATTATGTAAGCTAGTTTAAACATTTTTGTTAGCAAGTAAGTAGTTATAAGAAAGAACAAAAATGAATTTAAAACTGTCAAAACTGTCACATGCGCGACACGCCATAGGCCCCGGTTCAAATCTCAGCCTCGGCAGTGTGCATTTTTATTTCAATTTAAATTAAATTCCACAATCACCCATAGCGCTGCGGCGGCGGCGCCGCGCCGGCGTCAAGGCGGCCACCTCAAACAAAACATAAACCCATTAAACACCCATTAAACACCCCATTAACATCCCATTAAATAACACCGCGGTGACCTCAAACGAATTCAAGGGCACCATACCATCCAAAATTTTCCCACGCCGTGGTCCCCCAATACCTACTTGGGTATCTATCCATAATTGTTTGTGAATTTAATTTCTGGAAATCAATTACCATCCGCCGTTTAGGCCTCCCGCTCTCATCGGCACCTTTCTGGGTGACCTAGAAAAACGTAATATTTCATGTTATACCGATAAGCAAAAAATTACCAATCGAAATATGCTACTATTTTACGTATTTCTAGTAATTAAAGTGTAAATTTTGATTTTTTTAAAAATAAAAAAAAAAAATTTCGGATTTGGGTTATTTTCATTATTTGCATTTTCTGAGAATATTTACCATAATAATGTTAATTTTTTTTTTTCAACCATCTGGAAGTAGAGATTTCAACGAACAACAAACACACCAACTTTTTTAAAAAAGCAGATATTTTGACGCGAGAATTTTCGATTCAAAATTAGGGTGATTTTTCGATATTTTGTCAAATTAATTAAATTTTTTTTTGTTTATTCTCTACCTTTTCCAATAGGTCTCATCCTACTATAATTTTTTCAGAAATTATAGACCTTGGTCTGTCTATAAATAGATTCCGATGATTGAAAGCTGAATTGTCCGTTTCCATTGCTCTTGGGTGATTTGGAGTAACATACTTCTGCGGCTGGGCTTCGTAATTTGGTCTGAATCGTCTTTGATCAATATGGACTTGATTTTGCATTGTATCTCGTCTTGGATTGTGATTTACCAGATTGTCACGTCTTATATGTGTATCTGTAGCATGAGACAATTAAGACATACTATCGTGTTGTATCGTTAATGCTATATCATATGCTTTTTCCAGTGTACCGGGTTGATTTGAGTACAATGTTGCTTTTGTGAAACTTGCATTTAAATTTGCGGTGAATATTCGTACTGCTTCTTCCATAGCTAAGGTTTATTGAATTTTTCTTCCTTCTGTGATGATGTTATCGTTATTTTTGAATGTATAAGATTTAATGCGTTATTGATGAAATCGTAATACTCTGACAATATATTCTTTCCACAGTCACCGGCTAGCTTTCGTGCTGTACGCATCGTTCCAAACGGCGGCTTGTGTGCAAATACATAAACCACTTTTGTTAAATCCCGTTTAACTCAACAAACAGTTTATACTTCTTCCTCTTTCACTCCTCCGTAAAGCTTTTCTCTTGTTTTTTCCCACCATGATTACGGCCCCTGGGCCAAGAACTAAACCGGGAAACAGGTTTAGCACACTTTCCGAAGTTGTGCTCTCCGAACCCCGATCTAAAATAACCAAACCATCATTCCATTCATTTGACCCCTACCCTGAACTCCCTAAAACAAATTTAAAAAAAATCCCAGATTCATTGTCATTGCCCCTGAAAGTGAAAATAAGCCTCTTACATTAGTAAGCATCTTTGCACTGAGAAAAGCCATCGATGCAATAAGTTCCGAGCATGAACAGATTTCACAACTAAGAGACGGTAAAATCTTAATCCTCACAAAAAATCAAACTGTTGCCGATAGATTCATCGCCACGAAAAATCTTTCTAACCTCTGTCCTGTAACGATTAGTTTACATAGCCAACGTAATCTGTCCAAAGGCATTGTATACGCTCCCTGGCTTATCAATGTTCCAGAGGCAGAAATTGTTTCAGAAATGAAAACACAAAAAGTGACCGAAGTGTACAAACGTACGAAGCAGATAGATGGAAACCGTCGTCCATCAGGATTAATGCTCTTCACTTTCGACACATACCAAATTCCGAATACTGTCGAATTGTAACTGTGCAGGAATTGCCAGTTACTTGGACATACGACCAAAAAATGCAATAATACTCCCATGTGCCATATATGCAATTACCCACCACACACAGACTCTGAGTGCTCCAGGACCATGTGCGCGAATTGTTTAGATCTTCACCCCTCATCATTTAAAGACTGCCCCAAGTTTATACAGATGAAAGAGATCCTGAAAGTTAAAACCCAGAAAAAGTGTAGTATAGCGGATGCTAAACGCATCTATAATGAACAGTTCTCCCAAGTAAGTACAAATGATGGCTCATTTGCCAAAATTGCAAAACAAGCTAATCCCATACCTTCTTCCTCTTCCCTTCCAATCGCCCACGGCCATACAAAAACTATGCACTCCGAAAAAACCAACTCTACCACATTAACGGATAATCTCTCAATCTCTACAAATAAAACAAACACCATCGAAAGCAAAAAAACAGACAAAAACACAACAATATCTTCCAACCACCTTCCCCCTTTCTCATCACCCACTCAATCAAAAATAAATAACAAAGCTACTGTTACTCCCAGCAATTATAATACCAACACAAACCTTTCAACACAACTGTCTATCAAAGAAAAAACCAAACACAAACATGTGACTCCAACACCAACCAGCTTCGTCTCTTTCTAATCTACCAATTTCTCAATCCATTTCAACTGATACAAAATCACTTTCTCCGCTAGCTAAAACTACTCAAGATCTTATCGATAACAACAATTACTTTGTTCCCATGGAAGATGATGACATCCCATAAATCCAAATTCATCCCAAGGTATTTGGCCGTATTGGCGTAAGGTACAGCTTGATTGTTGATGAATATTTGAACGTAGCTTAACTTTTTATTTGTAAAGTTTATATGTGCAGATTTAGCTTCATTGAGCTTGATACGCCATTTTTTGGTCCAATCACTAACGGTGTCGACGGCATTTTGCAATTTCTCAGCAGCCTTGACGACGCACTTACTGGATGCCAAAATTGCGGTATCATCTGCAAAAGTAGCCATAATGGTGTTGTTATCCACTGGAATATCCCTTGTATATAGCAAATACAGGGTAGGTCCTAGAACGCTTCCTTGTGGAACACCGGCTTGTATATTACCTACATAGCTTTGAATATTCTTGATCATACCGTACTCTGAAGAGCCGGTTTGAGATATAAGATTTTAGTATTTCGTAGTACTGCCTGGGTAGGTCCCTTTGCAGTTTGTACGCTAGCCCCTCATGCCATACCTTGTCGAATGCTTGAGCAACATCTAAAAATATAGCCGAACATACTTGTTTCTCTTCTAATGCTTTTTCAACTGCATCCGTTATTCTATGAACTTGGTCTATCGTGGAATGCTTATTTCTAAATCCAAACTGATGATTTGGGATTAGATTTCTTTCTTCTATGACTTTGCTTAGTCTTTTCAGTAACAATTTTTCAAAGATTTTTGCCATTATTGGTATAAGCGATATTGGTCTGTAAGACGTCACTTCTGTTGGTGGCTTACCTTGCTTTGGTATAACAATTACTTCAGCAATTTTCCATTGATGTGGGACATATTGGGTCTTTAGGCATGCATTTATTATGAATTGGAGTTTTATGAAGGCTTTTGATGGCATTTCTTCCATAACCTGAGCAGTTATTAGATCGTACCCAGGTGATTTTTTGTTCGATAGTTGATTTCGACACATACTTTTTATTTCTTTGAGTGTGACAATTGGTATGTCAACTTCATCGACTTTATCAATAAACTGTAAGCTGTTTTCAGATGTATTTGCTGGGAATGGCTTAAAAACATTCGCAAGATGTTCTGCAAACAGTTTAGCTTTTTCTTTCGGATTTCCGATCCAATTCCCGTTTAGAGATTTTATTGGCGGGTTTTGTAACTGCGGTCTTTTCAGGCGCTTAGCTGCTTTCCAGAGCGAATAATCGATTGAAGCATCAGTCGTTAAATTTTTCAGGAATCTACTTAATGAATCATTTTTGAATTCGTAGATTTGTTTTTTCAGTTCGTTGCTTAGCCGGTTAAACGCTGTTTTGTCGTCTGGAAATCTAGTATTTTGCCATTTTCTTCGAGCTCTTCTCTTCTCCAATATCAACTCTCTTATCTCGGCAGGGTATTTTGTTTCAGTTTGCTTCCTACTCGAGTAAGTTGGTGTACTTTCTTCTGCAGCTTGTTGAACATCGGCAATGAATTGTTCTACTTCAAGGTCGATTTGCTCTTTTGTTTCCATAGGGGATCTGAGATTTATATAGCTTTCAAGCTTTTCTCTGAATTCACTCCAGTTTGTTTTATTGTTTACTAGTTTAGGATTACTTTTTTCCATTATCTCCGATTCATTAAGTGATAAAATCACCCGTGTATGATCTGATGATAAGTCATATTTTCCTTCGACTCTTATATGGTTTCGTTTAATACCTTTAACTATGAAAAAGTCAACAAGGTCTGGTATTTTACTTGAATCCGATGGCCAGTATGTTGGTGATCTGGATGAATAAAACTCACAATTGTATTTGAGGCATGCTTTGTAAAGCCTTCTGCCTTTTGTTGTTATAAGTCTGGATCCCCAATGGGTGTGCTTAGCATTAAAGTCACCACCAACAAGGAAGTTATGTCCTAGTAGATTTAGCAGTTCTGTATAATCATCTTCAGTCGGGGAACGCCTCGGCGGGCAGTATATTGATGCCAACTTGAAGTCTTTCTTTTTCATACCAATACTAATTATTGTTACTTGCATATTCTCGTTTGTAAACATAACTTCTTCATGGTGTTTTAAGCTCTTTTTTATGAGGATTGCCGATCCACCTCTAGCCTTATCAGCTGGATGAGGAGCGTGGTAGCAAATATAGTTTGATATTAAATCATCAAGAACCAGTCCACTTATGAGAAATGAGTTTCGGACACCAGACAAATATCTATGTGTTCGATGTCTAAGAAGATTTTTAATTCTGATAAATGGTGTAAAAGACCGTTTGCATTCCATGTTCCAATTTTTAGTGTTCTGTCCATCATTGTTTTTTAAGAGCGACTTCTTCACTTAGCCGTTTGATGTTCAAATCCTGATTGTCAATTCTTTTAAGAATAAGTTTAAGAATTTCTTTAATGGAAGTTTCTTCATTCTTCCGCACGTTTTTAACAATCTGTGAATAGGATTTATTTTCGTCGCTTTTGCTTTTAACAGCTTCCTTCGGAAGTTCTTTCGTACCTTTATCCTCAGCTTCAGTTCTTTTTGTGTTTGCTGGATTGCTGGGCTTTATTTCACCGGATGTCATTTTGCTTTTGGATTTTTGAAATCTTTTAGCAACTGGACAGCCTCTATAGCTTGCAGGGTGATTACCTTGACAGTTTACACATTTTGCTTTCTGTTCTTTGCTTGATGGACAGTCTTTAGTTGCATGTTTTCCTTCACACTTAACACAAGCAAACTCGCGGTTGCAATATTTTTGGGTGTGGCCAAATGCTTGGCATCGTTTACATTGCGGAACAATTTTTGATTTTCGCAGAGGTTCAATTTTGACTTTTATGCCCAAGATTGATCGAATACTATAGACATTTTCAAGACTTTGTTTGCTGTCGAAAAATAGCGTGAATAAAGGCAGGGATCTCTTTATTATTATTGGTTCCCCAGCAGAGTTCTTAGTAGTCTCATTCTTAATAAGATTGACTGCATCAAGGGCTTGGAAGCCTGCTTGAACAAGGTCTTCTACTAATTCTTTTGGAGAACATGAGGAATGTAGGCCTCTGGCTACTACTTTTATTGGTCTTGTGGATTTGTTTTCATAGGAGTGCCAACTAATGATAAAAATATAGTTCTCGTAACTTTCCAATGGAATATGAAAGGCCTTACAAACAATTACGATGAACTCAATATTTTGATTTCAAGATACATTGTATTGTATTGTAAATCTCCAAGAGACTCACTGTCCCTATAACTTTAAACCCATAATTCCTAAAACTTTCGAGGGTTACTTTTTAAACTTTCCCATAAACACAACATGGAAACAGGGTATTGTTATGATGATTAAAAAAATTATCCCTCATCGGCAGGGTCATATGAATTCCAACATTCTAGTGTTAGCACTGGAAATTCAATTAAAATTAAAAATTACATACATAAATTTGTACATTCCACCAGATCAAACTATTACGAGGTATGATCTGGAAAACATTTTAGCACAAGTCCAAGGGCCAATAGTGATTGGAGGAGACATCAATGCTTGAAGTATCCTTTGGGGTTCACCTAGCACAAATAAAAGGGGTTCCATCCTAGAAAATTTTATAACCAATTCTAACCTTCTTATATTAAATGATGTTTCACCAACACACTTTTCCACACACAAAACGCATACACATATAGATATCATATGCTGTTCCCCTGACCTTTAACCAAAAATGTATTGGAGAACTTTAGAGGATCTGCACAACAGCGATCATTTCCGATTCTAAATACTTTAACATTAGGAAAAAATGACAACCCTGCTCCCCCTTCACTAAAATTCAAGATCGATCAAGCAAACTGGTCCGAATATGCAACTGCCAAAATATCACTTAACCTCGAAACTAATATTAATATCAATAAGTCTGCAGCCATTTTCCAAGAATCTATCCGTAAAGCAGCAAACCTAACAATACCACAAACTAGTCCCAAAAAATCTTAACACACTGTTCCTTGGTGGAACGCGGAGCTTAATTATTTAAGAAATGATAAAGTGAAAGCCTGGAAAAAATTTAAAAAAAACTCCTCAACGGAAAACCTTATTTTGTTTAAGAAATCCAATGCTCTCTTCAGAAGAACACTGAAAATAAACAAACTTAAAAGCTTCAACGAATTTACCGCTTCCAGAAATCCCAATTCTTCGGTAACCAATTTCTGGAATAAAATAAACAGACTTAGTGGCTCAGCTATACCTCGTTCTAAAAGATGCATAGAATCTGACTCAGGATCTCTCATTAACCCTCTAGAAATAAGAAATCATTTCACAGCTACTTGGTCCGAATATTCCAAGGACTCCAATTTTCATATAAACAAATAAATATAAATAAATAATATCTTTGAACTATCTGTAACTCCATTTCGAAGAGTCATATTTTATTTTGTTTCACTTTTTGTTAATTAATTTTAATATACCCAAATGTATACGTTTTCTCTCGAAATATTATGAGTATTAAATTTTCCGGCAGACGGCTTCAAGCCATGCTCGTAGATCTTTGAAATTTCAAAATCAAAATTGTACTAACATAATAATAATAATAATAATAAACAAAAAAGATGAAAGTCTCCGTATCATACCCCATATGTCCACTAATTCTGCAGCTAATCATCTCGAGCAACCCATCTCGCTATCCGAACTTGAATCTTGCCTTAGCAGATTAAAAGGAAAGACACCTGGTAGGGATAGACTTTCATACCCAATGTTTAAAAATCTGCCAGTAGGAACAAAAATGTTCTTATCAAACTGTACAATAAAATCCTCGACTCAAGTTTAATGCCGCAATATTGGAAAACAGCCACGGTCATCCCCATCCCCAAACCAAAAAAAGAAATCAACAAAATTTCATAGCGAAACGCCTCCTTTGGTATACCGAAACGAAAAAACTTATTGCTTTAAATCAAGTAGCATTTAAACCAAAAAGAGGATGCCAAGACGCTTTGCTACATATTGACAGTTATGTTTCAAACGCTATTTCTGCAAAAAATCACGTTTCTATACTATCCCTTGATTTTGAGAAAGCATTTGATAGAATAGGGGTTCATCTTGTGCTATCAAAATTGAATGAATGGAATTTGGGTCCAAAAATGTTTGGGTACATTAAAGCTTTCCTTTCAAACCGACAATTTTGCGTCAAAGTAAATAATACCTACTCCCCGAATTTTCCCCTACACAATGGTATCCCACAGGGATCTCCGCTTTCAGTAATACTCTTCTCGATAGCGTTTAATGAAATCAGCAATATTATAGATAAATATATGATTCTTGATCATTGTTTGTATGCTGATGATGTTTACGTTCTTTGTAAAAACAATGATTTAGTAGTAGCGAAATCCACTTTATTAAATGTATTAAAAGATCTTGAAGAATGGTCCACTTCTTCTGGTGCTAACTTAGTATTACAAAAATGTAAAACATTTCATATATGTAGAAAAAAATCATGCCCTAACTCTAACCTATGTATAAACAATGTAGAGCTACAGGCAGTAAATAATTTAAGTATCTTAGGTTTAACCTTTAACAGTAAAATAATTGGAAAAACCATTGCATTGAATTAAAAAAAAAAACTTGCCCCAAGGCTTAATATCATTAAATATCTGTCTTCCAAAAAATGTAAAGTTCATATTAATACACTCTGTTATCTAACCAAAATGTTAATATTAAACAAAATAGACTATGGTCTTGCTATTTACGGAAACTGTCCTAAATCAACCTTTAATATAATTAAGCCTACTTACCATCAAGCTGCAAGAAAATCAATAAATGCATTTCCAACAACTCCAATTAAAAATATATTGGCTGAATCCGGCTTGCCAACACTCAACGAGAGATATGAGGAAGTAATTCTAAAACTTTCTGCAAAAATCCTGTTTCCGACTAGATCTATTATAAACAGAGACTCTGTTGCTGCTTATCGATCTACACGCCAGAGAAGAATTCCATCAGCAATATCATGTATTTGGGAGTCCATATTAAAATTTAATCTGCCGACAAAAATAAGAAGTAACCCAACATCAACTTACCCACCTTGGTTTTGTAGACAAGACTCTTTCGAGCTTTCGGTGTGTGAATACCCAAAGGAACATACTCCAATAAAGGTATACCGTACAATCTTCAATAACATCGAGAATGACCTCAAAACGAGAAAATGGAAATTCATATTCTGTGAAGGTTCAAAAACAAAAAACCATACAAGCTTTGCGGTTACAACAGATAATGGTGAATTACTCAAGCAAGGCCTTCTGCCTGAATGTGCATCTGTCTTTTCCGCAGAGGCACTAGCGATTTTTGAATCCTTAAAGTACGCCACTAAAACAAAGGGACATTGGGTAATTTGTACTGGCAGTCGGTCAGTTATTCACGCTATCAAGAACCTGAACAATAATACTCCAGCAGTAATTATGCTTAGAGATATTCTCATTAAAACAAAAACAAAAATCAAAATTATGTGGGTACCAGCCCACATTGGTATAATAGGCAACGAGCACGCTGACAACGCTGCTAATTCTGCCGGCAAAACATCTACGCTCTTGTTTAACACATATAGTGAGAAAGATCTTTTACGAATAGTAACAACAGTTGTCAAAACTTGGCAGATGAATAGTTGGATTACATATAATCACCAAAAGCAACTATCACCAATTTTATACGTCTTCGTCTAGGCCATACTTTATCAACTCATCAACACCTCCTAAAAAAAGAAAGTCCGCCAACATGTTCTACCTGCTCGGAAACACTAGATATCAAACACCTTATAAGCCACATCAATCGTTCTTTGCCCAACAATAATGACAATATTTACGAAATTCTTAAAAATATCAATATTCAAAATTTAGATATTATTCAAAGTACAATTACAAATCTTAATTTTATATTATAACTTTTTTATATGTAATAATTTTTTTATAATAGCGAGCCGAAAGCCTTTGCTGCTTGTGCTCACTAAACTATGTACTAAACTAGCAATTTAAGATTACTGTGTTAGTCTGTATAAATAAATAAAATAAATAAAATTCTTTCCTTGACGAATACGTCTTAATTCTTCTTGTAGAACATAAAGAGGTCTACTGTCTGCGTATGCTTAATCTAGTCTATTTATTATGGCTTTAAAATTCATTATCGTATTTTGATTCGTTAGTATGTGTGCAGCTTGTCCTTGAATTTTTGTTCTGACTATCGTTAATGCGTGATAGTATTGTGGTGTACCAGAGAATATTTGAATTTCATTCATAGGGTTACATACCATAGATCTCTTGTGAATTACCATTAAATGTAGGTATCGCTGAAAATACTGTGAAATTTATATCTTCTGGTTTTTGATAACTAGGCACTTCTGGTTTTAAAACTGGTGTAGTTGTAATTGCCTGGAATGCATCTTGTCCAGCTCTTAATGAATCAACTTCTCCTTGTAAGGAAGTGTTCGCTATTCCTTGTCTTTTAATTTCTTCATATAGTTGTGCCATTGAAGTTTTGATGTCTATGACTTCTTCTATAAATGTCATTTTATTGATTGTTTGTAGCTCGATACTTTCTTGAGTTCGAATTTTTTACTAAGCATTAATTAGTTTCACTGCCTTTTTGCTTTTAAAGGACTTTATAAATATACTTTTTACTTGCACTGCCTTTTTTTCTTTTAAAGGACTTTATAACAATATTTTTTGTTTATTAGTTACAGTTGTCTATCACTTTCGCAGATTAGATTAAATGCTTGAACTTTAAATCTTGTTTTGGCTAGATCCTTATTTTTGAAAGGATCCCGGTTGAGCCCCCAGTTAATGAACTTACTATTTCATTGACAAAAAAAAAATACAAACCATATCAGACCGGTCAGAGTCTGATGTCTTAGTCCTGTTGAATCTTCAAAGTAAATGAAAATACAAAGTTCTATTAGGTACAAAGTATTTATTTCACGATGTCTACCGCACAACGGTCGTATATTTTAAGGCAACCTCAGTACTGAGTCAATCCTATTTGTAAAATTCGTGTGCTACAACATATTTTGCCCATATTTATTTATCTTAAATTCTATTTCAGGAGATGACTGTGTGTAGAAGGTCACGTACAGTTATCTCCTTTGTTTTATTTATCGTTTATTACATATTGTATAGTTATCAATAACTGTTGGGAATTTCATAGTTAACACATGGTTAACATTCATGTGTTCACTATCTTAAAATGTGTTGAACATTCATGTGTTAACTCACACAGCTTTATATTTTGGCAAAGAGACACGATTCTACAGTGCTGTTTACTGCGTGAACACAATGGGAGCCGCAGACGCAATACGCAGCCGGTGCTGAAAGAGCTGTCAAACTGTGTCGTACGTGTTTTTTAAAAACTGCACACAATGCAGCTGGACGTCGTACGTGTTTTTTGACATAAGGTCTGTATTGATGTCAGCTGACTGCATGAAATCTATTTTACGAGTATATCAAATTTGAGTGTGTGAAAATAAAATAAAAGCTAAAATGGAAAGAGAAAATGAAGAGATGGTTTTTTTGATGGGTGTAATCCAGATTTTTTATCTGGCCTTACAATATTTCAAAGAAAAAAAGCGAAGATGGTGGGTACGACCATTGTACCAAAACAGAAAAACCGAAGAATATTATGAAACTAGCTTCCAATTTATTCCTCAGATATGTTTTTCCACTCCTTGGCTTTCATTTTAACATTTTTATAATTTCTGTTACACAAATTCCATAACATCTCTCGGCTTCGCACTGCTTCAATAATTTTTTCCGACTCGTCCATCTTCTACCGCCTTTAAAACCAAAACAACTTTATTGAGTACGCACGTAAAAGTTAAAAGTTAGCCAACTCTTCCGGCTGCGGCTTGCGGCGCGTAGTGCGTTGCGTATGCATTGTGTTCACATCAATGGATTTGCTACTTTTTAATATTTTGACAGTTCTTGCGGCTCCGGCTCCGTATGCGTATGCGTATGCATTGTGTTCACGCAGTTAGTGATGTGCCAAACCGTAAAATTTACAAACCGGGTTAACCCATTGTATATAGAATCTATAGTACTATCATCAGATAGCTTTTTCTCAGACCTTTATTCACCGAGTGGTGCGCTGAAATCGCTTAAGCAAAGAGACACAGACAAGAGAGAATTAAGCGCTTTAATTTCAAAAAGTGCCGAGAGAACCAAAATCAAAGCAAATTATTTAAGGTGGGGAACAAAATCGAAGACAACAGAGAACGTATAGAGAAATAAGTTTTTCAGTCAATATATCATATCATAACCATAAGCAAAGCAGAAATCAAAGGAAGTTATTTAACGTGGGGAGGAGAATCGAAAACACAAGACAACGTATACAGAATCAGTAATCTTATGGTTAAGCAAAGCAGAATAGGTGTGAGAAATTAATTACATGAATTGTTTTGTCTTTCTTTTAGGGTGGGGTATAGTGGTGGTAGTAGGTCAAGAAAGATTTAACGTACAATTGAACATCTGATCATACTGTTGTGATTGAGGTACTGACATTTTACAATTTGAAGGGATAAAATGAAATTGCTATGTTGCAAGCAAAAAATTTCATTTCAAATTCATGAAAAATTGAAATTTGTATTAATGAGCAGAAATTTTTTTTTTGTTTTGGATTTATTATTTGATATGTGAAAAATGATATTGAAGAACATTTTTTCGAAAATGTTGGAATTATAGTTGAGAAAAGTAAGTATGGAAATGTAAGGTTATGATAGATAAAAACAAATCTGAAAAAGGGTGGAAAACGTTAGTATTTTGATAAATAGATTTTTTAAAAGGAAAACTATAGGCAACTACAAAAAAGTGTATTTTTTTCCGGATCACCCAGGAGGTAAAATACAAGATTCGCTTTTTTTAATGAGGTTCCCCAGGAGGCCTGCCTCACTAACTACTTTGCATGCTTGATTTGCTTGAATTGTCATTGATATCATCAACAAACAAAACTTAAAACTATATTACAAAATAACATAAAACGAATTCAAATCTTCTCTATAATATAAAAATAAGTCGGGTTTTCCTTCCTGACGCTATAACTCCAGAACGCACGAACCGATTTCCACGGTTTTGCATTCGTTGGAAAGGTCTCGGACTCCGTGAGGTTTATAGCAAAGAAAATTCAGGAAAAATTTTGATATCTGGTGGCGAAACAGAGTTCGCCGGGTTTGCTAGTTACTTATAAAAAATCAACAAAAAAAGCATAACAACAAAATGACTAGTTAAGGGAGTTGAATATTGCACATTCAAAAAAAGTTAATAAAAAATAAAAAAGCGAAAGAAAAGGAGAAAAATAATTGCACTTCATATTGCACATAAAAAATAGGAAAAAAAAGTGAAAGAAAAGCAGAAAGAATACTTATGTAACTAAGAAAATTTAAGGGTCAAGAAGAAGAAAAGGTTATTTTACCTAAGAATTTACAAAAAACATATACATAACAACAAAAATCAATATAAAAAACAACAAAAAAGTAAAACAAAGCAATAAAATGACTGGTCCAAGTTCTGTTTTAAGGTACCTATAAAGAAAAAAGGTTAAATTATTGATTTAAACAAAAATTAATAGGTTTTCCATATACATTTTTAATTTACATTTCAGAAACATTATTTACATTGCATTTAAAAAATAATCTTAGAATACTTAAACATTCTTTTTTTAAAAAATAACCTTAGAATATTTAAACATACTTTTTCTTATATTTTTTAGTCCCGCGAAGCTCCTTGCTTGTCTTTTTTATAGAGAACAACATCATTCCTTGCAAAAGGAATCTGACAATTGTCTCTTTATGTTCGGTGTTAGGGCAGGGTATTTCCAGGTTCGCATCTCTGGAATCGCGTACAGTAAAGTAAGTAAGTAAGTAAGTAAGTAAAGTATTCATTTTATTGGTATATTAATACATCATTTACAAATATTTATAATGAATTTAAAGCCTTGGCTTTGCCGTCAGCTCGGTTGGCAGATTAATAAAAAAGGATTTAATATTTATAATAGAAAAATAATAATAAAAGGAGAGTTATCTATTCAAATTCTGTTATAAGTAACTTTCTATATTTTAATATATCTTTCATAAAGAGGTACAGTTTTTTCCAAGCAGTATAGTTTAACAATGTTATTGTTTCTTGTAATGTAAGTGATTTTTTTCCGAAGTATGAAAGTCGATGTTGTGCAAATATGGGACATACACTAATGAGATGGAAGCAGTCTTCTTTAGCTTTCAGATTACACAATGAACAAAATTGATGGAAGCTGTTATTATATGGTGTTCCATTAATTCCAAGGACTTCACATCTTGTCTTGAAAATCAGAGATATTTCCTTATAAGTGTAAGCATCGTTAAAATAACTTGCTTCCATTAAGTTCAGTTTCAATTGAGAATAAAGGATTCTGCTTTGTGACTTTTGAGCTTCTTTAATGAATTCAATCCTCACTATATCTTCCTGAGTTTGGATTATTTTGTAGAGCCGTTCTTTAAAATGCAACAAATTACTATAATCCAGTTCCAAGGTCTCTCCACAATAATTTCCTAAGTCTTTCCACTTCGCCATCCACCAGTCCGCATTTCTAAGTTCGTACAATGCCATTTGTTTGGTTAGCCGATTTTCTGGATGAGCAAGTACCCTTAAGATGTAGTCTGCATGCAGCTTGAGAGTGAATGTGTAGATTCTAGCTAGACCCGTTTCGAGATGTAGAGCATAGGTTGGCGTTTTTATCGGAAGATTGAACAGTTTCTTTAAAAAGGACCTTTGAAATTTTTCTATTGCCTCAAACTCATTTATTCCCCAAACTTGCGCAGCATAACATAGAGAAGACTTAACAACAGCATTAAATATCTTGTATTTTGCTGACAGTGCAATACGCTGATTCGAAAAGATATTTTTCCATGACATGTTAAGCAGGCTTTGTGATGAAGTAGATTTCATTGCTATATGTTCATTATAGTCCATGAATCGCGTACAGTCTCCATCCATTTTTCCATGAGGTCTTCTATATGCTGTTTTCTTCTGAAGTTTTCCTCAAAAACCCTCTGCACTTTCTCAGCCAATTTTTCCAGCTGGATTGAGGGAACAGCTAGCGATCCGAATTCAGATGTAGCAACGGTGCTGACATAGGCCCTTAGTTCTATAAGTTGCAGTTGATCTCTCCTTTCAACCGAGCTGCTGATCATAAAGTTGGAACAGGCTTCACACTTCAGTTTGGACTTGAGCTTGCCAGCTGCAAAGCCTGCGTAGTAAATTGCTGCCATTTTTTGCATCTGATCACTGGGTTCATTGGGTTCTAGTCCAACCTGTATAGCTACAATAGATACATACTGCAACTCGAGTTAGGAATTAATTTATCCCGAGTCATATCAAACCGAGTTGGCCTGCGGTTCGGTTTTTTTATTGTCGTCTGTTTATAGGTAGACGGTTTGAATGTTTTGGATACATACTGCAACTCGAGTTAGGAATTAATTTTCTGTAAAATATCCCGAGTCAAGTTTAACAGATGTGTGTGTTTCTGTATGCCTGCGCAAATAACTCACTTGCTTTGATGCTTTACATACTACTACCAGTCGACTATCGACTTTATATGTATAAGTGCATTGTGTTTGGCACAGACCGCAACTAAAGGAGGGTAGTTTTGATTATGTGGGCTGAACGTTGTTGCGACAAGTTGCGATCAGGGATCGAACAACGTTCTCGCATATAAGAAACTCGGAGTCGACTGGGATGCAATAGATACGCCCTACATAGTGTGAGGCTTCTTTAATCCCTGCTGGGGTAAGGCTCAGCGGGTCCAAGGTTTCTTCCCAAGGAAGCTCTAAAAACTTGGGTGCAGTAGTCCAACTTCTAAAATAACGAGGCGAGTCGAGGCAATTTATGAGTTACAATCTTGTTTATTGTTTACCAAAAATAGATAAAAGAAAAAGGAACAAGTCTTTACAAAGTTTGTAGTTAATTGGTTTTCTCTTCAGTTTTAGCACAGTGCGAGTAGGTGGGTTGCGGTGCAGGCTCGCCGGCCTGGTACTTGCGGGGCGCTGCGGCTGGATGACGCTTCTCCTTTGGTTAAAGTTACGTAGGTTAATCGTTTGGCTTTCGGACGGCACGGAAGTTCGAAATCGGTACGAGGTTGATTTGACCGGGGCGGGTTTTAATGACAGCTGCGCTCCTGTAATAATAAAAGATTATAAATGTGATTAGGAACGTCGTCTATAGGAAGAGGCGACGCTTGACGGAACAACGGGGGAGGAGTGGCTGTAATGGCCACGGCAGAGGAACTAACCGACGGCCTCTGTTAGGAGGAACTCCTTTTCGGTTAATTCGAGTGTTTATTTTTGCAAATTTACACAAGCGGTCTTGTGCTTTGCGGTGAATTGACTGGCGGCCTCTGGTAGGAGGAACACTATTCCAATGAATTCAAGAGTAGTCGGGGAGTTGACTGGCGGCCTCTGTTAGGAGGAACACCTTTCCAGTGAACTCAAAAATAATGTGAATTTGACTGGCGGCCTCTGGTAGGAGGGACACTATTCCAGCAATTTCACTCAGGACGGTCGGGGAATGGAGAAGATGAAAATTATTAAAGTTGTAGTGGTATTGCCCCTAACAACAAATAGTTGACAAATCTTCTCTCTTTTTCCATAAAATTTCACCTCTACTTATTGATTTTCTGGTAGTGAATGTGAGGTTTATCAAGCGAGTGTAATATTTACTCATCACCGATCATGCACATGCTCGGTTTTCGTGTTTACCTACCAAGGTCACTACACATACATTCCATGGCGAGCAGACCCTAGGAAAAATAAATTCGCTGGTCGATGGCAGCTTATGCTATGTCCGCACCTGAAAATAACCTTGGTTTCGTTCCAGTTTGGTTTGAGTTAACCAAGTAGTGTCCGCATATGCCAAAAAGTTTTAAGTTTATCTTTTTGTCTTAAGTTAAAAAGAGACAGACATAAAGTGTGAGCAGAACGTCAACGACGTATGAGAGAATTCATTCTCTCTCCACTGACTTCCACTCTCTTAAATGTCAAATTCAATGGAATGTTGGAAATAGTGCATTCAGCGCGCTTGGTTTTGAGTAGGTTATCACGAAACCCAGTGACTAAAAAGGTTTCGTTTTGTATGGCAAACCACTTGGTTATCATGTTGGTTTGGGATTGTTTTGAGATAACCCAGGTTAACTCTCAGGTGCGGACATAGCATTACGTGCCGCTGCTTGTTGGTATTTATTTTTATATGGAGCCCAACTTATAAAGTGTGCAAAACCGAATAGTGTGTATGCACACATGGTGGGCTTTCGGCAGTTGCTGCTTAGAGGTGTGTATTTTCATGTGACTGCGTAGATTGTTTCTTGGTACCTGTATTACGGATGGTGTCGCGGCAAGTGGATGGTGCAAAGCGTAGGGTGATCGGTAAGTAGTTTGGCGGCGGTGCAAAAAATTGTGACGTATCGTCACAGACCCCCCTTACTTTATAAGACGAGAACCCTCTCGTCTTCAGTAGCTCATATAAAAATTACGAACTCTCTTTGCGATTTTTTTTTTTTTTTTTTTTTTTTTTTTTTTTTTTTTTTTTTTTTTTTTTTTTTTTTTTTTTAATAGGAAAACCAATTAAACAAAACTTCTTGTAAAAAAAAACATTAACAAAACAAACTCATTCTTGAAGCACTTTAAACAAGTGTAAAAATAATACTAATAAGGAAAAAAAAAATGCAACTCATAAATGCTGGGTCTTTTGAAATTTCGACTGCCAGAGCATTTCGTACTATTGCTGTTGGGCCCCTTCGGCGGCTTGTTCTGCTGCTCGTTTACGTTGCTGACGTCGGAGGAACGCCGCGCTAACGTTGATGCCGGGTGGTCTGACAGCTGAGCACTGGTTTGCGCGTGTCGGAGCGGCAAATAACTCGTCTGTTGGTTGGGTAGCGTCGCTTGTGATTGGCTTCTTTACCGGCGGCGGGGTTTGGACATAGGGAGCGTATCAAGCTGTCCTTGGGTCGCGTCGTACTTGTTCTGACGTCATGCGTACGGCTGCAAGTCGAGCGTGAGCTCGCGGTGCGACTTTTGGGGGAGTCAGGTCTAGCTTATGTAGTACCCATCTTTGCGCCACCGGGGCGCGCCGTATTTCGGGAAGATGGCTGGTACTAGGTACTCCGACGGCCGCGAGCCGTTCAGCCCATAACTCCTCGGCTCGGCGTTTAGTTGCCCGCACCTGTGCCATGACGTGCGGTGGGGATAGCGGAGGGTGAATTGGCGCGGCTCCGGTGCTCGGTGGTCTCCTAGTCGTTACCCGGCGAGATGTTGTGGGCTGTGCCGTCTTTCCCCCCAATGTGATTACTACGGTGGTAGCGTCTCGAGGTGGGGGTCGTGGCCGGGCCAGGGCGGTACGTTTTTGTTGGCATGGATCGGCTGCTGGCGGAGCTGGCATTGCGTCGAGGGTTAATTTGGGGTTGGCTGCCGGTCGTGTTATGGAGTTGGTTCTGGTGTCGGGAAGTAATAGTGATGTTAATTTATTTTGCCCGTCGTGCATGCCACTTACCCCTTGGATGGTCGGTCCTAGGCTGCAAAATGCTTCCGTCGCGGGGGAAATCTGTGCTTCTGGTCGCTTCTGGGATGGTCTGCTCGTGACGGCGGTTGAGGACTGACTGGTGAGAAATAAGTCGTCGATTTCCTCATTTATGATTTGCTGCATGGCGGGGTTGCGCGGATAGTACCGCTGTTTGAACGGCTCGGTGTTCTTCAGGCGTATGACGTGCGGTACTACGGTGGATATACCTTTTGTCTCGTTAAACCGAGGAAACTCTTCGGCTAGAAATTCCTTTAGGCGGGCGTCCAGTTGTAGGTCTTGTTTTTCGTTTGTACCTTGCTGGCATCCCAGTTCTTCGGCGAGCGCACATAGGATATCGGGAGACCGGGGGCTTCTCTCTTTTCCACTGGAGATTTCCTGCCCTCCCAAAGTTAATTTACAACCTGCCTGGCCTAAGAAATCCATCCCCAGAATGGCGTTATCCGCTAAACTAGGCATGTACAAGGCCTCACCCGTAATCGTTCGGTTATTTACGTGCAAGCTAATACTGTAGTGTTCTGACGTCTGTGTCGAGTGACCGTCAGTTAGCTCGATAACGTGTGCTTGGTTCCGTGATGGGATACCTAACCGTATGCATTCGTCTCTAAGTTCTTTGCCGATAAAGGATCGGGTGGAGCCGGTATCAACTAAGGCGTAATAAGTTTGGTCGGCGGTGGGTATTCGTATGAAGAGTCGTGGGTCAGTTCTGACCGCTATCCGCGCCACTGCGACTGGATTATGATGACAAGGGCAGTCCTTCGTAAATCGCCCATCCGTACCGCAAAAAGAACAGAACAACCGGAACGGTCGCCGGCAATCCTTTTTCATGTGCCCCCGCTGCTTACACTGCCAGCAGTGGGTGTTCCTGTTATAATCAGTACTCGATGATGGCGCTTGGCCGTGCGGTACTATAGCGTCGGTCTCCGGAAAGCGTGCGGGCGGCGGTATTCTTATACGGGAACGGCGAAGGGGTTAGACTTAGGTTGGGCTGTGGCGTTGGCGCTGGGTCGGTCCTCTTTTTGAATGAACTCGAACTCGTCGGTAAACTCCATCAGCTCTTCTAAACTACGGAAATCCTTCCTTTTGATGTATAGACGATACTCAGGTCGGAGGTTGTCATATATCCTGTCCAGGTGTTCGGCGGCCGTCATACGTGGATGCTGGCGGATCAAGTATAAGAATGAGCGGATATAATCCTTAGCTTTCTCACGTAGGCCTTGGCGTTTCCGCAAAATCTCATCTTCTAACTTGACGTAGTAACGCGACGGAAGGAAGTAGCTGATGAAGGAGCGACGGAAGGCATACCAATCATGGAATTCGTCTCGGTTGATCCGCAGCCATTCGAGAGCAGAACCCTTGAAGATGTCGGGGAGGGTTCGCACCATCTGGTCAAGAGGGATTTCGTAGCACTGTGCGAGTTCTTCGATCCTCTCTAAGAATTCCAAAGGCTGGTCGGAAGAATCGAAGCGCAGACCCCACTTACGCACGACGTTCATTAACTCCGCTTCGTAACTCAACGGGAACCGGTGTTGGACAGGGGGGTCGGACGGGTGTCTACGGGCTGTTTCATTGTCGTTAGGGCGACTAGTCGGAGGAGCCGACGTAGCGCGTTCAAAGTGTTGCTGTCGGTACACTAATTGTGACATGGACGGCGGTGATGTTGTGTTAGCGGGTTGTAGAAGAGGCACCTGCAAGCTGGTCTGGTAAACGGACTGCTTAACTTTGCGTGCGTCCGTCGAGATGGTGTCTTCTTCTTCGGCGTCGTTCCGGGCCTCAATTTTCTTCTCCCACTCCGTGCATAAGTTCTGGGTGGACTTATGGGCTCGTAACTCCTTCAGGTGTTGACTTAACCGCTGGCGTAAATCGCGTACGGTGCCGGTGGTGTTCAATCCTCGCATATAAAGCGTCTCGATGAGCTCTGGCTTTTTCAAAAAGTATATGAACCCCAGGTTCTCGTATGGATTGAAGTCTTCCTCGGAATGGTCGGAGGTCTGGTCGGACGTTGCGTGTGCGTTTTCATTACTTGCCATGTTGGACGAGGTTCGTTCGGCTGCGGGCGGCTGCGGTCGGTGGACAATGCGTCGGTTCCAGGTAACGGGCGGTCGGGGGTTGAACGCTTAGCAATGTCCCTGCTCGGGCGCCAATTTGTGAGGCTTCTTTAATCCCTGCTGGGGTAAGGCTCAGCGGGTCCAAGGTTTCTTCCCAAGGAAGCTCTAAAAACTTGGATGCAGTAGTCCAACTTCTAAAATAACGAGGCGAGTCGAGGCAATTTATGAGTTACAATCTTGTTTATTGTTTACCAAAAATAGATAAAAGAAAAAGGAACAAGTCTTTACAAAGTTTGTAGTTAATTGGTTTTCTCTTCAGTTTTAGCACAGTGCGAGTAGGTGGGTTGCGGTGCAGGCTCGCCGGCCTGGTACTTGCGGGGCGCTGCGGCTGGATGACGCTTCTCCTTTGGTTAAAGTTACGTAGGTTAATCGTTTGGCTTTCGGACGGCACGGAAGTTCGAAATCGGTACGAGGTTGATTTGACCGGGGCGGGTTTTAATGACAGCTGCGCTCCTGTAATAATAAAAGATTATAAATGTGATTAGGAACGTCGTCTATAGGAAGAGGCGACGCTTGACGGAACAACGGGGGAGGAGTGGCTGTAATGGCCACGGCAGAGGAACTAACCGACGGCCTCTGTTAGGAGGAACTCCTTTTCGGTTAATTCGAGTGTTTGTTTTTGCAAATTTACACAAGCGGTCTTGTGCTTTGCGGTGAATTGACTGGCGGCCTCTGGTAGGAGGAACACTATTCCAATGAATTCAAGAGTAGTCGGGGAGTTGACTGGCGGCCTCTGTTAGGAGGAACACCTTTCCAGTGAACTCAAAAATAATGTGAATTTGACTGGCGGCCTCTGGTAGGAGGGACACTATTCCAGAAATTTCACTCAGGACGGTCGGGGAATGGAGAAGATGAAAATTATTAAAGTTGTAGTGGTATTGCCCCTAACAACAAATAGTTGACAAATCTTCTCTCTTTTTCCATAAAATTTCACCTCTACTTATTGATTTTCTGGTAGTGAATGTGAGGTTTATCAAGCGAGTGTAATATTTACTCATCACCGATCATGCACATGCTCGGTTTTCGTGTTTACCTACCAAGGTCACTACACATACATTCCATGGCGAGCAGACCCTAGGAAAAATAAATTCGATGGTCGATGGCAGCTTACGTGCCGCTGCTTGTTGGTATTTATTTTTATATGGAGCCCAACTTATAAAGTGTGCAAAACCGAATAGTGTGTATGCACACATGGTGGGCTTTCGGCAGTTGCTGCTTAGAGGTGTGTATTTTCATGTGACTGCGTAGATTGTTTCTTGGTACCTGTATTACGGATGGTGTCGCGGCAAGTGGATGGTGCAAAGCGTAGGGTGATCGGTAAGTAGTTTGGCGGCGGTGCAAAAAACTGTGACGTATCGTCACAGACCCCCCTTACTTTATAAGACGAGAACCCTCTCGTCTTCAGTAGCTCATATAAAAATTACGAACTCTCTTTGCGATTTTTTTTTTTTTTTTTTTTTTTTTTTTTTTTTTTTTTAATAGGAAAACCAATTAAACAAAACTTCTTGTAAAAAAAAACATTAACAAAACAAACTCATTCTTGAAGCACTTTAAACAAGTGTAAAAATAATACTAATAAGGAAAAAAAAATGCAACTCATAAATGCTCGGTCCTTTGAAATTTCAACTATTTCTTAAATTATTTTTTAAAGTTACAGTTTATTGATAAAGTCAATGAAGTTGACATACCAATTGTCACACTCAAAGAAATGAAAAGTAAGTATGTGTCGAAATCGACTATCGAACAAAATATCACCTGGGTACGATCTAATAACTGCTCAGGTTATGAAAGAAATGTCATCAAAAGCCTTCATGAAACTCCAATTCATAATAAATGCATGCCTTAAGACCCTATATGTCCCACATCATTGAAGTGACGTCTTACAGACCAATATCGCTTATAACAATAATGGCAAAAGTCTTTGAAAAATTGCTGCTGAAAAGACTCAGCAAAGTCATAGAAGAAAGAAATCTAATCCCAAATCATCAGTTTGGATTTAGAAATAAACATTCCACGGTAGACCAAGTTCATAGAATAACGGATGCAGTTGAAAATGCATTAGAAGAAAAACAAGAAGTATGTTCGGCTATATTTTTAGATGTTGCTCAAGCATTCGACAAGGTATGGCATGAGGGGCTAGAGTACAAACTGCAAAGGGACCTTCCCAGGCAGTACTACGAAATACTAAAATCTTATATCTCAAACCGGCTCTTCAGAGTACGGTGAATCAAGAATATTCAAAGCTAAGTAAAATACAAGCTGGTGTTCCACAAGGAAACGTCCTAGGACCTACCCTGTATTTGCTAAATACAAGGGATATTCCAGTGTATTATGTATGGTATGAAAGCACATATTTTGTACATGGAATTAGAATGTGCTAATGCAAGAACTTGTCTTTTAAGATCAACTGAATAAAATGAGTCAGTCTCTTGCTGAGCGTTTAAGCGGTTGTTTTAATCACGAACATACATATTAATTGGCGACGAGGACAAAAAAAAAAAATAATAATAATAATTATATATATGTCATCAGACTCAGAAAGCAGTAAATCGGTGATCTCAGTTATAGTAAAAAACGAAAAGCACATGGCTCAAAACGTGGCTAATTTTATCGGTGCGATTGAATTTTTCAATCCTTCGGAAGACGAGTTTGATATGTTTTTAGAGCGTTTTGAGAATTTAATGGATTTAAATAAAATCACTGATGATAAGAATAAGAAAGCTTATCTTTTGAACCTTGGAGGAAAGGAGCTATACAAAATGATTAGAAATGTGTCTCTACCTGATACTATTGAGCAGGTAGAATACGCGGATTTAAATGCAAAGCTGAGGAGTCACTATACTCCGCAGAGAAACATCACCGCAGAACGCTTTAAATTTGGAACTCGTAATCAGCACCACGATGAATCAATTAATGACTACGTGATAACGCTAAGAGAACTAGCCGACACGTGCGATTTTGCCACTTTCTTGGACGATGCTCTTCGGGACAGATTTGTGCTTGGAATCAAAGATAACCGCGTGAGAGCAAAACTGCTTGTAAAATCAACATTAAAATTCCAAGACGCAGTAGATCTAGCGAAAGGTGACGAGATGGCCAAGAATCAAATGAAGGTGGTGCAACCAAGCACTCTGGCATCTAGTGAGATCAACGCTATTCATTGCTCTACAAGACTGAATAAATCGAAAAATGAAAGACATGACAAATTTGAGCGTCGAGAGAGGTCACAAACACGACAATTCAGAGCCAAAGGAAAAGAAATACAATGCTTTTACTGCAAAAAGTATGGCCATATAAAGAAAAATTGTTTCAAGTTAAGAAATCGAGCGGGTCATGGAAGAGTGCATTACATGGATGGTACAGAGGCAGACGGAGTGGAGACTGATGTGAGCTCTGATGATGGTGCTTGGCTGGGTGCGCTGAACTATCTGAATGAGGTTATGTCGGGATCATTAAAGGTTAAGCTATTGGTAAATGAAAAGTATATGAAATTTGAACTAGATACAGGTGCATGTGCCACTGTTATTTCTGAAAATGATTATTTATCTTTATTTAAAAGTATTGAACTAAAAGATGTTTCAAAGTCCATAGAAGTTGTAACTGGAGAGCGCGTGGTCGTATTGGGCAGTATTGAGGTTATGGTCAAATCTAAGAGGTGGAATAATCAAATGAAATTGACAATGCTTGTCATTAAAAGCAAAAACAACTTTGTTCCCTTGCTGGGTCGAAATTGGTAGGATCGTTTGTATCCCAATTGGAGAACGTTTTTTGCGCAGGAAATAACAGTAAGTCCTGAAAATATTAGTAAGATATCTGAAAGTTATAGTACAAATGATGGCATTATAAACAAATTAAAACTAAATTTCGCGAGTGTTTTTGATAAAAACTTGGAGAATTCGATTGTGGGTTTTGAGGCCGATGTGATTTTAGATGAGAAGGCAAGACCGATGGTATATAAGGCATACTCAGTTCCGTTCGGGTTACGAGAAAAATATGTCGCAGAGCTCGAGAGACTCATAAAGGTAGGAATTTTAGAAAAAGTCAGGCACAGTGATTGGGCAAGTCCATTAATAGGCGTCATGAAGAAGGATGGAGAAGTGAGGTTGTGTATGGATTGTAAGGTCTCCATAAATAAATATATGAAGACCGAGCATTATCCACTTCCTCATCCCGAGGATATATTTTCTAATTTGAGTGGTTATACTCATTTCACCATTCTTGATTTGACGGGTGCTTTTCAGCAGCTTAAATTGACGGACTCATGTAAGGAGTACTTCACAGTGAATACACCTTTAGGGCTTTTAAGATATACTAGACTTGTTTATGGAGCGAAAGCTTCTAGCTCAATTTTCCAGGAAGTCGTCGATAAGATTTTAAAAGATTTAGACTATGCATCAGGGTATATAGATGACATAATTGTTAAAGGAACAAGTTTTCTAGATTGCGTTAAGAAAACAGAGGTTGTTTTGGGAAAATTACAAAAACATAACGTCAAAATTAACATTGACAAATGTAAGTTTTTTGAAAGTAAGGTGAAATATTTGGGATTCATTATTAGTGCGGAGGGACGTCAACCCTGTTCAGACAAAATTGATGCCATTTTAAAAGCTCCAAGGCCGAAAGATGTGTCACAGCTGCGTTCTTATTTAGGGCTCGTTAATTATTATTCAACATTTTTACCGAATTTATCTTCGGAGCTGCATGATTTATACAATTTACTTAGGAAAAATGTTGAGTTTTCTTGGACGAAGAAATGCGAGGAGGCTTTCGAAAAGACCAAACTTTTGCTGACAGGTGACAAGGTGCTCGCTCATTTCAATCCAATTAAAGATATAATCTTATCTTGCGATGCAAGTCCTTACGGCATAGGGTGTGTCTTGTCGATTATTGATGATGGAAAGGAAAAGCCATGCATGTATGCTAGCAGCTCGTTGAGTCCTTCTGAAAAGCATTATTCTCAATTGCATAAAGAAGCCCTTAGTATTATATTTGCTGAGAGAAAATTTAGAAAATTTATTTTTGGCAGAAAAATTAACTATTTTTACAGACCACCAGCCATTGAAACAGATTTTTGGAGAGAAAACACCTACCCCGCCCGTTGCTGCTTCAAGGTTGCAAAGGTGGGCGGTGGAACTTTCCATGTACGATTATTGCATACTTTACAAGAAAGGTGCAAATAATTTTAATGCAGATGGTCTGTCCAGATTACCATTGCCTCATAAATCGGGAGATGAGGAAATCTTTATAAACACTTTCAATTTTTCGGATGAAATTCCACTAAACCTACAAGAAATAAGAAAAGAAACCGAAAAGGATAAAATATTAAAAGAAGTTAAAGAATATATGGAACGAAATAAATGGCCTGATAGAAAAAGTTGGGAATTGAAGCCTTACTATTTGAAAAAAAGTGTTTTAGAGTTAGAAAAAGGGGTTATTTTTTATGGCATGCGAATTGTAGTCCCTTTTTCCTTAAGAAATTCAATTTTAGGTCTTTTGCATGATGGCCATGTGGGTATAGTTCGCATGAAAGAACTAACTCGTTCACTGGTTTGGTGGCCTAAAATTGACGAAAACATAGAAAACTATGTCAATGCATGTAAAACCTGTGCAATAACAGGAAATCATTATTCAAAACATAAATTGCAAGAATGGCCAAAATCTACCTTTCCTTACGAAAGAATTCATTTGGATTTCTTTTTCTTTGAAAAACAAACATATCTTTTAATCGTAGATAGCTATAGTAAATATATGGATGTTTATATCATGAAAAACACTAACGGATTCTTTGATTGAAAAGCTAAGAATAAATTACGCAGTTTATGGCCTTCCTTTAAAATGCGTAACAGATAATGGTCCACCATTTAATTCCTATATCTATAAACACTTCTGTGAACTACATTGCATTGAAGATGTGAAATCGCCGGCCTACCACCCACAATCAAATGGTCAAGCCGAAAGGCTAGTCCAAGTGGTTAAGAATAATTTTAAAAAGTCATTCATTGACCAAAAGACAAAACGACTTTCGCCGCAGCAAAGGGTAGATAATTTTTTAATGAAATATAGGAATACACCGAATACGACAACTCTTGAAACTCCAGCTAGTTTAATATTTAATTTTAAACCAAGAACCAAGTTAGACATTTTGAAAGAAGAAAATTACAAAGAAAAGAAAGAAAACCCCATTTTATTTCAAAAATTTAAAAAAGGGGAAGATGTATACTATAAAGGAAATTTTGAAAAATACATTAAATGGTATCCAGCCGTGATCGTTAAACAAATTTCTTCGTATGTATACCTTATAAAGTTTAAGAACAATTTGCGACAAGTGCATGTTAACCAGCTTAAGAGAAGGGTGAAACACGTTGTGCTTACTCCAGAGCACTTATTCATACGAAAAGATTTGTCGAGCGAAAATGGCGCTACCAATAAAACATTAAACAAAAGATCGTTCACTAAAAAATTATATCCAAAACGAACGTCTGAAAGAATCAAGAAAATGTTAGACAAGAAAAGAATAAATTACAAATACTGAACTTTTATAAATTAATATTAATAATATGAATTTTTGTTAACAAAACTGAATTATACTAAACTGAAATTTATATGAATTGAATTACTTTCATTTTACATATTACTATTGAATTATAAAAATATGTTTTAAGTAAGACAATGTTTTTATCTAAGAAAAGGGTGAATTATTATGTATGGTATGAAAGCACATATTTTGTACATGGAATTAGAATGTGCTAATGCAAGAACTTGTCTTTTAAGATCAACTGAATAAAATGAGTCAGTCTCTTGCTGAGCGTTTAAGCGGTTGTTTTAATCACGAACATACATATTACAGTAGATAACAACACCTGTAAAAAGTAGAAACAAGTACGAATACAACGACGGTGTAGAAAGAGGAAACAAGTATGAACGCAATGACGGTTTAATAAAGACTCAAATCAGTCAACACATTTTATTTTTCGATTGGCAATACATTTTGGTTTTGGCAATACACAAGAATTGCAAGCATGCAAAACTGTGTTGCGCGTGCAATACCTCAACTGTGGGACCAGACATTTATAATTGATACACGATATGCGTGAACCTGAATTATTGAATTGTTCCCACAATTGAAGTATTGCTGACAATACTTTTAACATATGCTGACATTACTTTTGACATACTCCCCCCTTTGAGGGTTTTTAACTCTCTAAACTAAATTTTCTAATGAATATTTTATACATTTTAATTTCATCAATATTTGTGTTCTTATATTAAAACAAACTAAAAACAAAATTTACACAAACAAAACAAATGTAACCACTATTAATTTACTGTTTACACAAAATTTGTAAAATGCAAAATGAAATAATGTTCAAAGAGATAAATAAAAAAAATTAGATTAACAATTAAAAAGGCAAGGTCATTCCATGCTATGCTTAAATATTTACATTAAATCTAGAAATACCACGTCTGGGAGCAGCGACTGGGTGCCTTCGTCGGTAGCAGTAAGCGATGCCAATCCCAATCATGCCAGCCAATAACAAGTAGCCCAGCCCGTAATGATGATAATCGTGAACATTGAATTTCGATGTGGCGTCTTCTGATTGCTGCATCACACTGTCGATTTGGTCTTTTAGCTTCGAAATATCTATTTTTTCCATTTCCTTTATTTGTGGAGGACTGCTGATGCTAGATTCTGTGCGATTTGTAATCCAAGCGTTTTTGTCGGTTTTTGGAATAAAGGAATTTTTTATGGCGATGTTATTTTTGTATTCCCGTTCCCCTTTAATAGTCAAAGATGGCATTTTCAGCAGGCAAGATTCCTTAAATTCGAGTAAGCCATTTCCGAATACTGAGAGGCTTTCAGTAGAATCTTCGCATACAAGATGCCCAGTTGTATTTGAAACTGTAGAAAATATCCAAGTGTTGGAGCTTTGAAGTGCCTTCCAGTAATCTGCGACAGGTATTTTATTTAACTTGCATTCGTGCAACGCATTATTTTTGTGGTTTAGCAAGGCTATTTCACAACTACTCGTGACAGCTTGCTTTGTGTATGTAGGGTGCAATTTTTTGCAGAGAAACTGTTGAGGTGATAGAATGCGGCATTGACTAAGTTCTAGCTCGGACAGCGGGAAAAATGCATCCCTTGTCAATGAGATTGCAAGAAATTGGGATGTAACTTCAACTAAAAAGCTTGAGGATTCTTTTAAAATAGGGATCGGATGTACATTAAACAACTGAAACTCAGTGGTATCTACCAGTGGTAGTCGTATTTCAAAAACTACTGTTTCTTTAAGAACTCTCCCTTTTACAGACATCATCTTATACAAGTCCATTGTTGATCCCTTAGCCAGTGTCAATGTTGATGGAAGGTGTGCCTTAATTACCATAATTTGTTCGGTCAGTTTGGATTTGGAGTTATTATTTGTGGGTTAATCATTGCATGATTTAGATCCAGCAGCACATCTAGAAGAACATCTTGAACCTTTTCATAGTTAGAAATAATCAAAATCAAGTACGAAGTCAACGAAGCAATGTTTTGCTTAACTTCATTAAGGTTTAGTTTTTCTTTTATTGCGTTTGTGATGCTCGATAAGTAGACATTTAAGGCTTGAAACTGTTGAGTTATTTGGAGCGTATTGCGTTTCAAAAGATTTGCTGTAGAATCTGCAATGGAAGTCTGCTTTTGAATTAGAGTTCTCAGATGATGTTCGTGTTGATTAACTATGTTTATGTTTTCAAGAACACCAAATAGACTACTTGCTAACTTTCCTACAATGTCCAGAGGAGATCTGCGTGATCTGGTTCTTGAATTTTTGCCCATGTTGTAATTGTCGAGGAGCTCGTTGTTGTGCTCTATTATTGTGAGTCTATGTCGAACTTGCTCTGTAATTGGTTGGCAGTATACATGCTTAGCTACTTCTTGTCCACAAAGTTCTTCAATCTGGTGAAGGTATGATTTTATCTGATTTAATTCATGAACATAAGTAGTTAGATTATAGTACACATAAATATTCCAATTGCTGTTAATGGTTTGTATTTTCCCAATGTCCTCAAAATATATGCCAGTTGCATTATCCAATTGAGTTATATTTACACGTTCAATTTTTTGAGACATTGATAGAGGGAAGATTGATAAAACCATGAGGACCACGGAAAGAAGTGATTTGGGAATTTTTTTTGACATTTGTCTTACACCGCTGATTGCTTTGTAGAGTCTCTTGAGCTTCATCTGCTGGAGTTTCATCTTCCATGGGCAATGGGCATAAATTGTGAATTGCACGCTTGAATGTCCCATTCTGCGTCTTAACAGTTGCAACGCGTACCAGGTCATCATTGCCTTTTATAACTTCCTCTACACGACCTAACTTCCATTTCATTGGAGCAACATTTGCTTCTTTTATTATAACCATTGCACCAGGAAGCAAGTTGACTGATTCATGGGTCCATTTAGATCTCTGTTGTAATAGGTGAAGATATTCAGTTGACCATCTTTTCCAAAAATGCTGCTGAATATATTTTACTTGACGGAACCTTTTAAGGCTGCTGAGATTGCAATTGCCAATATCTGGTTCTGGTAAAGTTGTGAGTGGGACTCCAATCAAAAAATGACCTGGTGTAAGGGCTTCTAGGTCATTTGCATCTGATGACATAGGAGTAATCGGCCTTGAGTTTAAGATTGCTTCTATTTGAATTACCACTGTCCCCAACTCTTCTAATGTAAGCGACGCTTCCCGAAGGTAGCGCACTAGAAGACCCTTTGCAGACTTAACAGCAGCCTCCCAAAGCCCTCCGAAATGTGGTGAACGAGGTGGTATGTATTTCCAATTGATGCCATTCTCCAAACACATCGAGTATATAGCCGCTTGATTGCTTTGAGCTTCGAATGCCATTTTTAACTCCATCAGCTCATTTTTTGCGCCGACAAAATTAGTTGCATTATCGCAAAAAATTGTATGACACATGCCTCTTCTACCAATAAATCGCTTTAGTGCATAGATAAATGACTCTGAGGATAGATTTCCCACCACTTCAATGTGAACTGCTTTTGTTGAGAAACACACAAATACCGCCAAATAAGATTTTGTTGGACCTTTTCCTCTTATATTGTAGTGCGTTTTAATAGGCCCACAAAAATCAACCCCGCAGTAATAAAAAGGACGGGATGGTGTGACTCTTTCTTTCGGTAAATTGCCCATGATTTGCGCTATAGGTTTTGGATTAGAACGAAAACATTCAACGCACTTGAAGACTGTCTCTCGTGCCATTCTGCCAACACTTAAAATCCAATAATTTTGCCTTGAAATTGCTATGAGCGCTCTAGGTGCTACGTTCATATGAGTTTTGTGAAAATTTATAAGAAACAGCTTTGGTATCCAATGATTGTTTGGCAGTAAAATTTGATGCTTTGCATCCACCATAATTGATGCGTTTTTAAGTCTCCCACCAACTTTAATTAGCTTTGTTTTTTCATCAAAGAATGGAGCTAAAGATGCTATGCTGGATCCCTTATGCACATTTAAACCTCTTTGAAGAAAACGGTAGTCATCTGGAAATTCTCTCTTTTGAACATATACCCAAATCATTCGAGTACCATGCTGCAGGTCATCTACGGTTAGCTGACCACCATTTCTGAATGTTTTGTGCTTTCTGCAGTTACTGTAAAAACGACAGCAGTATGCAAATATGTTCTGTAGTGTCCGAAAGGAATTTTTGTGATGGATTCGTTCTATTTGGATATCATTATCGGTATTTGCTGACACTGTTAATACAGACTTCACCTTTCGACGTTCTGGAATGTCTTCTGGAGCCAATGAAGGCCTTGTTTCTAACAATATCTCATCCATTGAAAGAAAATCTGGGCCGCTAAACCAAGTTGGTGTATTTAGAAGTGTTTGTAGATCGAGCCCTCTAGATACAATATCGGCCGGGTTGATACTTCCCTTCACAAAATGCCATTGTTGTATCTCTGTGTTCGCTTGAATTTTGGCCACCCTGTTCGCAACGTAATTATCCCATGTGTAGGAAGACGATTTTATCCATGCTAGTACCGTGGTTGAATCAGTATAGTAACATACCCTTTTTATTTGATCAGGTAGTAGTGGGAGCAACTTAGCTACTAGTTCAACCATGAGAACAGCTGCTTAAAGCTCCAACCTCGCTATAGTAGTTGCCTTCAGAGGACCAACCCTTGATTTAGAACACAACAGTTGTGAGTGAATAGTTCCATTGTCCTCTACAGATCTTAAATACACACATGATCCATAGGTGTTTTGACTGCTGTCTGAGAATGCGTGCAGTTGGATGTTTCCTTTACTGCTTGGACAAGAGACATATCTTGGCAAGCTTAAATCTTTCAACATCGAAAAACTTTTCAAATAACGAATCCACTTGTTTGCTTGATCTTCAGAGACGTGGTCATCCCATGCTAAATCTGTTTTCCATAGCTCCCGCAAGAATAGTTTTCCAAGAACTATCACGGGTCCAAGTAGTCCCAAAGGATCAAATAACCTTGCAAGATTGGCTAGTACGGTTCGTTTGCATAATTTCTCGTATTGATTAAATTCATCAAAGTCAAATTTAAATTTGAATGCATCCAAAGAGGGATCCCAGATTAATCGCAACGTTTTGATCACTTCAGATTGATTAAATGCAACTAGTTGTTCCTTATGCTCTTCAGGAATGTTCTGCAATATATCAGGATGATTAGAACAAAATTTTCTTAGCTCAAAGTGACCCATTTTTAAGACATTGTTGACATCTGTTAATAGGTTTTTAGCCTCGTCTATAGTCTCAGCACCTGCAAGACAATCGTCTACATAAAAATTGTTTTTTATAATCTGCGATGCAAGAGGATATTGTTCCTCAACATCTTCAGCGAGCTTTACTAAGCATCTAGTGACCAGATATGACGCTGATGCTGTATCATAAGTTACTGTGTTCAGCTGGTACAATTGGAGTGGACTGCTGCGTTCCGATCTCCACAAAATTAGCTGCAACATTCTATCACAAGGATCTATTAACACTTGTCGGTACATTTTGCTAATGTCACCCGTGAAAACATATCTGTGCATTCGAAACTTGGTTATAATGGAAAACAAGTCTGGTTGAACTGTTGGACCAACCATTAAACTGTCATTAAGTGAATATCCAGAGGTACTTTTAGCTGATGCATCAAATACCACTCTTAGCTTTGTTGATGTGCTTTCGGGTTTTATAACACAGTGATGAGGGATTACAAAATGAGTGTTGCACAGTTTGCTTTCATCAATTGGACTCATATGACCAAGAGCTTCGTACTCTCGCATAAAGTCTCCGTATAACAATTTCAGCTCTTGATTTTTGTCTAATTTCCGCTCAAGCACCAGGAAGAGTGTTTTAGCTATTTCGAGCGAGTCTCCCAAAACAACGCTTGGATCCTCTTTACATGGTAACCGCACAACGAACTGATGGCTATCATTAACTCTTACGTTTTTCTTGAAATGTTCTTCACAGTCATGCTCTTCTTTGCTCATGGTATTTGCTGGCATATCATGATTTTCCGTTTCCCAGAATCTCCGCACCAATTTGTCTAAAGAAGATAGCGTAGGACCTGTAGCTATGTGGCAATGAACGGGAGTTGATGTGTCTGTTTGTATTGGTGGTATGCTTCCAGCCAATATCCAACCAAGCTTTGTATTTCGTAACAAAGGAAGATCATTTGAAATCTTGACTTCTCCTGGCAAGAAAAGCTCAAAGAATATGCCGGCCCCTATCAACATGTCTATACGTTGATTTTTAAAGCTTGAAGGATCTGCCAGTCGTATATTGGGTGGAATTTTCCAGCGAGACATGTCAATATGCGTACTCGAATTATAGTCACTAATGCGAGGCATAATGCTTGCCTCTATAGTTGCCTGGAATCCGGATGTTCTTGACTCAACTGTTACATTAGTGACGAAATCTGCCTTGCATTCTTTACCCCCTATTCCCGATATTGGCACACTCTTGCGACGTTGTTTGAGGCCCAACTCAGTGGCAAGGGACTGCGTTAAGAAATTTAATTGTGAGACAGAATCTAGCATTGCACGGCAAGGGATTCTCGTTCCGTTGGATGAAATGTAGTTTATAACAGCTGTGGCGAGATATACCTGACGCACTCTTTCAGGCCCTGATGCAGTATTCGCAGATTTTAAATTTAGAATATTTTTAGTACGCTTACCAACATTTGTTGAATTATCTGCTGATTTGTTGATTTGCCTATTTTCTTGCTTCGTCTGCTGTGGATGAAGAAGGGTGTTGTGTCTTCCTTCGCATTTTTGGCATCCTCGGGACTGGCATGATTGGGCGAAATGTCCTTTCTTTAGACAGTTTTTGCACAGCATCAGCTTGTACACTGCTTTGCCTCGTTCCGGACCTGTAAGAGACAAAAAATTAGTGCAATTGTATATACCATGCTTACTTGAATTGCACATAGCGCAATCGATACTATTGGCACTAGTGGAAGCGACTAACGCTGATGTTTTTTTTCTCTCTTCACGACTGCAAATTGCTTCCAATGTTTGGAAGCGTGATTCCACAAATTTGAAGAAAGCATCTAAACTGGGACTGCTTCTGGGATCCTCTAAGGTTTGTTCAAACAGCGTTCTGCTCTCCTTGTCCAACTTTTGGAGCATTAGATAGACCACTATAGGGTCCCAATTGGTGACTTCGTATCCAAGATTGGATATTGCCTGCATTCCCTCCTTTGTGGCATCATGCAATCGTCTCAGACTGGAAGCTGTCCCAATTGCTGGTGATTGTGACAGCAATTTCGACAATTGAGCTGTCAGCAGCAACCTTCTGTTATCGAACCGATCAACCAGAGTATTCCATGCCACGTCATAATTTTTGTCAGTGGGCTGGAAATGCTGTATTAGATTGTGCGCTTCTCCTGTCACATTTTCACGTAGGAAGTATAGCTTTTGCGCATCAGGAATCGGTTGGTCATGTATAAGTTGTTTAAACAGATCATAAAATTGCCGCCAGTTGAGATAGTTCCCATCGAACTTTGGCAGCTCAATTTTGGGCAATTTTATAGTTGGAGCCACTGGTGACTGTGATGGCTTCTCAGTAGATTTGGGATTATCTATTCGATCACACAGCTCCACCAACGCCAGCTCAACTCGGTCTTGCACGTCGAAATAGCGTTCGACCTCGTGAATGAATAAGTCTTGGCCGAGTCTCCTGAATAGTTCCACAACATCGCTCCAACTCCGCTCAATTGACCTGGACTTTATCTTGCAGTAAGCCTCGCTTTGTCCCAGAGCCAGCTCGGTGGAAATTCTCTCCAGCGTCTTCTCAAGGTTGCTTACGAGCAATAGAAAGATCTCCTTGGTGGTCGTTATGGAAGCCTGATTATTAGTTCCCGCTGCAGATGTTTGTTGGCTTGCTTCTGTGTCAACAGCAGCTGTCTTGGAAACTTTCTGAGTTCGTGCCTTTCCCTCAGCAGAAGTTTCTTGAAGTCCTTTATCTATTCCGTCTATGCGAATGTTAAGATCACTTAGCATTCGCTCTTTGATCTTTCGTATTGCTGCGTATTAGTCTTTTTTGAAGTATGGATGGTCAAGCTGTTCAGCGAATTTTTCCCGGATAATGCTATCCGTCTCATCGAAGCTCTGCCAATTTGCTTCTAAATTGGCCCGACGCTCCAGCAAATAGCTTAAGGTTTTCCTTGTTTCGGAATCCTTTGCATAATTGCGGCTTATGCGGCACATTTCTTCTCCCAACCTTTCCTGGTTTTCTGAGTAATACTCCAAGTCCATTACACTAACACTTTCTGCTTGACTCATTTTAATTTTTTTTTTTAGTTTTTTCGTTCGCACAACACTTAACAACGCAAACAACAACAAAGACAAAAAAAAAATCACTTGAAATTACAATTATTTTAAAGAAAACAAAGTAAAGCTCAACTGAAAAACTGATCAAAATAAAGCAGGCAACTAAACTTTTTTAGTTAACTGTCCTGTCACGGTCGCCAAAATGTAAAAAGTAGAAACAAGTACGAATACAACGACGGTGTAGAAAGAGGAAACAAGTATGAACGCAATGACGGTTTAATAAAGACTCAAATCAGTCAACACATTTTATTTTTCGATTGGCAATACATTTTGGTTTTGGCAATACACAAGAATTGCAAGCATGCAAAACTGTGTTGCGCGTGCAATACCTCAACTGTGGGACCAGACATTTATAGTTGATACACGATATGCGTGAACCTGAATTATTGAATTGTTCCCACAATTGAAGTATTGCTGACAATACTTTTAACATATGCTGACATTACTTTTGCCATACTCCCCCCTTTGAGGGTTAACTCTCTAAACTAAATTTCTAATGAATATTTTATACATTTTAATTTCATCAATATTTGTGTTCTTATATTAAAACAAACTAAAAACAAAATTTACACAAACAAAACAAATGTAACCACTATTAATTTACTGTTTACACAAAATTTGTAAAATGCAAAATGAAATAATGTTCAAAGAGATAAATAAAAAAAATTAGATTAACAATTAAAAAGGCAAGGTCATTCCATGCTATGCTTAAATATTTACATTAAATCTAGAAATACCACGTCTGGGAGCAGCGACTGGGTGCCTTCGTCGGTAGCAGTAAGCGATGCCAATCCCAATCATGCCAGCCAATAACAAGTAGCCCAGCCCGTAATGATGATAATGGTGAACATTGAATTTCGATGTGGCGTCTTCTGATTGCTGCATCACACTGTCGATTTGGTCTTTTAGCTTCGAAATATCTATTTTTTCCATTTCCTTTATTTGTGGAGGACTGCTGATGTTAGATTCTGTGCGATTTGTAATCCAAGCGTTTATGTCGGTTTTTGGAATAAAGGAATTTTTTATGGCGATGTTATTTTTGTATTCCCGTTCCCCTTTAATAGTCAAAGATGGCATTTTCAGCAGGCAAGATTCCTTAAATTCGAGTAAGCCATTTCCGAATACTGAGAGGATTTCAGTAGAATCTTCGCATACAAGATGCCCAGTTGTATTTGAAACTGTAGAAAATATCCAAGTGTTGGAGTTTTAAAGTGCCTTCCAGTAATCTGCGACAGGTATTTTATTTAACTTGCATTCGTGCAACGCATTATTTTTGTGGTTTAGCAAGGCTATTTCACAACTACTCGTGACAGCTTGCTTTGTGTATGTAGGGTGCAATTTTTTGCAGAGAAACTGTTGAGGTGATAGAATGCGGCATTGACTAAGTTCTAGCTCGGACAGCGGGAAAAATGCATCCCTTGTCAATGAGATTGCAAGAAATTGGGATGTAACTTCAACTAAAAAGCTTGAGGATTCTTTTAAAATAGGGATCGGATGTACATTAAACAACTGGAACTCAGTGGTATCTACCAGTGGTAGTCGTATTTCAAAAACTTCTGTTTCTTTAAGAACTCTCCCTTTTACAGACATCATCTTATACAAGTCCATTGTTGATCCCTTAGCCAGTGTCAATGTTGATGGAAGGTGTGCCTTAATTACCATAATTTGTTCGGTCAGTTGATTTGGAGTTATTATTTGTGGGTTAATCATTGCATGATTTAGATCCAGCAGCACCTCTAGAAGAACATCTTGAACCTTTTCATAGTTAGAAATAATCAAAATCAAGTACGAAGTCAACGAAGCAATGTTTTGCTTAACTTCATTAAGGTTTAGTTTTTCTTTTATTGCGTTTGTGATGCTCGATAAGTAGACATTTAAGGCTTGAAAATGTTGAGTTATTTGGAGCGTATTGCGTTTCAAAAGATTTGCTGTAGAATCTGCAATGGAAGTCTGCTTTTGAATTAGAGTTCTCAGATGATGTTCGTGTTGATTTACTGTGTTTATCTGATCCTCAATGTGCTTAGCATCATCCTGATCAAGAACACCAAATAGACTACTTGCTAGCTTTCCTACAATGTCCAGTGGAGATCTGCGTGATCTGGTTCTTGAATTTTTGCCCATGTTGTAATTGTCGAGGAGTTCGTTATTGTGCTCTATTATTGTGAGTCTATGTCGAACTTGCTCTGTAATTGGTTGGCAGTATACATGTTTAGCTACTTCTTGTCCACAAAGTTCTTCAATCTGGTGAAGGTATGATTTTATCTGATTTAATTCATGAACATAAGTAGTTAGATTATAGTACACATAAATATTCCAATTGCTGTTAATGGTTTGTATTTTCCCAATGTCCTCAAAATATATGCCAGTTGCATTATCCAATTGAGCTATATTTACACGTTCAATTTTTTGAGACATTGATAGAGGGAAGATTGATAAAACCATGAGGACCACGGAAAAAAGTGATTTGGGAATTTTTTTGACATTTGTCTTACACCGCTGATTGCTTTGTAGAGTCTCTTGAGCTTCATCTGCTGGAGTTTCATCTTCCATGGGCAATGGGCATAAATTGTGAATTGCACGCTTGAATGTCCCATTCTGCGTCTTTACAGTTGCAACGCGTACCAGGTCATCATTGCCTTTTATAACTTCCTCTACACGACCTAACTTCCATTTCATTGGAGCAACATTTGCTTCTTTTATTATAACCATTGCACCAGGAAGCAAGTTGGCTGATTCATGGGTCCATTTAGATCTCTGTTGTAATAGGTGAAGATATTCAGTTGACCATCTTTTCCAAAAATGTTGCTGAATATATTTTACTTGACGGAACCTTTTAAGGCTGCTGAGATTGCCATCGCCAATATCTGGTTCTGGTAAAGTTGTGAGTGGGACTCCAATCAAAAAATGACCTGGTCTAAGGGCTTCTAGGTCATTTGCATCTGATGACATAGGAGTAATCGGCCTTGAGTTTAAGATTGCTTCTATTTGTATTACCACTGTCCCCAACTCTTCTAATGTAAGCGACGCTTCCCGAAGGTAGCGCACTAGAAGACCCTTTGCAGACTTAACAGCAGCCTCCCAAAGCCCTCCGAAATGTGGTGAACGAGGTGGTATGTATTTCCAATTGATGCCATTCTCCAAGCACATCGAGTATATAGCCGCTTGATTGCTTTGAGCTTCGAATACCATTTTTAACTCCATCGGCTCATTTTTTGCGCCGACAAAATTAGTTGCATTATCGCAAAAAATTGTATGACACATGCCTCTTCTACCAATAAATCGCTTTAGTGCATAGATAAATGATTCTGAGGATAGATTTCCCACCACTTCAATGTGAACCGCTTTTGTTGAGAAACACACAAATACCGCCAAATAAGATTTTGTTGGACCTTTTCCTCTTATATTGTAGTGCGTTTTAATAGGCCCACAAAAATCAACCCCGCAGTAATAAAAAGGACGGGATGGTGTGACTCGTTCTTTCGGTAAATTGCCCATGATTTGCGCTATAGGTTTTGGATTAGAACGAAAACATTCAACGCACTTGAAGACTGTCTCTCGTGCCATTCTGCCAACACTTAAAATCCAATAATTTTGCCTTGAAATTGCTATGAGCGCTCTAGGTGCTACGTGCATATGAGTTTTGTGCAAATTTACAAGAAACAGCTTTGTTATCCAATGATTGTTTGGCAGTAAAATTTGATGCTTTGCATCCACCATAATTGATGCGTTTTTAAGTCTCCCACCAACTTTAATTAGATTTGTTTTTTCATCAAAGAATGGAGCTAAAGATGCTATGCTGGATCCTTTATGCACATTGAAGAAAACGGTAGTCATCTGGAAATTCTCTCTTTTGAATATATACCCAAATCATTCGAGTACCATGCTGCAGCTCATCTACAGTTAACTGACCATAATTTCTGAATGTTTTGTGCTTTCTGCAGTTTCTGTAAAAACGACAGCACTATGCAAATATGTTTTGTAGTGTCCGAAAGGAATTTTTGTGATGGATTCGTTCTATTTGGATATCATTATCGGTATTTGCTGACACTGTTAATACAGACTTCACCTTCCGACGTTCTGGAATATCTTCTGGAGCCAATGAAGGCCTTGTTTCTAACAATATCTCATCCATTGAAAGAAAATCTGGGCCGTTGAACCAAGTTGGTGTATTTAGAAGTGTTTGTAGATCGAGCCCTCTAGATACAATATCGGCCGGGTTGATACTTCCCTTCACAAAATGCCATTGTTGTATCTCTGTGTTCGCTTGAATTTTGGCCACCCTGTTCGCAACGTAATTATCCCATGTGTAGGAAGGCGATTTTATCCATGCTAGTACCGTGGTTGAATCAGTATAGTAACATACCCTTTTTATTTGATCAGGTAGTAGTGGGAGCAACTTAGCTACTAGTTCAACCATGAGAACAGCTCCTTGTAGCTCCAACCTCGCTATAGTAGTTGCCTTCAGAGGACCAACCCTTGATTTAGAACATAACAGTTGTGAGTGAATAGTTCCATTGTCCTCTACAGATCTTAAATACACACATGATCCATAGGCGTTTTGACTGCTCTCTGAGAATGCGTGCAGTTGGATGTTTCCTTTACTGCTTGGACAAGAGACATATCTTGGCAAGCTTAAATCTTTCAACATCGAAAAACTTTTCAAATAACGAATCCACTTGTTTGCTTGATCTTCAGGGACGTGGTCATCCCATGATAAATCTGTTTTCCATAGCTCCTGCAAGAATAGTTTTCCAAGAACTATCACAGGTCCAAGTAGTCCCAAAGGATCAAATAACCTTGCAAGATTGGCTAGTACGGTTCGTTTGCATACTTTCTCGTATTGATTAAATTCATCAAAGTCAAATTTGAATTTGAATGCATCCAAAGAGGGATCCCAGATTAATCCCAACGTTTTGATCACTTCAGATTGATTAAATGCAACTAGTTGTTCTTTATGTTCTTCAGGAATGTTCTGCAATATATCAGGATGATTAGAACAAAATTTTCTTAGCTCAAAGTGACCCATTTTTAAGACATTGTTGACATCTGTTAATAGGTTTTTAGCCTCGTCTATAGTCTCAGCACCTGCAAGACAATCGTCTACATAAAAATTGTTTTTTATAATCTGCGATGCAAGAGGATATTGTTCCTCAACATCTTCAGCGAGCTTTACTAAGCATCTTGTGGCCAGATATGACGCTGATGCTGTACCATAAGTTACTGTGTTCAGCTGGTACAATTGGAGTGGACTGCTGCGTTCCGATCTCCACAAAATTAGCTGCAACATTCTATCACAAGGATCTATTAACACTTGTCGGTACATTTTGCTAATGTCACCCGTGAAAACATATCTGTGCATTCGAAACTTGGTTATAATGGAAAACAAGTCTGGTTGAACTGTTGGACCAACCATTAAACTGTCATTAAGTGAATATCCAGAGGTACTTTTAGCTGATGCATCAAATACCACTCTTAGCTTTGTTGATGTGCTTTCGGGTTTTATAACACAGTGATGAGGGATTACAAAATGAGTGTTGCACAGTTTGCTTTCATCAATTGGACTCATATGACCAAGAGCTTCGTACTCTCGCATAAAGTCTCCGTATAACAATTTCAGCTCTTGATTTTTGTCTAATTTCCGCTCAAGCACCAGGAAGCGTGTTTTAGCTATTTCGAGCGAGTCTCCCAAAACAACGCTTGGATCCTCTTTACATGGTAACCGCACAACGAACTGATGGCTATCATTAACTCTTACGTTTTTCTTGAAATGTTCTTCACAGTCATGCTCTTCTTTGCTCATGGTATTTGCTGGCATATCATGATTTTCCGTTTCCCAGAATCTCCGCACCAATTTGTCTAAAGAAGATAGCGTAGGACCTGTAGCTATGTGGCAATGAACGGGAGTTGATGTGTCTGTTTGTATTGGTGGTATGCTTCCAGCCAATATCCAACCAAGCTTTGTATTTCGTAACAAAGGAAGATCATTTGAAATCTTGACTTCTCCTGGCAAGAAAAGCTCAAAGAATATGCCGGCCCCTATCAACATGTCTATACGTTGATTTTTAAAGCTTGAAGGATCTGCCAGTCGTATATTGGGTGGAATTTTCCAGCGAGACATGTCAATATGCGTACTCGAATTATAGTCACTAATGCGAGGCATAATGCTTGCCTCTATAGTTGCCTGGAATCCGGATGTTCTTGACTCAACTGTTACATTAGTGACGAAATCTGCCTTGCATTCTTTACCCCCTATTCCCGATATTGGCACACTCTTGCGACGTTGTTTGAGGCCCAACTCAGTGGCAAGGGACTGCGTTAAGAAATTTAATTGTGAGCCAGAATCTAGCATTGCACGGCAAGGGATTCTCGTTCCGTTGGATGAAATGCAGTTTATAACAGCTGTGGCGAGATATACCTGACGCACTCTTTCAGGCCCTGATGCAGTATTCGCAGATTTTAAATTTAGAAAATTTTTATTACGCTTACCAACATTTGTTGAATTATCTGCTGATTTGTTGATCTGCCTATTTTCTTGCTTCGTCTGCTGTGGATGAAGAAGGGTGTTGTGTCTTCCTTCGCATTTTTGGCATCCTCGGGACTGGCATGATTGGGCGAAATGTCCTTTCTTTAGACAGTTTTTGCACAGCATCAGCTTGTACACTGCTTTGCCTCGTTCCGGACCTGTAAGAGACAAAAAATTAGTGCAATTGTATATACCATGCTTACTTGAATTGCACATAGCGCAATCGATACTATTGGCACTAGTGGAAGCGACTAACGCTGATGTTTTTTTTCTCTCTTCACGACTGCAAATTGCTTCCAATGTTTGGAAGCGTGATTCCACAAATTTGAAGAAAGCATCTAAACTGGGACTGCTTCTGGGATCCTCTAAGGTTTGTTCAAACAGCGTTCTGCTCTCCTTGTCCAACTTTTGGAGCATTAGAGAGACCACTATAGGGTCCCAATTGGTGACTTCGTATCCAAGATTGGATATTGCCTGCATTCCCTCCTTTGTGGCATCATGCAATCGTCTCAGACTGGAAGCTGTCCCAATTGCTGGTGGTTGTGACAGCAATTTCGACAATTGAGCTGTCAGCAGCAACCTTCTGTTATCGAACCGATCAACCAGAGTATTCCATGCCACGTCATAATTTTTGTCAGTGGGCTGGAAATGCTGTATTAGATTGTGCGCTTCTCCTGTCACATTTGCACGTAGGAAGTATAGCTTTTGCGCATCAGGAATCGGTTGGTCATGTATAAGTTGTTTAAACAGATCATAAAATTGCCGCCAGTTGAGATAGTTCCCATCGAACTTTGGCAGCTCAATTTTGGGCAATTTTATAGTTGGAGCCACTGGTGACTGTGATGGCTTCTCAGTAGATTCGGGATTATCTATTCGATCACACAGCTCCACCAACGCCAGCTCAACTCGGTCTTGCACGTCGAAATAGCGTTCGACCTCGTGAATGAATAAGTCTTGGCCGAGTCTCCTGAATAGTTCCACAACATCGCTCCAACTCCGCTCAATTGACCTGGACTTTATCTTGCAGTAAGCCTCGCTTTGTCCCAGAGCCAGCTCGGTGGAAATTCTCTCCAGCGTCTTCTCAAGGTTGCTTACGAGCAATAGAAAGATCTCCTTGGTGGTCGTTATGGAAGCCTGATTATTAGTTCCCGCTGCAGATGTTTGTTGGCTTGCTTCTGTGTCAACAGCAGCTGTCTTGGAAACTTTCTGAGTTCGTGCCTTTCCCTCAGCAGAAGTTTCTTGAAGTCCTTTATCTATTCCGTCTATGCGAATGTTAAGATCACTTAGCATTCGCTCTTTGATCTTTCGTATTGCTGCGTAGTAGTCTTTTTTGAAGTATGGATGGTCAAGCTGTTCAGCGAATTTTTCCCGGATAATGCTATCCGTCTCATCGAAGCTCTGCCAATTTGCTTCTAAATTGGCCCGACGCTCCAGCAAATAGCTTAAGGTTTTCCTTGTTTCGGAATCCTTTGCATAATTGCGGCTTATGCGGCACATTTCTTCTCCCAACCTTTCCTGGTTTTCTGAGTAATACTCCAAGTCCATTACACTAACACTTTCTGCTTGACTCATTTTAATTTTTTTTTTTAGTTTTTTCGTTCGCACAACACTTAACAACGCAAACAACAACAAAGACAAAAAAAAATCACTTGAAATTACAATTATTTTAAAGAAAACAAAGTAAAGCTCAACTGAAAAACTGATCAAAATAAAGCAGGCAACTAAACTTTTTTAGTTAACTGTCCTGTCACGGTCGCCAAAATGTAAAAAGTAGAAACAAGTACGAATACAACGACGGTGTAGAAAGAGGAAACAAGTATGAACGCAATGACGGTTTAATAAAGACTCAAATCAGTCAACACATTTTATTTTTCGATTGGCAATACATTTTGGTTTTGGCAATACACAAGAATTGCAAGCATGCAAAACTGTGTTGCGCGTGCAATACCTCAACTGTGGGACCAGACATTTATAGTTGATACACGATATGCGTGAACCTGAATTATTGAATTGTTCCCACAATTGAAGTATTGCTGACAATACTTTTAACATATGCTGACATTACTTTTGACACGGTTCTTGAGATATTCATCTTTCCATCTCAGTAGTTTGACTTTTCATTCATTTTTTGAAATTTTTAAGCAACTTCGATAAACGCGATTTGGTTGTGTTCCCCAGCTTATTTTTGGTTTTTTGTGAATTTTAATAGACTGCCTTCCTCTGTGAAGGAGTCTGCGCTTTTACCATATTCTAGTTCGTGCCGCACACACACCGTTAGTAACGGTGTATCCAAGCCGGGGTGGTTGGCCCCCAGTAGAATCTATCAAGCCGTTTGAAGATTCTAGAGCTTCTAAATTTTGACTTTTTTAATATTTAAATTTAAAGTTTGACCTTTTTTGAAATTTTTCTCTCGTTCGTTACGGTGTATTCAAGCCGGGGTGGTTGGCCCTTTTAGAATCTTTCAAGTCTGTTGAAGATTCTTGCTCTTTAAAATTTTAACTTTTTTTGAAAATTTTAGAATCTTTCAAGCCTGTTGAAGATTCTTGCGCTTTAAAACTTTAACTTTTTTTTGAAAATTTTAGAATCTTTCAAGCCTGTTGAAGATTCTTGCGCTTTAAAATTTTAACTTTTTTTTGAAAATTTTAGAATACTTCAAGCCTGTTGAAGATTCTTGCGCTTTAAAATTTTTACTTTTTTTTGAAAATTTTAGAATACTTCAAGCCTGTTGAAGATTCTTGCGCTTTAAAACTTTAACTTTTTTTTAAAATTTTAGAATCTTTCAAGTCTGTTGAAGATTCTTGCGCTTTAAAATTTTAACTTTTTTTGAAAATTTTAGAATCTTTCAAGCCTGTTGAAGATTCTTGCGCTTTAAAACTTTAACTTTTTTTTTTGAAAATTTTAGAATCTTTCAAGTCTGTTGAAGATTCTTGCGCTTTAAAATTTTAACTTTTTTTTGAAAATTTTAGAATACTTCAAGCCTGTTGAAGATTCTTGCGCTTTAAAATTTTTACTTTTTTTTGAAAATTTTAGAATCTTTCAAGCCTGTTGAAGATTCTTGCGCTTTAAAATTTTTACTTTTTTTTTTGAAAATTTTAGAATCTTTCAAGCCTGTTGAAGATTCTTGCGCTTTAAAACTTTAACTTTTTTTTTTGAAAATTTTAGAATCTTTTAAGTCTGTTGAAGATTCTTGCGCTTTAAAATTTTAACTTTTTTTTTGAAAATTTTAGAATACTTCAAGCCTGTTGAAGATTCTTGCGCTTTGAAATTTTTACTTTTTTTTGAAAATTTTAGAATCTTTCAAACCTTTTGAGGAATCTAGCACTTTAAAATTTTAATTTTTCTTGAAATTTTTGGAATCTCTCAAGCCTTTTGGAGATTCTAGAGCTTTAGAATTTTGATTTTTTTTGAAATTTTTAGAATCTTTCAAGCCTTTTGAAGATTCTAGTGCTTTAAAATTTTGATTTTTTAGGAATTTTTTGAATCTGTCAAGCCTTTTGGAGATTCTAGAGCTTTAAGATTTTGATTTTTTTGAAATTTTTTGAATCTGTCAAGCCTTTTGAAGATTCTAGTGCTTTAAAATTTTGATTTCTTTGAAATTTGATAGACTGCCTTCTTCTTCGAAGGAGTCTGCGTTCTTTTTTATCGAGTTTTGTCCTCATTCGTGCCGCACATACCATTGGTAACGGAATTTTTCAAGCCTTTTTAAGATTCCAGTGCTTTAAATTTTCGTTTTGTGAAATTTTATAGACTGCCTTCTTCTTCGAAGGAGTCTGCGTTCTATATCGAGTTTTAGTCCTCGTTCATGTCGCACCGTCATGTCGCATGGGTGGTTGGCCCCCCAGTAGAATCTTTCAAGCCTTTTGAAGATTCTGACGCGTTTTTTAGCGCGTTTTTGTACCCGTTCGTGCCAAACACACCGTTGGTAACGGTGTATCAAGCCGGGGTGGTTGGCCCCCAGTAGAGTCTTTCAAGCCTTTTGGAGACTTGTGCTTTAAATTTTGATTCTTTTGAAATTTAATCGACTTCCTTCTGCTTCGAAGGAGTCTGCGTTCTTTTAATCGCGTTTTCTTCATCGCGTTTTTCTTTATCGCGTTTTCTTTATCGCGTTTTCTTCATCGCGTTTTCTTTATCGCGTTTTCTCTATCGCGTTTTCTTTATCGCGTTTTCTTCACCGCGTTTTCTTTATCGCGTTTTGGCCTCGTTTAGGTCGCATGGGTGGTTGGCCCCCCAGTAGAATCTTTCAAGCCTTTTGAAGATTCGGACGCGTTTTTTATCGCGTTTTTGTACCCGTTCGTGCCAAACACACCGTTGGTAACGGTGTATCAAGCCGGGGTGGTTGGCCCCCAGTAGAGTCTTTCAAGCCTTTTGAAGATTCGCGTGTTTTTAAATTTTGACTTTTTTTGAAATTTAATCGACTTCCTTCTTCTTCGAAGGAGTCTGCGTTTTTGCGTTACGCGTTTTCTTTATCGCGTTTTGTCCTCGTTTAGGTCGCATGGGTGGTTGGCCCCCCAGTAGAATCTTTCAAGCCTTTTGAAGATTCGGACGCGTTTTTTATCGCGTTTTTGTGCCCGTTCGTGCCAAACAAACCGTTGGTAACGGTGTATCAAGCCGGGGTGGTTGGCCCCCAGTAGAGTCTTTCAAGCCTTTTGAAGATTCCCGTGTTTTTAAATTTTGACTTTTTTTGAAATTTAATCGACTTCCTTCTTCTTCGAAGGAGTCTGCGTTTTTGCGTTACGTGTTTTCTTTATCGCGTTTTGTCCTCGTTTAGGTCGCATGGGTTGTTGGCCCCCCAGTAGAATCTTTCAAGCCTTTTGAAGATTCGGACGCGTTTTTTATCGCGTTTTTGTGCCCGTTCGTGCCAAACAAACCGTTGGTAACGGTGTATCAAGCCGGGGTGGTTGGCCCCCAGTAGAGTCTTTCAAGCCTTTTGAAGATTCTCGTGTTTTTAAATTTTGACTTTTTTTGAAATTTAATCGACTTCCTTCTTCTTCGAAGGAGTCTGCGTTTTTGCGTTACGCGTTTTCTTGATCGCGTTTTGTCCTCGTTTAGGTCGCATGGGTGGTTGGCCCCCCAGTAGAATCTTTCAAGCCTTTTGAAGATTCGGACGCGTTTTTTATCGCGTTTTTGTGCCCGTTCGTGCCAAACAAACCGTTGGTAACGGTGTATCAAGCCGGGGTGGTTGGCCCCCAGTAGAGTCTTTCAAGCCTTTTGAAGATTCTCGTGTTTTTAAATTTTGACTTTTTTTTGAAATTTAATCGACTTCCTTCTTCTTCGAAGGAGTCTGCGTTTTTGCGTTACGCGTTTTCTTTATCGCGTTTTGTCCTCGTTTAGGTCGCATGGGTGGTTGGCCCCCCAGTAGAATCTTTTAAGCCTTTTGAAGATTCGGAAGCGTTTTTTTTTTTATCGCGTTTTTTGTGCCCGTTCGTGCCAAACACACCGTTGGTAACGGTGTATCAAGCCGGGGTGGTTGGCCCCCAGTAGAGTTTTTCAAACTTTTTGAAGATTCTTGTGCTTTAAATTTTGATTCTTTTTGAAATTTAATCGACTTCCTTCTTCTTCGAAGGAGTCTGCGTTTTTTCTCTATCGCGTTTTCTTTATCGCGTTTTCTTCATCGCGTTTTCTTTATCGCGTTTTGGACTCGTTTATGTAGCATGGGTGGTTGGCCCCATGTAGAATCGTTCAAGCCTTTTGAAGATTCCCGTGCTGGCAATTTTCCTTTTTTTAAATTTAAACGACTACCTTCTTCTTCGAAGGAGTCCGCGTTTTCTATCGCGTTTCTTTTTTTTTAAACACATACCTTGGCAAATTTTCGGCAATGTTGATCCCAACGAGAATCAAAACGGTATGGCAGCACAAACTGTGCAACAACTGTTTAAGCGCGAGGCATGCAAATGTCGCTTAGCCGAGTAAATATTCTTATAACCACTGTAAAATCGACATCGCTTACTGTTGCATCTAAACGTTAACGAAGACGGAAATAGTAAAATACAGTCCACTAATCTCCTTAGTGCAACAAAAGCTCCTCAAATGTCGTCGTCGTCACAGCCATTCGTGCCTCAAGCGTCACTTTCATGTCGGTGCCTCTAAGAAAATATTGCTTGCAACGGTACTAGTTTGCATCGTTGCACATAGTTCGCGCTCTTATCGACCCTGGTTCCGAATTATCCTTTATCTTAGTGGTAAGACAAAAGCGTTTTGAACTTGCCCATAACCAATAAGAATACATCCATTTTCGGAATCAGTGGTAATCTCGCCATACCATCTCGCATGCTGCGACACTCCATTTCAACGAATCCTCTCTCGCAATTTTTCAGAGTCCTCTAGTGGGACTAACAGGCATTTCTCTCGACAACTCCGAACAAAACACCAACTCATTGGTAGTTCAACAAGAACCGGAAGATTTTCTTGATTTTGTTTCGACTCTATCCCGCGCAATGCGCGTATTGTGCTTTGTTTTTCGCTTCTTCGGGTCTATCTCAAAGCAACAACCCAGCAAATACAAGTCTCATGATATCTCAGGGTTTGAAATGGAATTTTATTCCACCAGGGGCACCTCACATGGGAGGTTTATGGGAAGCCGGCGTTAAAAGTTTCAAAAGCCATTTAAGAAGGCTGGGGACCAAGACCAAGTTCACGTTCGAAGAATTTGCAACCGTTCTAGCACGTATCGAAGCTTGTTTGAACTCGCGTCCAATATCGTCCATGTCCACAGATCCTTCTGATCTGTTGGCATTGACGCCGGGGCATTTTTTACGCGGCGGTCCGCTTTTATCTTTTCCGGAACCGAATCTGGCCGATGCAAATTTATCGCTAATCAATCGGTGGGAAAAAGTAAAAGCCTCCAACAACAGTTCTGCCACAGATGGAAAGATGAATATCTCAAGGAACTACATCGACGACACAAATGGAAAACACCTCAAACCAACATTAAAGTTGATGATTTGGTCGTCATTAAAAACGGAAATCTGCCATCCACCGAATGGCGTCTAGGCCGTGTTATAAATATACACCCGGGTTCCGATGGTCGAGTCAGAGTTGCAATACTAAAGACCCAAAACGGAGAAATTGTCCGCCCCATAGTAAAACTGTGCCTATTGCCTATTAACTAAATTGCCAATTAATCAATTTTCACTTATTTTATTTTTTTTTCTAGGTAACTTTTTTTGGCGTATCTCGCCAAGGGGGGCGGTAATGTTCACAAGAATCGAGTGTGAACACTGCCACTCCCTTACTCTCTTAATTTTATCACCCTATGTACAAAGCTAGTACTGTTTGCTTTAAAAGTAGTTCGTCGCATAGCGACGTCTACTCATTCTACTGTCAACCACCAGCCAACCAACATCGAATTATTAAATTTCAATTTTTTTTCTCTTGGGCCTTCCGCCATTTAATGCTGGTTTGGTTTTCATAAAATTTTTTTGTCTACAAAAGTATAAATTAACTTAACAATTTTTGTCACATCAAACAAATAAATAAACCTACGTGCTACCGAAAGCATAAAGCATTCTTTTCTTTGATGGTGGAAGCAAGTGACGGCGTGTTCCTTTTCCTTCTGAGGAATCATCAAAACCAGAAGTGTGGTTTGTCTCTGCAAAAAACATTTGATCTTGGACTGATCGGAAAGAATTGAACGTGCCATTGAACGTAAGTGTGGTCATTTACAACTGCCATCTATTCAAGAGCATCCGTAATATATTAGTAAAACACGACATAAAAATCAATGACGATGTTGTGTCGTGGAAAACCATTGAAGAATTTTATAACGAAGACTCGAAAGGGGACTTTCAAGTCTGTTATAAACTTAAAGCTTCTCACATCAGTCAGAAACCATTTGAGAAGTTCTCCGTGAAGCTGGCCACTCAAATCTTCAGCTTCAACGTGTATACAGGGATTCTATGCGCCATCAAATGCATGTGTATACAAAACAGAGGAGCTAAAGAAACAGGCCGAGTCAACAGCTACATTTATACAGCGAATGAATGTGCTGTTTGACGTACTGAATACCGGCCAAAAATACTCGAAAAATCCAAACAAGAAAGTTTTATCGGATGACACCGACACTTTGGAATACCTAGAAAGCTGTATTGAGTGGGTTTCAAGCTGGAGAAGCAGCAGCAGTCATATAATTCCACCTTGCTTTAAGGGATTAAAGCAAACGCTAATAGGAATAATTCAGATGTGGCACTATCTGAAAAGCAAAGAACAGAATTATTTCCTATTGGCGCACCTCAACACCGATGTCGCAGAAAACCTGTTTTCGATGGTGCGATCAAACAGAGGATCCTATGATAAGGAACCATCGGTGTGGAGGTTCATAAGAAATCTGAAGCTGGTCATGTTTCAGCACTACAGCGCACCAGAACATTCGGGGTATGAAGATGCTGGAGCAGAGCCTCTACTTAGCACAGCTGAATTGGCCGAGGAACGGAAATTCGATAAAACGACAAAAGCCAAAGAGAAGTCAAAAGTCGTAGAAACGATAGAGGACTATCTACTAGCGCCAGGAGATCCCGTCGATGTTGAAGATGTCGATGATGATGATGACAACGACTGCCAATGCGAGGACTGCATAAAGTGGAACATGGAAGTGGATGAGGAAGAAGACTCACCACAGGTTGGACTAGAACCCAATGAACCCAGTGATCAGATGCAAAAAATGGCAGCAATTTACTACGCAGGCTTTGCAGCTGGCAAGCTCAAGTCCAAACTGAAGTGTGAAGCCTGTTCCAACTTTATGATCAGCAGCTCGGTTGAAAGGAGAGATCAACTGCAACTTATAGAACTAAGGGCCTATGTCAGCACCGTTGCTACATCTGAATTCGGATCGCTAGCTGTTCCCTCAATCCAGCTGGAAAAATTGGCTGAGAAAGTGCAGAGGGTTTTTGAGGAAAACTTCAGAAGAAAACAGCATATAGAAGACCTCATGGAAAAATGGATGGAGACTGTACGCGATTCCAGAGATGCGAACCTGGAAATACCCTGCCCTAACACCGAACATAAAGAGACAATTGTCAGATTCCTTTTGCAAGGAATGATGTTGTTCTCTATAAAAAAGACAAGCAAGGAGCTTCGCGGGACTAAAAAATATAAGAAAAAGTATGTTTAAGTATTCTAAGGTTATTTTTAAAAAAAAAGAATGTTTAAGTATTCTAAGATTATTTTTTAAGTGCAATGTAAATAATGTTTCTGAAATGTAAATTAAAAATGTATATGGAAAACCTATTAATTTTTGTTTAAATCAATAATTTAACCTTTTTTCTTTATAGGTACCTTAAAACTGAACCTGGACCAGTCATTTTATTGCTTTGTTTTACTTTTTTGTTGTTTTTTATATTGATTTTTGTTGTTATGTATATGTTTTTTGTAAATTCTTAGGTAAAATAACCTTTTCTTCTTCTTGACCCTTAAATTTTCTTAGTTACATAAGTATTCTTTCTGCTTTTCTTTCACTTTTTTTTCCTATTTTTTATGTGCAATATGAAGTGCAATTATTTTTCTCCTTTTCTTTCGCTTTTTTATTTTTTATTAACTTTTTTTGAATGTGCAATATTCAACTCCCTTAACTAGTCATTTTGTTGTTATGCTTTTTTTGTTGATTTTTTATAAGTAACTAGCAAACCCGGCGAACTCTGTTTCGCCACCAGATATCAAAATTTTTCCTGAATTTTCTTTGCTATAAACCTCACGGAGTCCGAGACCTTTCCAACGAATGCAAAACCGTGGAAATCGGTTCGTGCGTTCTGGAGTTATAGCGTCAGGAAGGAAAACCCGACTTATTTTTATATTATAGAGAAGATTTGAATTCGTTTTATGTTATTTTGTAATATAGTTTTACGTTTTGTTTGTTGATGATATCAATGACAATTCAAGCAAATCAAGCATGCAAAGTAGTTAGTGAGGCAGGCCTCCTGGGGAACCTCATTAAAAAAAACGAATCTTGTATTTTACCTCCTGGGTGATCCGGAAAAAAATACACTTTTTTGTAGTTGCCTATAGTTTTCCTTTTAAAAAATCTATTTATCAAAATACTAACGTTTTCCACCCTTTTTCAGATTTGTTTTTATCTATCATAACCTTACATTTCCATACTTACTTTTCTCAACTATAATTCCAACATTTTCGAAAAATTGTTCTTCAATATCATTTTTCACATATCAAATAATAAATCCAAAACAAAAAAAAAATTTCTGCTCATTAATACAAATTTCAATTTTTCATGAATTTGAAATGAAATTTTTTGCTTGCAACATAGCAATTTCATTTTATCCCTTCAAATTGAAATTTCAGTACCTCAATCACAACAGTATGATCAGATGTTCAATTGTACGTTAAATCTTTCTTGACCTACTACCACCACTATACCCCACCCTAAAAGAGAGACAAAACAATTCATGTAATTAATTTCTCACACCTATTCTGCTTTGCTTAACCATAAGATTACTGATTCTGTATACGTTGTCTTGTGTTTTCGATTCTCCTCCCCACGTTAAATAACTTCCTTTGATTTCTGCTTTGCTTATGGTTATGATATGATATATTGACTGAAAAACTTATTTCTCTATACGTTCTCTGTTGTCTTCGATTTTGTTCCCCACCTTAAATAATTTGCTTTGATTTTGGTTCTCTCGGCACTTTTTGAAATTAAAGCGCTTAATTCTCTCTTGTCTGTGTCTCTTTGCTTAAGCGATTTCAGCGCACCACTCGGTGAATAAAGGTCTGAGAAAAAGCTATCTGATGATAGTACTATAGATTCTATATACAATGGGTTGGTTTAAACGTATGCAGGTTAATTGGTCATTAAATCTTCTTTTTATACTTCTTTTTGTTTGTCCGATGTATTCCTTATCACAAATATTGCATTTGACGGAATAAATTCCTGATTTATCTAGCTTCTCTGTTTTAGAGTTTCTTGTTTTTCTTGAATGATAGCAAATAAGTTCGTCAATCTGTTACACTTTTTTTTTCACGATAAAATTAACTTTTGTAAGAAACGATATTATTAAACTAAACGCGATTGGATTTTCCGTATGTATTGAATTTAAACAAAATAAATTTTATGTATGTTATTATTATATAAAACTTCACTGTGGCATCACTGACCAACTTATCATGGAACACATATTGTACTGTCAGTTTTGTAAAACATAGCAAACATGAAATTTGAATTTAAAAGGGGAAATCCCTCTTTAAGTAATATATGGTTTTGTATCCTATTTTTCATCACTCTGAATTGAAACTTTATAAAGGCAACATATAAACAGAGGAAAAGTGTTTGTGTTTTTATTTGAGTTTTCTATAGGTTATAGGTCCAGTTCACGAATAATTAAAAAATTAAAAAGAAAAAGTAAAAAAGTGAATTAAAACAAAAAGCATACACATACAAATTAAAAAAATGGCCCATGAAGTTAACAAGACAAAACGGAATATAGAACCGTTCAATGGTGAAAAATACAGCATCTGGAAGTTTCGCGTGCGTGCATTAATAGCAGAAGAAGATGCATTAGAAGTATTGGACGAATCAACATCAATGGAAGAAAATGATGAATGGAAGAGGAAAGAACGAATTGCCAAAGGTATAATTATTGCACACTTAGGTGACTTCATGCTTAGTTTTGCACAGGGGCGAACTAGCGCTGTTGACATCATGACTAAACTCGATGAAACCTATGCAAGACAAAGCCTTGCAACTCTTTAATTATGGAAAAGAAACTCCTTAGCTTAAAATGTTGTAATAATACACATCTAACGAGCCATATAGCGATTTTTGATAATATGATAATTGAATTTGAATCAGCCGGTGAAAAGATGAAAGAAATGAATAAAATTGCCCAATTGATATTAACTTTGCCGAGCAGCTATGATCCAGTTGTTACAGCAATACAAACAATTTCCGATAACACACTCACCTTACAATTTGTTAAAAATCGAATCTTGGATTACGAAATAAAATTGCGAAACGAGGAGACTGATACAAGTGCAAAAGTTTTGACTGCACAAACAATCGAACAACAAAAAGTAACATACGGGAAGTAGAAAATCTTTCAATGCAAAACCTAATAACAACAATCAACAACCATACAAAAACTTTAAATGGAATAAAAATAAAAAAAAAAAATAGCAAGCCAGAGAATATTAAATGTGATTTCTGTGGACGCAAAAATCATGAAAAGAAGAATTGTTTCTTTTACAAGCGACAAAGAATATACCAAACCGCTATATTCAAAACAAACGAAAGCATCAGTTTCATGTGTTCTACAGATGGTGAGAACCATAATAAAATTGAAAACACAGACACATTCGAATTTCTGCTTGACTCGGGCTCCACTTGGTAAACAACAAAGATTTTTTCTCATCGATTGAAGATTTGGAAACACCCAGCAAAATTGCAATTGCAAAACGTGGCGAATACATTACAGCATCAAAACGAGGAACCTTGGACATCATTTCAAATCTTGCAGTAGCAATCACACTCGAAGACGTACTATACTCACCAGACATCCCACAGAACCTGCTTTCGGTGAAGCGCATCCAGAACAAAGGAATGACCGTGATTTTGAGAGCAATGGACACGTTACAATTAAAAATTGCAGTATCCCAATAATTAAAGGTATTTCTAAGCATAATTTAATATCTATAGTTTTTAGGAAAAACACAAATAGATACATGCGTAGTAATGTAGCACAAACTACATCAGATATAAATAGCACAGGCGTTTGGGTCATATTCACGGATTAAAATTGCTACAACTTAAAAGAAATTAACTGAGTAACGATATTGAAATATTAGAATCAGTAAATCCTTTAAATAATTTTTTTGAAGCTTGTGTTTATGCAAAACAAGCAAGACTTCCCTTTTCAAAGAACAGAGACAGAAGCCATGTAAATAGACCACTGTTTGCTGTTCATAACTTTGTAACTTTCATTGATGAGTATACTCATTACACTACAGTCTATTTGTTAAGTAATAAATCAGATGTCATTATATTCCTTAAAGACTTTGTCGCAAAGAGCGAAAATCATTTCAATTTGAAAATTGCATATCTATACTGTGACAGTGGTCAAGAATATTTATCAAATGAAGCAAAAGCATGTTGTTTTGAAAAAGGCATTCAATATCACCTAACGGTACCACATACTCCTCAACAAAATTCTATAGCAGAACGTATGAATCGTACGAACGTCGAAATGGAAGTATGATATTTGACGCTCAACTAAATAAAGAATTATGGGGAGAAGCAGTTTTAACTGCATCTGTTGAATATGATTCCAACCAAAGCCATATCATTAAAGAAAATGCCATTAGAACTTTGGCATAATAAACAGCCAAGCATTAAACATTTAAAAATATTCGGTTGCACCGCTTATGTTTTGATAAAAAGTGGAAGAGCTAAGTTAGATAAAAAATCACTGAAAGGCATTTTGGTTGGATTAAGTATAATGGGTATAAAGTACTGGATGTTGAAAGGAATAAATTCATTGTAGCTCGCGATGTAGTGTTCGATGAATTAGATTTCTCAAATTCAAGACATTTTTCAACTGTGTTTAAAAACACAGTCGAGATGACAGTGTCAGTGAACGAAACTTCACGAACTCAACAATGAATAAAAATTCTGATAAAATCAAAGTTAATAACACTGAACAAAATATTATAAATCCTGTATTGATTCAAATCGACAAATCAGGTCCTAATGAAAACGAACAAAATCTCAGAAAAAGCAAACGAATAGAAAATATGCCACATGTTTCATAAATCGATGATGATGAATTGATAGAAAATTGCCATTTAGCTTTAAATGAAGCATCATTCTATACTATCGAAGAAGAATGTTATTACACATTTGCACAGTCAATTGAAAATGATATTCCTAAGTGCTATAATGATATTAAAATAAATAGTGAAGAATTAAATTCACTGCATAAGAACTCCACCTGTAATATAGTTCCTATACCAAAGAATAAAAATATTGTTGATTGCAAATGGATATTTTCAATTAAACATGATTCCGATGGTAACTTAATTAAATATAAAGCTAGATTGGTTGCAAATGGTTTCAGTCAAAAATATTTATCAGATGATGATGAAACTTTTGCACCAGTCGCACGAATTGCCACTTTCAGATTAATGTTGGCATTTGCAATTCAAAATGATTTGTTCGTGCATCAAATGGATGTAAAAACAGCTTTCCTGAACGGAGTTTTAAACAAAGAAATTTTCATGAAAATTCCTGAAGGAATATATGAAAACAAAAATTATGTTTGCAAGGCCTTATATGGTTTACAACAATCTGCAAGATGTTGGTTTGAAAAATCCGAGATAATTATAAAATAACACAATTTTAAAAGTTGAAATGCCGACAAATGTTTGTTTATTCTGAATAACAATCATATTGAAAAAAATATATACGTTGTACTTTACGTTGACGACGTCATTATTGTTACTCATGATATTGACAGAATGAAAAAATTCAAGCAGTATTTGAACAAACAATTTGAAATGAAAGACATGGGTGATGCTCGATTTGTCTTGGGTATTAAAATTGAACGTGAAAACAATAAAATTAAATTAAACCAAACTGCATATTTAGAATCAGTACTCAAAAGATTTGGAATGAATGAATGCAACCAAATCAGTACTCCGTTATTCAGATTTGCATTATGATTCGCCATGTAGAAATTTGATTGGTTGTCTCATGTATGCAATGCTATGCACACGTCCTGACTTACGTGTTGCTATGTTTGAATTATGAAAAGAAAAATCCTCAACAAATACTGACCGGCTATGTGGATGCTGATTGGGGCGGAGATGAAATTGATCTCAAAAGTACAACAGGTTATTTATTCAAATTGTATAATAATACAATAAGTTGGAATTCAAAACGACAACACTCCGCTGACACATCATCCACTGAAGCCGAATACATGGCATTGTTTGAAGGAGTTAAGGAAGCATGCTAGATAAGATCAATTTTAACAAATATGGAATTAATGTTAGGACCCACAACAATTTATGAAGATAACAACGGTGAACGGTTGTATAGCAATTGCAAATAATCCGACTGACCATAAACGTACAAAGCACATAGATATCAAATATCATTTTATAAGAGAAAAGATTCAAAAAAAGATAATTACAGTAAAATATCGGGAGCGTATCGAAATCACACTTTTCAAAATCCCGTTTTTCAAGAATCCCGAAAAAAAAGTTTTAAAATCCCGTCTACTAAAATACTGCTTTTTTACAATCCCGACTTCTAAAATCCCGCTCGATCAAAATCCTTATTTATTCAAATCCCGCTTTTTAAAATCCCGCCAATCCCGTTTTTATCCATCTTAATATTTTACAAACTACGAAAAAAATAGACAAAAAATTAGTAAAACAGGTTTTTTACGTCGCATTGCTGACAGCATACAATTACACTGATATAAAATTATAAGAAATATTGTTGATGATTACACTAGTCAACAAAATTTGCGGTTTTTCGGTAACAGAAAGGAGACCATGTTTTTATTAAGGTTTTTATCTTGCTGCATCCAAATCTAGCCTCAGAATTGATTGGCTACGTGTCATTTTCGAGATATTGAGCCTTCAAAATCATAAAATATAAAAATGAAATTGTTTTAACATGAAAAAAATTCAACCCAATACTTTTCCTATGGTTTTTCGTGTGCTGAATCAAAATCTGTTCTCAAAATGAGTGTATTACATCAAATTACTGTGATATTGAACTCTGTTTGGAAGCCTTGGTAGAGTCTTGAAAGTATATTTGAGTCAGATAGAACATTTGTGAAGGTTCTTGGTGTGCTTAATTCAAATCCAGTAGTTAGAGCACGAAAACTAAACCTAATGGAAACAAATACGGTATTTTTTTTTTTTGATTTGAAGGCACTGCCTGTAACTCGAAAACTAGACCTGATGAAATCAAAATGAATATGGCAATAAAATGAGGGTAAATAGGTTACTCAAAATTAGCAAGTACCTTTTTTGCTAAAAAATTTTGTGGATCACTGTAATAAGTTCCTTTCCTATGTTTTTTTTTTTAGTGTACCATTTGATATGCTAGTAATCTATTTTGATAATTTGAATTGTTGTTATTTGCTTAGCGCTACAATAAATGTATTCCAAACAAATCACTTGTTGCTTCCTTTATTTTGATTTCTCTATCCCGCTTTTGCAATCAAAACTAGTTGTTTTATTTAAAAAAATCGCGCGATTTTTTTAAATAAAACAACTAGTTTTGATTGCAAAAGCGGGATTTTAACAAACGGGATTTTAAAAAACGGGATTATAAGAAGCAGGATTTTAAAAGGCGGTATTTTAAAAAAGCGGGATTTTTAAAAACGGGATTTCAGAAAGCGGGATTTTAAAACCGGGATTTTAATAAGCGGGAATATAAAAACTGGGATTTCGAACCCAACCCTAAAATATCTTCCAACAGGTGAACAACAAGCAGACATGTTGAAAAAACCACTATCAGCTGTAAAGTTTACACTTAACAGAGACAAGATTGGACTTGCACCAAAATGAATCATTAATGGTTTGATTAGGTTTTATTGGGTTTTTCCTAATCCAAAGCAACAAATGTTGAACCATCAAATTCCCCATAAATAAAGACACAAATAGTAAATAATATACAAATAAAAAAAACTGTATTATAATAATATTAATTTTTTTTGAGTGGGAGCATTAAATTTAAACAAAATAAATTTTATGAATGTTATTATTATATAAAACTATACTGTGGCATCCCTCTTTAAGTAATATATGGTTTTGTATCCTATTTTTCATCACTCTGAATTGAAACTTTATAAAGGCAACATATAAACAGAGGAAAAGTGTTTGTGTTTTTATTTGAGTTTTCTATAGTATCCAATTAATTAAATTAAGCTAACGAAATTTATAAATGCGCGAAAGAAATGCACAACCGGTGTGCCGCGAGGAAAAACAATTAAACTGTCAAACTCTGATAAAAAGTGTAACTCTAAGCAGGTAGGCTGCTGACACCACGGTTGTTCGTAAACAACAACAAAAAAAGTAGCGGAGCGCGATAAAACGATCAATCGGGAATAAACGAACCGATTAGTTTAATTATTAAAAGAGGAATTAAAAGGAATTATTTCTCAGTACAGGGTGTACTAAGGAGAGTGGGCGCCTGGAAATTTTATAGTGAAATTTCCAAACCAAGAATTAACTCTGTAATAGTAATAACCGAATGAAAATACGCAAGTTAAATTCCCAAAAAGAGATTTAATGCTATTTATTTAAATCTGTGTTGGGAAGACCGTACACAAGTTGGATTGAAAACCCAAAACTTTTCAACAATAAAATTACAATCGTAGACGGTTAGAGGAACCGTTTAAAAATGTAAACAAGCGCAAGTAACTGATTGAAACGTTTATTGTTCTTTCCCGAAAGAACAATTAAAATGAAATTAATAAGGGGTCGCGTGTCTCACACTTCTGAGAATTTCGATGGCAAAGATCAGCCGAATCTTATATCGTTTTTCATTGACGAAAAGAGTTACTCCTTTTGTGAAAAGATCTACTCTTTTTCCATTTTTAATGTTTCATTGGAAAAAAGAGTAGTTCTGGAGTTACTCTAAACGCCAAATATCTACTCCCAATCGGTTGGGTGATCTACTCTGAAAATTACACACACATGCAAAAACATCTGTTGTATCAAACGTCAAATGGAAAAAAATTTTTGTGAAATTTGTTTGGTGATTATTAAAATTTAAAAGACAAAAGAAAGTAATTGAATATGAGTGCAGAAATATGTAAATAATTTGGAATTTGTTAGCTCGCTGCATTGTTTGTTGTCATCTTCTTCGTTGTCATCCCTTTCCATCCATCACATGATGCAAGTGGGCGCATTCACTGTGAACAACTGACCACACTTCTATTGATAATGCGACCACAGGATTATGCAACTCCCTATGCAAACCACTTTGCTTAATTCGTCAATTTGCTGCACGAAGACCAAATGACTGTGTGGCCACAATTCCCGATGAAAACCTTCCTTCTTTCAAGAAAACACACAATCTTTTATTTATTTTTTGTTAGATTGCACGTAGGATTTATTATGGTTTCTTTAGTTTTTTACAATTTTCGTTTGTTACGCCAGAAGGGCAAAAATATAATTTTAATAAAGAGCAAGCCAACAAAAAAAAGGAAATGGCGGAAGGCCCAAGTAAGTGAAAATTGATTAATTGGCAATTTAGTTAATAGGCAATAGGCACAGTTTTACTATGGGTCGGACTATTTCTCCGTTTTGGGTCTTTAGTGTTGCAACTCTGACTCGGCCATCGGAACCCGGGTGTATATTTATAACACGGCCTAGACGCCATTCGGTGGATGGCAGATTTTAGTTTTTAATGACGACCAAATCATCAACTTTAATGTTGGTTTGAGGTGTTTTCCATTTGTGTCGTTGATGTAGTTCCTTGAGATATTCATCTTTCCATCTGTGGCAGAACTGTTGTTGGAGGCATTTTTCTTTTTCCCACCGATTGATTAACGATAAATTTGCATCGGCCAGATTCGGTTCCGGAAAAGATAAAAGCGGACCGCCGCGTAAAAAATGCCCCGGCGTCAATGCCAACAGATCAGAAGGATCTGTGGACATGGACGATATTGGACGCGAGTTCAAACACGCTTCGATACGTGCTAAAACCGTTGCAAATTCTTCGAACGTAAACTTGGCCTTGGTTCCCAGCCCTCTTAAATGGCTTTTGAAACTTTTAACGCCGGCTTCCCATAGACCTCCCATGTGAGGTGCCCCGGGTGGAATAAAATTCCATTTCAAACCCTGAACGCCATACTTAAGGCTCGTTTCTTTGGGAATGGTGCCTACAAACTTCTTAAACTCCTTGCGTAAAATTGCATCGGCACCTGTAAAGTTCGTTCCAGTGTCGGAAAACACTTCTTTAGGTAAGCCTCGTCTTGAGGTGAACCTGGCAAAGGCCGCGAGGAACGCTTCAGATGACAAATCACTTGCAGCTTCGAGGTGAAATGCCTTGGTGGAAAAGCAGACAAACACGCATGCATACCCTTTGGTCATACGACAATTTCATGCATTGAAACTCTTGATTATGAAGGGACCCGCGAAGTCGATTCCAGTGAATGTGAACGGTGGCAAAAATGTAACTCTTTCGGGCGGTACGGCTGCCATCATCTGCTTGCTTAAGTCTTTTTTGTTGGTCGCGCATATGGTGCAACGACGAATGCAAGACTTAACCAGAATTTGGAGTTTTGGCACCCAGAAACATTGTCTCGTTAGTCGCACCATTAAAGAGTTGCCACCGTGCATTGAAATCTCATGAATGAATTGAACCAGGAGACACGCAAAACGGGATTTAAATGGTAGTATTATAGGATGACGTTCATTGTACGAAATGTCTGAGTTCGAGAGTCGCCCATTGACTCTAAGAAGCTTGTTTGAATCCAAAAATGGATTAAAGGACAAAATAGAACTTTTTGTTGACACTGGCTTGCCAGCTGCAAGCAGCGAATATTCTGTCGAAAAATGAGCTTCTTGAGCCAATCGAATCAGACGAATTTTCACAAACTCCATTTCTGGTTGCGAGATGTCACGAGACTTGTATTTGCTAGGTTGTTGCTTTGAGATAGACCCGAAGAAGCGAAAAACGTAGCACAATACGCGCATAGCGCGGGATAAAGTCGAAAAACGGTCAAGAAAGTCTTCCGGTTCTTGTTGAACTACCAATGAGTTGGTGTTTTGTTCGGAGTCGTCGAGAGAAATGCCTGTTAGTCCCACTAGAGGACTCTGAAAATTTGGCTGGACCACTAACGAGGAAACCTCTTTCTGTTCGAGATCTTCAGTACGTGGAGCTTCTGGTAATGCCACCGGCCATTGAGAGGCTGGTTCACAGAGCCATGATGGGCCCCGCCACCACATACGATTCTGCTTCAGATCGGAGGGCAATACACCTCGAGTGGCCAAGTCCGCGGGATTTTCGGCAGATCTGACGTGCTTCCATACTGCGTTGCCGACATTGTCCTGTATTTCACTGGTACGGTTTTCAACAAAGGTTTTCCAAACGCACGGAGGTTTTTTGAGCCAGGCCAAGACTATGGATGAGTCTGTCCATAAAAAGATTTGATATGCCTGAACTGGAAAATTGGGTAAGTAGAATTTGATCATTTTTGAAAGCAAAAGTGCTCCACACAGCTCAAGACGCGGTAAAGAGACCGTCTTTAGAGGGGCAACTTTGGACTTCGCACACATCAAGTAGGAGGATGCTTCTCCATTAGGGTGAGTTGCGCGTATATAAAGCGCTGCCGCATATGCTTTCTCGGAAGAGTCACAGAAGCCATGAAACTGAATCTCCACAGCGGGGGAGTATTCAACCCAACGTGGGATTTCTATAACCTGTATTTCAGGTAATGACTCTGCAAACTCTTTCCAAGTGGCAAATGATTCAGGGCTGATACGCTCGTCCCACTCAGTGTGCTCCGCCCAAATGCGTTGCATCAACGTTTTGGCAATTATCACTACGGGGGCCAACCACCCCGCAGGATCGAAAAGACGAGCAATTTGAGAGAAGACCTTTTGGTCGGATTTGTCGACAGTGGAATGCGTTGCGTGGTGAAGTAAAAATTGTCTCCTTTGGCATTCCATCGTACCCCTAGTGTTTTTGTGGTGCTGTCAGCATCGAGCTTCAGGAAACTTTCGTTCAGCACATGTTCTGGTGGCAAATGGTTAAGTAAGCTCGACGAATTTGCAGTCCACTTACGTAGTGGAAACCCAGCTGAGTTAAGCAACGCTATATGTTCGATTTGTGCCTGTTTAGCCGAACTGAGAGAATGACCACCAGATAGAACATCGTCGAAATAGAACTCCGATTGAATGATTCTAGACGCTAGGGGATACACGGTTCTGCCTTCTTTTGCCAGTTGCAAGAGGGTGCGGATGGCCAGATATGGAGCACAATTGACACCAAAAGTGACGGTTTGAAGTTCAAAGTCTTCGATTTCGGACTCTGGCGAACTGCGAAAGAGGATTCGTTGAAATGGAGTATCTCTAGGGTCGACCAAGATTTGGCGGTACATTTTCTCAATGTCCGCATTAAAGACAAATTTATAAAATCTCCAGCGGAGAATGAGAGATGGTAAATCTTGCTGCAATATGGGCCCTGGATACAACAAATCGTTTAAACTTACCCCATTCGACGACGATTGAGACGCATTAAAAACAACCCTCACTTTGGTGGTCGTGCTTTCAGGCTTTATGACCGCATGATGTGGCAGATAGAACGAGTTTACTTGACCTCTGGAAATCTTTTCGACCGGAGGTACTTTCCGCATATGGCCAAGGGTGAGGTATTCAGAAATAACGCTTGAATATTGAGTCTTGAGATCCGCTTTCATGGCTAACGATCTTTCGACTCTCGAGAACTGCCTTAATGCGATGTGCCTAGAGAACCCTAACTTGCCCTTTGATGATTGTGCCTTAAACGGCAGACGAACCACATACCTCCCATCCGAACGTCTCGAAGTCGTGTTTTTATATAGTTCGTCACATTAGCAGTCCTCTGTTGACCGAGTGACTGTGGACGGCAGTTCCTCGAGCTCCCAAAATTTCCGTAGCTGAGTATCCAAATTGGAAGTACTCGAACTGTTGGTCACTACGAATGTGTTGAACGATTGGAACGACTCCGGAACTGGTCCAGACAGTACCCAGCCGAACATTGTGTTCTGAGCCACGAGGGAATCTGCGATAAGTTGGAGACCGTTCCTTATGATCGATGGATATAAATCCGCACCGATCAGCAGATCGACCTGGGACGATTTATTAAACGTGGGATCAGCCAGTTTGAGGCCGCCACAAATGTTGGGATCGATGATACTAAACGATGAACTTGGCAGATTGTTCGTCAATGATCGCAGCACTATTGCCTGGGCAGAAATGGTGATCTGGGCTTCATCTAAGCACGTGATTGCAAACGCACAGAGTTTTTTCGACGTTATGGTGAGATTACCACTGATTCCGGAAATGGTTGTATTCTTATCCGTTACGGGCAAGTTCAAACGCTTTTGTACTGCCTCTGAGATAAAGGATATTTCGGAACCAGGGTCGATAAGAGCGCGAACTATGTGTTTGGATTCTTTGCCAACAATGCAAACTAGTGCCGTTGCAAGCAATATTTTCTTCGGAGCACCGACATGAAAGTTTTGAAACGACGCTTGAGGCACGAATGGAAGTGATGACGCCGATATTTGAGGAGCTGTTGTTGCACTAGGGAGATTAGTGGACTGTATTTTATTCCTGTTTTCGTTAGCGTTGAGGTGCAACAGTGAGTGATGCCGTTTTTTACAGTGGCTACAAGAATATTTGCTCGTACAAGCGTCCTTTGCATGATTCGCGCTTAACCAGTTGTTGCACAGTTGGTGCCGCCGTACCGTTTGGATTCTCGTTGGGATCGACATTGCCGAAAATTTGGCACACTCATAAATGGAGTGCGCAGCCTTACAGATCTTGCATTTCCCCCCTCCTGTTTTGGCAAGGTATGTGTTGACTCTATTGTTGTTTCGAACATTCGTATTTTTTTTTGGAAGTTTATGAAGCCCTGTGCCTTTTGACGAAGTGGTGTCGGAAATGGACTCCAACACCTGAAAGCGTGACGTCAAGAACGAGTCTAATTGCTGCCAGGTTGGAACCTTCGTCGGATCTTCCAGGGATTGTTCCCAAAGAGTCAAGGTAGTTTTGGGCAGTCTACTTGAACACGCAAAGACGAGAATCGGATCCCAGTTTTGCGTTATAACCTTATGCGCTTGCAACGTTGATACCGAATCATTTACAGTACTCTGAAGGGCTCGGATCAATTTGGCCGACTCTTCATGTACTGATGGCAAGTTAAAGATATTTTTTACCTGATTGTTGACCAAGATTCGAGTATTTTCATACGTAGCCCGCAACGCTTCCCAGGCTAGTGAAAAGCTGGCATTGGTTAGCGGAAATTGGCTGACAATCCGATAAGCCTCGTCCTTGGTTTTGGCTATAAGGTGGAAGAGTTTTTCTACTTCACCCAACTGGGGGTGTTTAATGTAGACTGCCTCAAACATATCTCGGAAAACCGGCCAGGAAATATAATCCCCCTTGAATACCTCCGTCTCACGTGGAGGTAATTTGAGGTGGCGGGGAGCGAATGTTTGTTCAGATATCGATTTTTTCCCAGTACCCTCAGGTTTCAATCGTGCTTCGTGATCGAGGAAAAAGGCTGAGCATGCCACATAATTTTCGTTGCACAGTTTATACTTGGTTTCTATGGCTTCAATGTCTAAGGCGGCTTCTCTTGTCTTTGGCCTGAATTTTATGCATAGCACATACGCTTCTTTGACTGCGAGCCACCGTTCTCTTAATTCTGACTTTCTGACTTCGAGAGCGGAAAGTGTGTGCCCGTGATCTGGCACCTCTTTCGCCGCTTGGTGAAACTTGACCAATTGATCAGACGAGAAAATGAAGTCTTCCATCAAAGCCATCACAGAAAGTGATTATCAGATTGTATAAATGACAAGAAAGCGACACGAAACCAAGAAAATTTAAAACTAACTCGTGGCTTACCGCACTCAAAAAACGCAGACTCTCAAAAAAGGTCAAGATTTAAATTTAAAAAATTTCAAAAAATCAAAATTTGGAAGCACAAGAATCTTCGAAAGGCTTGAAAGATTCTACTGGGGGCCAACCACCCCGGCTTGGATACACCGTTACGAACGGTGTGTGCGACACGAACGAGAGGAAAAAATTTCAAAAGTAAAAATTTTAAATTTCAAAATTTCAACGAAATTAAAATTTTGAAGCACAAGAATCTTCAAAAGGCTTGAAAGATTCTACTGAGAAAAAGAATTTCAAAAAGAGTCAAAATTCAAAGCGCAAGAATCTTCAAAAGCTTGAACGATTCTAAAAATTTCAAAAAAAGGTTAAAATTTTTAAGCGCAAGAATCTTCAAAAGGCTTGATAGATTCTACTGGGGGCCAACCACCCCGGCTTGAATACACCGATACGAACGGTGTATGTGGCACGAACGAGAGGAAAAAATTTCAAAAGTAAAAATTTTAAATTTCAAAATTTCAACGAAATCAAAATTTTGAAGCACAAGAATCTTCAAAAGGCTTGAAGGATTCTACTGGGGGCCAACCACCCCGGCTTGGATACACCGTTACGAACGATGTGTGCTGCTCGAACGAGAAAAAGAATTTCAAAAAGAGTCAAAATTCCAAGCGCAAGAATCTTCAAAAGGCTTGAACGATTCTAAAAATTTAAAAAAAATTAAAATTTTAAAGCGCAAGAATCTTCAAAAGGCTTGATAGATTCTACTGGGGGCCAACCACCCCGGCTTGAATACACCGATACGAACGGTGTATGTGGCACGAACGAGAGGAAAAAATTTCAAAAGTTAAAATTTTAAATTTCAAAATTTCAACGAAATCAAAATTTTGAAGCACAAGAATCTTCAAAAGGCTTGAAGGATTCTACTGGGGGCCAACCACCCCGGCTTGGATACACCGTTACGAACGGTGTGTACGGCACGAACGAGAAAAAAGAATTTCAAAAAGAGTCAAAATTCAAAGCGCAAGAATCTTCAAAAGCTTGAACGAATCTAAAAATTTCAAAAAAAAAAGGTTAAAATTTTTAAGCGCAAGAATCTTCAAAAGGCTTGATAGATTCTGCTGGGGGCCAACCACCCCGGCTTGAATACACCGATACGAACGGTGTATGTGGCACGAACGAGAGGAAAAAATTTCAAAATTAAAAATTTTAAATTTCAAAATTTCAACGAAATCAAAATTTTGAAGCACAAGAATCTTCAAAAGGCTTGAAGGATTCTACTGGGGGCCAACCACCCCGGCTTGGATACACCGTTGCGAACGATGTGTGCTGCTCGAACGAGAAAAAGAATTTCAAAAAGAGTCAAAATTCAAAGCGCAAGAATCTTCAAAAGGCTTGAAAGATTCAAAAAATTCAAAAAAAAAATTAAAATTTTAAAGCGCAAGAATCTTCAAAAGGCTTGAAGGATTCTACTGAGGGCTAACCACCCCGGCTTGGATACACCGTTACGAACGGTGTGTGCGGCACGAACGAGAAAAAGAATTTCAAAAAGAGTCAAAATTCAACGCGCAAGAATCTTCAAAAGGCTTGAACGATTCTAAAAATTTAAAAAAAATTCAAATTTTAAAGCGCAAGAATCTTCAAAAGGCTTGAAGGATTCTACTGAGGGCCAACCACCCCGGCTTGGATACACCGTTACGAACGGTGTGTGCGGCACGAACGAGAAAAAGAATTTCAAAAAGAGTCAAAATTCAAAGCGCAAGAATCTTCAAAAGCTTGAACGATTCTAAAAATTTCAAAAAAAGGTTAAAATTTTTAAGCGCAAGAATCTTCAAAAGGCTTGATAGATTCTACTGGGGGCCAACCAACCCGGCTTGAATACACCGATACGAACGGTGTATGTGGCACGAACGAGAGGAAAAAATTTCAAAAGTAAAAATTTTAAATTTCAAAATTTCAACGAAATCAAAATTTTGAAGCACAAGAATCTTCAAAAGGCTTTGTACGGAAATGTACTGAAAACCACATAAATAAACATTAAAATAAACAGAGCAAATACAGTCCACAAATATATACGTCAAAAGAATTGTAAACAAAAACATAGAATCTATAAACTTAAATTAATGTTGTTACTATACACAAAGTCATATGACTAAATTCTTGTTAACAATTCGAAATACAAAGCAAAGTGGTTATAAAGTGAATTTTGGTGTGTTTTTATTTTAGAATATCTTTCTCCCGGAAAATTTCTGAGTATTTTAACTTTTCAAACAAAGACAATTACCTACATTTGGTCCTTCAGCCTTCAATTTGAACCGTTTTTTTTAACGAACAATTAACATTACAAACAATTAAAGTGTGTACAATAAAGTGTTTGTGCGCGATTATACTCAATTTACGATTGATATATATACATATATAAACCAATAGTGCGAACAATTTTCGAAAACTCTTGTGTTGTTTAAATAAATTAGCTTCGCGTAGCTAGATATCGAGATCGAGATTTAAAACATTTTAAAGACAACTTAAATCTACAACAAACTTATTCTACGAGTAATCAACGTCTAGCGGAGACTCTGAACATCTTTACATACAGTCACTCACACCTACGAAATAAAATCTTCAATAAACTTCTTTACGAAAAAAAAATGCAGAGTTGGTCACTTTTTGAAATAATTGTTATTTTTATTGCTTAATATTGACCTCAAATTATTATAAAATAAAAAAAAAATATCAAAAAACAACCCCGATTTGTTTAAAAAAAAAAGCTGAAAATAATCTGCCTAGTATTTTTCTTTTAATGCAGGTCACACTCAAAGTGGGACACCAGCTGTTTTCTAAGAAAACTAACTGTAATTGCCACGTTATCTAATTATTTTGTTGCAGTATTTGAAGAGCTTTCATTGTGATAGCATTACAAAAAAAAAAAATTGAAATGTCAAGGCAAACAACCTTTGAAGAAAGGCAAATTGTGATTTTCAATTACCAAAAATGAAAATCCGTTCGCAAAATAAGTGAAGTTGTTAAAAAAGTAAATCTACGGTGTTTATTGTAATTAAACGGTTTCGGGAAGGTCGAATAGAAAATAAACCAAAAAGTTTTGAAAGCACAAAAAAAATTTGCGATAGAGATGTGCGATTTCTTTTAAGAAAAATAAGAAGTGATTCCTTGCTGTCCGCCATTGGCCTTTAAAAAAATGTTAAAGGACACTAAAAATGTTGACTAACATTTGCATTCTTAAACGACTATTCTTTTCTGATATTAACGGCTTTTTGCGCGCAACTCAGCCACTCAATTCGTTTCTCCTAACAAACCAGCGAACTCTTTCTGCCCTTAAGTCAACATTTTTAGTGTCCTTTAACATTTTTTTAAAGGCCAATGGCGGACAGCAAGGAATCACTTCTTATTTTTCTTAAAAGAAATCGCACATCTCTATCGCAAATTTTTTTTGTGCTTTCAAAACTTTTTGGTTTATTTTCTATTCGACCTTCCCCAAAACCGTTTTATTACACTAAACACCGTAGATTTACTTTTTTAACAACTTCACTTATTTTGCGAACGGATTTTCATTTTTGGTAATTGAAAATCACAATTTGCCTTTCTTCAAAGGTTGTTTGCCTTGACATTTCAATTTTTTTTTTGTAATGCTATCACAATGAAAGCTCTTCAAATACTGCAACTAAATAATTAGATAACGTGGCAATTACAGTTAGTTTTCTTAGAAAACAGCTGGTGTCCCACTTTGAGTGTGACCTGCATTAAAAGAAAAATACTAGGCAGATTATTTTCAGCTTTTTTTTGTAAACAAATCGGGGTTGTTTTTTGATATTTTTTTTTATTTTATAATAATTTGAGGTTAATATTAAGCAATAAAAATAACAATTATTTCAAAAAGTGACCAACTCTGCATTTTTTTTCGTAAAGAAGTTTATTGAAGATCTTATTTCGTAGGTGTCCCACTTTGAGTGTGAGTGACTGTAGATACATATAGACGGCAGCAGATCCGGAAAAGGCAGTAAGTTTTTACTTGTTAAGTGTAGTAAACTTGTCGATTGCTTTCATTAAACCTATAAAATAAAGAAAAATATTAAAAACATGGCTCAAAATAAAAATTTTAAATACGGGGAGCTGCAGAAAATGCTGCTTAACAAGATTATAAAGGATCTTACGAACTATAAAAAGTCACCGAAGGACAGGAAAGTAACATCATATGCTTCAGGTCGTCTGTCGATGCTGGAGGCGGATATGGCGTCTGCAAAGTCGTATCATGAAGCGATTTTCGGTGCCGGGATGCTAGAAGAAGGCCTAAAAAAGGAGGAATTAATGGTGGTATACGAACAAATTACCGAATTGTATTATGAATACCGTGCCGAGTTGGTGGATACGTTGGAAAAGTGCGCTACAGCGAAAGCAGCACAAGTAAATGCAGGTGCTCCGCCCTCTGAAACTGCCGCTGTTGCTACAACTTCGCATTCGGGTATTCGGCTTCCACGAATCGATCTTCCGAAGTTCGATGGTTCGTATACCACCTGGAGAGCCTTCCAGGACAAATTCCATGTTTTGGTTCATCAAAACAAAACTTTAGATGACATCGACAAGCTGCACTTCTTACAGTCTTGTTTGGTTGGAGATGCAGAACGGTTTTTGCAAAACCTTTCGGTGGAAGCAGCGTCATACGACAAAGCTTGGGAGCTTTTGAAGGACAGATACGACCACAAGCGCATTCTGGTGCACATCCAAATGCAGCATCTGGCTTCAGGTCTTCGTGATTTGTTGTACTCCACCCGGGAATCTGTTCTTGCGCTGGAGAACATGGATGTGCCAGTCTCTGGATGGGATAAGGTCCTCATTTGGTTTCCCAGTGCGAGCCAAAAACTGTGGAAGAGAAAATAGGTAACCGAAAAGACTTACCGAGTTTTAAGGAATTTACCGAATTTTTGGAGACGAGGTTCCGGACGCTTGAAGTTGTGGGCCAGCAGGAGCTTGGTGCAACATCTAGGAACAAAGAAGAGCCAACCGCCAACAAAGGGCCACGTGTTTCAGCCAATCCGAAGGTGTACCACAGCAAGCAAGTCGTCAAGCAGCCGTACAGACCAGCGAGGACGAGTTTCGTTGAGCAGCCAGTGAGGACGAACTCTGGCGAACAGTTCGCATGTAAGTTGTGCAACCAAGGCAAACACACGTTGCGAAAGTGCCAGCGCTTCCTGAACATGGACAACATGGGGCGTAAAGATGCTGTTCACAGGTTGAAGGTTTGTGAGAATTGCTTGTCCTACGGGCACTTTCTCCGTGACTGTCAGAGTGCTAGTTCGTGCTACTTTTGCCAACAAAAGCACCACTCGTTGCTGCATTACAATGCACAAAATGGCATTCCACAACCGCGACAACAACAACAACCTTAAACGAGTTCGCAGGCGAGGAACATGGTATCCAGAGGTTTTCAGGCTCCTCTGAACAGAAATGCGTCGGAGTTCCAGCCAACAGGAGAACAGCAGCAGCTCCAATCAAATGGACAAACTTTTAATTACCATGCGTCGCATGGTGATGGTCATCACCATGTGCTTCTAGCAACGGCAGTAGTAAAGGCACGAGCAGCAGACGGGCGATTGCACCTCTTACGAGCGCTGATCGACACAGGCTCAGAAACGTCGTTCATCACCGAAACTGCCGCACTACTGTTGAAGCTAGAAAAGCGGCGCACCATTGCCGAAGTATCTGGGTTAGGGTTGGTCAGCAGTGGCACTACGCAGCACTCCGTCGAAGTGCGCTTTGCTTCCCGCCACTCGACGTTTGAGACGGCCGTCCAGGCTTTGGTTTTCAAGTCGCTGACTGGCCTTCTCCCGGCCCAACGAGTGATACAAGGCCAATGGCACCACCTCAAGGGTCTTTCGTTAGCAGATCCCCATCTCTACGAACCTGCACCCATCGATTTACTGCTGGGAAGTGATGTTTGTGCGCAAATCCTTTTGCCGGACGTAAGGCGACCTCAGGATGGTATCGGTCCCATAGCACAAAACACCGAGCTTGGATGGATAGTTTTGGGCAAGGTCGCAGTAGAAGATCCCCAGCGAGTTCGAAGCTTCGTGCAGTTTGCAGATTTGAATTCTCAACTGGAGAAGTTTTGGGAGATCGAGGAAACCCCGTTTCATAACCTGGAAACAGAAGAAAACATCGCTTGTGACGACCATTTTGAACGATATACAAAACGCTTACCTGATGGGCGATATGAGGTAAGGCTGCCTTTCAAAGAGGACGGCGTTCCTGCGATGGGATCGAGTCGACAGAGCGCCTTCCGGCGTTTTCTTCATCTTGAGAAACGGCTGGATGCAGATCTAAAACTTCGTGCGGAGTACACTAAATGTATACGGGAGTATGAAGAACTCCACCATATGGAAGAGATTGATGCGAATGATGCAGTTTTGCAGACTCCATTCCACTATTTCTTACCGCATCATGCGGTGTTTAAGGAAGCTAGCTCCACTACGAAGCTAAGAGTATTGTTTGACGCAGCGGCGAAGGCTTCGGATGGGAAATCCCTCAACGACCGTCTTCTTGTGGGTCCAAGGTTGCAGTAGAGTATCATAGATCTCGTACTAAAATGGCGGGCTCATCGTGTCACATTCACGGCCGACATTGAGAAAATGTATCGGCAAATTTTGGTTAGTTTCCCAGACCGATACTACCAGCTGATAATGTGGAGAGAGCAGAAGGTTTCGCCACTACGAATCTTCAAAATGAATACGGTCACTTTCGGGACAGCCAGTGCACCATATCTTGCTATCAAGATTTTGAAGAGAGTTGCCGAGGACGAAAGTGGAAATTTTCCGGAGGGGGCGAAGGTGTTCCGTGAGGACATGTACGTTGACGACCTCATCAGTGGTGCGGACTCCGTCGAAGAGGCACGCCTAAAACGCGACGAAGCTAGGCAACTTTTGGCCTCTGCAGGCTTCCACCTACGAAAATGGACGAGCAACGTCAAGGAGCTCGTGGATGATGTTCCGGTCCAAGACCGTGAGTTGGATTTTGAACTGCCGTTCAATACGTCGGAGCATGTCAAGACGCTCGGCATAAAATGGTTTCCTGTTGATGATTATTTCTCATACCAGAACCTGCAGCCATCAAAGGAAGCAACAACAAAAAGGGCTATGTTATCGGCGATTGCTAAATTGTTCGACCCACTTGGCTGGATATCACCATGCATCATCACGGCTAAACTTATGATGCAGAGACTCTGGGAAATCGGCTGCGATTGGGATGATCCAATTCCACCAGCGTTGAGGAAAGACTGGGAAGCTTTTCATCGAGAACTTCCTCAGATCGAACAGCTTCGAATTCCACGGTGGACCCAGATGAGTAAGAATAACAAGGCGATAGAATTGCACGGTTTCTGTGATGCGTCGATGAAGGCTTTCGGAGCAGCGGTATACGTTCGAGTCTTGGATAGCGATGACAACATCCATGTGAACCTGCTTTTGTCGAAGACGAAAGCCACTCCCGCTAGATGGACAACGTTCGTGTCCAACCGAGTGTCAGAGATCCAGCGGCTCGTGGGGATCGATTGCTGGGGACATGTTGCAACGCATCATAACCCAGTTGATCTGGCGTCCAGAGGTGTTTTTCCGTCGGAACTGAAGTCACTGGAGCCATGGTGGAATGGTCCAGAATTTCTGCGTCATCAATGGGTCTTCGATATCCCACATCAACCTGTTGATAACGAAACGGAAGAGGAGCAGCGTACAGTGAAGGTACTCAGCATTCGGGTCAACCACAGCGAAAGTATACTGCAATTAATTTATGACTGTTCGAGTCTTCTTAAGCTCGTTCGAATTGTCGCTACTTGTCTTCGTTTTGTTGCTAAGTGTCGTCTTAAATCGGGAGTTAATGTGGGTCCACTTACCCCAAGTGAGCTGGAAGCAGCGCGTATTGTCGTCGTCAAGACAGCGCAGAAGGAGATCTTCAAGACGGAGATACAACAAATAGCGGAAACATCCAAGATTCCCAAATCCCTTAGTGCTTTAAATGCATTTCTCGATGCAAACGGGATCTTAAGAGTTGGAGGACGCTTAGAGAACTCTCTCCTCGCTTATGAAGCGCAACACCCCATATTGCTGCAGAACAACCATCACTTTACAAGTCTGGTTGTTAGAGATGCCCACAAAAACACTCTGCATGGCGGCATCCAGCAGATGATCAGTTATATCCGCCAACGATACTGGATCGGACAGATAAGAAGGAGTGTGAAGTATCAACTGCATAGGTGCACTTCTTGCTACCGGCAAAAGGCATCAGAAATGCAACAACTGATGGGAAATTTACCTGCCGTTCGAGTTCAGATGTCTCGACCTTTCAGCCATACCGGTGTCGATTATGCTGGTCCCATCGAGATCAAAAGCTGGAAAGCACGCGGTGCTAAAATACTGAAGGGATACTTTGCAGTGTTCATTTGTTTAGCAACAAAGGCCATTCAATTGGAAGTCGTGTCAGATCTGACAACCCAAGCGTTTTTGGCAGCATTTCATCGTTTTACTGGAAGAAGAGGAAGCTGTCAACAGGTTTACAGCGACTGTGGAACCAACTTCGTCGGTGCTAACAACGAATTAGCAAAAATGTTAAAAGAAGCCACGCATGATTGGAAGGAGATAGCCGAAAAACTTGCAAATCGCGGTACACATTGGCATTTTATTCCCCCAGCTTCTCCACACTTTGGTGGTTTATGGGAAGCAGGTGTGAAGTGTGTCAAGCACCACCTGAAAAGAGTTGTCGGAACTGAAAGGCTCACATTTGAGGAGCTCGCAACGCTTCTAACACAAATAGAAGCGTGTTTGAATTCGAGGCCCTTATGCCCTCTATCCGATAGCTTCGACGATTTGAATGCGCTAACCCCTGCGCACTTTTTAGTCGGTGAGTCACTACATGCCATACCACAAGGCGAACTTAACAACAACGTCACACATCTCGACCGATGGAAACGAGTTCAAGCGCTGGCGGAAGGGTTCTGGAAAAGATGGAGTTCAGAATATCTTTCACGGCTACAACATCGACCAAAATGGACTCAAGTCAAGGAGATGCCCAGACTAGGAGACTTAGTTCTGCTCAAGGATGAGCGACTCCCACCAACCTACTGGAATCTCGGCCGAATTGAAGGAACCCATGCAGGATCAGACGGTCTTGTACGCGTCGTCACCGTCAAAACGCAGAGTGGAACCCTAAAGCGGCCCATCGCAAAAATTTGTCGTCTGCCTTGCAACGATCACAAGGAACATACTGCTATTGTTTAGTAAAACATCTTTTCTGAAGACTTACAAACAAAAACTAAAAATACACTGCCCCTGGATTCAGAACGAATCAAAATCTGTTAAATAATTATCTCTTCCCCGAAGAATTACATCAAAACCTGAAAATACACCGCCCCTGGATTCAACAAACGAATCAATACCTGTTGAATCATATCTCTTCCCCGAAGATTTAACTAAAACCTGAAAATACAACGCTCCTGGATTCGTATATGAATCAATACAAACCTGCAGAATCACACATCTTCCCCGAAGATTATTCAAAACCTAATACAACGCCCCTGGATTCACCCGAATCAACAACAGTATACCTACCTGCTATTACCATTATCTTCTCCGAAGATAACATCATTTTTCTCAATATACAAAACACCTGGATTCATATAAGACTTAATTTAAGTCCAACGTAAGCTGAATCAACAATCAACCCAACTTTAAATTCCTTCAACGAATCATTTCTTCAAAGGAAAAGTACACCACCATGATCATCAACACATCGTACCTGAAATTCTTATATGTATAAAATCATCTGCACTGTACCTGAAAAACAACCATATACATAATTGATTCAAAGAATTAACTTCTTCAATCAACTCATCTTTAATATTTACACCATTCAACATTTACGAAATAAAACACCAAATTATAATTTTAGTTCATCTTTATTACTATCAAACACAATACAAAAGACATCTAAATCGAAACAACATTTCAACATTTGCAATAAGCTGCGACAATGCACACATCAAGTTAACAACTTAACTTTATAATTTTCAATTCAAAAAGCACTGCCACAACGCATGCAAAATGAATATAATATTAAACAATTCAATTTTATTGATCAACAATTCTTATTAAAATTAACAAAAAAAAAATGTCTAAGATGGAAATTAGACACATTCCACAAAACTTAAATGGAAAAACATCGACATCACACCAAACGTCAAAAAGCCGTCGGCAAAACAAAATTGAAATTGATCAAAAACATCGCGTTATAGAACCGATTAAAAATCAAATTTTACAAAACTACAATGTCATCTGTACAATTTACAAGACACAAAATAGATTTTAAATTTTAATCAAAATTCACTGAATTTAATAAACGCAATCGAAACCGATTCTGTACACAAAAATATGATTCCATATACGTGCTACGCGCCGAGCTGCACTTGAATCATATCAGTTCAATAAAGTCAAAATCACAAAATGCACAACCACTTTTCAATGCAATCATATTTTTTATTGCAATAAAATGTCTTGCCATTGCACAACAAGCATTTAACACCACGTAACTTAAACTTTTTATTTATTTCGCAAAAAGTTCACGAAATAATACGCGTTTGTTTATCATTGAATAATTGACAAAATAAGTTGTTAATTAACTCCTTGCCGCTGGTGGGAGGAAGTCAATGAAAAAACTTAAATGTCGTTTTGCTCGCTGTTGAGATGGTTCTTACTAATTGCTCCTTACGACTGGTGCGGGGTAACAATAGAAAACAACCTTTTGACTTGTGAATGATAAGTGACTTTATTCTTAACTTATTATGAGTATTTATACTAATTTACATAAATGCAATTCATCAATAATTTAGTTTTGCGGGAAAAGAATTGTAATAGGATCGTGGATTATATTGCAACGAAAAGAAATAAACAATATATACATAAATGAAAGAAATGCAATGCAGGCAATAAAATACAATGCACATGCCAACTGGTGGTGTCGTTCATTAACTTGTTGGTCATTCACCTGCTGTTGTTTACTTAGTTTGTAGTGTAGAATTCGGTCGTTTGCATTTGTTGTCACAACAATCATCAAAAATGTAAACAAAGTTCTAGTCGGAACCGAAAATGTCCGACTAGAAAGAGACCGAAACCACTTCGTATTTTCAATAATTTAAACATACACACACACATACACACACAACTGCGATCGCGAAAAATCGATAAAAAATTTGCGCGACAAAGCGACAAGGCCACCAACCACCAACAACAACAACAACATGAACATACATATATCAAAAGCCGAATCGATAAACGAAATACCAAATTTTTCAACAATCATATAAGTAAATTTAGAACAAATCAATCAAAATCAATAAAAATAAAATCAAAATGAACTAAAAAAAAAAAACACTCATCAATTAATATGTGGGTCGGCACACATATTTTATCACAATAAGCCATCATCCATCCATTGGAATTTGAACCCTTTTCAAATTTATAGTGCGGGAAATTCGCATTTATTCCGCAATCAACACTAAAGCCAACTCAATAATTTCATTAACACGAATCACATTTCACATCTCATTAACTAATAAATAAATTTAATCAAAATTACACTACACAACAAAATTCGCGATTAAATTCGGCACAAGTACTAAGCATGTCGGCACCATGCCGACAAAATATCAAAAAGCCACCTATTGAGGAATAGATGCCAAACAAATAGCGTCGGTAAAGCAGTTTCGGTGTGCCAATAGGGTGTTTCGCATTATGATGAGATTATGTGTGAACTTCTGGAAGCGGGAGAATGTACGGAAATGTACTGAAAACCACATAAATAAACATTAAAATAAACAGAGCAAATACAGTCCACAAATATATACGTCAAAAGAATTGTAAACAAAAGCATAGAATCTATAAACTTAAATTAATGTTGTTACTATACACAAAGTCATATGACTAAATTCTTGTTAACAATTCGAAATACAAAGCAAAGTGGTTATAAAGTGAATTTTGGTATGTTTTTATTTTAGAATATCTTTCTCCCGGAAAATTTCTGAGTATTTTAACTTTTCAAACAAAGACAATTACAGGCTTGAAGGATTCTACTGGGGGCCAACCACCCCGGCTTGGATACACCGTTTCGAACGATGTGTGCTGCTCGAACGAGAAAAAGAATTTCAAAAAGAGTCAAAATTCAAAGCGCAAGAATCTTCAACAGGCTTGAAAGATTCTAAAAATTTCAAAAAAAGTTAAAATTTTAAAGCGTAAGAATCTTCAACAGGCTTGATAGATTCTACTGGGGGCCAACCACCCCGGCTTGAATACACCGTAGCGAACGAGAGAAAAAATTAACACGCGATAAAAAACGCAGACTCCTTCAAAGGGGAAGACAGTCTATTAAAATTTCCTATAAAACCAAAAAAACAGGCTGGGGAACACAACCAAATCGCGTTTATCGAAGTTGCTTATCGAAAAATGAAAAGTTAAACTACTGAGATGGAAAGATGAATATCTCAAGAACCGCTTCAACCAAAACGAAATATATATATACCGATATATATAAAAAAAAACGGAATGACGCGTTTGACGGTCAAAGTGCAACACAAAGAGACAAAAAATACAAAAAATTCTTTTTTTTGTTTAAATGTATCTACCTAAAATTGCCAATTAAAAAAAATTCTCACTCACCCTTTACAAATTTAGCTGAAACTTTTAGGTTGCTTCCTCGATGGCTGGTCAGGTCTAGTGATGATCCAAATGATGAATTTTGTTCCTTTGGCAGCGTGGGCAACGTGCCGGGTTGGCAGCGTGTGGCGTTTTTCGCCAACAAAATGGCCGAACAGCGTGGGCAGCGTGCCGGGTTCTTGTGCCTTTGGTAGATGCCGAGTTTTTTGTTGTTTTGGGCAGCGTGTGGCGTGTTGCAGCGTGAGCAGCGTGTTCAGCGTGTTGCAGCGTGAGTCGAGCGCTGGTCAGCGCGATGTGAAACGCAAAGCAGCGTGGTTTCGAGCGCAAAGCAGCGTGGCTAGGAGCGCAAAGCAGCGTGATGGATGTCGAGCGCTGGTTAGCGCGATGTGGAGCGCAAAGCAGCGTGGTTTCGAGCGCTGGTCAGCACACAATGTTACGCGCAAAGCAGCGTGGTGTCGAGCGAAAAGCAGCGTGGTGTGACTCGCAAAGCAGCGTGGCTAGGAGCGCAAAGCAGCGTGATGGATGTCGAGCGAAAAGCAGCGTGGTGTGACGCGCAAAGCAGCGTGGTGTGGAGCGCAAGCAGCGTGGTGTGACTCGCAAAGCAGCGTGATTTGACTCGCAAAGCAGCGTGGTCTCGAGCGCTGGTCAGCGCAATGTGGAGCGCAAAGCAGCGTGTCGATGGCGATTAATAATCCGGCTCGAAGGACCAAATGAACAACTGACCACACTTCTATTGATAATGCGACCACAGGATTATGCAACTCCCTATGCAAACCACTTTGCTTAATTCGTCAATTTGCTGCACGAAGACCAAATGACTGTGTGGCCACAATTCCCGATGAAAACCTTCCTTCTTTCAAGAAAACACACAATCTTTTATTTATTTTTTGTTAGATTGCACGTAGGATTTATTATGGTTTCTTTAGTTTTTTACAATTTTCGTTTGTTACGCCAGAAGGGCAAAAATATTATTTTGAAATTTTATTACAAAATGATGAAATGATGCTGATTGGTTGGCTGCTCAAACGATAATGACGTCGTCGCTATGCGACGAACCACTTACAAAAAAAATGTAGTAGATTATGCGAAAATTCTGTTCATGAAGTAATTAGTTCCAGAGGGCGAACCATGAATGGTGCCAACTCTAGTTTTTGATTACGCTGGGGAGTGGCAGTGTTCACACTAGATTCGTGTGAACACACTGCTTTAGTAACTACGTAATCAAGTCATTAGAAACAACTGCGAAATGAGTTGAACATTTTTCACCGCACGTAATGTAAAACATCCGCAAAAGTTTGTCATCTTCGTTGTTTGCCATTTTCTCCAACATTTCTTCTAAAAGTACAGGTTTCTTCATGTTAATGTTTTCATGTATGGTTCCATTCAGGTAGGCTGACGTTATGTCCATCTGGTATATGTTCATTTTGCTTTTTGCAGCGAGAGCGATCATTAGCCTCAATGAATTTAGTCTTGCGACAGGAGCAACAGTATCATGAAAATCTTCCCCGGGCTTTTGCGTGAAGCCCTTTGCCACAAGTCTTGCTTTTCGTCTTTCAAGTGATCCATCTGCATCCCATTTGTTGCGCCACACCATTTTACATCCAATTGTTCTTGAGTTTTCAGGTGTGTTAACGATAGTCCAAGTGTCATTTCTAATAAGGTTTCGAATCTCTTTGTAGATAGCGTCTTCCCAATCTTCTTTTTCGTCACCTGATAAAGCCGTCGCTAGTGGTATTTCAGAAACATTCATTGCAAATTGCTCCTCCTCGTTCGTCATATCTTGTTGGTCATGCGTTCTTTTGTAAAAACTCTCTACTTGGTTAATATGAACCTCTTTCTGAATTTTCTTGGGACTTCCAGTTTTTAGTTTAGATGGTTTTCCGGGTCCAAATTTTGGTTTTATTTTCTTTGTACGTCCTGGTTTTTCTATTTTTAACTTAGATGGTCTTCTGGTTCTTAATTTCATTTTTGAATAGTTTTCTTCAACACCAAGTTCTTCCGAATCGTTCTCATCTCTAAGATCTGAGTCGTTCACTTTCTCGAATGCACTCTTTATAGCTGGTTGGCTAGGATGTAAGGGAAAATCAGTGTAAGTTTTAGAATTGTCTATATGAAAACGTCCATTTATGGTATCTTTGGTAATAAAGTCCTCAAAATTCATTCAGGATTTCTCAATTCATCTAGGAACTTGACATCTCTTGATACATGTATCTTCTTCTGAGAAGGTACCCACACTCTGAATCCTTTTTGTGTCTCTGGATAACCAACAAAAACACCTTCTATGGCTCTATCATCAAATTTGCCTTTAGTGGGATTCTTATTCCAGATGTATACCTTGCTGCCAAATGGATGAAGATAATCTAATTTTGGCAATTTACCTGTCCACTTCTTGTATGGAATATCTCCATCCAAGCTTTAAGAGATGCAGCGATTTCGAATTTCTTTGGCAGCTGCAATAGCCTCAGCCCAAAAATTTGGTGGAAGACCTGGCTCCTTCAACATGCAACTGGCTGATTCGACTAGAGTTCTGTTCTTTCTCTCAGCGATGCCGTTTTGTTCCGGGGTATAAACTATTGTTAAACGACGTTGTATTCCAGATTCTTTCAAAAATGTGTCCATTTCTAAATTGCAGTATTCACTTCCGTTGTCCCATTGAAGTGGTCTGATCTTTTTTTTTTCCAGTTTGTGTCTCTGCAAAATTTTTAAATTCATTAAATTTTGAGAAAACTTCGTTGTTACTATGAATAAAATATGTCATGCAATATCTACTGAAGTCGTCTATAAATGTGACAAAATATCTTGAGCCACCCTTTGATTCGGTTCTCATTGTTCCACAAACGTCGCTATGTATAATGTCCAGCAATCCTTTTGACCGTTCTATTCGACTTTGAAATGGTGTACGTGTTAATTTTGCTACGATGCACGTTTCACATGTCTTAAAGTTGTCTGTCAACGGAGGATCAGACCTTTTCTTGGCATAATTAACATGTCATTGCTATTCAAATGAACAAGTTTTCTGTGCCAAAAGTTGGAGGTGTTTTCATCTTTTGTGGCCGATGCTAGCTTACTTTCCTGATTTTCCATACGAAGATAAAAAAAATCTCCATTTCGCTCTGCTTCTATTTTAATATTTCCTTTCTGGTCTTGAACAACAGCTTTATTTTTCGTTAAAATTACCTGATCACCTTTATCAAAAATGTTGGCTATAGAAATCAGATTCGTTTGCAGATCCGGAACATGAAGCGTATTATTGAGCTTCGCAGCAATGTTAGATCTACCATTCCAGGTTGATAAGGTCACGTCTCCTTTTGCTCTCACGCCCGATTAGTAGCCAGTTTTAGATTGGATTGCGTTGGTTGAATATTTCCTAACATGTCTTCATTATTGCAAAGATGTGAAGTACATCCACTGTCGAAGCACCATTTGTCTTCTGTATTTTCAGCACAAGAGAAAGCAAAATATGTTGCATCGCTGTGTTCTTTCTTCGAACTGAACCCCTTTTTCTTGTTTTGCTTGTTGTTTGTTCCTGTCTTTATCAAAATCTTCACCGAATTTATTCTTTGAAATACCTTCGAGTTCAAATACCTTCGAGTTCTAGCTTCATATTCTTCAGTGATTTTGATTTTAAGTGATTCAATGTCTTCGGACAATCTGTCCCGAGATTCAATGGCACATCTGAAATTTTCAAAAGATTCAGGAAGACTATATAACAACATTACCGCCAGCAAATCGTCATTTATTGTGACATCCATGTTTTGCAATCTATCGACTGTATCAAATAATTTGCATACCTAAATAATCCCTTAGATCATCTGCCTTAGTCGTCTTGTTTTGCGTCAATCTTTTCAGCAATGTTGCCTTGCGAGCAGGACCTTTTGAGGCATAAATTGATTCAAGTTTTAGCCATATTTCTCTTGAAGTGGAACATCCACGTATTTAGCTTAGCTCCCAAGGATTGATTGCCAGTATATGATCAGATTTCGCCTTTCTATCTTCAAGCATCCATGCGTTCAAAGCATGTTGGTTATTCGGATCGTCTTCCTTAACCTTAGGCTTCGGTTTTTCTCCGCTTACATAACCCCAGGATTCATTTTTTACCAGTACGGCTTCAATTTGTATTTTCCAGGTTTCATAATTCTGCTTTCATAGATTTTCGATTCGAATGGAATTCATTTCTTTTTCGACTCTGAAAAAGGATTCTTTAATTCAATGTTGAAACAGTTCAACTTATTGTTGGGAAGAATGGAAGTTGAATTTATTGATGTTAATCGTATTAAAGTTGAACAAAGAATGAAGAGAAAAAAATAAGTATATTATATTGTGTTCAAACAATCTGAACAAAAAAGCAAGGCAAACTTGATATTGTTTTGAACAGTATAAAGATGCGAAGTGTTTTATTCCAAACTAATGGAGTTCCATGTACTACAAGCAAGGGAGCGTCTCAATCTTTTGAAGGGTAAAACGTCCAGGAAAACTAGATCTATCGAAAGGATAGGATAAGCCTGTAAGTGGGTAGCCGGAAACCCGGACGCTACGGACTGGAATGAAATCCTCCAAAGCGAGCAAGGGATTGTCCAACACAATAACCAGCAATACAAGATCAACGCAAAACTCTTGGATATAACACAGGAGATAACAAGGAAGATAAACACCATCATTGCAAGATACGAAGACGGGATAAGCGATGTTATTTCTGGTAGATTCGAGCAAGATACTCTGGATGAGATCATGGTCATCAAGGGCGAAATAAATGAGATCGTTCGCGCCTGCCAAATGGCAAAGAGCGGTCTTATCAACACCAATCTTTTAGTCGCAACAGAAATCACCCAAGTTATTAACGAATTGGAGACATTACCGTATGTAAATGAGATCGAAGCTATCGAATACGGAACACCCTCAATCTTTACGAATGGTTCGATGTTGCTTTACGTTATCTCAATGCCCAAGGTTGGGAAAGAAGAATTTAACCTATTAATAACGAGGCCCTCTATAATCGAAGGGAAGCGGATAGATTTAAGGTATCAGAAGATGTTGGCGAACCATAGAATGACCTACGGAATTGAAGACAAATGTCTTGTAACCAACAACTCTACAGCCTGCGAAGACAAGGCGCTGGAACGCTTCCCCGAGGAAAGTTGTATCCCTAGCTGTTGAAGGGAGGACACACAACCTGTACCTTCGAAACTAGCAATGAAGAAGTTCTCGAGTTAATCAATGAGGACACTATTTTTGTTACCTCTATAAATAATCGAAGGGAAGCGGATAGATTTAAGGTATCAGAAGATGTTGGCGAACCATAGAATAATCTACGGAATTGAAGACAAATGTCTTGTAATCAACAACTCTACAGCGTGCGAAGACAAGGCGCTGGAACGCTTCCCCGAGGAAAGTTGTATCCCTAGACTGTTGAAGGGAGGACACACAACCTGTACCTTCGAAACTAGCAATGAAGAAGTTCTCGAGTTAATCAATGAGGACACTATTTTTGTTACCTCTATAATCGAAGGGAAGCGGATAGATTTAAGGTATCAGAAGATGTTGGCGAACCATAGAATGACCTACGGAATTGAAGACAAATGTCTTGTAATCAACAACTCTACAGCCTGCGAAGACAAGGCGCTGGAACGCTTCCCCGAGGAAAGTTGTATCCCTAGACTGTTGAAGGGAGGACACACAACCTGTACCTTCGAAAATAGCAATGAAGAAGTTCTCGAGTTAATCAATGAGGACACTATTTTTGTTACTTATTTCTATGGCGATTTAATTTCTAACAATGTTTCCAGACCTCTTATAGGTACCTATATTATACAGATCTACAACGAGACGTTCCAACTGAAAAACAGGATGTTTTCAAGTTCCTTGATGTCAACCATACAAGCACTTCCTCCGGCCCTGATGAATATAACCAGTCAGGACCACAAGATTGGACATGCGCAAACCTGTTCTCACTGACTTGGCACTTATTAGCTCAGTCAATAACTGGACATATGACAGCTTCCCATTGGTCAGTGCATGACCCGACAAACAGCCTGCACGCGCAAACACGAATAATGCAAGGTCAGCCATACCTGATGGGAACCAATGAGTGCTTGGTACTCAGGCAAGCGGTGGACAGTGGGTTCTGATTTGGACTTGTGTATGATCGGTATTCAAGATCGTGGTAATAAATCTATTATATCGTTTTAACTGTGTTGTTTCAATTGTAAGTCGAACTGTTGGGCCAACCCCTAGGTTGGCGTTAGCATTTTTTTTTTTTGTTTGGATTATCCTACAAAGTATAATTTAACTGGTCATTACCATGTCGAAAAGAAAAAACAAAAATTGGATTAACTATTTTGGCTTCGCATTGTTTTTTTTTTTTTTAAGTATACTGGAAATACTGTTCATCTAAATTTTGAAAAATTTCATGTTGCAATGAAAGTTTGTCAACTAACTCAAAGAATTCATTAAAATGATAACAACAATTACCTGAAAATTTTTTGTTTTCATTTCAAGATATATGCAGGTGCATGCATATAATATGAAGAAAAGTTTTGTGTTAAGTGCTGCGCCTCGCCGGCTTGCGCCGACTTCGCGCCAACCCCGCGCCGCCGATCCGATGCCGACTCCGCGCCGGCCGCGCGTCGCACCGGGCTGCCCCCCCCCCTTCACGGACGAAAAGTTTAACTCCTTAAATCGAATGCTCCTCAGAACATTTCTGTTTCTACCAAAAGTAAAAGCCTTTATAAACAATGATCGCAAAATATTCAACATAGAAAAAAAGTCGAATGCAACTGAGAAATAAAGTCGAACGCTATTTTCGACAAATTTAGTGCCACAATGTTTTTCGACCTTGTATCTCAGGATTGGTATATACAGTTTGATTATGAAAAACTTTAATGATAAAGCTTGAACGATCATGAAACAAACATTTTCGACCGTGCTACCCCATCGCGCTATCGCTTTCCTGTGTTAATAAGGACACATAAAAGGGTTATTGTTTTTTGATAGTTTGATCGTCCGATGCAACGCCCGTCTCTCGATGTTCGGTCGCGCGATGGCTGCCAATTAGGACATTGAGTTCGACCTTATTTCACGGGACCTATTTTTTGATTTTAGTGTTGCTAGCTGCCATTTATATTTTCATTTAACTTTTTCTCTCTGACTATTATTATTATAAGTATAATCTTTTAAAACTTATCTTACGTTATGTGTTGAGTGGACGTGTCTAAATGCACCATCGAGACCTTATAAGGATCATTTGAAGTTTATAAAAAAATCAACACGACCTTTTTGAGTAATAAAAAGCAAGTCATGTTACTCCTGTTTGTTTAAAACGAAACCATTTATGTATTTGTGGTGAATAAGGGATTGTCTACTGTCTGTCTTCTATGAGCTCATTGCAGTCGTTTTAGTTTGAGCTTGCGCGACAAAGTAATTAGCTTTGTCATTAAAATGTAAATTTGAAATAATTTTGTCTTAAATCATAGAAATCACATTTTTCAAGCTTCAATTTCTGAGAACAAATAAAATAAAATTACTTTAAATTTGCATTTCAATCCATCAATCATTTATGGTACCCGTGGCGTGTTGGTTAGCATGTTTGCCTGTTGATCCGGAGGTTCGCGATGTGAATTCCAACCGAGGCAAAAATGTTTTCCCACGGGTATCCCCTTTCGCTGGGAATTGGCAAGTCCCCAGTCAATGAATTCTTTGCCATGAAAAGCGTTTTCTCGATCGCCGCTCGAAACCCGCAGAAATGCAAATGCAAATGTGTTCAAATAAAACTAAAACATCTTAAAAACAGTGAAGTCTCCATATCAAACGACTGCAATTAGTTTGTTTTGGATTGACCAATAGGAAACCTTTTTCATCAGAAATGACGGTGGTTTCGTTAACAAACACGAATTACAGAACTTAAAACGATCCACACCGTGGGTGCATACAGACAGTTCAGGGTAGTGACGTGAGTGAAAATTATTAAAAATTTCTTATCTTTTTTCGTCTTCTAGAAAAATCCTCGTGATGCCAACAATTTTGATACTGAATTCACGAAGGAAGAACCTGTTTTGACACATGTGGCGAAAGACGTTGTGAGATGCATAAATCAAGAAGAATTTGCTGGATTTTCTTTCGTCAACCCTGATTTTGGACCAGAGAGAAAAGTTTTTTAATTTAATTATCATGTGAGACTTACAGCATGTATTTGTGCAACAGAAAAAAAAGTATAAAATGCGCACAATAAAAATTGTATTAATTTGAAGGACTTTTTCAATTCTGTTTGAATTTTTCCAACAAAGTACATTCATGTAATCTTGATTCTTATTTTTAATATTTTTTGCAATGATAAAGCTATAACTTTTAATGCTTGTACATTATTTTTGTAAAACCATCTTCAATTTCAGAATATCATAAAATAGTCCTAGAAAGTTGTCCATGTTTCTGTAACGCACCGCTGCTATCTTAAATATAAAATAATGTAGTGTTTTCTTTAAATAGTTACTTTTTCTGTTCCAATTTAGTTCAACACATATTTTTTAAAAGTAATTTATTGAAATAGTAATGATTCGTCAAGTCTTGTTCTAGGAAACCTTGCATATTCCCGAAATGAAAATCAGGGTGAATAAAGCGAGAATCCTTTTTATTCTTAATTCTTAAGAAGATTTAACCAATTTAAAATATCAGTCCGATCCGCTATCAAACGTGACAACACGCGCCGCACCAGTGAGTGTCCGAAAAATTCCATTTGTGCTTTTCCTCTACAATAATAAAAAAAAAAACCAATAAAAAAATTTTTTTCCACCCATATTCTCAAAACAATAAAACAATAATAATATAATTGATCTGCCGCGCTGCGAGATATAATATCAACTGTCGTGAAAAATAATTCAGTGCTGTGTGCCACCCAAATAAAAAAAAAAAAACACCAATAAACCAAACACTATAGTGCTTTCCTTTACCTGTATCGTCTCCTCCCCTACACCACTCTCGCAGTCACAGTGCCTGTGCCTGCACAAATTTTTTCTACTAGATCTCTTATCTTATCGAAGTGGTGTGTGGGGTGTGCAAACAATGAGGCGGTGAGTTTGCTAGCCGGATAATCAATCAACGGCGTTGATCCCGTTGGTTAACTAAAATCGGCCTGGCTGGCTGGGCATAACACTACTAGTAACTTATTTTTGGTTTTCCAATTAGATCTTCACTTGTTGATTGGACTTAGATTAAGCATCTGCGTTTGATACTTTGTTTTGTGTGTTTTTGTGAATCGTAATGTCGGGTAAGTTTAGAGTCGAGTTTAGCAACATTAGAGGGTTGCGATCGAATTTCTTTTCTGTGTACGCTCACACTGCAAAATACAGGCCAGCTGTTTTGGCATTGAGTGAAACTCAGGTGGGTGTTGATTCTGATTCATCCGAGTTTAACCTGCCTGAATATAGCTTAGTGCCATTATTCTTTTCTTCCCACGGCCTCGCCGTATATATTCGAAATGATATTGCTTACCAACTTCTACCACAAAGTTCTGAAGTTCTAATACGAACTTCAATTTCTTGTGGTTAAAATTCACCGTCCGTAAGCAAATCATTTATTATTGTTTTATCTATAGAAGCCCCAATTTAGATAGTAATTCAGCCTCTAACGAGTTGAATGCGCTATCTGACTCCATAATAAGAATTGTTTCCCTTTATCCTCACACTAAAATCGCAATTGCGGGCGATTTCAATGTACACAATCCTGGTTGGCTTCGACATTGAGTGAATAAAAATGTCTAGAATGCAAAGATCTCCACCTGTGACGCGCCAAAAAACTGAACCTATTGGTGTCGAGCCTCCCAAAGGGACATCGTCCGTGGGTGACAAAATTGTTGAGACAGTTGAACGAGAAATAAAAAAGCATTCGGAAAAAATGGTTGTGCAAATGAAAGATTTAAATAAAAAGTTAAAAGTGTAATTGGATAGCTTTATTCTGGAAATTAAAAACAACATTGAAAAAGTGAACAGTGAAATTTTTTCTCTTTGTGCAAGAGTTGACATAATTGAGAGTTCTATGACTCATCAACTTAAAGTGGAGACTGCCTCTCTTCGTAATAAAATTGATGCCATGGAAAGAAAAATCGTTGCAGCTGATGCTGTCCTTCTTGGCGTACCAAAAAGGGACAACGAGAATATCACAGAGTTGTTTGACACTCTATGTCGAAATGTTAAATGTCAACAATGGCCAAAATGCAAACAAATATTTTGAACGAAACCGCAAAGAGGATCACAAGATAGTGCAATCATAATTAAATTTCACTCGACTGCAGATAAAGTCAAGGTACTAAAGGCCACTCAAGACTTTTGCAAATCAACAAAAAAAGCACTCTGTTTGAACGACATAGGACTACTGGGAAGTATGAAGCCGATCCATCTAAACGAAAGCCTCACAACTCATAACAACAACATCTTTCGCAAAGCTCTCGCACTTAAACGAGGAAGAAAGCTTACCTCAGTTTTCACCAGAGGTGGGAGAGTTTATGTCACAACAACATCTACCGGAAGAGCTTTCGTGGTGGACTCGTCCGAAAGCTTGGACTCAGCAACATTTCATGAAGCAGCACAGTCAAGCGCAAGTTTAACTAACAATATTATTTCTGATTCAACTTAAAATAATCTAATTTAAAATTTTATCTTTCTCTGTAATCTAATCTTCTAAATCATCTTAATCTTTTCAACTACTTTTTCATACAAATTTAAATTTTTTTATTATTTCCTCTTTAATCATTGTGATAATTCTCAGTCAAATCAAATTTTATTTTTTTTTGCACACAAACATGAACTCTCAGAGCAGTGCTATGAACTACAACCTGCGTCTACGTACTATGTTGAATATTTTTTGTAAACAAAGAAAAGGGTTTAATATTTGTCATATAAATGCACAAAGCTTGCATAGGAAAATTGATGAATTTCGTGGATTGTTTGTTGGGTCATGTGTTGACAAAGTTTGTGTCTCTGAAACATGGTTTCGTGAAGACATCGACGATGTTCATTATTCTTTAAAGGGCTACAATCTAATGCGTGCAGACCGAAATCGCACTGGGGGAGGTGGTGTAGCGCTTTATATAAAAACAGGAATATACAGTTCATTTGTCACTAGATCAACAACAGACAGCTTGATTGAATATCTATTTGTTGACATCCGGGCAGCCGGAAGACATTGTCTTTTAGGTGTTACTTATAGGCCAAATAATAGTGTTGACTTAACGCCCCTCTACACCATTGTTGGTATCCATTCCGTCTCATATGCAGATGTAATCATTTGTGGAGATCTGAACTGTGACATCTTAAATCGAAATACCTCGTATTCATTTATTGAAAATATGAACACCCTAGGTCTTTTACCGGTAAATACCACCGCTCCTACACACTTCACCAACACATCAAATACATTGCTTGACGTGTTCCTTGTAAGCGATCGCAAAAATGTTTTATTCTACGACCAGTTGTCCGCTCCAATGTTCTCAAGACATGATTTGATTTTTGCGACATTTAATATGTCAACCATGCCTCCCAAATCGTTCACCTTTAGAGATTATAGAAACATTGATGCGACTCGCCTGGAGGAGGATATACAGCAAATTGAGTGGCAGCAAGCCTATTTTATGCCGGATCCTGATATGCAAGTTCAGTTTCTACAAAATCATATTGTCAATCTCTTTAACAATCATGTCCCAATTAAGACCAAGAGAAGCAAATACAATTTGAATAAATGGTGCACTAGTGAAATAATATCACTCATGAACAGGCGCGATGCAGAATACAAGAGGTGGAAACGTTTTAGACTTCCAGAAATATATGAGTCCTTTAAAATCTTGCGTAGAGAAGTTAATTCAAAAGTAAACCAAGCCAAACGATCTTACTATTCGGAACGTCTAAGTATGAACCAGAATTCTACGTCAATATGGAAAAACTTAAAAGATATACCGTGAGTATCAAAAGTCAGTAAACAGCCATATGATTTCTAAATTTTAATAAAATGTAAGCAATTAAATAAACAAAAATTACATTCGAATTATGAAAAACAAAGGCTTTATTTAATAGCAATAAATTAAAACAAAAATGAACATTCCAAATAAATATAAAGCATTTCTTTTTCCTAATAGAAACTAAACACACCCTATTTAACGCATCAAAAGTAAGTAAACATCATGCAGGCTCCTATTGTCTAAGATTAATCAGTTAAATTTACTGTTATATTCTTTCATATGTAAAACGTTGGAGATAAGCTCTTCCATTAACATCACTTGCGAGTGTAAGCTGGTTGTGTTTAAAGCCTTTATAGGAGTGTTATTTAATTGTTTTACAATGAGAAGAGAAATTTCTTTGGAAACACGGAAAATTATAGTGGATTTGCGAAAAAAAGGAAAATCGTTTCGGGATATTGGAAAAATTGTAAACAGGAACCATGTTTCAGTGAAAAAAATTATTGATAAATTTGAAAGATTCAAAACATTGAAAAATTTTAAACGTACAGGTCGCCCAAAAAAATTAAACGAAAGGGAAGAAAGGCGAATTGTGTCTGAAGTGAAAAAAAATCCCAGTTCCAGTGCCGTCAAAATCGCCGAAAATGTATCAATATCATCCGAAAAAACAGTTAGTGCGAGTACTGTACGGCGAACATTGCACAAATTCGGCTTACATGGTAGAAGTGCCAGAAAAAAACCAATAATATCTAAAGTGAATAAAAAAAAAACGGTTAAATTTTGCAAAGAAATATAAAAATAAAGATATTTCATTTTGGAAAAATATATTATTTACAGACGAAAGTAAATTTGAAATTTTTAAAATGACACAAATAAAAAAATTTGGAGAAAAAAAAACAAAGAATTCAGTGAACAAAATATAAGAGGCACAGTGAAACATGGTGGAGGTTCGGTGATGGTGTGGGGATGTATGGCGGCATCAGGAGTCAGGAATCTTGTCTTCATTGAAAGTACAATGAAGAAGGAAGACTACCTTGACATCCTAAGGAATAACCTGCAACCGAGCGTAAACAAATTAGGTATGCTTAGCAGTTGGATCTTTCAGCAAGACAATGATCCTAAGCATACCTCGCGGCTTGTTAAAGAGTGGTTGCTGTATAGGACTCCAAAACAACTTGATCATCCTCCACAATCACCGGACCTCAACCCCATAGAACATTTATGGGATCATTTGGACCGGCAAATACGGAAAAGGACCATAAAAAGCAAAGATGACTTAAAAAAGGCCTTAATTGAAGAATGGTCCCAAATACCTTCCGATGTTACCAATAACCTGGTAATATCTATGCCCCGCCGACTTAAAGAAGTTATAAAGTCTAAAGGTGGTCAAACAAAATACTAAATTTTTTTAAATAATATTATTTTAATAGACTTTGTTATGTGTTTACTTACTTTTGACGTATAAAAAATAAGGAAAATGTAGTTTTTATATGAAAAGAAATGAATAAGTTTTATTTAAAGTTTTTTCTTTTGTTTTAATTTATTGCTAATGAATAAAGCTTTTTTTGTGTATTATTGGAATCCAATTTTTGTTTACTTTTTGGTTTAAATTCTATATAACTCTAGAAATCATGTGGATGTTTACTCACTTTTGACACTCACTGTAGGTGTAGGACGTAAGAAAGAACCAATTCTCGTAGACGTTGATCCTGATCAACTCAATAACCACTTCCTGAACCACCCAATAATATCTTCCACCACGATATCGCCACAATTAGATGGCTTAGCGTACTTGGGTACTAGCGAATTTCAGTTTTCAATAGTAAATGAAGCTGATGTATTAAGTGCTATCCTCAGAATAAGTTCCAAAGCAGTTGGAGAAGATGAAATTGACCCCGTCTTTGTTAAAGCAATTCTACCAAATATTTTACCTCTTCTAACACACATATTCAATACCGTGCTAACAACATCTGTTTTTCCCTCATTGTGGAAATTTGCAAAAGTTATACCGTTCGTTAAAAAATCGGGATCCATAAATTCACCCACAGAATACAGACCAATTTCAATTCTTCCTTTTTTATCTAAAGTGATGAAAAAACTAATGCATCAGCAAGTACTCTGCCATCTTAGAAACACAGACTTCATTTCTACTAGTCAATCCGGTTTCCGCAAAAACCATAGTTGCACAACAGCACTACTGAAAGTATCGGATGATATCCGCCTGGCTATTGATGATGACTATGTTACATTTCTGGCCTTACTAGATTTCTCAAAGGCTTTTGATACGGTTAACCACAACCTTCTCCTTCAAAAGCTAAGAGCTCTCTGTGGTTTTTCATCTTCTGCTCAAAGCTTAATAAAATCATACCTTTCGAATAGAAAGCAACGTGTGGAAGTACTGAACAAAAAATCCAGTTATGCATTCACATCTGTAGGAGTTCCACAAGGATCAATATTAGGCCCTCTTTTGTTCCTAATTTTTATAAATGATCTACCATCTGTAGTTAGGTACTCATCGGTACGAATGTATGCTGACGATATTCAAGTTTACCTTAGTAACCAAAGTGGAATGCGAGAAGACACAGTGTATCGCTTAAACGAGGATTTGAAAGAGATTGTTCTATGGGCGAAAAGAAACTGTTTACGGCTAAACCCCACAAAATCTAACTGTTTAGTAATATATAAAACCAAGCTTGATTTAAATGATGTCCCTCTAGTTTACCTCGGAGACTCAGTTTTGAACTTCATCGAAAAAAGCAAAAATCTGGGCATTTGGTTCAATAGAAAGCTAACCTGGGATACACATATCCAATCGGTTATTGGGAAGGTGTATGGGTGTTTAAGAAATCTCTCAATGTCACAGCGCTTTACTCCCCTGCATACAAAGATAATGTTAGTCAAGACTTGTATTTTGCCTATACTTACCTTCGGTTGTCAAATTTTTGTAGCATACAATGCTGACTGCAGAAGAAAGCTTGAAGTAATATTTAATAACATAGTTCGCTATGTATTTAATCTAAAGCGATACGACCACGTCTCATCGTATGTTAAAAAGATACTGGGATGCACGCTACACAGTTACCTTAATTTTTGCTCATTAAGTTTTTTTAATAAAATCATGCAAAGCAAACAACCCACGTATTTATATAATAAAATATCTTTTCCCAATTCAAATCGTTCTTGTTCCATTATTCAACCCCGTTTTACATGTCTAACTTCCGAACGTCAGTTTTTTGTTCACGCTACTCGCTCTTGGAATTCGTTGCCTCTTGGTTTAAGAAAGATGTGCACTAACAAAAAATTTGATGAGTATCTTTTCAAATATTTGGCTGATAGTTAGTTTTAAAATAATATTTATTATTGTTCCTTTTAATTTGTCATTTTCCGTTTTTCTATTTTATTGTTAAATTTTAATATTACATTTCATACATGTTTTCGTAATTTTTGTTAAAATAACTTTTACTAAATTAAGATTGTTGCAATCTCTTGTAAAAGATTTATTGAAATAAATTAAATACTAAATACTAAAATACAAAAGGCTATGTTTTTGCTTGACCAAAAAGTAAGGCAAAAAATACTGTTGTGTCCAAAAGTAAGCAAAACTTTTGGTCTTTTGTTTTTTTTAGAACGTTAAGAACTAGACCACGTCATCGGTCCCAACGCTCGTTTTCAATGACTCTCCGTATGTCAGTTTCATCGATAAAGCCAATTTGCTGGCATCTCAATTTGCCGCTAACTCGACACTTCCTGATAGCACATTGGCCCCACCTGAGCTTGAGAAAGTAAATTCTGCTATGAAGCAGATATTCTTTCGAACTCGCTCGGTAGCGAGAGTCCTCAAAGATCTCAACATACATAAATCCGCTGGTCCAGATGGTATCCCCGCAGTTATTCTGAAGAGGTGTTCTTCTACGCTGGCAAAACCACTGCATAAACTTTTCCATCTTTCCTTTCTGCTTGGATTTTTCCGAGCAGAAAGCAGATGCAAAACTGCATTTGTCCAGCCGGTCCCTAAAAAAGGCGAACCTTCCTCCCCTTCCAATTACCGTCCAATTGCACTTGCGTCCCTTCTTTCCAAGGTCATGGAAACGTTGATAAATTGTCAACTTATGAAACATCTTGAAGAACTAAAGCTTCTTAATAACCGACAGTACGGCTTTCGTAGCAAACGGTCCACTGGTTATTTGATGGCTTATCTCACCGAAAAGTGGAACCAATCCTTACATTGTTTTGGAGAAAGTTAGATAATTGCGCTTGATATTTCTAAAGCATTTGATAGAGTTTGTCATCAGGCTCTTTTATCGAAAATGCGTGCTTTTTGTATCGATGAGTCTCTTCTTCGTTGGATTAGAAACTACCTTTCCGACCGTTCAATACAAGTTGTGTTGGATGGCTTCAAGTCTGATACCCACTTCATAAATGCTGGTGTGCCCCAGGGCTCCGTTTTGTCTCCGACGCTCTTCCTCATTTTCATCAATGATCTCTTGTCTGAAACTTCTAATCCGCTTAACTGCTTTGCTGACGACTCGACCCTCAGCTTTTCATATTCGTTTCCAAATTCACGTCCCTGCTCTTCGGATGTGGAACTAGAACGGTTGCGTATGTTAAGCTCATTGAATTCTGACCTTGACAGCACTGTTACATGTGGACATAAAAACCGAGTAGAATTCAATGCTTCGAAAACTCAATGCTGTCTCTTCCTCTCTTGTGGTTGAAGCTTAACATTCCCCCATTGCCATTATCCATGAATGGAAGTCGCCAAAAACGCTGCTAAATGCTTAGGCTTCTTGAGGTGATGCAGGAAATTCTTCACCCTTTCTGATCTGGCTACATTTTAGAAGGCCTTCATCCGCCCAAAATTGGAGTATAACTCCCATATCTGGTCAGGTGCTTCTCAAACATCTTTGCGCCTACTTGATAGGATACAAAATAGAGCGTTTAAATTGATAGGAGATAGTTCAATCGTAGAATCGTTTGGTTCTCTTGAACATCGTCGAAACGTTTAATTTGTAATATTTAAAAAAAATCACGACCAACACTAAATCAATTTTAGTAAGTATGTAAAGAAAATGTAATTTCTTTAATTTAATTGATCACCCTGTAAACCCGCCAAGTGTCAACATGATAAACTACAAACGTCAAACATGATGGACACACTTCAAAACCGATTCTACTTATCTTAAACATGTGGAAAAATTATTGTCAAGCTAAGAATCGCTAAAACCATTAAAAGTTGGAATCGATACCATAATTTATAAACATTAAATGTTGTTTTTCTAATTACCAGGTGATATTCTATTGTAAATTATTTAAAGTAAGATTTTGAAAATAATAAACAAAAAATTTCTAATTACCAGAAAAACTCAGATTTGTTTAAAATTATTGGTTCATCTCTCCCAATCAAGAAATAACCTTATAAAACGACACTATTGGTTATATATAAAAAAGAAATGGACAAATTGCGGTTCAAATTCATTGTTTTGGGGTCATCAGATGGAAAATCGAACATCATTTGCATAACCTCAATTGAAACCCCTGACGAACGTCTTTTTGATGTCCCTGATGAATCAAAACCCGTGAGTAAACATACTTCCATAATAAGTTCAAACGTATTTGCAAAAATTCACTAAAAAAAAGACACCAACTACGGAATTTATGGATACCACTGAGTGATGAAATGAGAAAAAGCTATTTAGATGAAGGTGACAATCTACAATTTAATGATCAGTACCTATGTAGAAGAGACTATTGAGGAGAAACAGCTTGCACATGCGTCAACTGGTACAGGAAATAATGAACCAAAGCCTAAAAATCTAACAAAACTAGCTGAAAAGTTTTTGATAGAAAAGTTTTCTCACAAAATATCTAACGCTGAACAGTGGATAGAGGAATTTGAGAAAGAATGTGAAAGGTTTGAGATTCTACGAGACGAAAAGAAGGTAGAAACCTTAAAACACTTGCTCGAAAAACAATGTATGGACTGGTATGGCAGTATGTTGATAAAGCTCACTGTAAGCTCAACTTGGATTCTTTGGAAAAAAGCTTTTTGTGAAACATATGAAAACAGAGGTTAGTCCAAAGTGACATATGCTTTCTCATTTAAATTTCAAGTTGGATCAATGCTTGAATATGCAACAAAAAAAGAAAGATTTATTATTAGAAGTCAACAAGTCAATTGACGACCAAACAATGATAAACCTTATTGTAATGGGCCTACCAGATATATTCTCGATAAAATTGATAAGGATTCAATAAAATCAACAAATTCTTTTCTACACTTTATATTAACTCTGTTTTTTGGTCTATACCTCTGCGCATCTCAGATAGACACAAAACAGCATTTGTAACTCAAGAAGGGCATTTTCAGTGAACATGTTTACCATTAGGCCTAAAAACAGCGCCGGCTATCTTCCAGAGAATATTAAGCAACATAATTAGGAAACACAAACTCACAGATTGCACTGTAAACTACATAGATGACATATTGATATTTTCGAAATCTTTCTCGGAACATATTCAACATTTGACGCAGCTTTTTGAAGCTATGAAAATCGAAGGCTTCAGGTTAAAATTTTCGAAATGCACATTTGCAGCGGACTCCGTAAAATACTTGGATCACATAATTGAAAATAATTCCATAAAACCCTTGAAAGACAATTTGATTTCAATCCTAAACTTCCCAACGCCAAAAACACAAAAAAATGTTAGACAATTCCTGGGAAAAATTAATTTTTACCATAAATATGTTGAAAATATAGCAATAAAACTAGACCCACTCCACGCCCTCGTAAGAAAAGGACGAGAATTTATTTGGACAAGCGATTGCCAAAAATCATTCGATGAAATGAAAAATATATTATGCTCTCAACCGGTACTTACAATTTATGATCCAAAGCTGCCTATAAATATTTACACCGATGCGAGTTTGCAAGGAGTTGGAGCTATACTCAAACAACCGCAAAATAATAAAGAAGAAAAGCCTGTAGCTTACTTCTCAAAAAAATTAAATGAGGTACAGAAAAGGAAAAAAGCCATATACCTGGAATGCCTTGCAATTAAGGACATTTACATTTACCAATAGGTAGAAAATTCACGGTTTTTTCGGATCACAAACCCTTAGAGAACATGAATATAAAATCAAGCACTGGTGAGGATCTAGGAGATTTAACATACTACTTGTCACAGTATGATTTTGAGGTATATAGAATATATATAATTCTCAGGAAAATTGAACTTGGAAGCTGACTCCTTAAGCAGAAACCCAGTTTTAGAACCCAGTGTAAACAAAGACGAACAACTATAAGTAGTAAATTTAATCAAGCTGGAAGAGATATTAAAAGACCAAGAAAATAATGAAAGCATACAAAACAAGAAAAAAAGCTAGTGTCCAAATTAAACATCTACCACAAAAAAGTAAAGAAAAGAGAAAAAATCATATTATCGGAAGACTTCAGTATAAAATTAATAAGAGATATTCAAAAGCACTACTGCCATATAGGCATAAACCAAATGATGAAAAAAATAAGCCAATGGTATACAGCCAAAAATTTAACAAAAAATATTATTAACCACTGTCACAGCTGTGAAATCTGCATAAAGAATAAATCCAGGGGACAAAAGAAATTTGGTCTAATGTCACACTTAGGTCCGGCAACAAAACCTTTTGAAATAATGTCGATAGACACAATAGGAGGTTTTGGAGGATCTAGATCCACAAAAAAATATCTTCACCTGCTAACAGATCACTTTACGAGAAAAGCTTACATTCTTACGTCAAAAACGCAAATGGCTAACGACTTCATTAAACTTGTTAAAAACGTGCAAAAAGACAACGAGATCGGTTTAATCTTGACAGATCAATATCCAGGGATTAATTCAAAGGAATTCAAAAAATTTTTGCAGGACCAAAATATACAACTTGTTTTCACAGCCGTAAATTGTCCTTTCTCTAATGGATTGAATGAAAGGTAAAACCAAACTCTAGTCAATAAAATCAGATGCAAAATCAACGAAAGAGATACAAAAAGTTAACCTGGACAACGGTAGCACAGATGTGCACACAAAAATACAATGAAACTGAACACTCTGTGACAGGACTTGCACCTTCGTACCTGATGGATGGCACAGATTTTAGTATACTGCCAAGTGAACTTAGCCACACAAACTCCGAGCAGAATTGGGAACAAGACTAAAAAATTGCCCTGGAAAATACCATAAAGTCACACAACTATAACAAACGGATTTATGATAAAAACCGAGCTCATTTTGAGTTAAACATAGGTGACATGGGATTTTTGGAAAATGGTAACAAATTGAATAAAAAAAAGCTTGAAGAATTAAAAATTGGACCATATAAAATCATGGAAAAGCTATCAAACTCAATTTACAGAATTAGCATTGATCGTAGGAAATCAGAATCAAACCTTTTCCATGTTTTATAGCTGATTCCAGCTCCATAACTTATTAGAGAGGATAAGAAGAGATTTGTAACAAAAGTTAACTCTGTTGATATAAACTTACATATATAATTTCTCCTCCGTAGGGGGGGGATGTAAAGAAAATGTAATTTCTTTAATTTAATTGATCACCCTGTAAACCCGCCAAGTGTCAACATGATAAACTACAAACGTCAAACATGATGGACACACTTCAAAACCGATTCTACTTATCTTAAACACGTGGAAAAAACATTGTCAAATTAAGAATCGCTAAAACCATTAAAAGTTGGAATCGATACCATAATTTATAAACATTAAATGTCGTTTTTCTAATTACCAGGTGATATTCTATTGTAAATTATTTAAAGTAAGATTTTGAAAATAATAAACAAAAAATTTCTAATTACCAGAAAAACTCAGATTTGTTTAAAATTATTGGTTCATATCTCCCAATCAAGAAATAACCTTATAAGTATTTAGTGTTTTTTTTGTTGTTATATTCTTACAGTCTTTATGAAAATATAATAACAATAAATAGAATATTATTCTTAAGCGTACGAGTATTGTTGCATCGAAGTATAAACAGATAACTCTAATGAATAAGTTACAGAACGACTAGACGAAAAGATGATGTCACTTAGAAAATCTGTCTTACAACAAACAGCTGCTCTCTCTTTCTTTTTCGTCCGCTTTCTGACCATGGTGCTGCTACATCTACTCCCTCTACAGAGACGATGTCACGATTGCTAATATTTTTGAAGCAGACCCTTTTTTGATTTGAGCATCCAGCTGATGGTATTACTGATTGACGCTGATGCTGATTATGGCATTAATCTTGCAATTCTGTAGACTTAGTGAAGTAGCTGGCTGGGTTCTTGATGTCTTGTAAGATTGTGCTGTTGATGTTGACTAGTTTCATTGTTTGTGTTTTCATCGGGTGAACTGATTTGTGGTGGTGTTTCTTCTTGAGCTATAAATGCAAGCATGAGGCGCTCGACTGAAATGTTAACATTTTTGCTGTGCATCCTAATAGTAAAAAGACGGTCAGATAATCTTTCGACTACCTCGAATGGTCCAGTGTAAGGGGGCGCCAGAGGTTTTCTTACTGCATCTGTTCTAAGCAAAACATGTGAGCATTGGTACAAATCCTTGATTATAATGTGTGTTGTGATGTGCTGATGGAACAGGTCTTATAATTCGCATGTGCTTACGAAGCTTTTCCACAAATATTTGTGGTTTTACTGGCAAGTCTTCGTTCGTGAAAAATTCATTTGGAAGTCTGATTGGAGTTCCATAAAGGGAATCAGCTGCTGATGCCTTCAAATCCTCTTTATAACACGTTCTGAGCCCAAGAAGTACTGTCGGAAGAAGGTCTGTCCATGGCATTGTTGAGTGACACATCAATGCTGCTTTGAAGGATCTAAACCAACAACGTTCGATCATTCCATTAGCTTGTGGATGATATGCTGTCGTTTGCGTACGTTTGGTTCTTGTCAAGTTGGCCAATACTTTAAAAATAGCTGACTCAAATTGTTCTCCCTGGTCAGTGGTGATTGACAACCAAATCTTGCAATCAAATGGGCCCAGAATGCAGAGGCGTTAGTGTCGGAAGTCATATCTCGCAGTGGAATGGCTTCTGGCCATCTCGAGAATCATTTTTCATTTTTTTTTTTTCATTTTGAATCCATTTTTTATCCATTTTCACTTACAACTACTTGCATGCTAACAAAAATTTGTAAAATTAGCTTATATAATATCTTGACTAACTTACTGACCCTAATCAGGTACTATAAATTAAACAATATCTTAATTCTAATGCCTTTCGGCCTAAGGATAACTTATTAAGTTACAACTTATAGATATGGTTAAGACTAAGAAAAATTGAAAAACGTAGTTTTCTAGTTTTTTGTATTTTGTTTTTGATTTTTTTTGTTTGCCACTGTGTCTACCCCCTATCCTTAGACTTTCACACTAAACCTGTGTAAGTCAGCCATTGGCGACTGACTGTCATCATCAATAATAATTTGTTGCTCGGACAACCACCAGAACATATCTGACATTTAAACAACGTCACGACGATCGCGATCTGAGACCGCCCTACTAAACCGGAGGAGCTCTTCAACTTCTCCGCGTCGCGGATGTAAAGGAGCCGTCGTTCTACGGACTTACGGCAGACGTGGTAGATTAACGGAACCGCCAAACGATTCTGTCCTGAATCAAACCTATCATGTCAAAATAGAAAGCCTCCAATGAAACGTGTGCTCTCCATATATTCTATGTTCGGCTAGTAATCCCCAAATATCAGGCCATAGCAGTGTGACCCCGAGTCAGTTTTATCATGAAGTTGTCGATTCTGTTTGTTTAAGCCTCGTTGTAAAGGACCCCATTAGGATAATATCTTCTGTACTCCGACTCTGGTGTTCTGTGCAATCCAAGACGGGTACGCAGACACTGTCTCTCAAACACCCGAATCTTTTTCATCTGAGACGCTGTAACATTGAACCACACAGGGCACCCATAGACAATCATTGGCCGTAGGAGGGCCATGTAGCAAATCACTTTCACTCTGCTATCAAGTTGACTGCTGTGAAACAGTCGCCTTGTCAGAGCAAAAGCTCCTCTAGCCCTGGCCAGAGCCGCATCCATATATTTGTTATAATATAGATACTGATCTAGCCAGATGCCGAAGTACTTGACTACTACTTTGCTTGGCAGTGGGTGGCCATGTAGATCAACGATCACCAGCTTGCGCCAGTTCTTTCTCGTATCCCATGAAGCCCGAGCCAAGGGGGTCCTAAACACAATTTTTTCCGATTTCTGAAAGTTGATTTTCAACTTCCAGTCATCGCAATATTGCTGAATCTTATCGAAGTCACTTTGCAAGAGACTTCTGATGTCTTCGATCTTTGGACCTGTTCTGTACGCAATGAGGTCGTTGGCGTACGCTATAGCATGGTGAAGGGAACCAATTAGATCGCCGCCGCCGGTGAAAATGCTAAACAAAAAAGCAAATTCACCGCTCCCTGTTGCAGACCGTTCTGTACTTTAAAAGTTCTTACTTACTTAGGCGGGCATTACAGCTCGGGGTGAACCATGGCCTTAACCAACATCCTTCTGTAACGACTTCGATTTTGAGCGAGCTCTCTCCAGTTTTGCACTCCAAGTCGGTTGAGGTCTTCATCCACTTGATTGCGCCACCTAAGACGAGGTCTTCCCCTTCCGCAATTTCCCTGCAATGTGCTTTCGAACACCCGACTAGCCGGAGCGCTTGGGTCCATCCGCTCTACATGGCCCAACCATCGTAGCCTCGCGATGCGTACTCTTCTGGCTATGCCCATGTCGCGGTACAGCTCGTTGTTGTATCTTCTTCTACACACATTGTCTTCGCATACGGGACCAAAAATCATTCGGAGAATTTTTCTTTCGAAACGACCAAGAGCTTCCTCATCCGCTTTCGATAAGGTCCATGCTTCCGCGCAGTAAAACAGGACTGGGATGGTTAAGGTCTTATACAAGGCTACCTTGGATTTTCTGTAGAGGTTTTTATTTCTCAATTGCCGTCTTAACCCAATGAAGCAACGGTTGGCAAGAGTTATTCTCCATTTGATCTCCGCACTGATGTTCTTGTCCGTGTCTACAGCGGATCCTAGGTAGACGAAGTCCTGTACTACCTCGAAGTTATGTCTGTCTATTGTGACGTTTTGTAGATATCGTTATACTGATCGTAAGCAGCCCTTGTTCGTTGTTGCATAAGCATTTGTCGTGCTTTTTGTTTGGCTGCATTTGCCTGCCTGCATTCTTCATCGAACCATGGGTTTCGTTTTGGTGCCGAGTGAAACCCAGAACCTCAGAGGCAGCGGTTCTGATGGCTTCTTGGTATTGCTGCCACTGGTCTTCAATGCTTAATGCAGGCGGCATGGATAATTGAAGGGACACTCGATTGGAAAAGGCATTGGCAATCTCTTGCGATTGTAGCTTTCCGACGTCATATCTCTTCACAGCGTTATTTCATGCTGGTCGTGAAAAAGATATCCTCATTCGTACCTTGGCTACAACAAGGTAAAGGTCCGAGTCAAAGTTTGCCCCTCGGAAAGTTCGGACATCTAACACACTGGAAGAGTGCCTTGCGTCGATCGCAACAAGGTCAATTTGGTTGACGGTTAATTGATCTGGGGATCGCCATGTACCTTTATGAATTTTGAGATGTGGGAAGCGTGAACTACTTCCAACAAGATTTAGCCCCGCAGCAAAATCGATTAGCCTCAATCCGTTTTCGGACGTTTTGTCGTGGAGGCTATGCTTACCGATTGTGTTTCCAAAGATGTCCTCCTTCCCTAGTTTTTCGTTGAAATCGCCAAGAACGATTTTCACGGCGTGTGTAGGGCACTGCTCATATGTTTCTTCGAGGAGCTCGTAGAAACAATCCTTGGAATCGTCTTCTTTCTCTTCTGTGGGGGCTTGGGCGCATATAAGGCTAATGTTGGCGAATTTAGCCCTGATGCGGATGGTCATTATACGCTCATTGACTGGATTTTGGCTAATCACCTTGTCACTGGGTCTTCCTCTAACGACAAATCCGCACACGAATAGGCGCTGTTTCTGTTGTCTGTAGCAGTCGCCATAGTAGATGTCACAGTTTTTCATCTTCTTTATGCCCGGTCCACTCCATCGCACTTCTTGGATGGCGGTTATGTCTGCTTTGCAGCAGTCCAGGGCGTCCGCTAATTCTCCAGCTGCACGTAGTCCGTTAAGAGATCTTACGTTCCACGTGCAGATCCGGAGGTCATTGTCCTTTTTTCGTTTGCAATCATTATCGTTATCCGAGGCTGTTTGTTGTTTCGGAACAATTTTTTTTCCGTGGTTGGGTAGTTATCCCCACGCAAAACCCCAACCTGGAGGGCCAGGTCCTTTCGAATACCTTCGGGCACAAAGGGCTGGAATATCCAGTGTCAGTACCCTGCTGCAGGTGTGTGAGTGCTGTTGTTGGCTCACCAGGAGCTCATCCGCCACCATCTCTACTTCAATACCCTGTCCTAGTATTGAAAGACCCTTAAAGACCTTTAAACCAAATATGTTGGAGTAGCTCCTTCAGGGGTTTCTGCTTTTTTGACTGCTGAAGTCCACCGTTGATTCTGTAATTCGAATATATCCGCTGGGACATATACACGAGAGCTCTCGTAGACCACTGAGATTCGTGCAGTCAGTCATTGTTCGCAGAGCAATTATAGTGTTGATCGATCACAATTCTTTTGTTCCGGACACCTTTGTCAACACTCGCACTTACTAGTTTAGTAGGTCAGCTCTGGACGGAGCATTCCAGGTCCCAGTGGATACCGCTTGGAGGTAAAGTTGCAACATCTGGGCGCCGCCAAGTTGGCAGCAGTCAGAGCCTACCCGAATAGTACAATGCCGAAAGTTCTAAAAGTTCTGGTAGAAGTTATATTGCAACTTTTAACAACAATCCTTCTACCATGAAGCATGTCATTCAGAATATAAAGCAGTGGTTTACTCATGCCATACCTGATCTGATCAGCTTATAGAAAAGACCGTCTAACCAAACGGTATCGAATGCCTTCTCCAAATCAACCAGACATGCACCCGTACACTGCTTTTTAGCTTTGTTCCATTGAATATCAGATACTAGATAGATAGATAGATACATTTTATTTCATAAAAAATTCAAAATATACAATAATAAAAATATAGAGACACTCAAAGAATTATATGAAATATTAGTGACATTTGATATTTTGTATACATTAGTATAAAAATAGTGTTAAATGCCACTTCAAATGGCGTAATAGTACATACATGTTTATATGTGGGTGGGGTGACCCTTAACATATTCAAACAAAAAGAAAAGAACATTCTTATTTTTTATTTTTTAAATTTAAAATATCACAAAGGATTCAATAACAAAACTAGAAAAGTTATTTTAGCACATCTTGATGTTAACTCAACTCAATATATAAGTCTAATATAATAAACTCTTTATCACACCATAATATCATTTAGAAACGATTCAATACTTAAAAAATCGAAGTTAAATAGCCAATATTTGACTCGTTTTATAAACAGTCCAGAAACTGATAATTCTCTGATTGCCTGGGGAAGCATATTAAAAAGACGGTAAGAAAATATAGAAGAAGAATTACGAAAAGCAGTGGTGCGGAAATTAGGTATCGATACAATATTCTGAGAATTTCCACGAAGGCTGTAATTTGAAATTAACCTAAAGTTCAGATTTCCTGACCTCATGAAAAATGTCTTCAGAACCTTGAAGCAATACAAATGCCTAATAGGAAGAATTTGCAAACTGCGAAATAGTTCAAAGCTGTGGTAACGACGATTTCTTCTACTAATTATTCTGACTATACACTTCTGGAGAATGAGCAGTGGTTGAATCTTATTTCTGTAAGCTCCTCCCCAGCATTCAATCCCGTAATGTAACTTGGAATGAAAGATGCCATAGTAAATTGTAGTAAGAAGCTTAGAAGAACAAACGTTACGTAAATAAAAGAAATTCCTGACCGTCCAATTGAAATATTTTCTTAAAGACTCCGTATGATATGAGAAGTTCATTCGCGAATCAATCCAAAGACCCAAATATTTAAATTCACTTACATTGTCAATCTTAAAACATTTGTTGTGGCAGCTTGAATCGTTACAGAAGGTAGAAGCTAAGCGCATATAGATGAACAAGTGCAATTAGTTAACTTAAAACGCTGGCACTCAGGTGCATGGTAGAAGATATCAGTTGTATATAAATTTGATGATGAAAAACTGAAGAACATTATTTTAGTTTTAGGGCTTATATCCAATTTGTGTGTCTGAAAACCAATTTCTTAGCAATTCAAGATCCCAGTTTATGTCAGCAACAAGATCTAAGACACTATTTGTGCCGTAAGTACACCCAATGTCATCAGCAAAAGCAGTAAGACTGCTTTTAAAATTCAAACCAAACAATGAATTTATGTATATCAAAAACAGAATCGGTCCTAGTACAGATCCTTGAGGAACTCCTAGATTAATGAACCTAAGGCTACTCCTAGTGCCGTCTATTTTTACACTTTGAGATCTGTTTCGAAGATAAGACTCAAACCAGTCAAGCATAAAGCCTCGAAAACCAGCATTTTCCAGTTTTTTTAGTAAGATTTTGTGATTGACCATGTCAAAGGCTTTAGTTATGTCAATAAACAAACCACACGTTATTTTTCTTCCATCTAAATTTGCAAAAATCTGAGAGCAGAATTGTAGAAGTGCATCTTCTGTTGATTTACCTTTTCGAAACCCAAACTGAATTGGACTGAAGAAATTTATTTTATTTAAATAGCTTACTATCCTATCTTTTACAATTTTTTCAAAAACCTTGCTAATTGTTGGTAGAAGAGAGATAGGCCGATAATTGCATAGATCATAAGTTGCTCCCTTTTTATAAAGAGGCATAACGTCTGCACACTTAAGTTCTTCCGGGAAGACTCCTGTGAAAATGCTCTTGTTGAATAAAACTGCCAAAACATCTGCTAAATACCATGAAATATTTTTTAATGTGTTATTTGATATCTCATCTACACCACAGGCGTTTGAGTTTTTTAAATTACCAATGGCTTTTATAATTTCCAATGATGTAATTGGCTCAAAAGCAAAACTATTCCTTTGCATTGAATTTGAAAAGTTAGAGCTAGAGCAAATAGTGCAAGTTCTTTCAGTAACAACAGACTTTGAAAAACTACTGAAAGAAGTAAAATAATCATTAAATGCTTCAGCAATCAAGATGGACCCAGAAATTTCACTATCATCAACAATATTCCGCAACACGGTTGGTTTTTTCATAATCGTTACTTTATTGAGAATATTGTTAACAACCTGCCACTCACTTTTTAAATTTCCATTTGCTGAATTGAATTTCGTTCTATAATAGTTATCACGACAAGCTGGAATTTCTTTCTTTAGCTGAAGACTAAGGCGCTTATATTTATTTTTAAAATGTTGGTTTGACGGATTTCGAATGCATTTGACTCTCAATTTATTAGTCCCTAGTAATCCACGGTTTTAGTTTCTCATCTGATTTTCTCAAGCTTTGTATAAAAGAACAGTTGTCTATGTGCTTTTTCAATGTTTTGAAGAACACAGAATAAGCTCTAGCAGTATCATTATCTGCTGAGACCTCTTCCCAGAATTCGTAAAGAAGACTATTCCTTAACTTATCAAAATTAAATTTTTTGATTGAAGAAGAAACAGGAGAAGGATTGGAAATGTTTGTTTTATTAGAGTTAACCAAAAGTACTGTCATTGCGTGATCAGTAATGTTCAAATCAATAACACCTTTTTCATAATTACGAAAAAAGTTGGAAAAGCGTGCATAGATATGATCTAAGCAAGTACCTGACGTTAACCTAGTTGGCTCGTTTATAAGACAGTCTAGGCCATAAGATGCCAGCAAGGTCATGTAGGTACTCACCGTTTCATTTATTTCTAATATATTTATGTTTATATCACCTACAATTATAAGACTTTTCGCCTTCTCTCTATGTAAAACAAAAGAAAATTCTTCAATAAGTGCAGAAATAGAGTAAAAATGCAGCCTATAAACACAGTAAAAAACAAACGATTCCTGTCTAACTTTAAAAGAAACTTTAAAGATGTCAGCACATTTACATTCAACTTCACAAAACTCGCAATCAGAAAATTCTTCCTTAACAAAACATCCAACACCTCCTGCTGCATAATTTTCATTAGTTTTGGCAAAATAATTGAACCCAGGCAAATAGTAATCACTTTTTTCAAAGCCATAAATCCAAATCTCAGAAATGAAAACAACATCTGGAGTGCTTTCAAACGAATCAAGATGGGTGGTAAGAGCTGCAAAGTTTTCTCGTAGACTTCTAATATTTTGGTGAACAATAAAAAGCTTATCATTACAATAACTATCACTACTAAAAATATTATAAAATTCTGTGCTATTTGGACTGGAGGAGGAAAAGTCATCAATATCATCACTTTCACTTTCGATATTCATTTGGAGAAAGTAAACAAAGTTGAATGCAAAATGCACTAAATAAGTGCAAGATCACTGAAAGATCGAATTGAAATAACTTTTTCGCCCTCTGTCCTTCTCATAAGTATTTGATTATTGCTAAACCATAAATATTTATAATTCTGTCTCTTTTTTGCTTCTTTAGCTTGCATAAATAATGCCTGTGTAAATTTAGTGAGTACATCATTAAGGGGCTCGGCTAGTTTCTCGAGCTCAAATGGAGGTGATTTTTTGAAGGCGTGTAAAAAAAAAACTATAGCTTCAAATGTTCTGTAATTTTAAGAATTTATTATTCATATATTCATGTAAATTGTCGCGAAATTTTGAGTTAAAACATTGAAATCCAAGAGAGATATGGACCATTTCTTGAACTTCTTGAAATTAGAAGACGTTAATTTGCCGCATTTTTATGAATTTTTCGGGTACTTGTAACAAGAAAATAAAAACATGGCGTTAAAGAAGACCCTTTTTCCCATACAGCCATCTATAATTATAGTGAAGAATTGAAAACTGACAAAATGGCAGCAATTTAAAAAAAAAAGTCCAAATTTCGCCAAAAAAATCGTCTTTCGATGGCTGCCAAAATTACAATTTTCATCCGATCGTAAAAGTTGTTGATGGCTGTATGTAAAAACATATGGAGAGTATGCAGTTAAAATTTCAAGACGATTCGTCAACATTTGCGTGAGTTACAGCTGCGGCAAATTTGAAAAATGCAGTTTTGAGAAAAACGCGTTTAAAGTTTTCAGAGCAGGAGTTCTAGCGCCCGAGATGCTTCTCTTCTATACTCTGCCATTTCAAAAATATCCAAGATATCATTCCAATATTTTAGGACATCATTTGTGAGATATTTACCTATCGAAAAATGAAAAAAAAAATCGATTTTTTGAAAATGAGAAACTAGCTGAGCCCCTTAATGTAAATAGCACTCACTTTGCCTTTACTATCACTTCCACTGCTCTCACTGCTACCGCTACCTCCGCTACCGCTACCACCGCTACCAGTGCCACTGCTATTCGATGAGCTGAGTCGATTTTTGTTTTTTCTCTTCGCACTCATTATTCGCTGCTTTGTTGTGACATCAAAGAATTTGACACAGATGATCGATTTGGTTGCAGAAGAATTCACACCGTTGATTGATTTTTTTGGATGAACTCTTTTCACATAACATCTTTTTATTTCTTCATTAGGGATATCCAAAGAAAGAGAGTTGGAGAAAATTTGCTGTGCTTTTATCAGAGCATTATCATCATTTACATTCGGTACACCGACAATCTCAATGCACTTTTTTAAATGTTGTTGCTGTTGCCAGTTTAATTTATTCTCTAGTGCTTCGATCTTAGATTTCAATTCAACGTTTTCTGACCGCAATTCATTGACCAATTGCAAGTAATGGTCGAATTTTTTATCCATCTCCAAAATCCTTGAATAGACCATTTGTAGAGTGCAATCCTTTCCACTGATGTCTTCGCTTAGCTCGACTGACCCTGATGTTGTAGTTGAAGGGTTCATCCCATTCCTGGTGTTGTTGGCTACAGATGTATCATCATCACGTTGAGCAGACAGCACAGGTGCAGACACTTGAAATGATTTTCGTCTAGATTGACAATTACTGCATCGAAAAGAATTTCCACTTGATTGATAAAAATCATAATCTTGTTGCCTGATTTTTACGCATGCAAAATGAAAATATGATTTGCAGTCTGAACAAGATATTTTTTGATTTGAAGCTCTATCAATTCTTTGTGAACACTTTGGACAGTTCATCTTGATTGTAAATAATTAGAATCTAATGTGATGCGCACCCCACGACACTCCAGTAGAGATTGAGTAAATTTTACGGTAAATTTTCCCGTAACAAAAACCATTCTTACATTTAGTTGTTTACATTTCGATATCCCTCTCTTTTCCTCAAACCCTTCCCTATCATTTCTTCGTCCCATCATTTCTCCGTTGTTTGCTCTTAGCAATGTGATCGAAACATAGCTTTGAGCAAATGACAAAATAGGTGCATGTCGTAATCAGCGGATGAGCTGAACTGATGCCGGCGTTTGGTGTGTTGAGCCAGATGCCCCTGGAGACTCGCACACCATTTTCTTACATTGAATGTTATGCCTCGTCGCTAAGAAACATCATCATTCTCATACATCATCATTCACAAACATTAACATTGACATCATGATCTTCAGTTACACATACCTACATGCACAAACTTATAACATCATCCACCCATTATCATCATTCACGTATATCACCTTTACACTCATCATCGTTCACACCTCATTACACACAGTACATAAAGCAGGATATCACACACACAACACTATACACATACATACACATATCACCGATGAGAACAATTGAAATGGCACGTGTGAAAGCCATACTTCGTTATGAGACACACTGTGCAGCGTAGTGCTGCAAGTGTAAACATCCTAAATTTAATTTTGTAAAATCGAATTATAAGAATGAAACGTTAATAGTTTTCCTTTTCCCCATATCTGCGCAAAGATCCACCGAATAGGGTAAAGTAGTTCATTTTGGTTTTAGTAGCTTTTCCTCCTTTCTTCAATTTTCGAAAAGTTGTAACACACGGAATTTTATCCTTTCCCTGACTCAGTAGAATATATAGTAGAGTAACTGGGAAAATGCCCAGAAGTATTATTTTCAACTTTCAGGAACTTTCATTTTTCTCGACATGTTTTATGGGAGGGGTCTGATCTCGACTAATGAGCTGGATAAGTTTTGGGAACAAACCCCCAACAACTTTTTCAGTTCAATGTGACCGAAAACCTCGAGACACGATTGGCCGATTGTATGAATGTGTGGGTGAATTTGAAAGTCGAGAAAGGACAAATTGACAAGATCAACCTCTTCTTGGTTGACCTAGTTAACGACAAGTGGTTTTTGATCAGAGATTTTGAGATTAGAGAAAAATAAAAGTTTGTTAGAAAGTTGAAGATAATTTTGAGACTAGTTTTGTTAAAATTGATAGTAAAGTTTTTTGGAAAAAGTTTAGAGTCAGTGAAAGGAGTGAAAATTGAAATGGAGAAGAAATCGTCAGACGGACGAAAATTAAGAAAATTGCGAACATAGAAGGAGGAAGGAATAGCTAGGTTAGGTTAGGTAAAATGGGCTGACGGTTGATCTTATTTCCGTCACACCTAGATCAATGTAGACCCATTGTGATACCCTGGCGTATTGTAACGTCCTAGAAACCTATGATTTTTGTCTGTTCAGTATTTAACCATTTTGTGGCCTTGGTGAAGTTTAACAGGCTGCTTTTTGGAGCGTCTGATAATTCTTCTAGTTCATTTAAAAAGTAATTTCCTAGAAATTTTTTCCTAGTATGGCAGAGTGCTGGGCATTGACAAAGGAAGTGACTTGTGTCTTCGTGTTCATCTTCGTCATTGCATCCTCTGCATAGGTCATCGGTGCAAAGACCCATTTTCTTTTTGTGATAACCTAGTAGGTTATGTCCAGTTATGATACTGATAAGCATTCGCAATGAAGGTCTATTCAATGATAGCAGCTTTCCAGATTCTTTCTTATCATATTTCGGCCATAGTTTCCTGGAAGTAACACAGGAGTCTAGGCATTCCCATCTTTCATTGGATTTTCGCATTATTTTGTTACCAATGATCTGTTTCATTTCACAGGGTGGAATCCTGATTGATTTATCAATGAGAGAAGGGTCAAGTGTTGATCCTTTTCTCGCTAGTTCGTCCACTTTTTCGTTTCCCGGTATACCACTATGACCAGGAACCCAGCAGAGTCTAACGTTATGCTGCGTGCCAAGAACCCTTAGCTATCTTCACGACAGCAAGAAACAAGCTTTGATTTGACAAGAGTGGCAGAAATCGCTTTTATTGCTGCTTGGCTTTCAATGAAAAAAGTAATATCAGCATGTGATAGCGCCATCATGGACACCTGTTTTGCAGCGTTTGTAACTGCCAAGATCTCGGCTTGGAAGAAGCTGCTGTGATTTGGAAGTGTGAATGAACTGGCAAGTTTTAGGCTTTCTGAGAAGAAACCTGCCCCTGTTCCAACTTCCATTTTTGAACCGTCGGTATAGATTGATATAGACGTCTCGTTCAAGTAAGGTTTGTCATTCTCCCAATCCTGTCTATTGGGGAAGCTAGTTGTGAAGGATTTTTTAAAGTCCAGGTATGGAGTTATGTAATCCGTGTAGATGTTGTTTTCTGTGTATCGCGATAAGATCTGTGCGTGTCCTGTTTGGCTGGTTTTCCAGACATTACACTGGTTTAGTCTAAGTGCACTGTTTGCTGCCACTTCTTGAACATAGAGATCAAGAGGTGTGAGATTGAGGATTACTTCGAAGCTCGCGGTTGGTGTAGTTCTCATTGCACCAGTTACGCAAATACAGGCTGATCTTTGTACTTTGGTTAGGGTTTTTAAATGCGTGGATTTTTCCAGCGCCTTCCACCAGACCAAATTGCCATAAGAAAGGATAGGTCTTACAATGGCAGTATACATCCACAGTATGATTTTGGGATTTGGTTCCCAGTTTTTGCCAAAAATCCTGTTACACGAATACAGTGCTATCATAGATTTTTTGTATCTTGTATATTGGGACCCCAATTTAGTTTTTTGTCTAAGATCACTCCCAGGTATCTGGCTTGATCTGAGATCTTAAGGGGGGTCTTATTTAGTCTTGGTAGCTCAAAAGTAGGTTTTTTCTTCTATTTGTAAAGAGTACCACCTCTGTTTTGAGGGGGTTAACTGCAAGGCCGCATCTTTTTGTCCAAGCGCTTACCTTGGTTAGTGTATAATTCAATTGTGCGCTAATAGTGGAAGGGAATTTCCCTGTTGTCAGAAGAGCTAAATCATCGGCATAGGCAACCACTTTCACGCCGTCATGCTTGAGAGCTACGAGGATCTCATTCATGACCAGGATCCAGAGCAGGGGTGAGAGAATACCTCCTTGTGAGGTTCCTCGTGACACATACTTTTTCAAGCTTGCACCTCCCAGTTCGCTGTGGATCTGACGTTTTGTTAGCATGCACATGATCCAATTTGTGATTGTTTCTTCTACTTCTAGATCATTTAGGGCCTTCTCAACTGCACTGTTTTGTACATTTTTGAAGGCTCCTTCAATGTCCAGGAAAGCTGCCAGTGTGTATTCTTTATCTAGCAGCGTTTTTTCTATGGTTCTTACTACACAGTGAAGTGCTGTTTCCACACTTCGTCCTTTTGTGTAGGCATGTTGAAAGGTAGATAATACTTCCGGTTTCAGGAAGCTACGGATGTGTAAATCAAGTAGCCTTTCAAAAGTTTTCAGTATAAAAGAGGTCAGACTTATATGTCTGAAGTCTTTTGCTTCTATATGGCTGGGTTTGCCGGCTTTCGGTATGAAAACGACTTTAACTTCCCGCCATATTTTGGGAATGTAGCCCCATATGAGGCTTTTTTCAAAAATGTTCTTTAGATGTGGGATGACTTTCCTGCTGCTTTTTTGCAGCATCATAGGGAAAATGCCATCGTGACCCGGAGATTTAAAAGGTGAAAAGGAGTTGATAGCCCATTCCAACTTCTCTTCCGTTACGATATCTGCCGGGATTTCGTGTCTAGAAAACCTAGTGTTTTCTATTTCACTGTTCTCTATAGGGCTGCATCAAGGGAAGTGCAAATCAAACAGATGTTCCAGACTCTCGACCAGGGATTCAGTCCAGTGGTTATCCGCTTTTCTCAGAGAACCAAGTGGTATGGTCTCCTTGGAGGGGATTTTCCGTAGTCTGGCCGATTTGTTCGTACACTCAATTTCACTGCAAAAATTTCTCCATGAGCAGCGTTTTGCTCGTTGAGTTTCATTTTTGAATTTCCTTTGGCTGGATTTGTAATGTTCCCAGTCATTTTCGGAGCTGGTCCGTTTGGCAGCATTGAAAAGTCTTCTAGTTTCTTTCTTAATGCTGCTCAGCTCGTTATTCCACCAAATTGGTTTTTTGTTCTTTTTTACCGTTGTGATCAGAGGACAGCTTTTATCCAGGGCATTTCTCAGAATCCTTGTGAGTTCTGCAGTCAACTTATCAAGGCTTTGCTGTTCAAGGTTCCTATTTGTATTAAGGGAATCTATGTTATCGTCCACCTCCCTACTAAAGGTAGCCCAATCTGTAGGTACGTCTATTATTACGAAATGGTTTGATTGGGCGATCTGTAGTGGGAATGATAAAATTTATCAGACGATGGTCTGAGAAAGCGATTTCTTCTAGTACTTTCCACTGCTCTACTGGACAAGTATCCGAGTTATTTGTGAGGGTAATGTCAAGTACTTCTTTACGGTTTTTTGTAACAAAGGTAGGTGTGTTACCTCTATTGGTAACCAAAAGATTGTTTCTTAAAATAAATTCAAATAAGAGTTCCCCCCTAGAATTTTTGTCGGTGCTTCCCCATTGCACATGGTGTGCGTTGGCGTCGCAGCCCATAATAATATCTAGTCTACTCTTACTTGTGTATTCTACCAGTTGGTTAGTGATATCCGCTGGTGGTCCTTCAATTCCATCATGTGGCATGTAGATGGAAGCCAAAATTAGTGATGGGAGTCCTACGCGTTCCATCTTTACTGCGGTCTGGTCTATTGTGCTATAAGTAGTTAGAAGAAAGAGATTTAACTGTTTTCCAGCTACTATGCATGTTCTATGGTTACTGTCTGGGCTGACAAAATTGGATTTGTACAGCGTGAGTTCTTTGGAGTGTAGGCCCTTAATTTTTCCTCTTGCGACCCAAGGTTCTTGTTTAAGGGCTACATCAATTTGTCTACTCTCCATGATTTAGACCAGGTTGGCGGAGGCGGCTTTACTATGTTGGAGATTTATTTGTATTACCTTCAAATCCATGACATATTTTGTTTTTTATACAACGCCTTACTAACCTGTTTTTTGATTCTAGCTATCAGCTTGAGCTTGCATCGGGTAATGCCAACGCGAACTTTAAGGCTGACTCGTCTTAGAAGTGGTATGGAGTTGTGGTTCAATCTCACAATCACTTCAGTGCCTGTCTCCGTTTTCTCCACCTTCATGATCTTCAATTGGTCGCTCAGAAGTTCGGCATTTAATGAAAGGATGTACCTTTCCAGCCGATCGTGGGGAATAGCGGGGCCTCTGACCAACAGTTTACCTATTGGTCGGATTAGATCTTTTATCTCACTGGCAGTCACAAGCCATAAATCGGCATTCTGCCATGGAGCTGCCGTCTTTTTCACCAATTCCTGGAGCCATTGAAGGGGCCATTCATTCTCGCAGTTCATCATCTTGAAACCATGGACGGTAGTGAGGTCCCCGAAGAGTGGCGGTTGCCTACTCTTAACGATCGCCTCATTTACCTCTTTCAGGATTCTTAGCTCAAGTAACTGCCATTCGTCTTCACTCAGTTTGCGGTTGGGTTTCCCAAAGTCGGCGATAGCGACCTGGTGGCTTTTAGCAGGGACTGAGGAGGTCTTCATCCTCTTAGATATCCTGTTGGGTGAGGAGTTATTTGGAGAGGAGCTGGCATTTCTTGCTCTTTTTGAGCAGCTCGGCATACTGGTGTTGACAAGGGGCAGGGAGGCCACCTCACCAGTTCCAGTATTTGCTCCACAAGGAATAGCTGCAAATAGAAAAGATAAGTAGAGTGTTATAGTTTTTTTGTGAATCTTTAAAGAAAAGTTTTTCGGTTGATCTTTGCCACCGCAACTTCTCAAAAATTGTGAGACACGCGACCCTTTTTAATTCCATTTTAATTGTTCTTTCGGGAAAGAACAATTAAAGTTTCAATCTTCCGGTTATTTTCATTTGTTTGCCTTTCTAAACGGTTCCTGTAACCGTCTACGATTGTAACTTTATAATTGAAAAGACTTGGGTTTTTAGTCCGACTTTTGTACGGTTTTCCTAACACGCAAACACAATAAATAGCTTTAAATCCCTTCTGGGAATTTAATTGCATTGTTTGCTTATTCTTTTTTTTTTTTTTTTTGCATTTCAGAGACTAAGTAGTACTGAGCTTAGAACAAGCTCATATGTACACACTTATATACGCTCTTCATCATGAATGCAAGTGTTAGTAGTTAGTTATTATAACACCAACACCAGCACATAGAGAACGTAAGGATAGTAAAAATAAAAAAAAATAAAAACATTATAGTAAAAATTTCAAATATAAATTACATAGATTACAAAATTATCTTAAATAAAGTACACTAATTAAAACAAACAAGACATACAAAATGTGATACAATTTACAATTAATAACATAAACTAAAAACTATTGAAAAATGCAAACATGCAAGCATACAAACTAAACTTAAGAAAGTGGAGCACTGGTTCTCAACAAATTTTTTAAACTGGATTTACTTAAGTTAAAATCAATTAAACATGAGTTAAGATTAAATAGTCTACCCATACGAGTCAATGGCTCATTCATGCCATAATTCGTTCTATGGTAAGGGCAGTATATTAAAACTAAGTTGCGCAGGTGGTAAGAACCGCCTTGAAAGTTGAATTCAACACAAGAAAGTAACTCAGGTGCATCGATATGTCCGGTGATAAGTTGATGAAAAAACACCAGATCGTTAATGGTACGCCTTTGAGAAAGAAGTTGCATATGTAATAATTGGATTCTATGCTCATATGGTGGTAAATCGTAAGGGTTTTCCCACGGAAGCCCTTTAAGAGCGAATCTTATGAATTTATGTTGTACTGATTCAATTCTTGAGTTGTGTATTTCATAAAAAGGGGACCACACTTGAGAAGCATACTCTAGATGAGGTCGTACTAAACAATTGTATAGAGCAAGGGTAACATACGGGTCTTTAAACTCTTTTGACCATCTTTTCATAAAACCAAGCATACTATTGGCTTTACTAACGATGTAATTGATATGTTGAGTAAAGTCCATATTAAAACTAAAATATACGCCAAGATCCTTAAAAATTTTCACTTGACTCAAAATAATATTGGAAATAGAATAACTTGGGTTGCTAGGCTCCTTCTTTTTAGAGAACGTCATGCTTTGGCATTTGTTGGGGTTAAGGTTGAGCCCATTTTTAAAGCACCAAACTGCAAAATGATTAACATCGGATTGGAGATGAGAGCGATCAAGCGAACCAGTTATCTTTTTAAAAATTTTCATATCATCAGCAAATATTAATATTTCACTGAAGGAAATGCAAGACACAACATCATTGATAGCTAAAATAAATAGAAGAGGTCCTAGATGACTTCCCTGAGGTACACCTGAGCCAGCATTAAAAGGGTTGGAAAGGATATTACGAAACTTTACTTGGTAAGATCTCATAGACAGATAAGAAAGTACCCAATCGGTGAACACAGGTGGGAAGCCAATAGCCTTTAGTTTGAACAGTATAATATTGTGTGAAAGTTGATCGAAAGCTTTAGAAAAATCCGTGTAGATGCAATCGAGCTCATTACCATTTTCTAGTGCTAAAGAACATTTTTGAAGAAAGCATAGCAGGTTTGTGACAGTCGATCTATTTTTGACGAAACCGTGTTGCTGTGTGCAAATAACGTTTTTTACACTGAAAGCCAGCTGTTCACATACTAGTTTTTCAAATAGTTTAGGAATGCTAGAAAGTTTGGCAATGGGTCTATAGTTTTTTATATCACATTTATCCCCTTTTTTAAAAACTGGAGTGATAAAAGATCTTTTCCAAAGTAAAGGAAATTTACTGGATTTCAAAGAAAGTAAGAACATATATTGTAAAGGAAACGCTAAGCATGACCTACATTTTTTTAGTACAATTGGAGGAATGCCATCCGGCCCGGAAGAAAAATCGTCATTTAAGGTTTCAAGACTCCAAAAAAGTTTATCAATTTCAATAACAATGTTATTAAAACATACTTGATTACAGTTGCTTAGATATCTGAAGAAATCAGTATCAATGTCAACAGTAGTATCACAAAATGAGCTGCGAAACTGGTCAGCAAATGCATTACAAATATCAGAGATGCTCTCATAAGAACAGTTCTCATACACAAAACTAGCTGGATAACCATCTGATTTTTTCTTTGAGTTAACAAACTGCCAGAAGGTTTTTGGATCCTTTTTAAATGAGTATCCCATTCGGTCAATGAAATTTGAATAAAGATTTTTAGAAAGTGTCTTAAATTCTTCAAAAAGAAAAACGTAAGACTCATAGTCGGAAACGGAATGAGTTTTAATATAAGTGTTCCAAGCTTTATTTCTTTTATTTCTTAAAACTTTTAACTCTTTAGTATACCATGGATGGTTGGGTTCAGAATTTTTAAAAATTTTTTTAGGAATTGATTTTTCTATACATCTATAGAGAATCAAATAAAAGCTGCTAACAGCTTCGTCAATATTGGTAAAAACTGATATGTTTTCGATACCAGACATAATTAATTCACCACAGAGCAAATCGAAATCAGCTTTGCGGTAGTCAAACACATAGGAACAATCATGAGAGTTACTATTAGTGTGGATCTCGCCACTCAAGTCAAGAAAAATATTCAGAGGTGGGTGGTAGTCATCTATGTTAGTTTCATCAAGGCTAGGATCAGTAATTCCGAAACTAGATTCAATAACAACGGTACTAACAGAGTCTGAAGAGAAGACCAAATCGAGAATTCGATTTTTAGAGTTTTTGATACAGCTTACTTGCCGTAAGTCGGTTGATGTTAAATTATCCAACAACATTAGTTCCTGTTGAGGTGAAGTCAAAGATGGCTTGAAATAGGTTTCATCCGAAGATGGTAACCATTGAATAAAGGGTAAATTAAAGTCACCTAAGAATAATACATAATTTTCAAAGCACAGTAATTCATTATCATAGTCTAAAACTAACGTTAATTCTTTATATGTTGAGGCAGAGCTCTTTGGTGGAATATATGTATTTATAATATAAACGATTCTAGATTTGATTGAGACTTTGACACATAATACATTTACAGTTAATTCAAATGGGAAAGTTATAAGAGAGGACATATACTTGCTACGAACAGCAGTAAGTACGCCACCTCCAACTTCCGATTTATTATTATAGGTACGATCATTTCTATATACTAAGTACTCATGGTCAAATAATTCAGAATCTAAAAAGGTGGAGTTAAGCCAAGTTTCCGTCAGAGCAAAAATGTCATGAGAGAATGCTTGAGAGTTGTTATAAAGATTGGCAGTTTTACTGCGAAGCCCTCTTACATTTTGGTAGAAGAGGGAGATACTTTCAAGTTTTTTGATCCCTTATTGTCGTTACTTTTGGTATGACGAGCTGAAAATTCTTTAATAAGAGTATCAGGCGGCCAAATCTGAGGGTTACAAATAGCGTCAAAAAGCGTTGGAGAAACAATAATCTTAAAAGAAGCCACATAGTTGTTAGGCTTACTTATTTTATTACACCTAACAAACGAATCGTTTGTGATGCATTTATTAGTTTTGAGGTGGAAAATTACATCTTCTGGAGTAGTATCTGATTTGAGACGAGATATGAATATGGTCTTCGGCTTGGGCACTGATTCCACAAACCGTGGGGGTCTATCATGATCAGATATTACACTAGCCACATTGTTCGAAATCATAGGGGCGACAGATTCGATTGGATTAGGTGAGTTTGGAGAGCTTAAAGTCACTATATCAGTCGTGTTTGAATTATTAGACTCAATTGGATTAGGCTGAACAGAAGAGCTTAAGGTGAGTATTTCATTCATATTTGAGTTAAGAGATGTAGCTACATTACTTCGCAAACCACTTCTTTTCGTACCAACACTTACAGAGGGCACGCTGTCCTGTTTTCTTTTCAAACCCTTACTTGATTTTACAGGTTGGTAGGAAGCAGAAGGAATAGGAGGAAGTTGAAGGTCTAAGTCATCAGTAGAGGTAGAAATATCTACCGAGTACTGGGCGCTAGAGAAAGAGTTGACATTAGCAACTGCTATATTAAAACAACTCGAAATTTCATTAATGCCCTTTGATATTTTTGTTATATCATTTTTAAATGATTCCAACTTAAATGCCAATTGGGAAAGAGAAATTTTTCTACAGTTGCTGCAGTACCAAAAAGCAATTTTCGATGCAGTAACTTTTTCAATGAAAGCACTCGTAGAACCAACACATTTTGCATGGAATGCTTTGCCACATGGGCCGAAGCAGGCAAAAAGGGGGTTGTTGTTGGAGCTATCAATGCACTTTTCTGCTGCGCAATTAATTTTCTAATTAAAAAAGTTTTAAATAAATCAAAATTAAAACAGCAGAAATTTAAAAAAGAATAGAAGAAAAAAAAAAAATTTACGGGAAGTACCGGATTTGAACCTGTGTTAATCGGATTCAAAGTCAATGGTCTTAGCACCTGCGCTAAAGAATATCTTAAAATTGAATGTGTAAAATTAAAATTAAACAAAATTTAAATTTAATGAATAGAGAAGGTAAACGTGTAAATTGTGATGTGAAGAACTAATAAAAATATTAAAGAGAGAAAACACTCAAGAGCAATTTTTTTTTTTTTTTTTAGTTAGTGGATAATACTCAGAAAGTTAGTGGTAAACAACGATCTAAGAGAGATTGAGTTTGGAAAATGTAGGTATGTAATTACAACATGCAATGGCTTACCAAGAATAAATTCACAAACAAATTCACGAACAGCATAAATTCTATACACACAACACTATACAATGAATTATTAGTAAGAAAGTATAATGAATGTTACTAAAGTAAGCAATTAAATCTTCTTACTATTTCAGAACTAATTCGTGGTTTGGAAGTTTCACCTCAAAATTTCCTGGCGCCCACTTTTCTTAGTACACCCGGTACTGAGAAATAATACATTTTAGTTCGTCTTTTAATACTTAATAAATCCTCTTTGCGGATGATATAGTGATCCTAGCACAGTCACCCCAAACGCTACAATTGATGATCAACCGACTACAAGAATACTGCGAGATCTGGAACTTAATCGTCAACACAGAAAAATCAAAGATCATGATCTTCAATAGAGGGAGAGGTAGAGTAAGAGCAAATGAAAACTGGCACTTCAACAACGAAAACTTGGAGATTGTCAACGATTTTAAGTACCTCGGTGTAATCTTCTCCAGCAATCTTAAACTAGATAACCACCTAGCTGACAAACTAATAAAAGCTAAATCCGCTATTAACTCCACATGGAAGATGTGCTTCTCCAATCAATATATAAGTCATAGCTCAAAATATAAAGTCTTTGAGGCGGTGGCAATATCAATCATGCTCTACGCGTCACAAGTATGGGGGAGCCACCAATTTGAATCAGTAGAAAAGCTTCTACGTTTTTATTTAAAGCGAATATTCAGACTTCCACCTAACTCACCCAACTATGCTTTGAACCTGGAAACTGGCTTATCACCGTTATACATTAAAACTCTGAAACTACAAGCAGACTACGTTGTAAAGGTCTCAAATATGGAAGAGTGTAGATTGCCCAAAAAGATTTTAATGAAAACAGTGAGAAGCAAGATCGGTTGGTATGCAGAATGGCTACAACTAGCAAGAGCTAGCAATTTAGAACTAGATCTAGTCCATCTACTGAGCTTAAACTGGAAACAAAAACTCTACAGCATCATAGAAGCAACCGACAACAACATTAGAAACGACTACGAGAGTGAAGCACGAGATTCCATCTATAGACAGATATATAACAGCCTTAATTATAATCTTCAGCAGTACAACTACTTTCGAGATGAAAATGATGTACAAACAATCTCAATGATTTTTAGACTAAGAGTTGAACTGTTGAGCCTCAACTACAGACCTCATCGAGATGACCTTCCAGTATTGTGCAATATATGTAATGAAGAAGAAAGAGAAGATGTATTTCACTTTGTGGGTAAATGTCCAACGCTACGGGAAACAAGACGGTTCTTCCTCGGAAGTAATGTGCTCTCAAGAGACCAAGTCATAAGCCTGTTAAATGAACTCAACATCCATCTACTGGAGTACTGTAAAACGGCCTTATCCTATCGCGAACGAATCGTAAATGAAAACTTTTAAACAACACTTTTCGAACAAAATACCAAACAATCAAATTATTAATAATTTTAACTGTATCTTTATAAAAAATACTTTTTTGAATTACTTTTTATTCAATCATAAACTGTTCCAATCGGCAGACGGCATAGCCAAGCCTAAAGATTTTGTAAATGAAAAATGTAAATTACTTATGAATTGTCTAATAAAATCTTACTTATCTATCTATCTACTTAATAAATCGGTCTTTTTATCGCGCTACGCTAACTTTTTTTTTTTGTTTACGAACCCAGCCCAGCTGAGTCTAGCCGTGGTGTCAGCAGCCTACCTGCTGAGTGTTACACTCTTTAGTTTATCAGCGCGTTTGACATTTCGTCTGTTTATCTCGCGGCACACCGGTTGTGCATTTCTTTTAATCGTTTTTAATATCGTTTATTTTATTAATTGTTTACTTAATAATTAGATTCGGATAATCTAATCACGACAAGTAGTTCCGAATCATCATAAAATTAGTTTTATCGCAAATAAAAGTGTAACAAATTGGCGCCCAACGTGGGGCTTAGTGGAAAACATATTACCTGCATTGTACATACATACATTATGCATCGTGTACTTTTGTGCATTATATACATATAACCTGTGACTTTCAATTTGTGTTCAGGGAAGTGTCTATTTTTTGTGTTGATTTTGATTTAGTTCGTAAAAGGACTTTTTACTTTTGCTAGTTTTCTTTTCCTCAGGTAAATTGTGAGAATTGAGGTTTTGATAAGTGCGAAAAGTGTGTTGCTGAAAAAAAAAATAAAAAATCCCAATTCTTGATTGCTTGGGCAACGGTGGAAAAATTGAAAGATCGAACTCTTGTTTGTTTAATTGGTCTGCATACGACAGAACTAAGTACAAGTAAGGTGTTTTGTTTTACTTACTTTTTGTTTTCATTCCATCTTCATAATTTTATTATTGTTGTTGGGTTATTTTCACCCATTAAGAGTTTTTTTGTTGTTTGGAAAGCATTGCGCTAGTTGCACACGAAGATGCAGATTATATATACCTAACATTGTTGTGTTTTATTTTGATTGGCAATTGCACACAAAAGGTGTACATTGCATTGTTGTTGGTTTGTGTGGTGTACTTTGCCACTATTTAATTTCATAGCTAGCACGGTTGGCGAGTAGAAAATTTTACAGGGTGTTTTTGGCTGTCGGTCACAACCAACGCGAATTATCGTTTTATTTTTTTTTTGTTTTTCGTTGTTATTATTATATTTCATCGTATTGTAGGTACCTATTGACATATTATTTTATTATTATATATTTTTTTTTACACTGTTTTGTGTGATTTTCTTTTTTTTGCTTTTTGTTTGGTTTAAAGTCAGTCAGCTTAGTTCGATATGGATATATAAAGATTAGCGCAAGACGAGCTTGCATATGAGATGGAGTGTAGGGGATTAGAGGTAGGCACCGTAGAGGAGATGAGAAAATCTCTAAGAGGAGCTAGATTGCTTGAGCGTAGGGGTTCGTTAGGTACTCCCGCACAGTATCCGTTCAGTTTTGAACAGGATTACGAAGCGGTTGAGAATAAGTTAGGAGAGATAGGGAAAATTTTAGAAGATAAACCAAAGTCTAGGAAGAGTAAGGAATATTTGAAGAGTTAAGCAAAGAAAGAGTGGGGTATAGGTAGGCTAGATAGGTCGCAGCCAGAAGATGGCGAACAAGAAAAAATAAAGTTAGGGTTGAAGAATAAACTGATAATGGCATTAGCCGATTTAGAGGAAGTCATTGATATGGAAGAAGTAGGAGGTGTTAGGTCAGATGGTGATCAGCTATCAACCGATAGTCTGAGAGCTTCAGCGGCAGGACCAGCGCAAACAGCGGCATCAACATCAACAACAGCAGCAGCATCAATATCATCAACAGCATCATCAGCAGCAGCAGTATCAACATCAACAGCTACAACACCTGTAGCAGGAACGGTTTTAGTAGGGGTAGAAAATAGGGATATTAATGTCAATAGGGTAGCAAAGTGGGATATGAAGTTCACCGGAGAGCGTTGTGCAGCTTCCGTGAACGCATTCCTGGAAAGGGTCGATGAGATCCGTCAGGCTCGTGGAGTGACGGAAGCAAAGCTGTTGCGGTTGGCAGCAGATTTTTTGTAGGTAGGGCTTTGATACGGTTTAGGGCAGTTAGGGTCTCGATAGGTTCGTGGCAAGAACTAGTCAGCGAGTTGAAGCTGGAGTTTTTGCTACCAAATTATGATGATTTATTATTAGATGAGATTAGGCGTCGCACATAAGGCCGAGATGAATCCATCGGAGTCTATGTGGCGACAATGCAAAACATGTTTGGAAGGCTTTCCGAACCCATCTTGGAGGGTAGAAAGTTGTCGATGATTCAAAAGAATCTCACACATTTCTACCAGACGCAGCTTGGATTGTCTAATCCGACTAGCAATTCCGAGTTGGTCAGATTAGGGCGTAGCTTAGAGTCGGTAAGGGCGAATGTGGAATCATATGTTCCACCTCCAAGCATTCGAAATAGGGCCTTGCTAGAACCTGATCTAGCATATGTAGGCGTCAAACACGAAAGAGTCTTGGTTGTTGAAGATAACAGCCAAATTCGTCCAGCTAGTAGGAATTCGAGTCTCAACTCGAGTTTCTGTCCCAAACAGTCTGTCGGTAGGAGAGTTTCCACTGTTGAGGTTAACAGTGAAACTCATCATTCCCAAAGAGCTTCGAATTCGAACTCGAATTCTAATCTCAACTCGTCGAGGTCAGTGGTTAGATGTTACGTTTGCAATGGAGAAGGCCATTTCGCAAACACGTGTTCTGCTCCTAGGAGTTGTTTTGGGTGTGTGAAAGAGGGAGTTACAAAGAGTAACTGCCCGCAGTGTTCGGGAAACGGCAGACGCACTCTCGGGTCAGTAGGACGAGAGCGCCGTTAAATGCGTCGGGGTTGCCTACTGGTAACCAGTCGGCGGATGTTAATTTGAGTTTCGCGCTTGAGCGTGTAGGTAGGGACAATGTGGAATCATTTGTTCCACCTCCAAGCAGTCGAAATAGAGCCTTGCTAGAACCTGATCTAGCATATGTAGGCGTCGAACACGAAAGAGTCTTGGTTGTTGAAGATAACAGCCAAATTCGTCCAGCTAGTAGGAATTCGAGTCTCAACTCGAGTTTCTGTCCCAAACAGTCTGTCGGTAGGAGAGTTTCCACTGTTGAGGTTAACAGTGAAACTCATCATTCCCAAAGAGCTTCGAATTCGAACTCGAATTCTAATCTCAACTCATCGAGGTCAGTGGTTAGATGTTACGTTTGCAATGGAGAAGGCCATTTCGCAAACACGTGTTCTGCTCCTAGGAGTTGTTTTGGGTGTGTGAAAGAGGGAGTTACAAAGAGTAACTGCCCGCAGTGTTCGGGAAACGGCAGACGCACTCTCGGGTCAGTAGGACGAGAGCGCCGTTAAATGCGTCGGGGTTGCCTACTGGTAACCAGTCGGCGGATGTTAATTTGAGTTTCGGGCTTGAGCGTGTAGGTAGGTAAGTATATAGGTGTTAGTATTTATGGGATTAGGTTAGTAGGGCTTTTGGATTCGGGCGCTTCTCGCACGATCATATGTACGAATGGGTGGCAAATTTTACAGGGCTAAGGAATAAAGTCAGGCACTAGCAAAGTAGGTAGTGTTAGTTTAGCTGATGGTGCAGGAGTGCAGGTGAAAGGTGAAGTTTCATCATTTATCATTTCTTCGCCCCATCATTTCTCCGTTGTTTGCTCTTAGCAATGTGATCGAAACATAGCTTTGAGCAAATGACAAAATAGGTGCATGTCGTAATCAGCGGATGAGCTGAACTGATGCCGGCGTTTGGTGTGTTGAGCCAGATGCCCCTGGAGACTCGCACACCATTTTCTTACATTGAATGTTATGCCTCGTCGCTAAGAAACATCATCATTCTCATACTTCATCATTCACAAACATTAATATTGACATTGTTGACACACGGTTTTGATATATATATAATTTCCCTAAAATCTATATTGTATGAAACACCCAATCCAAATCTAAAACACCCTACTTCCAATAAATATTCACATTCCCAACCTCATACTATGTTTCTCACGGAAAAAATGCAACACTTGCACTTCTTTCTCGATTCTGTTTATTTCTTTGCGTTGCAATAAAATCCACGATCCTATTACAATTCGTTTCCCGCAAAACTAGATTATTGATGAATTGCATTTATGTAAATTAGTATAAATACTCATAATAAGTTAAGAATAAAGTCACTTATCATTCACAAGTCAAAAGGTTGTTTTCTATTGTTACCCCGCACCAGTCGTAAGGAGCAATTAGTAAGAACCATCTCAACAAGGTTTGCTTGTTATTGTTACCCCGCACCAGTCGTAAGGAACAATAACTAAGTAAGAACCAACCAGTCGATATCAAAAGAGGTTTCGACTTTAAACATTGGTGACCCCGACGTGATTATTGCTTCCCTCACCAGCAGTAAGAAGCAACAGACACAACAAAAGTGTTTCGAAGGCAAAAGGCAATCGTGCAGTCATTGAAGCTATTGCTGGAAAACATAGAGGAGAGCGCAGAAGATTATTCAGGCACATGTTGCCGCCTAAAGATCGACCGAATAAAAAGCGTTTGGTCACAGATGGAGGAGGTTCATCAAAAAATTGCTGAACTCCTAGAAGACCCAGAAAATGCAGGTTATGACGTCGAAGAGTACTTCGCATTGGAGGACAGAGTCCAGAAAAATCTCCTCATGTTGTCAATCAAACTAGAAGGAGGCCATCCTGAACCCCGTCAATCTGACACATTGAGGCAAACGGCAAAATTATCTTAAATAACCCTACCAAAATTTGATGGGAACTACACTAAGTGGAAGGAATACAGTGACTTATTCGTTGAGCTGGTGGACAAGCAAGAGATAGCAAACTGCCAGAAGCTGTTTTATTTAAAAACAACGCTAACCGGTGAAGCTGAAAGCTTGATAAGTCACTTTACCACATCCTACAGCAACTATAAGGCAGCATGGCAAGTAGTCAGGGATCGTTATGATAACCCTCGTCTCCTTGTCACAGCGCATGTCCAGAGGCTGCTTATGCAGCCCGTTATAACACTCGAGAGCTCAAAGGCTATCAAAACTTTGCATGACACAACACAAGAGTGCATGTTAAGCTTAAAAGGTCTTAACATCGACACAACAAACTGGGATCCCCTTCTTATGTGCATTCTGATTAAGAAGTTGGATCGAAACACGTTGACACTGTGGGAGCATTCTCTTCAACAGCCGAAGGCCTTACCGGCGTTGAATGATTTTTTGTCATTCCTGGAGATGCGGTTTTAATCATTAGAAGCCATAGGACCCAAAGGAATGAAAATGGGCTTAGATGACAACAGTAAACGGAGCAGAGTAACTCTCGCTTCCACAACAGAAACTAACAAATGTCAGATTTGTGGACATAAAAACCATGCCATATATCTTTGTCCAAAGTTTCTAAAACTCTCACCCCAAGAGAGGCACGAAACTACGGTTTCAAACAATCGATGCATAAACTGCTTGCGTTTTGGTCACCAAGCTCCATCATGTCGAGCAAGGCATTGCACCAAATGCAACAGCTATCATCACACTCTGCTTCATGTGACAGCAAAGAATCAACATCAACAAGTTCCAGCAATAGATAACAGGACAACTTTATCAGCTATATCTAACAACGCAAAGTCATCTAAATATGTGATGTTGGGAACAGCCAGAGTTAACATACTGAATCATACGAACAGTCCTATCAAAGCAAGAGCATTGCTTGACTCTGGCTCTCAAATGAGCTTCATTACTGAGAAACTAGCTTCAAAACTGCACCTCATTCCAAAACAAGAACCTCTGGAGGTCTTAGGAATGGGAGACAAGCGGATGAAAATAAGCAAGCGGTTCGATATATGCCTTCAATCCCTTGTTACTGGTTATAGTAAACAACTTCAGGTGTTTGTTCTCAATACTATAACAACACAACAACCTAGTGAATTCATCGATACGAGTCATTGGAAAATACCCCGGAATATTAAATTGGCTGACGAGGACTTCAACAAACCAATGGATATTGATCTTCTCATCGGTGCGGAGCTCTATTCCGAACTACTTTCTGTTGGTCAGATTCAAATCAAAAATAGTGGCCCAACCTTACAAAACACTTTGCTAGGGTGGATAGTCATGGGAAAAGTTGTCACACATCTACCATCAACACTGTTCTGCGGTATAGGGGTAGACACTTCATCTACTAACCTAGACAATCTGGTCGAACGCTTCTGGAACCTGGAAGAAAATTTAGCTTCTCCGTCCCAAGCCATCGCAAAACCACTCACAAGGGAAGAACGTGACTGTGAAGAAAATTTCTTAAAAACTACAAGAAGATCGGAGTCAGGTCGGTATATTGTAACTCTACCCTTTGCAAATGACCCAAAAAGTCTAGGGTACTCCAGGGAAATTGCTGTTCGAAGATTCCTCAATCTAGAAAAAAGGTTAGAAAAGAACCCAGAAGTTCATAAGCAATATATCGACTTCATGAGAGACTTTATTGCCTTAAAACATATGGAAGAGGTGAAACCAAATGATGGTTTTTATAAAATACCACAATATTTTCTTCCACATCATTGCGTTTTACGGCCAGAAAGCAGTTCAACTAAACTGAGGGTCGTATTTGACGGATCATCAAAGACATCTACAAATCTATCCTTGAATGAAATCTTGCACACTGGACCAGCTTTACAAAACGATCTCGTTTCCATTTTGTTACGATTTAGAACTCACAAATATGTGTTTACTGCCGATATTACCAAAATGTATCGTCAAATCCTTGTAGACAACTTCAGTAAACGGTTCCAACGTATAGTCTGGCGAGAATCTACTAAGGAACCCCTCAAAACTTATCAGTTAAATACTGTCACTTATGGAACTAAGCCAGCACCTTATCTAGCTATAAGATGCCTTCATGATCTGGCAGATACGGCAAATCATCAGCATTTACTTGGTGCAAATATCATTCGTCGAGATATTTACATGGATGATATATTAACCGGCAGCGATGACCTTAAAACCGCTACCCAGATGCAGTCAGAACTAATAAAACTTCTGGCTCAAGACGAATTTCATCTAAAAAAATGGTGTTCCAACATTCCTGTACTCTTAAAAGGAATCCCAAAAGAAGACTGCGAAACTGAGACGCATCTCCACGACCAAGAAGAAGGAGCTATTAAAACTTTGGGACTAACTTGGCTGCCAAAATCAGACCAATTCATTATTAAAACCAATTGGAACGAAGTGACGAAGATAACCAAAAGGACTATTTTATCTGATACAGCTCATATTTTTGATCCACTAGGAATAGTTAGTCCAATTGTCGTTCTAGCTGAAATCTATTTACAAGAAATTTGGCAATTAAAACTTGACTGGGACGCATCTTTGCCAATGGAAATGAATAGCAAATGGAAAAACTTTAGAGAAAACGTTCTCAAACTAAACAATTTTAAATTTCCTCGACATATTATAATAAACGATGCAGCATCTATCGAACTTCATGGATTTTCAGATGCCTCTCAACGAGCATATGGAGCTGTAGTTTATCTCAAATCAACTAACTCCAAGGGAGACGTCAGTGTTCAGTTGGCATGCTCTAAAACACGAGTTGCACCACTTAAACAACAAACAATTCCTCGCCTGGAACTCTGCGCTGCCAAATTATTGGTACAACTAGTTAAAATTGTTAAGGAAAGCCTGCTGATAAATCTTAAACAAATCACATATTGGACCGATTCCCAAATAGTGTTGTCATGGATTAACACTACAGCACCTCTGAAGACTTTCGTGGCTAATCGAATATCAAGCATTCATGACGAAACCACGAAATGCCAATGGATGTTTGTTCCCACTGAAGTGAATCCAGCTGATTTTCTATCCCGAGGAATGCTTCCGGATCAACTCCTAAAATCGACAATTTGGTTCCAAGGTCCAGCATTCCTGAAGAAACCGAAATCAGAATGGCCGGAACAACCAACAAGAAAAGAAGAGGAGAAAGTCTTTGAAATAAAAACGATAAAGACTATACTCGTGGCAAATTCACACATAGTTTCCCACTTTATTGAAAGAATAAATCACAAAAACTCTTTCAAATTCCTGCAACGAGTTACATCTTATACCATACGTTTTATCAGTAACCTACAGCGAGCTAAAAACTACCGACTTGTGGACACTGTTCCTTCTCCACAGGAGCTAAAATCAGCAATCATCCACATTGTGAAGTACCTTCAAGAAACTGCCTTTCAAGAAGATTTAAAGGCCCTTATTAAATATGGTTGTGTGTCCCAAAGCAGCCGGCTAAGCTCGCTTGCACCGTTTCTTGATCACAGAAATATAATAAGAGTGGGAGGAAGACTAGACGCTTCTCATCTTCCATATGAAGCAAAACATCAAATGATCCTTCCGAGTTCACACCCAATCACAAAATTATTGATGTCTGCACTTCATACGGAAAATATGCACGCTGGCCCTCAAGCTTTATTATCTATTGCAAGGCAAAATTACTGGATACTAGGAGGTAAACGATTAGCCCAATCAATCGTTAACAACTGCATGAAATGTTTTAAAGCGAAACCCAAAACTATTGAGCAGTTAATGGGAAATTTGCCTCCCGAACGAGTCCAACCATTCAGACCATTCATGAATGTAGGAGTAGACTTCTTCGGTCCAGTATACATTCATTACAGAATTCGTGGTAAACAGTCAACCAAGGCATATGTTTCCGTTTTCGTATGTTTCTCAACAAAAGCAGTACACCTAGAACTCGTGACGGATTTAACAACTCAAGCGTTCCTTGGAGCTTTGAAAAGATTCGTGGCAAGAAGAGGATGTCCAGCAAAAATCTTCTCCGACAATGCTACCAACTTTATGGGTACTCGAAACGAACTGAGCAAGCTTAACTCCAAGGTATTTACTGAAGAAGGTCAAGAATCTATACAAAATTATTGTAGCGGAAGAGCTATCGTTTGGAAACCTATACCTCCACGTTCTCCTCACTTTGGAGGTTTGTGGGAGGCAGCTGTAAAATCATCCAAACATCATATGAAACGCATCTTTTCAAGCGCTTCATTGACTCAGGAAGAACTTACAACAGTTCGGGCACAGATAGAAGCAATCCTTAACTCTAGACCATTAACTGCAATTTCGAATGGCCCTAATGATCTTGAGGCCTTAACTCTTGGACATTTTTTGATTGGAGCCCCTTTAACAGCAATGGTAGACCCAGAAGCAGCTAGAGTACCTTACCTTACTCATGTTGCTAGATGGAATTTGGTAACATCTATTCATAGGGAGTTTTGGCGCAGATGGGCACACGAGTACCTACAAGAAATACAACAAAGGTATAAATGGAAACATCCTCAAGCCGACATCAAGCCGGGTTTACTAGTACTTATTAAAGACGATAACTAGCCTCCTCTTAAATGGCTTAAGGGAAGGGTTTTAAGAACTATCCTAGGACCCGATAAATAAGCAAGAGTTGTCGACATTAAAACCACTGCTGGAGAACTAAGACGATCCATTGCCAAAATTTGCCCTCTTCCAATTGAAGTTCAACCAAAGGAAACCACAGAAGATCCAATCAATGCAGACCACATTAACAACCCAATGAAAACTCATGATAAAGAACCTCCACTTACAGTACATGTGGCAACAAACACAAAGACTAACAATCGACATCAGCTTCTAAGAATCAAAACTGATGTAAAACATCCACTTAAAGGTCGCTTCCTCCCCATACAGGAACGTCTTCACCGAAAACGTGAAAACTCAGAACCGTCATGTGTGCCAACTCAAAAAATCAAACTGAGTCCAAAAAAAACACTATTGGTTTGTCTGTTTCTAATAGGCACGGCATTCGGGCAGAATAATAAACCAAACGCAATCGATATTCAAAATTTCAAAACCAACCCTGGTTTATATTTCGAAGACATTGGGCAAATGAAGCTTATAACAGACGAATGGAATCTTTTCGTTTATTTCAATATGATCAGTTATTGGCAAGAGTTCCAAGGAATCCAAAGGAGCATCAACCAACTAAGAGCTAGATGTGAGGCACAACTGATCCCTAATCCAACCAATCTTTGCAAACCCATCATTGATCATCTAGAATTGCGCCTTCAGGAATCAGAAAACTTAAATGAAATATTAAAGTACAGGAACGGAATGGCAATAAGAAAAAGAAGATCACCATTCGACTTTGTTGGCACTGTCGCAAATAAGCTATTCGGAGTTCTAGATCAAGACTACGCGCAGTATATAGAAGACAACATTCAAATGGCCCAAATAAACGAGAAGCATCTTCTTTAACTGAGCAAAAATCAAACCTCAATTATTGAATCTACCACAAATATCCTCAACAAATCATTGACTTCTATAAACGAACAGTTCACGACCATCAAACTACATTTGACAAACATTGACGATTCAATAGAGAATTTGAATAAAACCATGCAAAGAAACGAAATTCTTAACTACATTACAATTTTCGTTACTCAAATAATGGACAGCTTTCAACGAACTCAAATAGCAATTCTGGAATCTGTGTCCGATACTCATCATGGAAGAATAAACGCTTTACTACTTTCTCCCACTCAATTGTTGAATCAACTGGAGAGAATTAGGTTGACGATACCAAGTTCACTAACATTACCTGGATACGACGAGCATAATCTTCCCAAACTGTATGAACTTCTTAGAGGAAAAGCACGTGTTACATCCTCAGCAATCGTATTTCTTGTCAAATTACCTCTATTGAATACACAGGTGTTTCAACTGTATAAACTTATACCATTACCAGTTCAGCATAACAAATACTTCATCTTCATACAACCATCAACAGCATTCTTAGCTGTAACTCCATTCAGGGATCAACACTTTTCACTATCACAAACTGAATATCTGGGTTGCATCCATATCAGCGAGAGAAATTATCTATGTAAGCAGCGACATCCAGTTTTCAACGCAAATGCCTTGGAAAACCAATGTGAAATCTACATGTTAAATCATAAAAGCAGCTCTCATCGTATTGCAAACTAAGATCTACCGATGTTGACAGGATGTGGATCCAGCTTCATAATCCTAATCACTGGGTGTTTGCCTTTCATCACGAAGAAATAGTCTCGGCAGTATGCGGATCTGATGTTTTAACGTCAAAACTTCAAGGCATAGGACTTATGAAACTAACAGCTAACTGTGTCATCAAACAACCCACCATGACTATTAATGCTCATAATTTATATGTATCAGAACTAAGTGCCTCTTTTCTGTCGACACTTAACTTGAGTGTATTCGTGGATAATTTTGAAATCGAGCCAATACAAGCTAAAAACCAGAAGAAGGAGGAAATCATCATTCGAGGAGAAGACGACTTAACACTACTCAAAGAGAAAATAGCGTTTCAAAAAACACAGCAAACGTTACCAAGCAAAATCTCTCACCATGATGTTCATCAGTACTCGATTGGTTATTTTTCAGTTTTTGGAGTTGTAATTCTGGCCACACTTTTGCTACTATTACGGAGGAAGATGGCAATTGCTCAATCCCCACATGCTATAGAGTTCGAGCTCAAAGATCTCAACGCCGCCCGGGGAGAATGTTGACACACGGTTTTGATATATATATAATTTCCCTAAAATCTATATTGTATGAAACACCCAATCCAAATCTAAAACACCCTACTTCCAATAAATATTCACATTCCCAACCTCATACTATTTTTCTCACGGAAAAAATGCAACACTTGCACTTCTTTCTCGATTCTGTTTATTTCTTTGCGTTGCAATAAAATCCACGATCCTATTACAATTCGTTTCCCGCAAAATTAAATTATTGATGAATTGCATTTATGTAAATTAGTATAAATACTCATAATAAGTTAAGAATAAAGTCACTTATCATTCACAAGTCAAAAGGTTGTTTTCTATTGTTACCCCGTACCAGTCGTAAGGAGCAATTAGTAAGAACCATTTCAACAAGGTTTGCTTGTTATTGTTACCCCGCACCAGTCGTAAGGAACAATAACTAAGTAAGAACCAACCAGTTGATATCAAAAGAGGTTTCGACTTTAAACAGACATCATGATCTTCGGTTACACATACCTACATGCACATACTTATAACATCATCCACCCATTATCATCATTCACGTATATCACCTTACCTTAGGGTAAAGTAGTTCATTTTGGTTTTAGTAGCTTTTGCTCCCTTCTTCAATTTTCGAAAAGTTGTAACACACAGAATTTTATCCTTTCCCTGACTCAGTAGAATTATAGTAGAGTAACTGGGAAAATGCCCAGAAGTATTATTTTCAACTTTCAGGAACTTTCATTTTTCTCGACATGTTTTATGGGAGGGGTCTTATCTCGACTAATGAGCTGGATAAGTTTTGAGAACAAACCCCCAACAACTTTTTCAGTTCAATGTGATTGAAAAATTGTGCGAGTGCATGCGCTAGAGAACCGTGACCGAAAACCTCGAGACACGATTGGCCGATTGTATGAATGTGTGGGTGAATTTGAAAGTCGAGAAAGGACAAATTGACAAGATCAACCTCTTCTTGGTTGACCTAGTTAACGACAAGTGGTTTTTGATCAGAGATTTTGGGATTAGAGAAAAGTAAAAGTTTGTCAGAAAGTTGAAGATAATTTTGAGACTAGTTTTGTTAAAATTGATAGTAAAGTTTTTTGGAAAAAGTTTAGAGTCAGTGGAAGGAGTGAAAATTGAAAAGGAGAAGAAATCGTCAGACGGACGAAAATTAAGAAAATTTCGAACATATAAGGAGGAAGGAATAGCTAGGTTAGGTTAGGTAAAATGGGCTGACGGTTGATCTTATTTCCGTCACACCTAGATCAATGTAGACCCATTGTGATACCCTGGCGTATTGTAACGTCCTAGAAACCTATGATTTTTGTCTGTTCAGTATTTAACCATTTTGTGGCCTTGGTGAAGTTTAACAGGCTGCTTTTTGGAGCGTCTGATAATTCTTCTAGTTCATTTAAAAAGAATGGTAAGTATGGCAGAGTGCTGGGCATTGACAAAGGAAGTGACTTGTGTCTTCGTGTTCATCTTCGTCATTGCATCCTCTGCATAGGTCATCGGTGCAAAGACCCATTTTCTTTTTGTGATAACCTAGTAGGTTATGTCCAGTTATGATACTGATAAGCATTCGCAATGAAGGTCTATTCAATGATAGCAGCTTTCCAGATTCTTTCTTATCATATTTCGGCCATAGTTTCCTGGAAGTAACACAGGAGTCTAGGCATTCCCATCTTTCATTGGATTTTCGCATTATTTTCTTACCAATGATCTGTTTCATTTCACCAGGTGGAATCCTGATTGATTTATCAATGAGAGAAGGGTCAAGTGTTGATCCTTTTCTCGCTAGTTCGTCCGCTTTTTCGATTCCCGGTATACCACTATGACCAGGAACCCAGCAGAGTCTAACGTTATGCTGCGTGCCAAGAACCCTTAGCTCTTCGCGACAGCAAGAAACAAGCTTTGATTTGACAAGAGTGGCAGAAATCGCTTTTATTGCTGCTTGGCTTTCAATGAAAAAAGTAATATCAGCATGTGATAGCGCCATCATGGACACCTGTTTTGCAGCGTTTGTAACTGCCAAGATCTCGGCTTGGAAGAAGCTGCTGTGATTTGGAAGTGTGAATGAACTGGCAAGTTTTAGGCTTTCTGAGAAGAAACCTGCCCCTGTTCCAACTTCCATTTTTAAACCGTCGGTATAGATTGATATAGACGTCTCGTTCAAGTAAGGTTTGTCATTCTCCCAATCCTGTCTATTGGGGAAGCTAGTTGTGAAGGATTTTTTAAAGTCCAGGTATGGAGTTATGTAATCCGTGCAGATGTTGTTTTCTGTGTATCGCGATAAGATCTGTGCGTGTCCTGTTTGGCTGGTTTTCCAGACATTACACTGGTTTAGTCTAAGTGCACTGTTTGCTGCCACTTCTTGAACATAGAGATCAAGAGGTGTGAGATTGAGGATTACTTCGAAGCTCGCGGTTGGTGTAGTTCTCATTGCACCAGTTACGCAAATACAGGCTGATCTTTGTACTTTGGTTAGGGTTTTTAAATGCGTGGATTTTTCCAGCGCCTTCCACCAGACCAAATTGCCATAAGAAAGGATAGGTCTTACAATGGCAGTATACATCCACAGGATGATTTTGGGATTTGGTTCCCAGTTTTTGCCAAAAATCCTGTTACACGAATACAGTGCTATCATAGATTTTTTGTATCTTGTATATTGGGACCCCAATTTAGTTTTTTGTCTAAGATCACTCCCAGGTATCTGGCTTGATCAGAGATCTTAAGGGGGGTCTTTTTTCGTCTTGGTAGCTCAAAAGTAGGTTTTTTCTTCTATTTGTAAAGAGTACCAGCTCTGTTTTGAGGGGGTTAACTGCAAGGCCGCATCTTTTTGGCCAAGCGCTTACCTTGGTTAGTGTATAATTCAATTGTGCGCTAATAGTGGAAGGGAATTTCCCTGTTGCCAGAAGAGCTAAATCATCGGCATAGGCAACCACTTTCACGCCGTCATGCTTGAGAGCTACGAGGATCTCATTCATGACCAGGATCCAGAGCAGGGGTGAGAGAATACCTCCTTGTGAGGTTCCTCGTGACACATACTTTTTCAAGCTTGTACCTCCCAGTTCGCTGTGGATCTGACGTTTTGTTAGCATGCACATGATCCAATTTGTGATTGTTTCTTCTACTTCTAGATCATTTAGGGCCTTCTCAATTGCACTGTTTTGTACATTGTTGAAGGCTCCTTCAATGTCCAGGAAAGCTGCCAGTGTGTATTCTTTATCTAGCAGCGTTTTTTCTAAGGTTCTTACTACACAGTGAAGTGCTGTTTCCACACTTCGTCCTTTTGTGTAGGCATGTTGAAAGGTAGATATTACTTCCGGTTTCAGGAAGCTACGGATGTGTAAATCAAGTAGCCTTTCAAAAGTTTTCAGTATAAAACAGGTCAGACTTATAGGTCTGAAGTCTTTTGCTTCTATATGGCTGGGTTTGCCGGCTTTCGGTATGAAAACGACTTTAACTTCCCGCCATATTTTGGGAATGTAGCCCCATATGAGGCTATTTTCAAAAATGTTCTTTAGATGTGGGATGACTTTCCTGCTGCTTTTTTGTAGCATCATAGGGAAAATGCCATCGTGACCCGGAGATTTAAAAGGTGAAAAGGAGTTGATAGCCCATTCCAACTTCTCTTCCGTTACGATATCTGCCGGGATTTCGTGTCTAGAAAACCTAGTGTTTTCTATTTCACTGTTCTCTATAGGGCTGCATCAAGGGAAGTGCAAATCAAACAGATGTTCCAGACTCTCGACCAGGGATTCAGTCCAGTGGTTATCCGCTTTTCTCAGAGAACCAAGTGGTATGGTCTCCTTGGAGGGGATTTTCCGTAGTCTGGCCGATTTGTTCGTACACTCAATTTCACTGCAAAAATTTCTCCATGAGCAGCGTTTTGCTCGTTGAGTTTCATTTTTGAATTTCCTTTGGCTGGATTTGTAATGTTCCCAGTCATTTTCGGAGCTGGTCCGTTTGGCAGCATTGAAAAGTCTTCTAGTTTCTTTCTTAATGCTGCTCAGCTCGTTATTCCACCAAATTGGTTTTTTGTTCTTTTTTACCGTTGTGATCAGAGGACAGCTTTTATCCAGGGCATTTCTCAGAATCCCTGTGAGTTCTGCAGTCAACTTATCAAGGCTTTGCTGTTCAAGGTTCCTATTTGTATTAAGGGAATCTATGTTATCGTCCACCTCCCTACTAAAGGTAGCCCAATCTGTACGTCTATTATTACGAAATGGTTTGATTGGGCGATCTGTAGTGGGAATGATAAAATTTATCAGACGATGGTCTGAGAAAGCGATTTCTTCTAGTATTTTCCACTGCTCTACTGGACAAGTGTCCGAGTTATTTGTGAGGGTAATGTCAAGTACTTCTTTACGGTTTTTTGTAACAAAGGTAGGTGTGTTACCTCTATTGGTAACCAAAAGATTGTTTCTTAAAATAAATTCAAATAAGAGTTCCCCCCTAGAATTTTTGTCGGTGCTTCCCCATTGCACATGGTGTGCGTTGGCGTCGCAGCCCATAATAATATCTAGTCTACTCTTACTTGTGTATTCTACCAGTTGGTTAGTGATATCCGCTGGTGGTCCTTCAATTCCATCATGTGGCATGTAGATGGAAGCCAAAATTAGTGATGGGAGTCCTACGCGTTCCATCTTTACTGTCTGGTCTATTGTGCTATAAGTAGTTAGAAGAAAGAGATTTAACTGTTTTCCAGCTACTATGCATGTTCTATGGTTACTGTTACAGCGTGAGTTCTTTGGAGTGTAGGCCCTTAATTTTTCCTCTTGCGACCCAAGGTTCTTGTTTAAGGGCTACATCAATTTGTCTACTCTCCATGATTTAGACCAGGTTGGCGGAGGCGGCTTTACTATGTTGGAGATTTATTTGTATTACCTTCAAATCCATGACATATTTTGTTTTTTATACAACGCCTTACTAACCTGTTTTTTGATTCTAGCTATCAGCTTGAGCTTGCATCGGGTAATGCCAACGCGAACTTTAAGGCTGACTCTTCTTAGAAGTGGTATGGAGTTGTGGTTCAATCTCACAATCACTTCAGTGCCTGTCTCCGTTTTCTCCACCTTCATGATCTTCAATTGGTCGCTCAGAAGTTCGGCATTTAATGAAAGGATGTACCTTTCCAGCCGATCGCGGGGAATAGCAGGGCCTCTGACCAACAGTTTACCTATTGGTCGGATTAGATCTTTTATCTCACTGGCAGTCACAAGCCATAAATCGGCATTCTGCCAGGGAGCTGCCGTCTTTTTCACCAATTCCTGGAGCCATTGAAGGGGCCATTCATTCTCGCAGTTCATCATCTTGAAACCATGGACGGTAGTGAGGTCCCCGAAGAGTGGCGGTTGCCTACTCTTAACGATCGCCTCATTTACCTCTTTCAGGATTCTTAGCTCAAGTAACTGCCATTCGTCTTCACTCAGTTTGCGGTTGGGTTTCCCAAAGTCGGCGATAGCGACCTGGTGGCTTTTAGCAGGGACTGAGGAGGTCTTCATCCTCTTAGATATCCTGTTGGGTGAGGAGTTATTTGGGGAGGAGCTGGCATTTCTTGCTCTTTTTGAGCAGCTCGGCATACTGGTGTTGACAAGGGGCAGGGAGGCCACCTCACCAGTTCCAGTATTTGCTCCGCAAGGAATAGCTGCAAATAGAAAAGATAAGTAGAGTGTTATAGTTTTTTTGTGAGTCTTTAAAGAAAAGTTTTTCGGTTGATCTTTGCCACCGCAACTTCTCAAAAATTGTGAGACACGCGACCCTTTTTAATTCCATTTTAATTGTTCTTTCGGGAAAGAACAATTAAAGTTTCAATCTTCCGGTTATTTTCATTTGTTTGCCTTTCTAAACGGTTCCTGTAACCGTCTACGATTGTAACTTTATAATTGAAAAGACTTGGGTTTTTAGTCCGACTTTTGTACGGTTTTCCTAACACGCAAACACAATAAATAGCTTTAAATCCCTTCTGGGAATTTAATTGCATTGTTTGCTTATTCTTTTTTTTTTTTTTTTTGCATTTCAGAGACTAAGTAGTACTGAGCTTAGAACAAGCTCATATGTACACACTTATATACGCTCTTCATCATGAATGCAAGTGTTAGTAGTTAGTTATTATAACACCAACACCAGCACATAGAGAACGTAAGGATAGTAAAAATAAAAAAAAATAAAAACATTATAGTAAAAATTTCAAATATAAATTACATAGATTACAAAATTATCTTAAATAAAGTACACTAATTAAAACAAACAAGACATACAAAATGTGATACAATTTACAATTAATAACATAAACTAAAAACTATTGAAAAATGCAAACATGCAAGCATACAAACTAAACTTAAGAAAGTGGAGCACTGGTTCTCAACAAATTTTTTAAACTGGATTTACTTAAGTTAAAATCAATTAAACATGAGTTAAGATTAAATAGTCTACCCATACGAGTCAATGGCTCATTCATGCCATAATTCGTTCTATGGTAAGGGCAGTATATTAAAACTAAGTTGCGCAGGTGGTAAGAACCGCCTTGAAAGTTGAATTCAACACAAGAAAGTAACTCAGGTGCATCGATATGTCCGGTGATAAGTTGATGAAAAAACACCAGATCGTTAATGGTACGCCTTTGAGAAAGAAGTTGCATATGTAATAATTGGATTCTATGCTCATATGGTGGTAAATCGTAAGGGTTTTCCCACGGAAGCCCTTTAAGAGCGAATCTTATGAATTTATGTTGTACTGATTCAATTCTTGAGTTGTGTATTTCATAAAAAGGGGACCACACTTGAGAAGCATACTCTAGATGAGGTCGTACTAAACAATTGTATAGAGCAAGGGTAACATACGGGTCTTTAAACTCTTTTGACCATCTTTTCATAAAACCAAGCATACTATTGGCTTTACTAACGATGTAATTGATATGTTGAGTAAAGTCCATATTAAAACTAAAATATACGCCAAGATCCTTAAAAATTTTCACTTGACTCAAAATAATATTGGAAATAGAATAACTTGGGTTGCTAGGCTCCTTCTTTTTAGAGAACGTCATGCTTTGGCATTTGTTGGGGTTAAGGTTGAGCCCATTTTTAAAGCACCAAACTGCAAAATGATTAACATCGGATTGGAGATGAGAGCGATCAAGCGAACCAGTTATCTTTTTAAAAATTTTCATATCATCAGCAAATATTAATATTTCACTGAAGGAAATGCAAGACACAACATCATTGATAGCTAAAATAAATAGAAGAGGTCCTAGATGACTTCCCTGAGGTACACCTGAGCCAGCATTAAAAGGGTTGGAAAGGATATTACGAAACTTTACTTGGTAAGATCTCATAGACAGATAAGAAAGTACCCAATCGGTGAACACAGGTGGGAAGCCAATAGCCTTTAGTTTGAACAGTATAATATTGTGTGAAAGTTGATCGAAAGCTTTAGAAAAATCCGTGTAGATGCAATCGAGCTCATTACCATTTTCTAGTGCTAAAGAACATTTTTGAAGAAAGCATAGCAGGTTTGTGACAGTCGATCTATTTTTGACGAAACCGTGTTGCTGTGTGCAAATAACGTTTTTTACACTGAAAGCCAGCTGTTCACATACTAGTTTTTCAAATAGTTTAGGAATGCTAGAAAGTTTGGCAATGGGTCTATAGTTTTTTATATCACATTTATCCCCTTTTTTAAAAACTGGAGTGATAAAAGATCTTTTCCAAAGTAAAGGAAATTTACTGGATTTCAAAGAAAGTAAGAACATATATTGTAAAGGAAACGCTAAGCATGACCTACATTTTTTTAGTACAATTGGAGGAATGCCATCCGGCCCGGAAGAAAAATCGTCATTTAAGGTTTCAAGACTCCAAAAAAGTTTATCAATTTCAATAACAATGTTATTAAAACATACTTGATTACAGTTGCTTAGATATCTGAAGAAATCAGTATCAATGTCAACAGTAGTATCACAAAATGAGCTGCGAAACTGGTCAGCAAATGCATTACAAATATCAGAGATGCTCTCATAAGAACAGTTCTCATACACAAAACTAGCTGGATAACCATCTGATTTTTTCTTTGAGTTAACAAACTGCCAGAAGGTTTTTGGATCCTTTTTAAATGAGTATCCCATTCGGTCAATGAAATTTGAATAAAGATTTTTAGAAAGTGTCTTAAATTCTTCAAAAAGAAAAACGTAAGACTCATAGTCGGAAACGGAATGAGTTTTAATATAAGTGTTCCAAGCTTTATTTCTTTTATTTCTTAAAACTTTTAACTCTTTAGTATACCATGGATGGTTGGGTTCAGAATTTTTAAAAATTTTTTTAGGAATTGATTTTTCTATACATCTATAGAGAATCAAATAAAAGCTGCTAACAGCTTCGTCAATATTGGTAAAAACTGATATGTTTTCGATACCAGACATAATTAATTCACCACAGAGCAAATCGAAATCAGCTTTGCGGTAGTCAAACACATAGGAACAATCATGAGAGTTACTATTAGTGTGGATCTCGCCACTCAAGTCAAGAAAAATATTCAGAGGTGGGTGGTAGTCATCTATGTTAGTTTCATCAAGGCTAGGATCAGTAATTCCGAAACTAGATTCAATAACAACGGTACTAACAGAGTCTGAAGAGAAGACCAAATCGAGAATTCGATTTTTAGAGTTTTTGATACAGCTTACTTGCCGTAAGTCGGTTGATGTTAAATTATCCAACAACATTAGTTCCTGTTGAGGTGAAGTCAAAGATGGCTTGAAATAGGTTTCATCCGAAGATGGTAACCATTGAATAAAGGGTAAATTAAAGTCACCTAAGAATAATACATAATTTTCAAAGCACAGTAATTCATTAACATAGTCTAAAACTAACGTTAATTCTTTATATGTTGAGGCAGAGCTCTTTGGTGGAATATATGTATTTATAATATAAACGATTCTAGATTTGATTGAGACTTTGACACATAATACATTTACAGTTAATTCAAATGGGAAAGTTATAAGAGAGGACATATACTTGCTACGAACAGCAGTAAGTACGCCACCTCCAACTTCCGATTTATTATTATAGGTACGATCATTTCTATATACTAAGTACTCATGGTCAAATAATTCAGAATCTAAAAAGGTGGAGTTAAGCCAAGTTTCCGTCAGAGCAAAAATGTCATGAGAGAATGCTTGAGAGTTGTTATAAAGATTGGCAGTTTTACTGCGAAGCCCTCTTACATTTTGGTAGAAGAGGGAGATACTTTCAAGTTTTTTGATCCCTTATTGTCGTTACTTTTGGTATGACGAGCTGAAAATTCTTTAATAAGAGTATCAGGCGGCCAAATCTGAGGGTTACAAATAGCGTCAAAAAGCGTTGGAGAAACAATAATCTTAAAAGAAGCCACATAGTTGTTAGGCTTACTTATTTTATTACACCTAACAAACGAGTCGTTTGTGATGCATTTATTAGTTTTGAGGTGGAAAATTACATCTTCTGGAGTAGTATCTGATTTGAGACGAGATATGAATATGGTCTTCGGCTTGGGCACTGATTCCACAAACCGTGGAGGTCTATCATGATCAGATATTACACTAGCCACATTGTTCGAAATCATAGGGGCGACAGATTCGATTGGATTAGGTGAGTTTGGAGAGCTTAAAGTCACTATATCAGTCGTGTTTGAATTATTAGACTCAATTGGATTAGGCTGAACAGAAGAGCTTAAGGTGAGTATTTCATTCATATTTGAGTTAAGAGATGTAGCTACATTACTTCGCAAACCACTTCTTTTCGTACCAACACTTACAGAGGGCACGCTGTCCTGTTTTCTTTTCAAACCCTTACTTGATTTTACAGGTTGGTAGGAAGCAGAAGGAATAGGAGGAAGTTGAAGGTCTAAGTCATCAGTAGAGGTAGAAATATCTACCGAGTACTGGGCGCTAGAGAAAGAGTTGACATTAGCAACTGCTATATTAAAACAACTCGAAATTTCATTAATGCCCTTTGATATTTTTGTTATATCATTTTTAAATGATTCCAACTTAAATGCCAATTGGGAAAGAGAAATTTTTCTACAGTTGCTGCAGTACCAAAAAGCAATTTTCGATGCAGTAACTTTTTCAATGAAAGCACTCGTAGAACCAACACATTTTGCATGGAATGCTTTGCCACATGGGCCGAAGCAGGCAAAAAGGGGGTTGTTGTTGGAGCTATCAATGCACTTTTCTGCTGCGCAATTAATTTTCTAATTAAAAAAGTTTTAAATAAATCAAAATTAAAACAGCAGAAATTTAAAAAAGAATAGAAGAAAAAAAAAAATTTACGGGAAGTACCGGATTTGAACCTGTGTTAATCGGATTCAAAGTCAATGGTCTTAGCACCTGCGCTAAAGAATATCTTAAAATTGAATGTGTAAAATTAAAATTAAACAAAATTTAAATTTAATGAATAGAGAAGGTAAACGTGTAAATTGTGATGTGAAGAACTAATAAAAATATTAAAGAGAGAAAACACTCAAGAGCAATTTTTTTTTTTTTTTTTAGTTAGTGGATAATACTCAGAAAGTTAGTGGTAAACAACGATCTAAGAGAGATTGAGTTTGGAAAATGTAGGTATGTAATTACAACATGCAATGGCTTACCAAGAATAAATTCACAAACAAATTCACGAACAGCATAAATGCTATACACACAACACTATACAATGAATTATTAGTAAGAAAGTATAATGAATGTTACTAAAGTAAGCAATTAATTCTTCTTACTATTTCAGAACTAATTCGTGGTTTGGAAGTTTCACCTCAAAATTTCCTGGCGCCCACTTTTCTTAGTACACCCGGTACTGAGAAATAATACATTTTAGTTCGTCTTTTAATACTTAATAAATCCTCTTTGCGGATGATATAGTGATCCTAGCACAGTCACCCCAAACGCTACAATTGATGATCAACCGACTACAAGAATACTGCGAGATCTGGAACTTAATCGTCAACACAGAAAAATCAAAGATCATGATCTTCAATAGAGGGAGAGGTAGAGTAAGAGCAAATGAAAACTGGCACTTCAACAACGAAAACTTGGAGATTGTCAACGATTTTAAGTACCTCGGTGTAATCTTCTCCAGCAATCTTAAACTAGATAACCACCTAGCTGACAAACTAATAAAAGCTAAATCCGCTATTAACTCCACATGGAAGATGTGCTTCTCCAATCAATATATAAGTCATAGCTCAAAATATAAAGTCTTTGAGGCGGTGGCAATATCAATCATGCTCTACGCGTCACAAGTATGGGGGAGCCACCAATTTGAATCAGTAGAAAAGCTTCTACGTTTTTATTTAAAGCGAATATTCAGACTTCCACCTAACTCACCCAACTATGCTTTGAACCTGGAAACTGGCTTATCACCGTTATACATTAAAACTCTGAAACTACAAGCAGACTACGTTGTAAAGGTCTCAAATATGGAAGAGTGTAGATTGCCCAAAAAGATTTTAATGAAAACAGTGAGAAGCAAGATCGGTTGGTATGCAGAATGGCTACAACTAGCAAGAGCTAGCAATTTAGAACTAGATCTAGTCCATCTACTGAGCTTAAACTGGAAACAAAAACTCTACAGCATCATAGAAGCAACCGACAACAACATTAGAAACGACTACGAGAGTGAAGCACGAGATTCCATCTATAGACAGATATATAACAGCCTTAATTATAATCTTCAGCAGTACAACTACTTTCGAGATGAAAATGATGTACAAACAATCTCAATGATTTTTAGACTAAGAGTTGAACTGTTGAGCCTCAACTACAGACCTCATCGAGATGACCTTCCAGTATTGTGCAATATATGTAATGAAGAAGAAAGAGAAGATGTATTTCACTTTGTGGGTAAATGTCCAACGCTACGGGAAACAAGACGGTTCTTCCTCGGAAGTAATGTGCTCTCAAGAGACCAAGTCATAAGCCTGTTAAATGAACTCAACATCCATCTACTGGAGTACTGTAAAACGGCCTTATCCTATCGCGAACGAATCGTAAATGAAAACTTTTAAACAACACTTTTCGAACAAAATACCAAACAATCAAATTATTAATAATTTTAACTGTATCTTTATAAAAAATACTTTTTTGAATTACTTTTTATTCAATCATAAACTGTTCCAATCGGCAGACGGCATAGCCAAGCCTAAAGATTTTGTAAATGAAAAATGTAAATTACTTATGAATTGTCTAATAAAATCTTACTTATCTATCTATCTACTTAATAAATCGGTCTTTTTATCGCGCTACGCTAACTTTTTTTTTTTTGTTTACGAACCCAGCCCAGCTGAGTCTAGCCGTGGTGTCAGCAGCCTACCTGCTGAGTGTTACACTCTTTAGTTTATCAGCGCGTTTGACATTTCGTCTGTTTATCTCGCGGCACACCGGTTGTGCATTTCTTTTAATCGTTTTTAATATCGTTTATTTTATTAATTGTTTACTTAATAATTAGATTCGGATAATCTAATCACGACAAGTAGTTCCGAATCATCATAAAATTAGTTTTATCGCAAATAAAAGTGTAACAAATTGGCGCCCAACGTGGGGCTTAGTGGAAAACATATTACCTGCATTGTACATACATACATTATGCATCGTGTACTTTTGTGCATTATATACATATAACCTGTGACTTTCAATTTGTGTTCAGGGAAGTGTCTATTTTTTGTGTTGATTTTGATTTAGTTCGTAAAAGGACTTTTTACTTTTGCTAGTTTTCTTTTCCTCAGGTAAATTGTGAGAATTGAGGTTTTGATAAGTGCGAAAAGTGTGTTGCTGAAAAAAAAAATAAAAAATCCCAATTCTTGATTGCTTGGGCAACGGTGGAAAAATTGAAAGATCGAACTCTTGTTTGTTTAATTGGTCTGCATACGACAGAACTAAGTACAAGTAAGGTGTTTTGTTTTACTTACTTTTTGTTTTCATTCCATCTTCATAATTTTATTATTGTTGTTGGGTTATTTTCACCCATTAAGAGTTTTTTTGTTGTTTGGAAAGCATTGCGCTAGTTGCACACGAAGATGCAGATTATATATACCTAACATTGTTGTGTTTTATTTTGATTGGCAATTGCACACAAAAGGTGTACATTGCATTGTTGTTGGTTTGTGTGGTGTACTTTGCCACTATTTAATTTCATAGCTAGCACGGTTGGCGAGTAGAAAATTTTACAGGGTGTTTTTGGCTGTCGGTCACAACCAACGCGAATTATCGTTTTATTTTTTTTTTGTTTTTCGTTGTTATTATTATATTTCATCGTATTGTAGGTACCTATTGACATATTATTTTATTATTATATATTTTTTTTTACACTGTTTTGTGTGATTTTCTTTTTTTTGCTTTTTGTTTGGTTTAAAGTCAGTCAGCTTAGTTCGATATGGATATATAAAGATTAGCGCAAGACGAGCTTGCATATGAGATGGAGTGTAGGGGATTAGAGGTAGGCACCGTAGAGGAGATGAGAAAATCTCTAAGAGGAGCTAGATTGCTTGAGCGTAGGGGTTCGTTAGGTACTCCCGCACAGTATCCGTTCAGTTTTGAACAGGATTACGAAGCGGTTGAGAATAAGTTAGGAGAGATAGGGAAAATTTTAGAAGATAAACCAAAGTCTAGGAAGAGTAAGGAATATTTGAAGAATTAAGCAAAGAAAGAGTGGGGTATAGGTAGGCTAGATAGGTCGCAGCCAGAAGATGGCGAACAAGAAAAAATAAAGTTAGGGTTGAAGAATAAACTGATAATGGCATTAGCCGATTTAGAGGAAGTCATTGATATGGAAGAAGTAGGAGGTGTTAGGTCAGATGGTGATCAGCTATCAACCGATAGTCTGAGAGCTTCAGCGGCAGGACCAGCGCAAACAGCGGCATCAACATCAACAACAGCAGCAGCATCAATATCATCAACAGCATCATCAGCAGCAGCAGTATCAACATCAACAGCTACAACACCTGTAGCAGGAACGGTTTTAGTAGGGGTAGAAAATAGGGATATTAATGTCAATAGGGTAGCAAAGTGGGATATGAAGTTCACCGGAGAGCGTTGTGCAGCTTCCGTGAACGCATTCCTGGAAAGGGTCGATGAGATCCGTCAGGCTCGTGGAGTGACGGAAGCAAAGCTGTTGCGGTTGGCAGCAGATTTTTTGTAGGTAGGGCTTTGATACGGTTTAGGGCAGTTAGGGTCTCGATAGGTTCGTGGCAAGAACTAGTCAGCGAGTTGAAGCTGGAGTTTTTGCTACCAAATTATGATGATTTATTATTAGATGAGATTAGGCGTCGCACATAAGGCCGAGATGAATCCATCGGAGTCTATGTGGCGACAATGCAAAACATGTTTGGAAGGCTTTCCGAACCCATCTTGGAGGGTAGAAAGTTGTCGATGATTCAAAAGAATCTCACACATTTCTACCAGACGCAGCTTGGATTGTCTAATCCGACTAGCAATTCCGAGTTGGTCAGATTAGGGCGTAGCTTAGAGTCGGTAAGGGCGAATGTGGAATCATATGTTCCACCTCCAAGCATTCGAAATAGGGCCTTGCTAGAACCTGATCTAGCATATGTAGGCGTCAAACACGAAAGAGTCTTGGTTGTTGAAGATAACAGCCAAATTCGTCCAGCTAGTAGGAATTCGAGTCTCAACTCGAGTTTCTGTCCCAAACAGTCTGTCGGTAGGAGAGTTTCCACTGTTGAGGTTAACAGTGAAACTCATCATTCCCAAAGAGCTTCGAATTCGAACTCGAATTCTAATCTCAACTCGTCGAGGTCAGTGGTTAGATGTTACGTTTGCAATGGAGAAGGCCATTTCGCAAACACGTGTTCTGCTCCTAGGAGTTGTTTTGGGTGTGTGAAAGAGGGAGTTACAAAGAGTAACTGCCCGCAGTGTTCGGGAAACGGCAGACGCACTCTCGGGTCAGTAGGACGAGAGCGCCGTTAAATGCGTCGGGGTTGCCTACTGGTAACCAGTCGGCGGATGTTAATTTGAGTTTCGCGCTTGAGCGTGTAGGTAGGGACAATGTGGAATCATTTGTTCCACCTCCAAGCAGTCGAAATAGAGCCTTGCTAGAACCTGATCTAGCATATGTAGGCGTCGAACACGAAAGAGTCTTGGTTGTTGAAGATAACAGCCAAATTCGTCCAGCTAGTAGGAATTCGAGTCTCAACTCGAGTTTCTGTCCCAAACAGTCTGTCGGTAGGAGAGTTTCCACTGTTGAGGTTAACAGTGAAACTCATCATTCCCAAAGAGCTTCGAATTCGAACTCGAATTCTAATCTCAACTCATCGAGGTCAGTGGTTAGATGTTACGTTTGCAATGGAGAAGGCCATTTCGCAAACACGTGTTCTGCTCCTAGGAGTTGTTTTGGGTGTGTGAAAGAGGGAGTTACAAAGAGTAACTGCCCGCAGTGTTCGGGAAACGGCAGACGCACTCTCGGGTCAGTAGGACGAGAGCGCCGTTAAATGCGTTGGGGTTGCCTACTGGTAACCAGTCGGCGGATGTTAATTTGAGTTTCGGGCTTGAGCGTGTAGGTAGGTAAGTATATAGGTGTTAGTATTTATGGGATTAGGTTAGTAGGGCTTTTGGATTCGGGCGCTTCTCGCACGATCATATGTACGAATGGGTGGCAAATTTTACAGGGCTAAGGAATAAAGTCAGGCACTAGCAAAGTAGGTAGTGTTAGTTTAGCTGATGGTGCAGGAGTGCAGGTGAAAGGTGAAGTTTCATCATTTATCATTTCTTCGCCCCATCATTTCTCCGTTGTTTGCTCTTAGCAATGTGATCGAAACATAGCTTTGAGCAAATGACAAAATAGGTGCATGTCGTAATCAGCGGATGAGCTGAACTGATGCCGGCGTTTGGTGTGTTGAGCCAGATGCCCCTGGAGACTCGCACACCATTTTCTTACATTGAATGTTATACTTCGTCGCTAAGAAACATCATCATTCTCATACTTCATCATTCACAAACATTAATATTGACATTGTTGACACACGGTTTTGATATATATATAATTTCCCTAAAATCTATATTGTATGAAACACCCAATCCAAATCTAAAACACCCTACTTCCAATAAATATTCACATTCCCAACCTCATACTATGTTTCTCACGGAAAAAATGCAACACTTGCACTTCTTTCTCGATTCTGTTTATTTCTTTGCGTTGCAATAAAATCCACGATCCTATTACAATTCGTTTCCCGCAAAACTAGATTATTGATGAATTGCATTTATGTAAATTAGTATAAATACTCATAATAAGTTAAGAATAAAGTCACTTATCATTCACAAGTCAAAAGGTTGTTTTCTATTGTTACCCCGCACCAGTCGTAAGGAGCAATTAGTAAGAACCATCTCAACAAGGTTTGCTTGTTATTGTTACCCCGCACCAGTCGTAAGGAACAATAACTAAGTAAGAACCAACCAGTCGATATCAAAAGAGGTTTCGACTTTAAACATTGGTGACCCCGACGTGATTATTGCTTCCCTCACCAGCAGTAAGAAGCAACAGACACAACAAAAGTGTTTCGAAGGCAAAAGGCAATCGTGCAGTCATTGAAGCTATTGCTGGAAAACATAGAGGAGAGCGCAGAAGATTATTCAGGCACATGTTGCCGCCTAAAGATCGACCGAATAAAAAGCGTTTGGTCACAGATGGAGGAGGTTCATCAAAAAATTGCTGAACTCCTAGAAGACCCAGAAAATGCAGGTTATGACGTCGAAGAGTACTTCGCATTGGAGGACAGAGTCCAGAAAAATCTCCTCATGTTGTCAATCAAACTAGAAGGAGGCCATCCTGAACCCCGTCAATCTGACACATTGAGGCAAACGGCAAAATTATCTTAAATAACCCTACCAAAATTTGATGGGAACTACACTAAGTGGAAGGAATACAGTGACTTATTCGTTGAGCTGGTGGACAAGCAAGAGATAGCAAACTGCCAGAAGCTGTTTTATTTAAAAACAACGCTAACCGGTGAAGCTGAAAGCTTGATAAGTCACTTTACCACATCCTACAGCAACTATAAGGCAGCATGGCAAGTAGTCAGGGATCGTTATGATAACCCTCGTCTCCTTGTCACAGCGCATGTCCAGAGGCTGCTTATGCAGCCCGTTATAACACTCGAGAGCTCAAAGGCTATCAAAACTTTGCATGACACAACACAAGAGTGCATGTTAAGCTTAAAAGGTCTTAACATCGACACAACAAACTGGGATCCCCTTCTTATGTGCATTCTGATTAAGAAGTTGGATCGAAACACGTTGACACTGTGGGAGCATTCTCTTCAACAGCCGAAGGCCTTACCGGCGTTGAATGATTTTTTGTCATTCCTGGAGATGCGGTTTTAATCATTAGAAGCCATAGGACCCAAAGGAATGAAAATGGGCTTAGATGACAACAGTAAACGGAGCAGAGTAACTCTCGCTTCCACAACAGAAACTAACAAATGTCAGATTTGTGGACATAAAAACCATGCCATATATCTTTGTCCAAAGTTTCTAAAACTCTCACCCCAAGAGAGGCACGAAACTACGGTTTCAAACAATCGATGCATAAACTGCTTGCGTTTTGGTCACCAAGCTCCATCATGTCGAGCAAGGCATTGCACCAAATGCAACAGCTATCATCACACTCTGCTTCATGTGACAGCAAAGAATCAACATCAACAAGTTCCAGCAATAGATAACAGGACAACTTTATCAGCTATATCTAACAACGCAAAGTCATCTAAATATGTGATGTTGGGAACAGCCAGAGTTAACATACTGAATCATACGAACAGTCCTATCAAAGCAAGAGCATTGCTTGACTCTGGCTCTCAAATGAGCTTCATTACTGAGAAACTAGCTTCAAAACTGCACCTCATTCCAAAACAAGAACCTCTGGAGGTCTTAGGAATGGGAGACAAGCGGATGAAAATAAGCAAGCGGTTCGATATATGCCTTCAATCCCTTGTTACTGGTTATAGTAAACAACTTCAGGTGTTTGTTCTCAATACTATAACAACACAACAACCTAGTGAATTCATCGATACGAGTCATTGGAAAATACCCCGGAATATTAAATTGGCTGACGAGGACTTCAACAAACCAATGGATATTGATCTTCTCATCGGTGCGGAGCTCTATTCCGAACTACTTTCTGTTGGTCAGATTCAAATCAAAAATAGTGGCCCAACCTTACAAAACACTTTGCTAGGGTGGATAGTCATGGGAAAAGTTGTCACACATCTACCATCAACACTGTTCTGCGGTATAGGGGTAGACACTTCATCTACTAACCTAGACAATCTGGTCGAACGCTTCTGGAACCTGGAAGAAAATTTAGCTTCTCCGTCCCAAGCCATCGCAAAACCACTCACAAGGGAAGAACGTGACTGTGAAGAAAATTTCTTAAAAACTACAAGAAGATCGGAGTCAGGTCGGTATATTGTAACTCTACCCTTTGCAAATGACCCAAAAAGTCTAGGGTACTCCAGGGAAATTGCTGTTCGAAGATTCCTCAATCTAGAAAAAAGGTTAGAAAAGAACCCAGAAGTTCATAAGCAATATATCGACTTCATGAGAGACTTTATTGCCTTAAAACATATGGAAGAGGTGAAACCAAATGATGGTTTTTATAAAATACCACAATATTTTCTTCCACATCATTGCGTTTTACGGCCAGAAAGCAGTTCAACTAAACTGAGGGTCGTATTTGACGGATCATCAAAGACATCTACAAATCTATCCTTGAATGAAATCTTGCACACTGGACCAGCTTTACAAAACGATCTCGTTTCCATTTTGTTACGATTTAGAACTCACAAATATGTGTTTACTGCCGATATTACCAAAATGTATCGTCAAATCCTTGTAGACAACTTCAGTAAACGGTTCCAACGTATAGTCTGGCGAGAATCTACTAAGGAACCCCTCAAAACTTATCAGTTAAATACTGTCACTTATGGAACTAAGCCAGCACCTTATCTAGCTATAAGATGCCTTCATGATCTGGCAGATACGGCAAATCATCAGCATTTACTTGGTGCAAATATCATTCGTCGAGATATTTACATGGATGATATATTAACCGGCAGCGATGACCTTAAAACCGCTACCCAGATGCAGTCAGAACTAATAAAACTTCTGGCTCAAGACGAATTTCATCTAAAAAAATGGTGTTCCAACATTCCTGTACTCTTAAAAGGAATCCCAAAAGAAGACTGCGAAACTGAGACGCATCTCCACGACCAAGAAGAAGGAGCTATTAAAACTTTGGGACTAACTTGGCTGCCAAAATCAGACCAATTCATTATTAAAACCAATTGGAACGAAGTGACGAAGATAACCAAAAGGACTATTTTATCTGATACAGCTCATATTTTTGATCCACTAGGAATAGTTAGTCCAATTGTCGTTCTAGCTGAAATCTATTTACAAGAAATTTGGCAATTAAAACTTGACTGGGACGCATCTTTGCCAATGGAAATGAATAGCAAATGGAAAAACTTTAGAGAAAACGTTCTCAAACTAAACAATTTTAAATTTCCTCGACATATTATAATAAACGATGCAGCATCTATCGAACTTCATGGATTTTCAGATGCCTCTCAACGAGCATATGGAGCTGTAGTTTATCTCAAATCAACTAACTCCAAGGGAGACGTCAGTGTTCAGTTGGCATGCTCTAAAACACGAGTTGCACCACTTAAACAACAAACAATTCCTCGCCTGGAACTCTGCGCTGCCAAATTATTGGTACAACTAGTTAAAATTGTTAAGGAAAGCCTGCTGATAAATCTTAAACAAATCACATATTGGACCGATTCCCAAATAGTGTTGTCATGGATTAACACTACAGCACCTCTGAAGACTTTCGTGGCTAATCGAATATCAAGCATTCATGACGAAACCACGAAATGCCAATGGATGTTTGTTCCCACTGAAGTGAATCCAGCTGATTTTCTATCCCGAGGAATGCTTCCGGATCAACTCCTAAAATCGACAATTTGGTTCCAAGGTCCAGCATTCCTGAAGAAACCGAAATCAGAATGGCCGGAACAACCAACAAGAAAAGAAGAGGAGAAAGTCTTTGAAATAAAAACGATAAAGACTATACTCGTGGCAAATTCACACATAGTTTCCCACTTTATTGAAAGAATAAATCACAAAAACTCTTTCAAATTCCTGCAACGAGTTACATCTTATACCATACGTTTTATCAGTAACCTACAGCGAGCTAAAAACTACCGACTTGTGGACACTGTTCCTTCTCCACAGGAGCTAAAATCAGCAATCATCCACATTGTGAAGTACCTTCAAGAAACTGCCTTTCAAGAAGATTTAAAGGCCCTTATTAAATATGGTTGTGTGTCCCAAAGCAGCCGGCTAAGCTCGCTTGCACCGTTTCTTGATCACAGAAATATAATAAGAGTGGGAGGAAGACTAGACGCTTCTCATCTTCCATATGAAGCAAAACATCAAATGATCCTTCCGAGTTCACACCCAATCACAAAATTATTGATGTCTGCACTTCATACGGAAAATATGCACGCTGGCCCTCAAGCTTTATTATCTATTGCAAGGCAAAATTACTGGATACTAGGAGGTAAACGATTAGCCCAATCAATCGTTAACAACTGCATGAAATGTTTTAAAGCGAAACCCAAAACTATTGAGCAGTTAATGGGAAATTTGCCTCCCGAACGAGTCCAACCATTCAGACCATTCATGAATGTAGGAGTAGACTTCTTCGGTCCAGTATACATTCATTACAGAATTCGTGGTAAACAGTCAACCAAGGCATATGTTTCCGTTTTCGTATGTTTCTCAACAAAAGCAGTACACCTAGAACTCGTGACGGATTTAACAACTCAAGCGTTCCTTGGAGCTTTGAAAAGATTCGTGGCAAGAAGAGGATGTCCAGCAAAAATCTTCTCCGACAATGCTACCAACTTTATGGGTACTCGAAACGAACTGAGCAAGCTTAACTCCAAGGTATTTACTGAAGAAGGTCAAGAATCTATACAAAATTATTGTAGCGGAAGAGCTATCGTTTGGAAACCTATACCTCCACGTTCTCCTCACTTTGGAGGTTTGTGGGAGGCAGCTGTAAAATCATCCAAACATCATATGAAACGCATCTTTTCAAGCGCTTCATTGACTCAGGAAGAACTTACAACAGTTCGGGCACAGATAGAAGCAATCCTTAACTCTAGACCATTAACTGCAATTTCGAATGGCCCTAATGATCTTGAGGCCTTAACTCTTGGACATTTTTTGATTGGAGCCCCTTTAACAGCAATGGTAGACCCAGAAGCAGCTAGAGTACCTTACCTTACTCATGTTGCTAGATGGAATTTGGTAACATCTATTCATAGGGAGTTTTGGCGCAGATGGGCACACGAGTACCTACAAGAAATACAACAAAGGTATAAATGGAAACATCCTCAAGCCGACATCAAGCCGGGTTTACTAGTACTTATTAAAGACGATAACTAACCTCCTCTTAAATGGCTTAAGGGAAGGGTTTTAAGAACTATCCTAGGACCCGATAAATAAGCAAGAGTTGTCGACATTAAAACCACTGCTGGAGAACTAAGACGATCCATTGCCAAAATTTGCCCTCTTCCAATTGAAGTTCAACCAAAGGAAACCACAGAAGATCCAATCAATGCAGACCACATTAACAACCCAATGAAAACTCATGATAAAGAACCTCCACTTACAGTACATGTGGCAACAAACACAAAGACTAACAATCGACATCAGCTTCTAAGAATCAAAACTGATGTAAAACATCCACTTAAAGGTCGCTTCCTCCCCATACAGGAACGTCTTCACCGAAAACGTGAAAACTCAGAACCGTCATGTGTGCCAACTCAAAAAATCAAACTGAGTCCAAAAAAAACACTATTGGTTTGTCTGTTTCTAATAGGCACGGCATTCGGGCAGAATAATAAACCAAACGCAATCGATATTCAAAATTTCAAAACCAACCCTGGTTTATATTTCGAAGACATTGGGCAAATGAAGCTTATAACAGACGAATGGAATCTTTTCGTTTATTTCAATATGATCAGTTATTGGCAAGAGTTCCAAGGAATCCAAAGGAGCATCAACCAACTAAGAGCTAGATGTGAGGCACAACTGATCCCTAATCCAACCAATCTTTGCAAACCCATCATTGATCATCTAGAATTGCGCCTTCAGGAATCAGAAAACTTAAATGAAATATTAAAGTACAGGAACGGAATGGCAATAAGAAAAAGAAGATCACCATTCGACTTTGTTGGCACTGTCGCAAATAAGCTATTCGGAGTTCTAGATCAAGACTACGCGCAGTATATAGAAGACAACATTCAAATGGCCCAAATAAACGAGAAGCATCTTCTTTAACTGAGCAAAAATCAAACCTCAATTATTGAATCTACCACAAATATCCTCAACAAATCATTGACTTCTATAAACGAACAGTTCACGACCATCAAACTACATTTGACAAACATTGACGATTCAATAGAGAATTTGAATAAAACCATGCAAAGAAACGAAATTCTTAACTACATTACAATTTTCGTTACTCAAATAATGGACAGCTTTCAACGAACTCAAATAGCAATTCTGGAATCTGTGTCCGATACTCATCATGGAAGAATAAACGCTTTACTACTTTCTCCCACTCAATTGTTGAATCAACTGGAGAGAATTAGGTTGACGATACCAAGTTCACTAACATTACCTGGATACGACGAGCATAATCTTCCCAAACTGTATGAACTTCTTAGAGGAAAAGCACGTGTTACATCCTCAGCAATCGTATTTCTTGTCAAATTACCTCTATTGAATACACAGGTGTTTCAACTGTATAAACTTATACCATTACCAGTTCAGCATAACAAATACTTCATCTTCATACAACCATCAACAGCATTCTTAGCTGTAACTCCATTCAGGGATCAACACTTTTCACTATCACAAACTGAATATCTGGGTTGCATCCATATCAGCGAGAGAAATTATCTATGTAAGCAGCGACATCCAGTTTTCAACGCAAATGCCTTGGAAAACCAATGTGAAATCTACATGTTAAATCATAAAAAGCAGCTCTCATCGTATTGCAAACTAAGATCTACCGATGTTGACAGGATGTGGATCCAGCTTCATAATCCTAATCACTGGGTGTTTGCCTTTCATCACGAAGAAATAGTCTCGGCAGTATGCGGATCTGATGTTTTAACGTCAAAACTTCAAGGCATAGGACTTATGAAACTAACAGCTAACTGTGTCATCAAACAACCCACCATGACTATTAATGCTCATAATTTATATGTATCAGAACTAAGTGCCTCTTTTCTGTCGACACTTAACTTGAGTGTATTCGTGGATAATTTTGAAATCGAGCCAATACAAGCTAAAAACCAGAAGAAGGAGGAAATCATCATTCGAGGAGAAGACGACTTAACACTACTCAAAGAGAAAATAGCGTTTCAAAAAACACAGCAAACGTTACCAAGCAAAATCTCTCACCATGATGTTCATCAGTACTCGATTGGTTATTTTTCAGTTTTTGGAGTTGTAATTCTGGCCACACTTTTGCTACTATTACGGAGGAAGATGGCAATTGCTCAATCTCCACATGCTATAGAGTTCGAGCTCAAAGATCTCAACGCCGGGGAGAATGTTGACACACGGTTTTGATATATATATAATTTCCCTAAAATCTATATTGTATGAAACACCCAATCCAAATCTAAAACACCCTACTTCCAATAAATATTCACATTCCCAACCTCATACTATTTTTCTCACGGAAAAAATGCAACACTTGCACTTCTTTCTCGATTCTGTTTATTTCTTTGCGTTGCAATAAAATCCACGATCCTATTACAATTCGTTTCCCGCAAAATTAAATTATTGATGAATTGCATTTATGTAAATTAGTATAAATACTCATAATAAGTTAAGAATAAAGTCACTTATCATTCACAAGTCAAAAGGTTGTTTTCTATTGTTACCCCGTACCAGTCGTAAGGAGCAATTAGTAAGAACCATTTCAACAAGGTTTGCTTGTTATTGTTACCCCGCACCAGTCGTAAGGAACAATAACTAAGTAAGAACCAACCAGTTGATATCAAAAGAGGTTTCGACTTTAAACAGACATCATGATCTTCGGTTACACATACCTACATGCACATACTTATAACATCATCCACCCATTATCATCATTCACGTATATCACCTTACCTTAGGGTAAAGTAGTTCATTTTGGTTTTAGTAGCTTTTGCTCCCTTCTTCAATTTTCGAAAAGTTGTAACACACAGAATTTTATCCTTTCCCTGACTCAGTAGAATTATAGTAGAGTAACTGGGAAAATGCCCAGAAGTATTATTTTCAACTTTCAGGAACTTTCATTTTTCTCGACATGTTTTATGGGAGGGGTCTTATCTCGACTAATGAGCTGGATAAGTTTTGAGAACAAACCCCCAACAACTTTTTCAGTTCAATGTGATTGAAAAATTGTGCGAGTGCATGCGCTAGAGAACCGTGACCGAAAACCTCGAGACACGATTGGCCGATTGTATGAATGTGTGGGTGAATTTGAAAGTCGAGAAAGGACAAATTGACAAGATCAACCTCTTCTTGGTTGACCTAGTTAACGACAAGTGGTTTTTGATCAGAGATTTTGGGATTAGAGAAAAGTAAAAGTTTGTCAGAAAGTTGAAGATAATTTTGAGACTAGTTTTGTTAAAATTGATAGTAAAGTTTTTTGGAAAAAGTTTAGAGTCAGTGGAAGGAGTGAAAATTGAAAAGGAGAAGAAATCGTCAGACGGACGAAAATTAAGAAAATTTCGAACATATAAGGAGGAAGGAATAGCTAGGTTAGGTTAGGTAAAATGGGCTGACGGTTGATCTTATTTCCGTCACACCTAGATCAATGTAGACCCATTGTGATACCCTGGCGTATTGTAACGTCCTAGAAACCTATGATTTTTGTCTGTTCAGTATTTAACCATTTTGTGGCCTTGGTGAAGTTTAACAGGCTGCTTTTTGGAGCGTCTGATAATTCTTCTAGTTCATTTAAAAAGAATGGTAAGTATGGCAGAGTGCTGGGCATTGACAAAGGAAGTGACTTGTGTCTTCGTGTTCATCTTCGTCATTGCATCCTCTGCATAGGTCATCGGTGCAAAGACCCATTTTCTTTTTGTGATAACCTAGTAGGTTATGTCCAGTTATGATACTGATAAGCATTCGCAATGAAGGTCTATTCAATGATAGCAGCTTTCCAGATTCTTTCTTATCATATTTCGGCCATAGTTTCCTGGAAGTAACACAGGAGTCTAGGCATTCCCATCTTTCATTGGATTTTCGCATTATTTTCTTACCAATGATCTGTTTCATTTCACCAGGTGGAATCCTGATTGATTTATCAATGAGAGAAGGGTCAAGTGTTGATCCTTTTCTCGCTAGTTCGTCCGCTTTTTCGATTCCCGGTATACCACTATGACCAGGAACCCAGCAGAGTCTAACGTTATGCTGCGTGCCAAGAACCCTTAGCTCTTCGCGACAGCAAGAAACAAGCTTTGATTTGACAAGAGTGGCAGAAATCGCTTTTATTGCTGCTTGGCTTTCAATGAAAAAAGTAATATCAGCATGTGATAGCGCCATCATGGACACCTGTTTTGCAGCGTTTGTAACTGCCAAGATCTCGGCTTGGAAGAAGCTGCTGTGATTTGGAAGTGTGAATGAACTGGCAAGTTTTAGGCTTTCTGAAAAGAAACCTGCCCCTGTTCCAACTTCCATTTTTAAACCGTCGGTATAGATTGATATAGACGTCTCGTTCAAGTAAGGTTTGTCATTCTCCCAATCCTGTCTATTGGGGAAGCTAGTTGTGAAGGATTTTTTAAAGTCCAGGTATGGAGTTATGTAATCCGTGCAGATGTTGTTTTCTGTGTATCGCGATAAGATCTGTGCGTGTCCTGTTTGGCTGGTTTTCCAGACATTACACTGGTTTAGTCTAAGTGCACTGTTTGCTGCCACTTCTTGAACATAGAGATCAAGAGGTGTGAGATTGAGGATTACTTCGAAGCTCGCGGTTGGTGTAGTTCTCATTGCACCAGTTACGCAAATACAGGCTGATCTTTGTACTTTGGTTAGGGTTTTTAAATGCGTGGATTTTTCCAGCGCCTTCCACCAGACCAAATTGCCATAAGAAAGGATAGGTCTTACAATGGCAGTATACATCCACAGGATGATTTTGGGATTTGGTTCCCAGTTTTTGCCAAAAATCCTGTTACACGAATACAGTGCTATCATAGATTTTTTGTATCTTGTATATTGGGACCCCAATTTAGTTTTTTGTCTAAGATCACTCCCAGGTATCTGGCTTGATCAGAGATCTTAAGGGGGGTCTTTTTTCGTCTTGGTAGCTCAAAAGTAGGTTTTTTCTTCTATTTGTAAAGAGTACCAGCTCTGTTTTGAGGGGGTTAACTGCAAGGCCGCATCTTTTTGGCCAAGCGCTTACCTTGGTTAGTGTATAATTCAATTGTGCGCTAATAGTGGAAGGGAATTTCCCTGTTGCCAGAAGAGCTAAATCATCGGCATAGGCAACCACTTTCACGCCGTCATGCTTGAGAGCTACGAGGATCTCATTCATGACCAGGATCCAGAGCAGGGGTGAGAGAATACCTCCTTGTGAGGTTCCTCGTGACACATACTTTTTCAAGCTTGCACCTCCCAGTTCGCTGTGGATCTGACGTTTTGTTAGCATGCACATGATCCAATTTGTGATTGTTTCTTCTACTTCTAGATCATTTAGGGCCTTCTCAATTGCACTGTTTTGTACATTGTTGAAGGCTCCTTCAATGTCCAGGAAAGCTGCCAGTGTGTATTCTTTATCTAGCAGCGTTTTTTCTAAGGTTCTTACTACACAGTGAAGTGCTGTTTCCACACTTCGTCCTTTTGTGTAGGCATGTTGAAAGGTAGATATTACTTCCGGTTTCAGGAAGCTACGGATGTGTAAATCAAGTAGCCTTTCAAAAGTTTTCAGTATAAAACAGGTCAGACTTATAGGTCTGAAGTCTTTTGCTTCTATATGGCTGGGTTTGCCGGCTTTCGGTATGAAAACGACTTTAACTTCCCGCCATATTTTGGGAATGTAGCCCCATATGAGGCTATTTTCAAAAATGTTCTTTAGATGTGGGATGACTTTCCTGCTGCTTTTTTGTAGCATCATAGGGAAAATGCCATCGTGACCCGGAGATTTAAAAGGTGAAAAGGAGTTGATAGCCCATTCCAACTTCTCTTCCGTTACGATATCTGCCGGGATTTCGTGTCTAGAAAACCTAGTGTTTTCTATTTCACTGTTCTCTATAGGGCTGCATCAAGGGAAGTGCAAATCAAACAGATGTTCCAGACTCTCGACCAGGGATTCAGTCCAGTGGTTATCCGCTTTTCTCAGAGAACCAAGTGGTATGGTCTCCTTGGAGGGGATTTTCCGTAGTCTGGCCGATTTGTTCGTACACTCAATTTCACTGCAAAAATTTCTCCATGAGCAGCGTTTTGCTCGTTGAGTTTCATTTTTGAATTTCCTTTGGCTGGATTTGTAATGTTCCCAGTCATTTTCGGAGCTGGTCCGTTTGGCAGCATTGAAAAGTCTTCTAGTTTCTTTCTTAATGCTGCTCAGCTCGTTATTCCACCAAATTGGTTTTTTGTTCTTTTTTACCGTTGTGATCAGAGGACAGCTTTTATCCAGGGCATTTCTCAGAATCCCTGTGAGTTCTGCAGTCAACTTATCAAGGCTTTGCTGTTCAAGGTTCCTATTTGTATTAAGGGAATCTATGTTATCGTCCACCTCCCTACTAAAGGTAGCCCAATCTGTACGTCTATTATTACGAAATGGTTTGATTGGGCGATCTGTAGTGGGAATGATAAAATTTATCAGACGATGGTCTGAGAAAGCGATTTCTTCTAGTATTTTCCACTGCTCTACTGGACAAGTGTCCGAGTTATTTGTGAGGGTAATGTCAAGTACTTCTTTACGGTTTTTTGTAACAAAGGTAGGTGTGTTACCTCTATTGGTAACCAAAAGATTGTTTCTTAAAATAAATTCAAATAAGAGTTCCCCCCTAGAATTTTTGTCGGTGCTTCCCCATTGCACATGGTGTGCGTTGGCGTCGCAGCCCATAATAATATCTAGTCTACTCTTACTTGTGTATTCTACCAGTTGGTTAGTGATATCCGCTGGTGGTCCTTCAATTCCATCATGTGGCATGTAGATGGAAGCCAAAATTAGTGATGGGAGTCCTACGCGTTCCATCTTTACTGTCTGGTCTATTGTGCTATAAGTAGTTAGAAGAAAGAGATTTAACTGTTTTCCAGCTACTATGCATGTTCTATGGTTACTGTTACAGCGTGAGTTCTTTGGAGTGTAGGCCCTTAATTTTTCCTCTTGCGACCCAAGGTTCTTGTTTAAGGGCTACATCAATTTGTCTACTCTCCATGATTTAGACCAGGTTGGCGGAGGCGGCTTTACTATGTTGGAGATTTATTTGTATTACCTTCAAATCCATGACATATTTTGTTTTTTATACAACGCCTTACTAACCTGTTTTTTGATTCTAGCTATCAGCTTGAGCTTGCATCGGGTAATGCCAACGCGAACTTTAAGGCTGACTCTTCTTAGAAGTGGTATGGAGTTGTGGTTCAATCTCACAATCACTTCAGTGCCTGTCTCCGTTTTCTCCACCTTCATGATCTTCAATTGGTCGCTCAGAAGTTCGGCATTTAATGAAAGGATGTACCTTTCCAGCCGATCGCGGGGAATAGCAGGGCCTCTGACCAACAGTTTACCTATTGGTCGGATTAGATCTTTTATCTCACTGGCAGTCACAAGCCATAAATCGGCATTCTGCCAGGGAGCTGCCGTCTTTTTCACCAATTCCTGGAGCCATTGAAGGGGCCATTCATTCTCGCAGTTCATCATCTTGAAACCATGGACGGTAGTGAGGTCCCCGAAGAGTGGCGGTTGCCTACTCTTAACGATCGCCTCATTTACCTCTTTCAGGATTCTTAGCTCAAGTAACTGCCATTCGTCTTCACTCAGTTTGCGGTTGGGTTTCCCAAAGTCGGCGATAGCGACCTGGTGGCTTTTAGCAGGGACTGAGGAGGTCTTCATCCTCTTAGATATCCTGTTGGGTGAGGAGTTATTTGGGGAGGAGCTGGCATTTCTTGCTCTTTTTGAGCAGCTCGGCATACTGGTGTTGACAAGGGGCAGGGAGGCCACCTCACCAGTTCCAGTATTTGCTCCGCAAGGAATAGCTGCAAATAGAAAAGATAAGTAGAGTGTTATAGTTTTTTTGTGAGTCTTTAAAGAAAAGTTTTTCGGTTGATCTTTGCCACCGCAACTTCTCAAAAATTGGGAGACACGCGACCCTTTTTAATTCCATTTTAATTGTTCTTTCGGGAAAGAACAATTAACGTTTCAATCTTCCGGTTATTTTCATTTGTTTGCCTTTCTAAACGGTTCCTGTAACCGTCTACGATTGTAATTTTATAATTGAAAAGACTTGGGTTTTTAATCCGACTTTTGTACGGTTTTCCCAACACGCAAACACAATAAATAGCTTTAAATCCCTTCTGGGAATTTAATTGCATTGTTTGTTTATTCTTCTTACTATTTCAGAACTAATTCGTGGTTAGGAAGTTTCACCTCAAAATTTCCTGGCGCCCACTTTTCTTAGTACACCCGGTACTGAGAAATAATACATTTTAGTTCGTCTTTTAATAATTAATATATCGTTCTTTTTATCGCGCTACGCTAACTTTTTTTTTTTGTTTACGAACCCAGCCCAGCTGAGTCTAGCCGTGGTGTCAGCAGCCTACCTGCTGAGTGTTACACTCTTTAGTTTATCAGCGCGTTTGACTTTTCGTCTGTTTATCTCGCGGCACACCGGTTGTGAATTTCTTTTAATCGTTTTTAATATCGTTTATTTTATTAATTGTTTACTTATTAATTAGATTCGGATAATCCAATCGCGACTAGTAGTTCCGAATCATCATAAAATTAGTTTTATCGCAAATAAAAGTGTAACAAATTGGCGCCCAACGTGGGGCTTAGTGGAAAACATATTACCTGCATTGTACATACATACATTATGCATCGTGTACTTTCGTGCATTATATACATATAACCTGTGACTTTCAATTTGTGTTCAGGGAAGTGTCTATTTTTTGTGTTGATTTTGATTTAGTTCGTAAAAGGACTTTTTACTTTTGCTAGTTTTCTTTTCCTCAGGTAAATTGTGAGAACTGAGATGTTGATAAGTGCGAAAAGTGTGTTGCTGAAAAAAAAATAAAAACCCCAATTCTTGATTGCTTGGGCAACGGTGGAAAAATTGAAAGATCGAACTCTTGTTTGTTTAATTGGTCTGCATACGACAGAACTAAGCACAAGTAAGGTGTTTTGTTTTACTTACTTTTTGTTTTCATTCCATCTTCATAATTTTATTATTGTTGTTGGGTTATTTTCACCCATTAAGAGTTTTTTTGTTGTTTGGAAAGCATTGCGCTAGTTTTACACGAAGATGCAGATTATATATACCTAACATTGTTGTGTTTTATTTTGATTGGCAATTGCACACAAAAGGTGTACATTGCATTGTTGTTGGTTTGTGTGGTGTACTTTGCCACTATTTAATTTCATAGCTCGCACGGTTGGCTAGTAGAAAATTTGACAGGGTGTTAATCGTGAATTATCGTTTTATTTATTTTTTTTTATTTTTCGTTGTTATTATTATATTTCATCGTATTGACATATTATTTTATTATTATATATTTTTTTTTTACACTGTTTTGTGTGATTTTCTTTTTTTTGCTTTTTGTTTGGTTTAAAGTCAGTCAGCTTAGTTCGATATGGATATATGTATATAGATTAGCGCAAGACGAGCTTGCATATGAGATGGAGTGTAGGGGATTAGAGGTAGGCACCGTAGAGGAGATGAGAAAATCTCTAAGAGGAGCTAGATTGCTTGAGCGTAGGGGTTCGTTAGGTACTCCCGCACAGTATCCGTTCAGTTTTGAACAGGATTACGAAGCGGTTGAGAATAAGTTAGGAGAGATAGGGAAAATTTTAGAAGATAAACCAAAGTCTAGGAAGAGTAAGGAATATTTGAAGAATTAAGCAAAGAAAGAGTGGGGTATAGGTAGGCTAGATAGGTCGCAGCCAGAAGATGGCGAACAAGAAAAAATAAAGTTAGGGTTGAAGAATAAACTGATAATGGCATTAGCCGATTTAGAGGAAGTCATTGATATGGAAGAAGTAGGAGGTGCTAGGTCAGATGGTGATCAGCTATCAACCGATAGTCTGAGAGCTTCAGCGGCAGGACCAGCGCAATCAGCGGCATCAACATCAACAAGAGCAGCAGCATCAATATCATCAACAGCATCATCAGCAGCAGCAGTATCAACATCAACAGCTACAACACCTGTAGCAGGAACGGTTTAAGTAGGGGTAGAAAATAGGGATATTAATGTCAATAGGGTAGATGAGAGTAGGGAATTTAGTAATAGGGAAAGAGAATATGTTAGTGAGAGGTTTGAGCACCTAGCAAAGTGGGATATGAAGTTCACCGGAGAGCGTTGTGCAGCTTCCGTGAACGCATTCCTGGAAAGGGTCGATGAGATCCGTCAGGCTCGTGGAGTGACGGAAGCAAAGCTGTTGCGGTTGGCAGCAGATTTTTTGTAGGTAGGGCTTTGATACGGTTTAGGGCAGTTAGGGTCTCGATAGGTTCGTGGCAAGAACTAGTCAGCGAGTTGAAGCTGGAGTTTTTGCTACCAAATTATGATGATTTATTATTAGATGAGATTAGGCGTCGCACATAAGGCCGAGATGAATCCATCGGAGTCTATGTGGCGACAATGCAAAACATGTTTGGAAGGCTTTCCGAACCCATCTTGGAGGGTAGAAAGTTGTCGATGATTCAAAAGAATCTCACACATTTCTACCAGACGCAGCTTGGATTGTCTAATCCGACTAGCAATTCCGAGTTGGTCAGATTAGGGCGTAGCTTAGAGTCGGTAAGGGCGAATGTGGAATCATATGTTCCACCTCCAAGCAGTCGAAATAGGGCCTTGCTAGAACCTGATCTAGCATATGTAGGCGTCAAACACGAAAGAGTCTTGGTTGTTGAAGATAACAGCCAAATTCGTCCAGCTAGTAGGAATTCGAGTCTCAACTCGATTTTCTGTCCCAAACAGTCTGTCGGTAGGAGAATTTCCAATGTTGAGGTTAACAGTTGATACACCCTGTATTAATTACGTATGGAAAACCGGCACCCACAACTTACGGATAATCTGTCAGTGTCAGTATCTATTGACATTAGAATTATGGCGCGAATCTGAAGTACTTTCCCGCGCAATATGAACTTTCAAGTTAACCCAAATTGTAAAATGTATCATTAGCTTTTAAGACATTGTATAATAAAGTTCTTCTTTTATTAATTATACGAAGATATATCAAGTGGCGACGAGTATTTAACATGGAAGAAGCGTTAAAAGAAATGCTTAGATCCCAAAAAGAATGGATCAATAAAATATTAGCTGACAATAAAGCTTCTATTGAAAAATTGGTGACCCAATGTCCATCGCAGGGTACAGCAACAATTCCCCAGTTCCATTCATTTGATAGCGAAAAGGAATCTTGGGAAAGCTATCTCTTTCAACTGCAACAGCATTTCACTGCCAACTCTCTACAAGACGACAATCTAAGAAAAGCCCATTTTCTTTCAACGTGTGGCAGTAAGACCAACGAGATACTGAATAAGCTGGTAGGAACAGAAGAGGTAAGTAGACTCACATTCAAAGACCTCACTGCGAAATTAACCAAGCATTTTGAATCCAAACTTCACGTTCTCGCTTCGAGGTGCAAGTTTCTTAAACAAAAGATGCTCCCAGGGCAGTCATATGCAGAATGGATAGCAGACATGAGAGGTCTTGCACGAGACTGCGCATTTGTATGTTCCAAACCAGATTGCAACACGTCGTATGCAGATAACATGATAAGAGACATGATCGTCTTTTATACACCTCACGACGCTGTTCGGACGGCCGCAACGCAAAAAAAGAACCCATCACTGGATGAAATAGAAGAACTTACCACCGCTTACGAATCAACACAACAAGCTTCAAATATACTGAAGGGAAGCAGCACATCAAATCCATCAATGTCTTCAGAAGTTAATCTTGTTAACACCTCAGGTTATCGAAAGCCCTCAAGTAAGTCTTATGATATTAATTCTAGCTTAAGAAAATCATGCCCAAGTTGTTTCACACAACACCCAAGAAGCTCTTGCAAACATCTGGACTCGCTTTGCGACCTTTGCCAACGGCGTGGTCACATACGAAGTGTTTGTTTGTCGGCTAAGCAGCACGACAGTCCACCCGCATCGCAATCACAGCCCCGCCACCAAGCTAAGAATCGAAAAAGTAAACATTCACGCAGTACTGCGGCTAACCAGCAAAACCACAGCCGGTTTGGCGGCAACCAAAGGCAGACAGAATCTGCACATTCGATTAATGAAATCGTAGACGACAGCGTTACCGTTGATCGTCTAGCTGATGTAGTGTCATCTGCAAGCTCAGTCAAGGATGTCAATAAAAATAAAATATTTGTTTCGCTTCAAGTAAATCAGCGCCCATTAACTTTCCAGTTAGACACTGGTGCCACATGCTCGCTAATAAGTCTGGAGGGGTACAACAGTCTTGGCAGCCCCCCTTGCGAGCCGACCTCGCGGTCACTTAAAGCTTATGGTGAGATATCGGTACCAGTTAAAGGTTTATTAAAGGTAGAGGTGCAATGTAAATCACAAAAAACAAACCTTACAGCTATTAGTTTGTGATATTGCGCGAGGCGCAAATATTATGGGTTTAGATTGGTTTGCAGCATTTGGTTTTCAGATTCAAGAGGCTAATTCAGATGCCGTATTGCAAATCGGAACGGATTCAAGGAACCAGTTATTAGCTGAGGCGAAATCACTATGCAAGAAATATGAAGCAGTGTTTAAATCCGAATTAGGATGTAGTAAGTTTTATGAAGCACATCTTACTTTGCAACCCAATTCGCAACCTAAATATGTCAAATACCGCCCGATACCGTTTGCTCAAAAGGACGCCGTATTTCAGGAACTTGAGCGTCTGCGTAAGTTGGATATAATACGCCCAGTAGAATCAAGTCAATGGGCTGCACCTATTGTCGTGGTAAAAAAGGCGAATGGAAAGTTACGCATTTGTGGTGACTTCAAGATTACCATTAACCCTAAATTAGAAATAGATCGGCATCCTGTACCACGTATTGAAGAGCTCTTTAGAAAACTGCAAGGCGGGCGATATTTTACAAAAATTGATTTATCAGATGCTTATCTCCAGATTCCTCTGGACAACGAGTCAAAGAAACTCTGCGTCATAAGCACTGAATCCGGGTTGTTCGAGTATCAAAGACTCCCATTTGGAACATCCAGCTCCACCGGCATTTTTCAGCGTTACATGGATCAGCTCACTTCCGATCTGGATTTTTGCGTTTCTTACTTAGATGATGTAATCGTTTCCGGACGCACGAATGAGGAACATCTTAGCAATCTAAAGGTTTTTCTTGAAAGGCTCGAGTATCACGGCCTACGCTGCTGCTTGAATAAGTGTCAGTTTGTCCAAACGGAGGTCGATTATCTTGGCCACATAATCGATGAGACAGGCATACGTCCATCAGAAGCTCGTGTTAAGGCAATAGTCGATCTTCCTGAACCAAAAAACCTCAAGGAGCTGGAAGCTTTTATTGGTAAGCTCAACTACTACAACAAATTCATTGAAAACTTTGCTCAAATGGCCGCACCTCTGAACAAACTTAGAGCAAAAGACGTTATTTTCAAGTGGAGTAAGGAACAACAAAACTCATTCAAACTTTTCAAAGAGACAATACTACAAGTCTCAAGATTGACCTACTTTCAAGATGATCTGCCAATAGCTCTTGCTACCGATGCTTCTTCACACGGTATTGGGGTAGTCATCTCGCATGTGTATCCTGACGGAACAGAGAAACCAATCGCGTTTGCCTCGAAAACGCTGAATTCATCGCAGAAGCAATATAGCCAAATCGAAAAAGAAGCCCTTTCGATAATTTTTGGGGTATCCAAATTTCAACAATATTTATATGGTCGTCAATTTGAACTTATAACGGACCACCAACCTCTAGTAACAATCTTCAGCCCTAGCAAAAAATTGCCTCACATGACCATACAACGGCTCCAGCGTTGGGCAATTTTCCTAATGGGATACACGTATACCATTCGTTATCGTCAAACAACCAAACATGGAAACGCAGACTGCCTATCACGTTTACCAGCAGGCCCTGATGAAGAGTTTGATAAATTAGAGGAAACTTGCAACCAGCTTGACGACGGTAGTATCACAACAATAGAGAATTTCCCAATAAATTCCGACACCATCGCAAGGTGTTCTGAAAATGATGAAGATATTAGAAAAATCTTCAAGTACATACAGCTTGGTTGGCCGAACCGAATGCCGGCTAATGAAAATCATTTACTTCCCTATTTTCGCAGAAGGCTTTGTCTAAGTGTGTCTACTAACATTCTTCTCTTTCACAGCCAAAGTTCAAGGGTGGTGATCCCTCTCGAATTGCAACCTAAAGTCTTAACTCTCCTACATCAAGGTCATTGGGGAGTTACTCGGATGAAGCAAATGGCCCGTCGATACTGTTGGTGGCCTGGAGTAGATGACATCATCGAGGCTACTGTCGCCAAATGCAACGCATGCCAGTCGAATGCTAGCCGCTCACCTAGGGAGCACTCTAGTTGGACAGTACCAGATAACGCGTGGGAGCGCATACACATAGATTTTGCTGGACCTTTTCAAAACTCTATGTGGTTAATTGTAGTGGATTCGAAATCAAAGTTTCCTTTCGTCATACGAATGTCTTCCACAACTTCATATGCAACCATCCATGCCTTGCGGTCAATATTCGCGCTAGAGGGACTTCCTAAAACAATAGTGTCTGACAACGGCACTCAGTTCACCTCGAAGGAATTCCAGCAGTTCTGTCGGAATCATTCTATTCGACATGTAACGTCAGCTCCGTTCAACCCAGAATCCAATGGGTTAGCCGAAAGGATGGTGAGAACTTTTAAGACAGCCTTTCTCAAAATCATGGAAGGAAGTCAAAAAGGCGATGATGCCCTTTCCACGTTTTTATCAACTTTTCGCACCACCCCAGATGAACATGGAATATCTCCAGCAGAAAAACTTCATGGGCGTCAACATCGAACTTTACTTTCTGTTATCGTCCCTGATAAAAAAGAAACACCAGAAGACTTCAATTTGCCTAAGCGAAAGTTTCAACAAAACCAGTCAGTATTTGTGCGACAGTATCTGCACAAAAGGAAATGGACTGCGGGACGAGTCATGAAGTTCCTAGGAAGGATGATGTATCAAATTGAAACTGAGAGTGGAATCTGCCGACGTCACCAAAATGAAATAAGAGCTAACGCATCTAGAGACATGGCCAAAAACGTCTCTCAACAGCAAGAATCTCTAGGGCAGGCAAGTTCTAAATTTCAATGTTCTAATTCTGTCTGTTTTCCCAGTGAAACTCCTACAAACCAAACTCCACCTAGGGATAACTTGAATATTCCTGATGACGACGTCTTCATTAATCCGAATTCATATCCACCGGTGGTTGATTTGTCAGAAGAGCCTGAAACGTCAACCGAAGCACCTATCGATGAAAATGAAGCACAAGCCAGCCCCTCACAGTCCCCAGATAGGAATCATCCCATGCTTAGAAGATCAGAGCGTCTTCGGAGTAAGACCGTTCGTTTTGTTTCTAATTAAACGAAGGGGTAATTGATACACCCTGTATTAATTACGTATGGAAAACCGGCACCCACAACTTACGGATAATCTGTCAGTGTCAGTATCTAATGACATTAGAATTATGGCGCGAATCTGAAGTACTTTCCCGCGCAATATGAACTTTCAAGTTAACCCAAATTGTAAAATGTATCATTAGCTTTTAAGACATTGTATAATAAAGTTCTTCTTTTATTAATTATACGAAGATATATCAACAGTGAAACTCATCATTCCCAAAGAGCTTCGAATTCGAACTCGAATTCTAATCTCAACTCGTCGAGGTCAGTGGTTAGATGTTACGTTTGCAATGGAGAAGGCCATTTCGCAAACACGTGTTCTGCTCCTAGGAGCTGTTTTGGGTGTGTGAAAGAGGGAGTTACAAAGAGTAACTGCCCGCAGTGTTCGGGAAACGGCAGACGCACTCTCGGGTCAGTAGGACGAGAGCACGATCATATGGTAGGAATGGGTGCAAATTTTACAGGACTTAGGAATAAAGTCAGGCACTAGCAAAGTAGGTAGTGTTAGTTTAGCTGATAGTGCAGGAGTGCAGGTGAAAGGTTAAGTTTCACTTCCAATTATAATTAAAGCCAAGGTAGTTTTAGTAGGGTGCTTAGTTATACCTCATCTTCCTCATTTTATCTGATTTTAATAGCCAATTTTTGAGCTTTAGCGGGAATAGTCCCGGATTTACAATCAGGGGAATGGGAATTTTCGAATCAAAATTCGTTGAATTCGATTTCCCATTCTGAGCATTTGAGTGAGGTAGGAGAGGTAGAAAAACAACAGTTAGACAGATTTTTAGACAGGACATTTAAAGAAATGCCTGAAGGATTAGGGTGCACACAGATGGTGGAGCACAAGATTAGGACGAAAGTTGAACCCATTAAGCAGAGATATTATCCGGTATCTCCTGCCATTCAGACTTTCATAGATAAGGAATTAGAAGAAATGTTAGCAGAAGGAGCTATAGAAAAATCTGACAGTCCATGGGCTTCACCCATTGTCATGATTAAGAAGAAGGATGCTACGTATAGGTTTTGTGTAGATTCTAGGAAGTTCAATGCGGCTACAGATAGGGACGCGTACCCCCTGCCATACATAACAGCTATCCTGGATAAGCTGAATAACGCGAAATTCTTGTCTTCTTTGGACATCAAGTCGGGCTTCTGGCAGATTCCGATGGAAAAAGAGTCAAGAAAGTATACTGCCTTTACGGTACCTGGCCGCGGTCTGTTTCAGTTTTTGAGAATGCCGTTCGGGTTGCACAATGCTCCTGCAACTTGGCTAAGATTTATAGATAATGTTTTAGGACCCGAGTTAGAACTATATGTCTTCGTGTATCTGGATGATATCATTCTCGTCACAGATACATTTGAGAAGCATATAAAGATTTTGGAAGAAGTCTTCAGAAGATTTATTAAGGCAGGTTTAAAAGTTGGTAGGGACAAATGTCATTTTTGTAGGCGACCTCTGAAGTTTTTAGGCTATGTTGTAGACCGGAATGGTTTACACATAGATCCAGAGAAAATAGAAAGTATGTTAGGGATTCCATCGCTAAAGAATATAAAAGAGGTTAGGAGTTTTATCGGCACGGTGCGGTGTCCTGGTATAGGCGATTTTCGAAGCCGTTTGCGGTTCAAACGGATGCTTCTGATTTCGGGATCGGGGCTGTTTTGATTCAGACCTTCGAGGAAGGTGAGAACTTGATTTGCTACTTGAGCTGATCACTTAATAGGATCACTCAGAGAAAGAGTGCCTGGCAGTTTTGTGGGCGATAGAAAAGTTGCGGCCTTATCTGGAGGGAGTTAAGTTTTCGGTAATAACCGATCACTACTCCTTGATTTGGCTTAGCAAGTTGAAGGATCCAGCGGGTAGGCTGGCGAGGTGGGCTGTACGTATACAGCACTTTGACTTCGATATCATCCATCGTAAAGGGAAGGATCATGTAGTACCGGACATGTTCTCTAGGAGTGTGCCAGTTGTTTCTGGGATTTCCGAGCCAACAACCGACCCTTGGATTGGAAAAATGATATCGGAAGTGGAAAAGATACCGTTGTCTTTTCCAGCGTGGAAAGTAGAAGATGGAAAGTTATATAAGTTTGTTAGGGCAAGTCATGTGATAGTCTATGACAGTAGTAGTGAATGGAAATTAGTAGTAGGTAGGGAAGATAGGAAAAAAATTTTATTTGAGAATCATGACCATCCATTAGCAGGGCATATGGGGGTAAAGAAAACCTTTGCTAGGATAGGAGAAAAGTATAACTGGCCTAAGATGAGGTCAGATATTACTAAATATGTTTAATTAATTAATGAGAAACCGGCTGGGTTGATGACGGAAAGGAAAGGGGTTACCGACTCTTGGGAAATAGTTTGTGTCGACTTAGTTGGTCCATTACCGAAGTCGAGTAGGGGTTTTGTTTATATTTTAACAGTGGTGGATTATTTTATCAAATCTGTTGTTCCCATTGAGATCTGCTGCAGCCAAATTGGTCTGCAAAGAGCTGGAAGACAATGTCTTCTTGTTGTTCGGCGTACGCAAGTTTGTTGTCTGCGACTACGATCCCCAGTTCAAGAGTAAGGAACTGAAAACATTGTGTGATGCCTACGGTTCGTCGATTCGGTTTACCGCGCATTATCACCCGCAAGCGAATCCCGCGGAACGTATTAATCAGATTTTAAAAACTACACTTAGGGCTTATGTGTCAGAGAATCATAAGGTCTGGGACTCGCAGCTTGCGAAAGTAGCGTGCAGTATTCGCACGGCCCAGCATGAAGTTTTAGGAGTTTCACCGTACTACGCGAATTTCGGTAGGGGAATGGTGACGTTTGCTGGTTCCTCCACCGCAACGGCCATTCGAAATAATTCAAAATAGTAGTGATAGTGATAGGGACCAGAGTAGGAATAGCGATAGGGACTTCAGTAGGGAACAGTTTAGGAAGCTTAGGGAGCAGATAGCTATGAGGTTAGAGTCGGCGTCTAAGAAGGCGGCGAAAACATATAACCTTCGACGCAGGGACGTTCACATCCTTCCAAACGAGTTGGTTTGGCAACGGAACTTCGCGCTTTCTGATGCAGCGAATTATTACGCTGCAAAGTTAGCACCGAAGTTTGTGGGCCCGTTTGAGTTTGGGTGAAGAAAAGAGTGTCGGCTTTGGCATACGTTCTTGAAGATGCCAATGGTGTCTCTCGAGGAACGTGGAATGTCAAGGACCTCAAACCTTATTCCGACGTTAGGTAGACGTTAGGTAGTCGCGTAGCAAGGATGTGCTCGCAAAGAAATAATGAGAGCAGTAAAAGCTCTGTGATGTGCTCATACTCTCGCCAGTAGCGATTGAGTTCTGGTTGTGTTGTCTGCTAGTGTGAGCTCTCTTTGGTAGGTAAGGGTGGAATTTGTTGCGGTAGATTTTCCCGTAACAAAAACCATTCTTACATTTAGTTGTTTACATTTCGATATCCCTCTCTTTTCCTCAAACCCTTCCCTATCATTTCTCATTTCTTCGTCCCATCATTTCTCCGTTGTTTGCTCTTAGCAATGTGATCGAAATATAGCTTTGAGCAAATGACAAAATAGGTGCATGTCGTAATCAGCGGATGAGCTGAACTGATGCCGGCGTTTTGGTGTGTCGAGCCAGATGCCTCTGGAGACTCGCACACCATTTTCTTACATTGAATGTTATACTTTGCCGCTAAGAAACATCATCATTCTCATACTTCATCATTCACAAACATTAACATTCACATAATGATCATCAGTTACACATACCTACATGCACATACTTATAGCATCATCCACCCATTATCATCATTCACGTATATCACCTTTACACTCATCATCATTCACACCTTATTACACACAGTACATAAAGCAGGATATCACACACTCATTACTATACACATACATACACATATCACCGATGAGAACAATTGAAATGGCACGTGTGAAAGCCATACTTCGTTATGAGACACACTGTGCAGCGTTAGGTTAGGTTAGGTTAGGTTGAATGGGGGGTGCAGCCACAAGTGGCAACACCTCACTCGGATCTCGAGGATCCATTGTGCTCCCCGGGAAATCATAGTATGAGGAAATGGGAGGATTGGAGAGGTGGATGGTTATTGTGGTAGGGAACTCCCACTGAACCATTTGGAGCCCTGAGTAAATTTCAGGACGTTGCTCAGTGGGAGGTTAGAGATGTCGCCCAGTTCGTCGAAGAAGTATTCTCCGAGGGTTTTTTTCCGAGTGTGGGCTAAGCTAGGACACTCACAGAGGAAGTGGAAAGATCCCTCCTCTGCCTCCTCATCTTGGCATCCTCTACATAAGTCGGATGTGCTAATGCCCATTCTCATCATGTGGGTACCCAACGAGTTGTGACCCGTGAGAATGCCAATCAACAGAGAGAGCCGAGGTCTGCTTAGCTGGAGTAGAAATTCTGTTTTTTTCTTGGAAATATCTGGCCAAAGGTTTCTAGAGACTCGGCATGTTTCTAAAGATGACCACCTGTCATTGGCGATTTTTAGAAAATTGTGTTTGATTCTGCTTTTTTCTTGCTCTAGTGGCTTTAGAACTGAAGTGTTCGCTTCGCTGGATTCGAGTGCTGACCCAATTTTTGCCAGCTTATCCGCCATTTCATTACCGATAATGTCACGATGTCCAGGAACCCAGGTTAAACTAACTATGTTTGTCTCACTGAGCAGTCTAAGGTTACTGCGACAGCTGTCTACTAGCCTGGATTTTGTGATAATGGATGATATAGCTTTAATGGCCGCCTGGCTGTCTATGAAGAAGTCAATATTTTTGTTGATCAAGTTTTGCGTAGCAAGGTGCTTCGCGGCTTCGCACACTGCGAGTACTTCTGCTTGAAAAACACTGCAGAAGTCGGCAAGCTTTATTGATCTATTCATGTTAGGGTAGTCTGAGAAGATACCTGATCCTACCCCTTCGTCCGTTTTGGAACCATCTGTGAAGACGGAAATGTGATTTTCTTTTATAACCCTGTTTTCCTCCCAGCTTTCTCTAGTCGGAAAGACTGTTAAGGCCACTGGATTGAAATCAATATGCGGGGGGGTATAGTCTGTTTGGATGTCTATATCTGTATGGTTCATGATGGTTCTATGGCCTGATATGCCTGTTTTCCAATTGTTGCATTGTTTGAGTCGCAGTGCGCTTTTGGCCGCCATCTCCTTAGTAAAGAGATCTAGGGGGGCTAGCGATAGGAAGGTTTCCAGAGCTGCAGTTGGTGTTGTTCTCATGGCACTAGTTGAAACAATGCATGCAAGCCTTTGGATTTTGGTCATGGTCTTAAGGTTTGAAGCCTTCTCTAATGATGGCCACCAGACTAGACAGGCATATGTGAGGATTGGTCTTATTATGGATGTATACATCCAGTGAATGGTTTTGGGACCAGGTCCCCATTTTTTACCAAAAATTCTACTACAAGTGTAGAAAGCGACTTGAGCTTTCCTTTCTCTTTCTTTTAAATTTTCTTTCCAGTTAAGTTTACGATCAAGGACAATTCCGAGATATTTTGCCGTACCAGATAAGTTTATTGGTATTCCATTAATGGAGGGAGGAAGTATATCTGGAATGTTACGTTTTCTCGTAAACAGAACAAGTTCTGTTTTTGTAGGGTTGACGTTTAGCCCACAGTTTTTCGCCCAGCTGGTGAGCTTGTTTAGAGCTGTCTGAAGATGTTCACAAAGGGTGGTTGTGAATTTTCCCGAAGTCATGATGACGATGTCATCGGCATAGGCTACTGCTTTTATTCCGCTCCTGTCGAGTTTAACCAGGATTTGGTTAACTACTAGGAGCCAGAGTAGCGGGGATAACAATCCTCCTTGAGGTGTACCTCTACAAGTTTTGACTTTTAGGGTACTTTCACCCATTTCTGCTTTTACTATTCTCGTTTGGAGCATGGAGTCGATCCAGTTTGATAGCGTTGGCTCGATATTTATGGAACTTAATGCCATGCGAATAGCATTGTATTCAACGTTGTTGAAGGCCCCTTCTATATCGAGGAATGCAGCCAACGTGTACTCTTTATATTGGATTGACTGTTCAATGGTTCCGACTACTTCATGAAGTGCAGTCTCAACTGATTTGCCCTTTATTTATGCATGTTGGGCTGTAGAGATCACATTGTTATTCAGTTTTGTTCGGATATGCGTTTCTATAATTCTTTCTAGAGTCTTAAGTAGAAAGGAGGATAGGCTTATTGGTCTGAAATCTTTGGGTTCAGTGTGAGAGGGCTTACCGGCTTTGGGAATAAATATGACTTTAACTTCTCTCCAACTAGTTGGAATAAAGGTGAGGTTTAGACAACCTCTGAATATTTCCAATAGTATCGGCACAATCAAGTCTTTGGGACTTTGGAGCATCATTGGAATGATACCGTCCGGACCCGCAGATTTGTATGCTGAGAATGAGTCAATGGCCCACATTACCTTCCTATTATCTACTAATAGATTTCCTATGTTGGATCTAACGTTAGCACTAGGGTTTCCGCGTTCTGGGGATGTCATTTGAGAACACCCTGGAAAGTGGGTGTTCATGAGTGACTCTAAAATTTCAGAGCATGAGTCAGTCCATGTGTTATCAGGTCTTCTAAGAAAACTAGGGATATTTTGGACCTTGGACATGACTTTTCTTAGCCTTGCTGCGTCATTTGTGCACTCAATATCTGAGCAGAAGTTGCGCCAGGCTGCTCTTTTTGCGTAGGTAGTTCTATTTTTGTATTCATTTTTACTGATCTTGTATAGGTCCCAGTCAGCCGAAAGGTTGCTAAATTTTGCTCTATTGAAGAGCCTCCTAGAGTTCCTTCTAAGGGTCGATAGTTCGCTTGACCACCATATGGGGTTGGATCTACCTTTCCCTTTGGATAACGGGCATGAGCTTTCGTAGGCATTAATTATGACTGACGTAAGCTTGTTTACCTGTGTCTCTATGGCTGAGCAGTTAAGCAAAGGCTGATTGTTGTTCTGGCTGAGAGTTAGGGCCAGTTTTTGGATATAGAGACCCCAGTCAGTTTTCCTAGGGTTTCTATAAGGGATACAGTTTTCAGATTTGTGTTCTATTTCGGATGTTATCATTCTATGGTCAGAGAAGGTTACGTTGTTGGAGACCCTCCAATTACTGGTTACTAGCGTACCAGAGTTGGTGGATAGTGTAACGCTAACACTTCTTTTCTTACCTTTGTTACGAATGTTGGTTCGTTACCTCTATTCATAATTTTCAGGTTGTTCTCAATAATATATTCAAAAAGTGACTCACCTCTTTCGTTCGTGTTTGAACTACCCCACTGTATATGATGGGCATTTGCATCACAGCCCATGAATAGGTCCCAGCCATTCCTTTTTGTTGTGGCGACCAATTCTGCAACAGCTGCCGGCGGGGGGTTGGAGATTGCATCGCCCGGCATGTAGACGGAGGCTAGGATTAGGGGTGGAGCCCCTTCTCGCTCGCACTTCACTGTTGTCAGATCATTACTACTGTGAGGGGTTAGAAGGAAGAGATTTAAATTTGTCTTTGATAAAATGCATGTATAGTTACCTTCTGTAGGCCCTTTGCTAAAGAAAAGGAAGTGATCTTTGGATTTCAGTCCGCAGATCCGGCCATGATTTATCCACGGCTCTTGAATTAGGGCTAAGTCGATGTCAGTTTTTGACATCAACGCGGTCAAGGTGGCAGAGGCCAACTTACTGTGCTGCAGGTTTATTTGTAGCACCTTCATTGTCTTTTTTGTGTTCGTCATTTTTGTTTTGTAAGTTGGCAGCCGTTGCCGGCCTCACCCTAACCTTGTTTAGGCCAATGTTTAGTCTGTATCCCCTTTCTGGAAGCATAGCCATTGACTCATGATTGAGCATGACTAAGACATCTTGGCCTGCGCTCGTAGGCTCTTCCATCTCCAGTACTTCCCAGTCAGCACTTGGGAAACTTGGGTTGAGTTTTCGTAAGAAAAGCTCAATTGTTTCCTTCTTCAAGCGCGGCCCAGGAATGTTTATCCGGACTTTGGGTCTGGTGGGGAGGTCTTTTTTTAAGGCAACTTTAAGTGTTGCTCCTTCTATAAAATCCGCCATTTCGGATATCTTTGTTTTTAGCCAGTTAAGGGTAAATTCATCATTGCACGTGAGAATTTTGAAGCCTTTTAACGTCGAGATGGGTCCAAAATCAGGCACCGCGCCCGAGGACATGGGAAGCTCGTCAGTCATGCACTCGAGTAGCCTTATTTCCACTCGAGTCCATTCTTCTTCGCTTAGCCTATTTTCTGGACTCCCCTCATTGATAATGGCCACCTGAAGGCTCTCTTTTATCAATTCCGCTACAGTACTTTTTTTGTCAGTTGTACTGGCCGTCTTGGGCTTTTTGTTCACGGACATTGGAGGGGGTGTCGAGTCATTGTGCCTGGCTCTCTTTCTTTGACTGCTTTCTTGGGGCTTTTTAAACCTTTCGGGTTTAGGACCATCCAGTGGTGGTCTCCCTGGGGTTTTTTGGCCACCGCAGTCTTTGCCAATATGGTTTTCTTTTTTGCTTCTTCTTTTGTGACTCTACCTCTGGGTTCTGCCAAGGGCAAGGTCTTGGCTTCCATTTTATTAATGAATTTCCGAGCCCAGCTTAGGCGTTTCCAATCACGGAAACACAGCGTTGAGGTGTCACCTTTGCCGAATCTTCTTACGGTCCTTCTGGCATTTTCGAGCCTCTTTTGACCTGGGTCTTGTGCATCTTCCTTTTTCTGTACCCTCGGATTAGGGCCTTTACCTTTTGCCGGCTCTGATGAGCGATGGCTCTTGGTTGGGGCTTTCTCCTCACAGACTTTGGGATGAGCGTTCTTTTCCGGACCCTTGTTTGGCGTTGAGGTCATTTTGGCCGAAATCTCATTTTTCGCCAGGAATTCGCCTCTTTTGGCCTCTGGCCGCCTTGGGACAGGATTTTCGGCCACGGTGACATCCGCGATAGAGTCGTCAGAACTGGTGAAAGATTGATAGTCGTCTTCCTCGAGGATGCGGTGTTCCTCTTCCGACGTTATCTCTCGTCCACCTGCTCCTCCTTCTCCATCATCGGAGTCTGTGAAATCCATGAGGTTCTCCGAGAGTCCCTCATTGGTTTCAGCGGCTTTCCTGCTGCAGCCAGGAATGCAATCTTCTGCATTGTCTATCTTTTCATCTTTTCTTGTCACTGGCGACTTATCTTCTTTCGAAGCCAAGCCATCGCCGACAGCCGTGACTACTGCCGACTTTTGAGCGTATATCCCCGCTCGAGTTTTCTCTTCTACGTTTACTTTTTCCATGTTTTAGATAGACATCTCTGTTTGAGGTTTACTTGGTTGTTTGACTCTGCAACTGGATTGCTGGAGTGTCGAAACGTAAGCTCCCCCACCACGTCAAGGTGAAACCTCGTGTGCAGCGTAGTGTTGCAAGTGTAAACATCCTAAATTTAACTTTTGTTCTTGTAAAATCGAATTATAAGAATGAAACGTTAATAGTTTTCCTTTTCCCCATATCTGCGCAAAGATCCACCGAATAGGGTAAAGTAGTTCATTTTGGTTTTAGTAGCTTTTCCTCCTTTCTTTAATTTTCGAAAAGTTGTAACACACGGAATTTTATCCTTTCCCTGACTCAGTAGAATATATAGTAGAGTAACTGGGAAAATGCCCAGAAGTATTATTTTCAACTTTCAGGAACTTTCATTTTTCTCGACATGTTTTATGGGAGGGGTCTGATCTCGACTAATGAGCTGGATAAGTTTTGGGAACAAACCCCCAACAACTTTTTCAGTTCAATGTGATTGGAAAATTGTGCGAGTGAAAGGTCTCGCTGAAATTCGACAACGGAGGTGCTTGTCAGCCATAAGGCTGCATGCGCTAGAGAACCGTGACCGAAAACCTCGAGACACGATTGGCCGATTGTATGAATGTGTGGGTGAATTTGAAAGCCGAGAAAGGACAAATTAACAAGATTAACCTCTTCTTGGTTGACCTAGTTAACGACAAGTGGTTTTTGACCAGAGATTTTGAGATAAGAGAAAAGTAAAAGTTTGTTAGAAAGTTGAAGATAATTTTGAGACTAGTTGTTGAACCATCTAAGAAATTTAAATCACCTAGCAACATAAGAAATAACAAAACAATTGAATAAGCCAAACCTTATTTGTAACATAATGAATTTTAATAAAATAAGCTAAATGAATACATTACAAAATTGTTTATATACTTATATCTAGACAAAAGAACCTAAATACATAACTACCTATAACTAACTTAAACATAATCATCTTAAAAAACTAAACTGCATCACATTCAACCTGAAAAGAAAAAAAACACACCATTAGGATTGTTCAAGCAAATTATACCATATACTTAGCTTAAGCAAACTCCGTTGACCAGTGCAGCACCTACCTACCAGCTCACGTACCTAAAAACAAAAAAAAGGAGAAAAGAAAAAGTAAACAAACGAGCAAATGCATACGAATATACGTGTATGTACTTACCTACTGCACATACCAATTGGGCAGCGGAGTCTCAGGAAACAATTCAACAGCAGCAACAACTTTCTTGCATTGAAACAACCTGCAATCAAAAGACACAAGCAAAGGATGAAAAAACAAGAAAAATTATGCATCAAAGTTAACGTAAACAACACGAAATTGCACAGAAAACGCAAGTTTTTTCTAACCTCCAATTAGGTGAAGGTTAAATTGCACACTTAACATATTAAAAACAATGAACAACATATAAATCACTGAATAAACAAATGCAATCACTTCTTTTATAGATTTAACACAACTTGTACTGAATTTATAAAGAATTAAATCAATAAAACTCACGATAACACGAAATGTCAAACAATAGACATGCGCGAACTTTTAAAGTCAATCTGACGTCTTACCTTCATGAATAGAATACAGAAGGTACATTAATTGAAGAAAGTATGAAATGTAGAATTCGAAATTTTTATTATTTTTGCGAAATATTATTTTATTTGGTAAAAATTCAACAATTTTAATAATCACATAAATAATAATGAGAAAAAAAGAGACAGGGAAGAATTATGGCAACCAGAGGGAGAAGTAAAACCTCGGGCAAAGGAGCACGAAAAAATGCAAATGTCGGCAACGGCATTGCCAAGTGCAAATAATTGTTGAGTGTAAATGTAGTTAGTATACTTACCAAAGTAAATTAAAGGGTATATTTAGAACGAAATTAACACAAAATTAAAACTTTTTTTTGGTAAAAGGGTTTGATTTAGTGAAAGTTCCGTAGTGTTGAGCAAATTAATACTCAAATCATTATGACAAACTTTAAATTTCACTTTTCTATTTTTTCATGAACTCACCACACCGCCAAATGGACTGAAACAAGCCGAATGGCAAGGATGCAACCGCGAGAAAAAACGGAATACAACTGCACGAAAGCCACTATAAAAGGGGAGGAATCAGCAGTCAAAAATCACTTCAAGTTCCTGAATCAGCGAAGTATCATCAAGCAACAAGTTGTAATTAAGCCAGCAAAAATCCAAACAAACAAACAAGGGTAAATCAATCTTTGAAATCGATCTAAGTGATCGAATATAAATTTTGATAAACTTGTCAATTGTTAATTATTGTAAAGAAAAGTAAAATACTAACCAAGGGTAAATCAATAAACGAAATCGGTCTTTGTTGATCGAACATATTTTTTGATAAACTTGTTAAATTTTGTTAATAAGTATTTGTAGTGTAGTGTAATCAAGTTGAAATCGTTCAGCGAACCTATACGCTGTGCGAACATAATTTGGTTACGACTGCAGAGCAGTAGTTTATGTGTGTATTCAATAGTTATAGAGATTCAAGTGGAAATCATTTGGCGAACTTATACGCCACTTGAATATAACTTGATTTAGCTTTGAATGTATAGTATAAGCGTTTTTTTGAACGAATAAAGATTGTAACCCAATCGATGAAAATACACACAATCCCAAATCTTTCAATTATAAATTTTTGGAGCATCTGCACTTTACAGATTTTTTTGTAAGTATTAGTTGCGCCAAAAACATTGGTGGTTCCATCCAGGAATTGTGTGATATTCATTGACGAGGTTTCGTTTTTATTTGTTGTAGCGTTAGCTCAAACCTTTTCTTTTGAACTCTCGTTGTTTTTTTTTGTTCACGTTGTTTTTTTTGTGAGTATAATAGCAAAAAAAATCAATCATACTGCTCTCTGCACCGTATTAACAGCTGAGTAACCTGAAATCGTAACGTACATCATGTCTAGGCTAGAGGAAATGCTAGTCACTCAAATTGTTTTAAAAACAAAAATTGAGAAGACGATAGAAAACGGAAAAAAAACCAGGCTAGAAAAAAGAACCGTTGGATTCTTCAAACAAAAGCTGATTGACTTACGTTCCTTATGGCAAGAATTTGTCCAGCAAGATCGGCAAATTCACGAGCTCATCATAACCACCAGGTCAGAATGTGAAAATGCATACATCAAAAAACAGCAGTTTGATGATGTGGAAATAAAATATTCCGAATATATGGGTGAGCTTGAAGATGGGTTGAGCAATTTGTCTTTCGATTTGGATCAAAGCCGAATGCCCCCACCCGAAACACGCAGCTTCAATACACAGTTACCAAAGATAACACTGCCTAAGTTCGATGGTGATTACAATGCATGGAGGTCATTTCATGACCTGTTTAAGTCTTTGATTCACGACAATACGCAGCTGCAACCAGTGCAAAAACTACATTATTTAAAAAGCTGTCTTACGGGTGAAGCAGAGAGAGTGCTGAAATCTACTCCAATTACCAACCAAGATTACGAGCCGGCATGGAAGAAATTGAATGAAAGGTTTGAAAACACAAGAACCTTAGTGAACTTTCATCTCAGGACTCTTGCAAATCAAACAAAAATTTCCACCGAATCAGGAAAAAACTTGAAGGTGCTAATTGACGCTACCGAAGAATGCTTGCAACAACTTAAAGCATTAAAGGTGGACACTAACACGTGGGACCCAATGCTGATCTACTTAACGGTGCAAAAACTACCGTTTGTTACAATGCGGCTTTGGGAAGAGGAACTGGGAGATGATCAAGGTCTTTCAGACTTCAAAACGTTTATGAAGTTCTTACACACAAGAAGTCGTGTGTTAGAGTCAATTAGTAGCACAATAGTTCCAAAACCAGCTACGAGCACAAATAAAAAGGAAGGTGTTCATGCATACCACACCATTGTGAACGCCGGCTGCCCTGCTTGCAACGAAAAGCATTACGTTGGAAAATGCCCTTCCTACCTGAGTATGGATGTCCCTACTCGGAGAAAGGTAATCAAGGCAGCGAATAGATGTTTAAATTGTTTCTCCAACAATCACACGCATACCAAATGCAAAAATAAATACCGCTGCATGAAATGTCAGCAACTGCACCATACCACCCTGCATTTGAATGAATCCTCTGCAAAGGATTTCATCAAAGAATCGGGAAACCACAACGTCGAAAAAACAAACACATTTTTTTCTTCAAAAAGTCATAGCGCTTTGTTACCAACTGCGTTGGTAGCTACTCGTGACTGCAACGGTCACTTAATAATCTTACGATGCCTCCTAGATTCTGGCTCGCAAACCTCGTTCATAACCGAGGAAGCCTGCAATAGGTTACAATTGCGAGGTAAGTCCACATCAGTGGAAATCATTGGTTTAAGCAAAAACCAAATCGCTTGCTCCAAGCAGCGAGTACAGCTGAGATTACAAGCCATTAAGGCTAGCCACAATGTAGTCGAAAGTAACATGTTCGTGTTGAAAACAATTACGGACTCACTACCAGCGAAAGAAATAAAGTTCCGAAGCTGGAAACACATTCAAAATCTCGAATTAGCAGACCCGATGTTTTGGAAACCCAACTCCATCGACGCTTTACTCGGAGCGGATGTATATGGTCATATCATCCGCGAGGGCGTACGTTACGGCCCTGAAGGGGCTCCTGTGGCGATTAATACCATGTTTGGGTGGATCATCATTGGTAAAATCGCGAACCCATGCACCTCGTCAGTGAGGATATTTACTGCCACAGTACAGCAGGCGACAAAAGAGCTCAATTTCGAAATACAGAAATTTTGGGAATTGGAAGAAGTGCAAGGCTTCAATAAATACACCCCAGAAGAGCAAAAATGTGAGGAGCTATACGAGGCAAACTACGAACGACTACCGAATAAACAATATATGGTAAAACTACCGTTCAGTGAGCCAAATGGTCCAACGTTAGGCATGTCTAGAGGACTTGCGCTTAAACGTTATGAATACCTCCAGAGGAAACTAGAAAAAAATCCACAATTTAAAGAAGCTTATGAATCGTGTCTCGATGAGTATATAACCATGGGTCACATGGAAGTATGCAACCAGCCCGCAGAAAACGAATCAAACTATTATATACCACATCATGCGGTATTTAAACAAAGTACAACCACTAAATTACGTGTAGTGTTTGACGCTTCTGCACGTACAACTAATGGGAGATCCCTAAACGAGCAACTACTCAATGGACCTACGTTGCAACCTAAACTGTTTTCAACGGTCCTAAATTGGAGAAAATACAAGGTTGTAATAACCGCAGATCTTGAAAAAATGTACCGAATGATTTGGATGCATCCAGAGCATCGTACTTTTCAACGCATCTTGTGGAGGGACCCCGAAACAAAGGCACTTCAAGACTACCGTCTAAAAACCGTTACCTTCGGAGTAGCACCAGCACAATATTTATCCGTACGAACGGTGCATCAATTGGCAGAAGATGAGCGATGTGAATATCCATTAGCTGCAAAGGCTACGCTGTCTGACTTCTACGTCGATGATTTGCTAAGCGGAGCGGAAACAATCGAAGAATGTCTCGAACTACAAAGACAATTTATAGAGATGTTTAAGAAGGGTGGCTTCAGGCTCCGAAAATGGGCTAGCAACAAATTAGAGCTCATTGAGCAAATTTCAATAGAAGATAGGGAGGTTAAGGGTTCACTAGAACTCCAAGAAAAGGAAACCATAAAAACTTTAGGGATCCGTTGGTACCCAGCGGAAGACTATTTTACATTTAATGTTCAAGGTCTGGCGAATACCAAGGTGACTACTAAACGATCGATATTGTCGGAAATAGCATCACTGTATGATCCAGTAGGATGGATTTCTCCAATCATAATAACAGCCAAAATCTTGATTCAAACGCTTTGGGTAGCTGGATATTCTTGGGACAGCCAGGTCTCTCAGGAAATAATCACCCAATGGCAATCATTCAAGGAAGACCTAGAAAACCTAAATAAAATCAAAATACCACGATGGGTTGGATTATCAAGAGATAATCCAGTTCAGGAGATTCATGGGTTTTGTGACGCATCCATCAAAGCATATGCGGCAGTACTGTACGTGCGCGTTCAAGACAGCATGAACAATATAAAGGTCAAGCTACTTACAGCTAAATCAAAGGTGGCACCGGTAAAACCAGTTACACTACCCCGGCTAGAGTTAAATGGAGCGTTGTTACTTGCCAAACTCGTAAAGGCAACAATGCAAGACATGCAATTGCAACATTCACCAATATATTTATGGACGGATGCAACAATTGTCCTACAATGGATACGTGAGCACCCATCCAAGTGGAAGACCTATGTAGCCAATCGAGTTGCAGAAATACAAGACGTATTACCTGCGGAGCATTGGCATCACGTTCGCACGAATGACAACCCAGCTGACTTAGCCTCTCGCGGAATAACCGCTAAGCAATTATCTAACTGCAACTTATGGTGGCATGGACCTGAATGGCTAGCTAAAGCCCGAAACATGTGGCCTGATGACCCAATTCAACGTACCTGCACCAATTTGGAAGCCAAACAACCAAAAATCACCAGTTTGTTTGCACAACCATTTAACGACATACTATCTGCGTATTCCTCCTATATTAAACTCAATCGAGTCGTCGCTATGATCCTGCGTTTCATACGAAACTGCCGCTATCCTACCCTAAAGGAAACAGACGCCTTATCAACTCAGGAGCTAAAGGTTGCAAACATCTCAATTTTAAAAAATGTTCAGAGGATATCATTTCCAAAGGATCTGGAATCCCTCCAATCAAACCAACCTTTGCCAAAAAAAAGCCAACTACTAACTTTGAACCCCTTTTTAGACCAAGATGGTTTAATTAGGGTAAGTGGCAGATTGGAAAATGCAAATATCTCATATGATATAAAGCACCCAATCATTCTGCCACAAGACCATCACGTTAGTGACTTAATTATCATCAAAACGCACAAAGAAACATTACACGGAGGCACGTCACTGGTATTAAATACGATACGTAGCCAATATTGGATCCTCAACGGTAAGCGAACCGTCACCAGACAAATTCGAAAATGTGTGATTTGCGCCAAACAGCGAGCAGATACAGCACGCCAATTAATGGGTACATTACCGGCTCCAAGAGTCAATATCACAAAGGCATTCACACATGTAGGTGTTGATTACGCAGGGCCAATACAATTGAAGATGTCAAACCACCGAAAGGCTAGGCTCTACAAGGGATACTTTTGTATATTTATCTGTCTAGCAACGAAAGCCATACACATAGAGGCTGTATCCGATTTAACCGCGATGGCATTTCTGGCCGCGTTAAAAAGATTTGTATCCCGGCGAGGTTTATGCTCCAACATATACTCGGATTGCGGGACAAATTTCAAGGGAGGAAAAGTCATAGTAGATAAAGATATAGAGCAAGCTCTAAAGGAAGCAACACCAGACATCAAAAATTTCCTAGCCAATCAACATATTAACTGGCATTTTAATCCGCCTGCCGCCCCGCATCACGGAGGATTATGGGAAGCTGGTGTAAAATCCATTAAATATCACTTACGGCGCGTCATCGGAACTGCATTATGCACATTTGAAGAACTAACAACACTACTCGCTCAGATTGAAGCATGTCTGAACTCCAGACCACTATGTCCATTGACAAATGATGTCAACGACCTTGCAGTTTTAACACCAGGTCACTTTCTCATAGGACAAGCCTTGAATGCTGTCCCTGAACCAGACCTTGTAAGCTCCAATATCACAGCTAACCGCCGTTGGAAATTAATCCAGCAAATGAGTCAGCATTTTTGGAGGAAATGGTCGAAGGAGTATTTAAACCGTCTGCAACAGCGTCCTAAGTGGTTAACGAAGGAACCCAATTTAAAGGTTGGTGATATAGTCCTGGTAAAGGATGACAACACCCCGCCCACAATGTGGCCATTAGGAATTATTGAAAAGGTCCACCCTGGCAAGGATCAAATGGTCAGGGTAGTAACGGTCCGAACACGTAACACCCTATGCCTAAGACCGGTCGTCAAAATATGCCGTCTGCCGATAGACACAACAGAAATTAACGACAACATGAAAACTTATTTGTAATAACATTTGTCCATGTGTTGTTCGTCGTAATTCTGTATATGTTTATGTTACCTAAGTCAAGCATCACACCCATTAAAAATTATCCTTACAGGCAACAATATGGACGACTACATCACGATCTTAGAAGATATCCGATTCTCGCCACCAGCTAGCCCAGGACTACAGGCACTGATAGACTCCAACCTCAAGTTAGAGGCTGCAAGAGAAAAGGCAAAGGAAGATCGAGTTGTATCAAAAGGATACCCGATTTGTGTCACAATCAACGGCAGAACTGTTGATAAATTGGAAAATCTAAGACCATCCACCACGGTCGAAGAAATACGTATGCGCCTTGACAACGACATACAACGCTTCACCACAAGGGAAGGAGAGGATATTTTTATAAACCGAGAAACGTTGTGTCGGATCGACTTCGAAAGAGTCCAATTTAGTAAAAGAAAGCAATTTACGGTCAATCTGCCTGACCGATATCAGGTTAAGATGAATGTCAATTTGGCCGGAAAGGTTGTATTTCACCACCACCATAAAAGAGGCATTGAAAAGATCAAGGCAAGGATCGTTGAACGCAACCGTTCAAAGGGGGGAGGATGTTGAACCATCTAAGAAATTTAAATCACCTAGCAACATAAGAAATAACAAAACAATTGAATAAGCCAAACCTTATTTGTAACATAATGAATTTTAATAAAATAAGCTAAATGAATACATTACAAAATTGTTTATATACTTATATCTAGACAAAAGAACCTAAATACATAACTACCTATAACTAACTTAAACATAATCATCTTAAAAAACTAAACTGCATCACATTCAACCTGAAAAGAAAAAAAACACACCATTAGGATTGTTCAAGCAAATTATACCATATACTTAGCTTAAGCAAACTCCGTTGACCAGTGCAGCACCTACCTACCAGCTCACGTACCTAAAAAGAAAAAAAAAGGAGAAAAGAAAAAGTAAACAAACGAGCAAATGCATACGAATATACGTGTATGTACTTACCTACTGCACATACCAATTGGGCAGCGGAGTCTCAGGAAACAATTCAACAGCAGCAACAACTTTCTTGCATTGAAACAACCTGCAATCAAAAGACACAAGCAAAGGATGAAAAAACAAGAAAAATTATGCATCAAAGTTAACGTAAACAACACGAAATTGCACAGAAAACGCAAGTTTTTTCTAACCTCCAATTAGGTGAAGGTTAAATTGCACACTTAACATATTAAAAACAATGAACAACATATAAATCACTGAATAAACAAATGCAATCACTTCTTTTATAGATTTAACACAACTTGTACTGAATTTATAAAGAATTAAATCAATAAAACTCACGATAACACGAAATGTCAAACAATAGACATGCGCGAACTTTTAAAGTCAATCTGACGTCTTACCTTCATGAATAGAATACAGAAGGTACATTAATTGAAGAAAGTATGAAATGTAGAATTCGAAATTTTTATTATTTTTGCGAAATATTATTTTATTTGGTAAAAATTCAACAATTTTAATAATCACATAAATAATAATGAGAAAAAAAGAGACAGGGAAGAATTATGGCAACCAGAGGGAGAAGTAAAACCTCGGGCAAAGGAGCACGAAAAAATGCAAATGTCGGCAACGGCATTGCCAAGTGCAAATAATTGTTGAGTGTAAATGTAGTTAGTATACTTACCAAAGTAAATTAAAGGGTATATTTAGAACGAAATTAACACAAAATTAAAACTTTTTTTTGGTAAAAGGGTTTGATTTAGTGAAAGTTCCGTAGTGTTGAGCAAATTAATACTCAAATCATTATGACAAACTTTAAATTTCACTTTTCTATTTTTTCATGAACTCACCACACCGCCAAATGGACTGAAACAAGCCGAATGGCAAGGATGCAACCGCGAGAAAAAACGGAATACAACTGCACGAAAGCCACTATAAAAGGGGAGGAATCAGCAGTCAAAAATCACTTCAAGTTCCTGAATCAGCGAAGTATCATCAAGCAACAAGTTGTAATTAAGCCAGCAAAAATCCAAACAAACAAACAAGGGTAAATCAATCTTTGAAATCGATCTAAGTGATCGAATATAAATTTTGATAAACTTGTCAATTGTTAATTATTGTAAAGAAAAGTAAAATACTAACCAAGGGTAAATCAATAAACGAAATCGGTCTTTGTTGATCGAACATATTTTTTGATAAACTTGTTAAATTTTGTTAATAAGTATTTGTAGTGTAGTGTAATCAAGTTGAAATCGTTCAGCGAACCTATACGCTGTGCGAACATAATTTGGTTACGACTGCAGAGCAGTAGTTTATGTGTGTATTCAATAGTTATAGAGATTCAAGTGGAAATCATTTGGCGAACTTATACGCCACTTGAATATAACTTGATTTAGCTTTGAATGTATAGTATAAGCGTTTTTTTGAACGAATAAAGATTGTAACCCAATCGATGAAAATACACACAATCCCAAATCTTTCAATTATAAATTTTTGGAGCATCTGCACTTTACAGATTTTTTTGTAAGTATTAGTTGCGCCAAAAACACTAGTTTTGTTAAAATTGATAGTAAAGTTTTTTGGAAAAAGTTTAGAGTCATTGGAAAGAGTGAAAATTGAAAAGCAGAAGAAATCGTCAGACGGACGTAAATTAAGAAAATTGCGAACCTCAAAAATTGTGAGACACGCGACCCTTTTTAATTCCATTTTAATTGTTCTTTCGGGAAAGAACAATTAAAGTTTCAATCTTCCGGTTATTTTCATTTTTTTACCTTTCTAAATGGTTCCTGTAACCGTCTACGATTGTAACTTTATAATTGAAAAGAATTGGGTTTTTAATCCGACTTTTGTACGGTTTTCCGTTCCACAATAAATAGCTTTAAATCCCTTCTGGGAATTTAATTGCATTCTTTGCTTATTCTTCTTACTATTTCAGAACTAATTCGTGGTTTGGAAGTTTCACCTCAAAATTTCCTGGCGCCCACTTTTCTTAGTACACCCGGTACTGAGAAATAATACATTTTAATTCGTCTTTTAATAATTAATAAATCGGTCTTTTTATTCGCGATCGGCTTTTATCGCGCTACGCTACCTTTTTTCTTTGTTTACAAACCCAGCCCAGCTGAGTTTAGCCGTGGTGTCAGCAGCCTACCTGCTGAGTATTACAGCGTTTATCAGCGCGTTTGACATTTCGACTGTATCTCGCGGCACACCGGTTGTGCATTTCTTTTAATCGTTTTTAATATCGTTTATTTTATTAATTGTTTACTTATTAATTGTATTCGGATAATCCAATCGCGACAAGTAGTTCCGAATCATCATAAAATTAGTTTTATCGCAAATAAAAGTGTAACATGTTGACTTGATTACGTTGTTACTAAATCAGTGAATGCGCCCACTTGCATCTTTTCAATCTTTTTTTTAGACTCCATCACAGAGTAGATAATACAGAGTATCCACTTCCACCCCTTCAACCCAAAACCACAGAGTAGATAATACAGAGTGCCAACTCGTACCCCCCTTGCCTGAAACACCCTCAAAAAATTTTTCAACACGAATTCAAAATGGCGACCTATTTCTTGATTAAAAATGGAGTCGTGGTCAGTCGTGGTGAAGTTCCAAACTTCAATAAATAAAAAACAAACAAGATGACATTTATCTTTGACAGTTTGCAAAATATTGCAAAGTCTTGTAATATTTTTTTTCTTGTAAGTATTTCTAGCTAAATTAGTTTCGAAATCTATCAACCAGCAGATTTTCCAGACAATCTAGAAGCCAGTTGTGTGCTGGCTGAGAAGGAAGGCCCATATGAAACGTACGAAGGAAATCCAGTCAGCAAACTTGTCTTGCAATATGACATGTGGAAAAAAATTCCAACCGACCTCTGGGATTGGGCTGCTCTTAAAGAAAAAATTGGCAAACATGGCGTTTGGAACTCTCTACTTGTTGCTCCAATGCCAACTGCATCGACCGCAACAATGAGTCCTTTGAACCGTACACTTTAAACATCTACAACAGACGAGTCTTGTCCGGTGAATTCCAGATCGTCAATCAGCATCTTCTGAAAGACTTTAACAGACCGGACTTGTGACACGACGACATGAAGAACAAAATCAAAGCTGGTCGTGGATCAATTCAGCACATCGAGAGGATTCCAATCGAGTTGCGTGAACTCTACAAGACTGTCTTGGAAATTTCAGTTTGTTCTTCTATTAAAATGGCTGTCGATAGGGGTGCCTTCATAGATCAGAGCCAGTCATTCAACATCCACTTTGCTGAGCCCAACTATGGAAAACTTACTTCAATTAACTTCTTTGGCTGGATGTCTGGCCTCAAAACGGGCATATACTACCTTCACACATAACCAGCTGCACATGCAATACAACTTATCGTAGACAAGACAGCTGTAACCCGAAACGGTAGCTTACCAACGAAACTAAATAACCAAAATGTTCAAAGTAGTGTTTCTTCTCACCCTCCATGAGTTGACCTTGTCGTGGTGAGGGTGCTTACGAGGGGATCTCCAGCAATCCAGCTGCGGAATCCTCTCAACTAAAGTAACTCAAAAATAACCTCAATGTTAGAAAACTTGACAATGAAAAAAAAAATGGAAAAGTTAATAAAAAGAAATAAAAAACGGACGGGGATATACGTCCAAAAGTCGGCAGGAGTCGCGACTGCCGGCGATGGCTTGGCCTCGAAAGAGGATAAGTCGCCAGTGACAAATTTTATTAACGAGAATAAAAAAGAAGCGAAGAGCGGTGGGGACTGTGGATCGACCTCACTCACTGGAAGGGTTGAAAAACCATCCGGGGAAGGGGGAACATCCACTATCCTAGACGCTACAGCCAGTGAAAAAGGTGCAATCGCCTACACTGGTAGTACACGACCTCCAAATTTGGTGGAACTGCCCGGGGCGAACAAAGAAGAAGCAGTGAATTACTGTGTACGCTCTGATTGCCACGCCAGCACTTCACCGAACGCGGAAACAAGTGCCCGTAAAACTGACCGTGTAACAGTGAATCTCTGTTGCACTCCCAATCCCACAACCCAACCCCACCTTCCTGAGTGCACGGAGGGGTCTGTTCCAACTCACGGCGCCGTGAATTACGATCCGACGGAGAGGAAGAACCCCCCCCTCACGAGCATGAAGGCAATTTCCCTTCCCGCTGGGAGTGGCGCTGAAATATGCTCTGCTAACAGTGGGGAAGAGAAGCTCCCAAACCCAAGTCGTAGAGAACGACGGAATGCATTGAGGCTCGTCAAGGTCATTGGTGAAACACCAATGAGTAAGAGGGCTTCTGATGCTGAAGCCAAACTCTCGTGGGCAAAGAGCATTATTGCCAAAATCCCCCCCAACGATTCCTCTAAAAGAAATCGATCCTGCGAAGGAACCATTCCGGAACCTAAGCGTACCAAGGTGCAGACCAGCACCTCCACCAGAAAAGACTTGTCCTTTAGCGAAGTGTTAAAGGACAAAACTATAGTAGCCATAATTGATAGGAGCAATGCAGATGGCACGATCTCTTTTGACCAGTGGACAATAGTCATGAACAAGCTCCAGGCCTCCTATTGGACTCTCATGATGGAGAATCCAGGGGAACCTGCAACCTTTGAGGACGCAGGGTGGTACCAGGGGCGAGTCAAACTTATTGCCTTTGAGGGAGAGAGATCGTGCAATCTGTATAAGCATGCAATCAGCCGCCTAGTAGATCTCTGGCCTGGTGCAAAGCTTGAGGTTGTTGCTAAGGAGGAAATCCCGTGCAGACCAAGAGCTCGTATCAGACTACCAGCAGAACTCTCCGACAAAGAAATCATCCTCAAGATGATCCAATTTGGCAACCCATCCCTACCGACTCATGACTGGAAGGTAGCAAAGGTAGAGGAACCTGACGGCCCCCACAGATCGGCTATTATAGTCATCAATAAAGAGTCGATGGCCCCTCTAGCTGCAACCCAGGGAAAGATTAGGTTCGGATGGGCGACCATCCCTCTCAAAATATACAAAAAAGATGAGGAAAGCGCAAACGCTCCTCCAAACACAATAAGTATGGAAAGTTCCGAAGGTGAAAAACTCCCAGAGATGGAAGTGGATCCCTCTAGTGCTTCCTCCGTAACATCCGAAGAGGATGAAACCGACTCAATGTCCGAAAACGGCCTAAAGGAAGATGATCTGTTACGATCAACTTCAGGAAGTGAGTCCGAAGACGACCTAAACCAAACCGTGGTGGGGGTTAGTCTGCTTAGCTGTTGCCAAGATGGTGCAGTTAATACAGATTAATCTCCAACACTCCAAACAGGCCTCGGCCTCCCTTCTTCTCCGCCTGAACAAAAGAGGGGAAGATGTTGTCCTTATCCAAGAGCCATGGATCAACAAATCTATCGTTCATGGACTAAGGGCTCCTGGATATACTCTACTGTATATGAAGGACAAAGGTGAACCCAGATCCTGCATATTGGTAAGAAGTAGCACTAATGTATTTTTACTTCCTGATTACAGCAATTGTGATGTAACCACTGCAAGATATCAAACCAGTGATAACACCTACTGGCTGGTATCAGCATATCTCGGCCATGACCAGCCTGGCTCTCCTCCCGGCGAATTAATGAAAAAGATTGTCGCTGCAGCAGTACGGCAGAAGATCTGCCTCATCATTGGATGTGACGCAAACGCGCATCATACAGTATGGGGAAGTACTGATATAAATGAAAGGGGTGAGTCACTTTTTGATTTTATTTTGAGTACTAACCTTATAGTAAGCAACACTGGCAATGAACCAACATTTATTACCAGAAACAGACAAGAAGTTCTAGATATAACTCTTGTCTCCGACTCGGTTCATCATAGGATCACTAATTGGAAAGTATCGACTGAACACTCCTTTTCGGATCATAGATACATTCAATTTGATCTTAATGAGGAACCTCCTAAGCAACCAATCTTCCGAAATTACCGGAAAACTGATTGGGAAAAATATCGGGTAACTTTGAAAAAGTTTATTAAACCTGAACTTTTACAAAACCCTACAAACAAACATGATCTAGACAAAAAAGTCAATGATCTTACCACTGCCCTTAACTATTCACTACAGAAATCCTGTCCTCTTATTAAAATAAGAGGAAAACAGAAACCACTGTGGTGGAGCTCGGGGCTAGAACCGCTCAGGAAAGAATGTAGAAAATTCTTCAACCGAGCTAAACAATCTAAAAGTTTAATAGACTGGGACTCCTACAAGGAATCCCTCAAAACTTATAAATATCAACTGAGGAAAAATAAAAGAACTTCCTGGAGAAACTTCTGTGGAAAAATAGAAGATACTTCAGAAGCTTCTAGATTAAGAAAAATCCTCTCAAAAAGTCCGACCATGCCTAGCAGTCTGAAAACAGCTGACGGCTGGACAGAATCCTGCGAAGAAACGCTCAATCTGCTTCTGGACACTCACTTTCCAGGTAGCTCCAAGAACTTATGTAACTATGATTCCACAGAATCAGGTAGCATAATAACTAACACCCCCGATCTGATTACAAGGGAAAAACTAACTTGGGCCATTAACAGCTTTGACCCATACAAATCCCCTGGACCTGATGGTATAATTCCAGCCGAACTTCAAAAGGCCGCGGACATTATTAGCCCTGTCCTCGAAGTAATTCTTATCGGCTGTATCACCTTGAACTATATCCCCACGCAGTGGCGAGAGGTCAAGGTTGTGTTTATACCCAAGGCTGGGAAATCATCCCACGTAAATCCGAAAGATCTCCGACCAATAAGTCTATCATCATTCCTTCTTAAAACTTTAGAACGACTGATCGATATCCACCTGCGTATAGCTTTAGATCCAAAATTGCTATCTACAGCACAACACGCCTACTGTAAGGGAAAATCTGTAGAAACGGCCCTACACACCTTGGTTCGTACTATAGAATATTCCCTCCATCACAAAGAATTCACTCTGGTCGCTTTCCTCGACATAGAGGGCGCCTTCAATAACGTCAGCAACTCTGCAATTACAAAGGCACTGACGAAGCTCAAAGTAGGTGGTTCTATAGTGGAGTTGATAAATCTAATGCTAAAAAGCAGGAGAATCAACTCTACTCTAGGAAACTTCTCTGCAAAGAGATCTGTCAGTAGAGGAACACCGCAAGGCGGAGTCCTATCCCCTCTTCTATGGAATCTAGTCGTCAATGAACTTCTAGTTGACCTAGAAGCTGAGGGATTCAAAGTGATTGCTTATGCAGATGACGTCTCCATTGCGGTATCCGGCAAACATGCTCACGTCCTTATGGATCTGATGCAAACCGCTCTAAATAAACTAGTAAAATGGGCGAGAAAAAGTGATCTAGGGGTCAACCCTCAGAAAACCGAACTCGTTCTCTTCACCAGGAAATACAAAATTCCTCAACTAACAACTCCATCAATAAATGGAATCCCACTTCAACTCTCCAACGAAGCTAGATATCTTGGTATTATCCTAGACAAAAAGCTAAACTGGAAAGCCAATATAGAGGAAAGAATCAGGAAATCTACCGTAGCCCTGTTTTCCTGTAAAAAAGCCATTGGCACTAAATGGGGTTTCTCCCCCCAAATCACCCACTGGCTCTACACCGCGGTCATCAGACCAATACTCACATACGGAGTAGTGGTATGGTGGACCGCTCTGGATAAAAGGACCTACTGCGATAATTTAAGCAAGGTCCAACGTACAGCTTGTTTATGTATTAGCGGAGCACTGAGATCAACACCCTCAGCTGCCCTAAACATACTCCTTAATCTCATACCACTAGATATCTTCAGCAAACAAATGGCCGCTAATGCAGCCATTCGTATGAGAGCTATCTCCCAATGGACCGATAACAACATCGGTCACGCTTCAATCTTGAGTTTATTCAGATCAATCCCATGCCACTCCGACTACACCGTCCCCCAACTGGTTTTTGATAATAAGTTCCAAGTCTCAATCCCACCAAGAATGGCCTGGGAAGACGAAGAACTTTTGAGAGATGATTCAATTCACTTCTATACAGATGGGTCAAAGACAGAAGAAGGGGTCGGCTACGGAGTGTACTCAAACCGACTTAACGTAAGTCTCTCATTCCGCCTCCCTAACCATTGTAGCGTGTTCCAAGCGGAAATTCTGGCGATCAAGGAGGTCCTATCATGGCTAAAAGAAAACGTGATATCCTCAACGAATATCCGGATTTTCTCTGACAGTCAAGCAGCCCTCAAATCACTCGGTGCCGTTTCCATGAACTCAGTAACCGCCCTTAACTGTCGCCTATCTCTTAAGGAGATGGCTGAACAGTTCAATATTCACCTTCTTTGGGTGCCGGGGCACAGAGATATCATGGGAAACTGCAAAGCCGATGAACTCGCCAGAAAAGGAACCGTTCTACCGCTCTCAACCAGCAGGTTGAATATTGGTATACCCATCGCTACATGTAAACTTATGCTAAAGCAAGAGGCAATGGATAGAACAAATCATTGGTGGAACAGCATCACCACGTGTGTGGCAACAAAACAGTTATGGCCAGGACTAGATCCAAAACGCACAAGACATTTGCTATCCATAACCAGATTGCACTTTAGCTCCGTAATCAATGTCATCACCGGACATTGTCTGATAGGAAGACACGCCATAAGACTCGGCGTTCCCTCTAATGACTTCTGCAGAAGTTGCCTAGATGAGGAGGAGGAGGAGACTATTCAACACCTCCTCTGCTCATGTCCTGCACTCTCCTCAAAAAGAAAACGGCATCTAGGAAAATATTTCCTCGATGATCTAAACGATCTGGCAAACACAGATATCCTGCATCTTTTTCGCTTTATCAAAAGCTCCAAATGGTTCTGTTAAGTGTGGTGTTTCCTCACTTAACTTATTATGGTATCACAATGGACCTAATACTGGTCTAAGTGTGTCAGTTGTTTTCCTGGCAGCCATTTTAACCTAACCTAACCTAAGTGTTTCTTCTACACCTGAGAAAGCGGAACGTGAACGAGAGATGGCAGAGATGCTGTGTTCCCTGGAGAACAAAGATACCTGCATTAGTTGCGGGTCATAGAGTTAAATTTGTATCCTTCTTTATATGTGTATTTATGTTTTATATCTAATTGGTTTCTTATTAAAGTATTTTATTTTCAAAATTTGAATACAATTTTTTTTTTGCTATAAGCATATATTTAACCATGTAGACAATTTTTAAAAATCTAGTAACAATCAAAATCTTTATATTCCAGTTTCTTTTCCACGTTATGCTAAGCTCAGAAGGCCTTCATTGATCTCTGTAGCACATTAACCAATTGCCAACAGTTTAAGTTTCCACTTTTTCTTAACATAAACAAAAGTGGAAACTTAAACTGTTGGCAATTGGTTAATAATTGTGCTACAGAGATCAATGAAGGCTTTCTGAGCTCAGCATAACCTGGAAAATATTTTGGCATTTAAAGATTTTCATTGTGATAAGTTTTTCAAAAATTGTCGACATGGTTTAATGTCGACTTTCAATCAGCTCACTTTGTCACAAGTTTTTTGGGATTTTATTCAAATACTCTACTCTGAGTTAAAGTCTATCGTCATTCTCTTTTACTTAAACGCCGAGCTTTTGGTTTCGAAAGCCATTTCCTTAATCTATAGAGCCAATTTTTTTGTGCTCTAATGAAGTTATCTCGTTATCTAACGCCATTCTCTTCCTTTCTTTATTCTTTTGCTTTCTAACGCCACTCTCTGGGTTCCTTCACTATTCCTTCGGTCTGTAACGCCATTCCCTTGGTCTCTAACCCCACTGCTTTCGTTTCTAACTAAATTCCCTTAATAATCTCTAATTTATACTTTGTTTAGTAAGTCTGCAGAATAAGAGTGGAATTAGCGTTTTTTTTTTTTATTAATATAGCTGTAATTGTTTTGTACTCCAACTTCACCCGTTACTTTCTCATATACTCCAAATCTCATGCACTCTTAACTTTGTAATTAAAACTTATAGTTAATATCAATTCGGACATTTTACTGTAAGCACACGTTAATTTGCTTTTTGCACCATATTAATATTTATCATGTGATTAACTATTAACTTATTAGTTAATGGTATTGAGGGCTTCAATCTACGATTGAATCTGTCAAGAGCACAATCGTAGGTGGCATACCTATCCGTTGGATGCAGATAAACAAAACGTATGCTCCCCAACGTTAATAAGAAAACTGCAACATTTTTGCTATCCTGTAGCAGAAAAGGCTAAAGAAAACTTGTTGGCGATACCACGGGTCACCTTTCTTGCGCATTTCACACTGTGTCAGTCGGTTTGTTGGAGTCACTTATTGAGAAACTGGAATATTCCGACTTGGGCACGTATTTGCAAATGAATGCATAGCTATAGCAACAGCAATGAAGATGGCAGTCAATTGATTGCGATTGCAAAATATAGAATACTCGAAGGCAAAACAAAGCACGGGTACCTACTTTAAAAAAAAAATTATATTTGAAAATGGAAAAAAATGTTTTATTTTATACACATTCGGGCACTACGTACCTTCTATTCACAACATAATGATTGGTACTTTTAAATTACTTTTGATGGTTAAAAAGAAAAAACATCAAAAAGACGATAAAAAATACACGGAGCTGGTATCAAAAGGAATAATTACTTTGTTGGTTCGGTGAATGAAGAAAATCTCTTTGAAATTCGATGCTACATAAGATTGGTTGGTATTGAACGTTAAATGTCTGTCTGTTTGTTATGATGCGTCACGACTTGTTTAACCTTTGATTGGTTGTTGTTGTTGAGGTGGATTTTGCTGGGGTACTTGTTATTGGACAGGAGCTGCCTGCTGTGGAATGGAAACTTGTTGCTGTACAGCTTGCTGAGCGGAAGCTTGTTGAAATGGAACAGCCTGTTGCACTGGAATTGGTAGTGGCTGAGCAGGAATTGCTTGTTGCACAGGGACTGGCTTCTGCTGCTGGTTTTGTTGAGAAGGAGGAGGAAGTTGGTTTGGATGTAGCTGCTGCTGTTGCTGAACTGGGACTTGCTGCTGTTGCTGTACATGTTCATAAGCCTGGTATCCATGATTGGGGTCAGGGTAGTAACCTTTTGACATATTTGGATTTGGGGGAAGCTGCAAAGGAAGAAATAAAGTAAACTTTTACATGTATAAGCTGTGATGCTTCTTTTGTTTCCAGCTGGGGTATAACTCAGCGGGTCCAAGGTGGTCCCCAAGGCAGCGATATCAAGACTTGGGTTGCGTATAGTCCAACTTCTTAACGAATAGCCAACTCGGAAAATGATTAAAGTTAACGTTATAATTTATTAATAAGAGATATTACAATAATACAAAATACTCCTATCGGAGGACAGTGTTGGGGTTTATAAGTTTTTCCCTTCGTATTACATACAACCGATGTAATTGAGCTTCAATAGCTCCTGGAATTCAGGCCTCGGCGTGGACTGGTGGCGTTCGGCTTCTGGATGACGTCAGGTATGCGGTAGGCAGTAGTTGGATAGCGGCGCGGTACACTCTGGTAAAACTAACCTACTTGGTCAATGCCAGTATGATGGTTTAATGTCAACTGCCCATGCAAGCACGTCCGGAATGACACTAAACAATCAACGTTCGGCAGGCTGTCCAAATAATTGCTTGGCCCATACAAGACGTCCCGCACAATTATTTGCCCGGCTGCTACCTAGGCTCTACTTCCCTAAACAAAATTGCTTTGGCAGACTGTCCAAATAATTGCTTGGCCCATACGAAACGTCCCGCACAATTATTTGCCCGGTAGCTACCTTCACAATTTTTCTAACTCACTTAATTACCTGCCGCTACCTCTGGTTTTGCTGCCTCTGGTTCGCTCTCCCAATATACTATTGGTTTTCACTTTACTATACTTTAACTGGAACACACTGTACTGAGAACTTCTCACTGGTATCGGAACTTGAACACCACTGTGTTGGAACTTGAACACCACTGTGTTGGAACATGATTTTTGGTGCTGCAATCACCTCCCCTTATAGCACCTTTGGCCACAAGAAAATGTGAACTCTATAAAATGATCGTCAATGATTTCTGAAAATACATAAAATATGAAAAGGGGCGGTCCCTATGCCATGCCATTGGCAATATGAGAACCACAAGAAATAATTAAATTTATACAACCCATGATATGCCATGCAGTCATTGCATAGTCTCAGCGTACATTTGCCTAAACGAAATTCAACCTTGACTGCTGCTGTGGTACGTAGTAAGCTTGTGTGTGCAAACAACCAAGTAATTTGCCTTTGGTTCTTTGGTGAGCGCTGATTGGCTGACGTGTTTCGTTTGATAATTTGTAGGGGAGTCTGGGGGTATGTGCGGTCACTTGGATCGGTCGAGTAAAAATCAGGCGCGAGAAAGTTAGTTAGTTGATTTCGGCGAAAAGGTGTAACGCTTCGTTACAAACCCCCCTTTCTTTACGAGACGAGAACCCTCTCGTCTGGCCCGGTGGATCGGGAAGAAAACCTGGTCAATAAACAAAAAAAAATAAGTGCATCCATTCTCGTAAAATAATACAACATAATAATAAAAAAAAATTTAGATCAAAGAAAATGAGAAAAAAAAATCAAAATTGCCGATTCGTCTGTTTAGGTGAGTGCTGCTGCTTGTCGCTCCTCAGCCTTTCTCTTGCGGCGTTTTCGGCGTCGTGTGGCTGAGCCTGAGCCTGGTCCCTTGGACCTTGCGGTGTTGACAATGGACAGTGTCGGCGCTGGTGCAACGGTGGGCTTGAATGCTACTCGTCGGTTGGTTGTCTTTCGAATCGGCTTTGATAATTGCGACACCACTTGGTCTGGATCCGGCGGCGGTCGTATTTTTGCTGTAGGTCGGGTCGGCGTTCGTAGACACGGGTCTGGGTCTGGTACGGAGTCTGGTTTTCTTGAAGCCATGGTGACTGACCCACTCTCCATTTGCTTATCGCGGATTTGCGACATTTTTGCACGGGGACTAGAGTTAGACTGTTTTGGCTCTCTGGTGAAATCTATTTTTACCACTTCGATGGAAGGAGAAATGTCGTCTGCATTACACAACTTCAAATCTCGTATGGCATTCGGGTCAGGTACTGTATGATTAGACTGCAAACGATGGGACAGGCGGTTTCCTTCGAATTCTGGAAATTCCTCCGGCGTGAGCTCCACTAGCTTGGTGCGTTTCTGCATGGCAGGGTTACTATGAGAGTAATGCTGCTTAAAGGGTTCCGCCGTCTTAAGTCGTATGACGTGGAGAGTTCCCGTGGAAACACCTTGGGTCTCCTCGAATTGCGGGAGCTCACGGTTTAAAAATGTTTGCAATCGCTGCTTGTGCTCGTATGGATTCGTCTCGGCGGCAAAGCATAGAGTATCGGAGTGATTGGTCAGATGTGATCTACTGGAGGCCAGATGAAACGTAGACGGGGGAGACGCCATGTTGGCTCGTGGCTGAAGATATACTTGTAAACTAGTCCGGTATATGGGTTGCTCGGTTTTGCGGGTATCAATCGGATCGGGGTATTCTTCTTCATCGGCGTCGTTCCGGGCTTCAATCCTTTTCTCCCATTCTTCGCACAAGTTGTGTGTAGACTTATGTGCTCGAAGTTCTTTTAGATGCTGACTTAATCTCTGCCGTAAGTCACGTATGGTGCCTGTGGTGTTCAGTCCTCGCAAGCAAGGGGTTTCGATGAGCTCCGGTCTCTTTAGGAAGTATATAAACCCAAGATTCTGGTACGGGTTGAACTCATCGGATCGTTCGGAAGTCTGGTCGGGTAGTACGGGTTCGTTTTCAATATTTTCCATGTTGGACGGTGGTCGGTCGGATGCGGTCGGTGGACGTTGTGTCAGTTCCTGGTAATCGGACGGTCGGTAATTGATCGGATGCGGTCGGTGGACGATGCTTCAGTTCCTGGTAACGGGCGGTCGGTGGTTGAACTTTCAGCAAGGTCTCTATTCCTTTGGACGGTGATCGTTCGGATGCGGTCGGTGGACGATGCGTCAGTTGCTGGTAACGGGCGGTTGGTGGTTTGAACTTACAGCAAGGTCCCTGTTCCTTTTGGACGGTGATCGGTCGGATGCGGTCGGTGGACGAGGCTTCAGTTCCTGGTAATCGGACGGTCGGTGGTTGAACTTTCAGCTTGTCCCTGCTCGGGTGCCAATTTGTGATGCTTCTTTTGTTTCCAGCTGGGGTATAACTCAGCGGGTCCAAGGTGGTCCCCAAGGAAGCGATATCAAGACTTGGGTTGCGTATAGTCCAACTTCTTAACGAATAGCCAACTCGGAAAATGATTAAAGTTAACGTTATAATTTATTAATAAGAGATATTACAATAATACAAAATACTCCTATCGGAGGACAGTGTTGGGGTTTATAAGTTTTTCCCTTCGTATTACATACAACCGATGTAATTGAGCTTCAATAGCTCCTGGAAATCAGGCCTCGGCGTGGACTGGTGGCGTTCGGCTTCTGGATGACGTCAGGTATGCGGTAGGCAGTAGTTGGATAGCGGCGCGGTACACTCTGGTAAAACTAACCTACTTGGTCAATGCCAGTATGATGGTTTAATGTCAACTGCCCATGCAAGCACGTCCGGAATGACACTAAACAATCTACGTTCGGCAGGCTGTCCAAATAATTGCTTGGCCCATACAAGACGTCCCGCACAATTATTTGCCCGGCTGCTACCTAGGCTCTACTTCCCTAAACAAAATTGCTTTGGCAGACTGTCCAAATAATTGCTTGGCCCATACGAAACGTCCCGCACAATTATTTGCCCGGTAGCTACCTTCACAATTTTTCTAACTCACTTAATTACCTGCCGCTACCTCTGGTTTTGCTGCCTCTGGTTCGCTCTCCCAATATACTATTGGTTTTCACTTTACTATACTTTAACTGGAACACACTGTACTGAGAACTTCTCACTGGTATCGGAACTTGAACACCACTGTGTTGGAACTTGAACACCACTGTGTTGGAACATGATTTTTGGTGCTGCAATCACCTCCCCTTATAGCACCTTTGGCCACAAGAAAATGTGAACTCTATAAAATGATCGTCAATGATTTCTGAAAATACATAAAATATGAAAAGGGGCGGTCCCTATGCCATGCCATTGGCAATATGAGAACCACAAGAAATAATTAAATTTATACAACCCATGATATGCCATGCAGTCATTGCATAGTCTCAGCGTACATTTGCCTAAACGAAATTCAACCTTGACTGCTGCTGTGGTACGTAGTCAGCTTGTGTGTGCAAACAACCAAGTAATTTGCCTTTGGTTCTTTGGTGAGCGCTGATTGGCTGACGTGTTTCGTTTGATAATTTGTAGGGGAGTCTGGGGGTATGTGCGGTCACTTGGATCGGTCGAGTAAAAATCAGGCGCGAGAAAGTTAGTTAGTTGATTTCGGCGAAAAGGTGTAACGCTTCGTTACAAAGCCTTTTAGAGATAGTTGTTGCCGCAGTTTAGCGACAGCAGAAACTTTTTGATAACTCTCCTTTTTTCCTTAAACTCGCAGAGAGTTTCAAAATTCTTTATTGGGAAGAAATTAATCATTAAGATACAACTCAACTATTACTACTTACAATATTAACTATTACTATTAATACTTACAATAGTTTCTTAATTCAATATCTTTTCTATGTCTTTTCTGTTTTCTCGTTTGTGTTTCAGAGGCAAAAGAAAGAATGGCAGAAGGCCGGAAGCATGTGTTAATTTAGTTAAAGAACAAGTGACGTGAAGTTAGATTTAGTTTAAGAACAAGTGACGTGAAGTTAGATTTAGTTTAAGAACAAGTGAAGTTTGGTTTAGTTCGAGAAGCGAACTTTACAAATTTTTCTTAAGGTGCAATTACATTTGTTTTGTCGTTTTATTGCTCGATGAGCAATTAACACTCCCCCCTTGTAGTTGCATCCAATACTGGTTCACTCCTTAAAACATCTAGAACTGCTAGTCTCGTAGCAGGTCTTTCATAGACGCCAGTCTGGGTCTGAATAGTGGCGCTCCGCACTTGGCCATCTTTGGACGGGTTGGTTCTGATGACCTTGCCTTTAATCCAGCAGTTTCTCGGTTATTCAGGGTCTACGACGACGACGATGTTGCCCACCTCAATAGGTTTTACTGGTAGGTGCCACTTTGTTCGCTTAGTTAGTGTTGGAAGATACTCACTTACCCACCGTTTCCAAAAGATACCCGCGTACTGCTGCGACGTAAGCCAATTCTTTTTTACTACCTTGACATCATCGTCGAAAATTGCGAGAGGTTTCGAGCCGTTGGAAGAACCAAGAAGAAAATGGTTGTTGAATAATTGACAAAATAAGTTGTTAATTAACTCCTTGCCGCTGGTGGGAGGAAGTCAATGAAAAAACTTAAATGTCGTTTTGCTCGCTGTTGAGATGGTTCTTACTAATTGCTCCTTACGACTGGTGCGGGGTAACAATAGAAAACAACCTTTTGACTTGTGAATGATAAGTGACTTTATTCTTAACTTATTATGAGTATTTATACTAATTTACATAAATGCAATTCATCAATAATTTAGTTTTGCGGGAAAAGAATTGTAATAGGATCGTGGATTATATTGCAACGAAAAGAAATAAACAATATATACATAAATGAAAGAAATGCAATGCAGGCAATAAAATACAATGCACATGCCAACTGGTGGTGTCGTTCATTAACTTGTTGGTCATTCACCTGCTGTTGTTTACTTAGTTTGTAGTGTAGAATTCGGTCGTTTGCATTTGTTGTCACAACATGCTGGGCCCCTCAAAATGAAGATACACAGAAGTCGATGTTTTCAAAGGATGTTTGTGTGTTACGTCGTTGTTGAGACTTCGTCTTGTTGAGACTTCGCATTGGAATAGTGGTGATGGTTGGTGGTTTAAGTGGCTGATCTCTTTTTCGAAAGATGATGAAGATGATAACAGCTACGATAACTATTATAGTAAGACAGCCAGTGACTCCAAACAGTGAATATTGGTGAACTCGATGGGTACTGAATTCATTCAATATATATTCCTGATTTTTTTGAAGGTTTATTGCATTTTCCAATGTAGCAAAATCTATCGAAGTGTTTGTTGGACGCATCGACTGTTTCTCTCTTTTGAAGTTAAACGATGTTAACTGCTCAGAAAGGTTGAATGATGGTAAAAACGACGATCTCAGTTTGCTTGTCATTGTTTGTTTTCCCACAACAGTCATGGTCTGATCATGTACAATGCATCTTGCTGGCAATTTTAACATACCACTGCCTTGCAAAGTTATGGGTACCGTGTTAAAATCACAGTTCATGTTTACTGTAACCAGGTCGGGAGTACTGTAAATCCATGAATTCGGTTGATGCATTTCATTCCAGTATAACCTTGCTGGTATGTCCTTTGTATTACATGAACCCATAATTGGTTTGTTTTGAATTATGTTCATTTCACAGACACTAACTGCAGCACCAGTTGTGTATAATGGATGTTGAAGTGTGCACCATACGATGTCCGAGGGCCTCATTTTGCATTTTGAAAATTCGTCTTTGTTGAGTGGATAGAAATGGTTAGCTTGTAGATTAACCATTAAATATTCCGATGATGGAATGATGCTTGTGAGATTCCCGTTGTGTTCGGTTGGAACTGGCAATACTCCGTACAGCTTGAACTCTTCATTGTACAGCAGTGGAAGGCTGATCTCAATTATAATGTTGCTATTGGTCACTCTAGCCCTTACACTTAGAATTTTGTATAGTTGCAGGATCGATTCATGATGTCGCTCTCCAGGAATCATTAAAGATTTTGGAATATTTTCATGAATTTTCGTAAGTTCATCCTTAAATTGTTGTACCGAAAGTATAAGTGGATGAATTTTTCCAGTGTGAGTGGACAGCAAGATATCCAACAATATGCTCTGAGTTGCCTTATAATTTATCATAATAAGTATCGCATTTAGAGCATTCGACGAAAATATCTTCATGTCCTCATATTTTCCGGTTTCATCTTCAAGTTTCGAAACAATCGAACTTAGGAGCTGTATTTGCTTCTTATTTTCCATTTGTTCTTTCTTAAAGATGTTGACAGTAGAATCAACTATGGTTGTCTGATTCTTCATTAGATTTAATAGGTGGCTTTCATTTTCCTTGACAGCTTCAATTGTTTGCTCATAACCTTTAGCAAATCTTTGGTCGAGAATTCCAAATAATTCGTTAGTAATTGTTCCAATGAAGTCAAACGGTGATCGTTTTTGACGTCGTGTTGAATCTTCGTTTGCATGTAATAAGATCTCATTGTTTAGCTGTATTTGTTGAATTTGATGTTGAAACTGGTGTAGCATTCCCTCACACATAACCGATTTGAAATCTTTTAAGTCACTAGATGAGCAAATTTTCTCCATTTGCGACACAAGTTTTTTGTAGTTTTCAAACTCTTGCCAATAGGTTGTTAAATTGAAGAACACAATTGTCTTCCATGAACTCGAAATCAAATTTGCCTGTCCCACATCTTCGAAGTATATTCCCGGGTGTGTTTGAAATGGAATTATCTCGACATCGTGGGGGACTGGAGTGGAGCCAACTATGTTGAGAAAGGCAAACAAAGTGCACAAAGAAAGAATTTTATGTGAGCGAGTTGTGGATGTATTGACTTGTCTCTCTTCCTTTTCTTCTTCATCATTTTCAATTGGTAATTTACATAACTTTGTTATGGGTCGCTTGAAATGTTTCTTGTTGCTGAACACTGTTGCAGCTCTAACCCCGTTGTCTTTTCCTGGATGAACGTCTGAAATTTTTCCCATCATCCAGGTTGTTGGTGGTAGTCGGTCTTCTTTGATAAGAACAATGTCCCCAATTTTCATATTTTCTTGTTTTTGCTTCCACTTTGGAAGCTGTTGTAATTGAGACAGATATTCAGATGACCAGACTTTCCAAAAGTCCTGAGTTATTTTTTGGATTAACTGCCATCGAGATCGGAATGTTCGCTTTTCATCAATTATTGGTTCGGGTACTGCATTCAAAGAGTTTCCGATCAAAAAGTGTCCAGGAGTTAGAATTGTAGTATCCTCAACATCATTCTCGATTGCTGTTAGTGGTCGAGAGTTAAGACACGCCTCTACCTGTGTTAAAAGCGTGGAGAGCTCCTCAAATGTTAACACAGTTTCACCGATTATTCTCTTTAAGTGGAATTTTGTTGACTTAACGCCTGATTCCCACAATCCACCAAAATGAGGTGATGCGGGGGGTATAAAGTGCCACTGCATTTCGTCTTTAGCAAGCTTTAAGGAGACATCTTCTTCACAGCGTTTAATTGTTTCTCGCATTTGTTGCTGGATTTCCTTGTTAGCCCCAACAAATGTAGTTCCGTTGTCACTGTAGAAGTGTGAGCATATTCCTCTTCTTGATGTGAATCGTTTTAACGCTGCTATGAATGCCGCTGAGCTAAGGTCACTAACAAGTTCGATATGAACAGCCTTAGTAGCAAAGCAGACGAATATAGCGATGTACCCCTTTGTCGATCGGTTTCCTCTTCCTTTTGAGATTAATATTTGAACTGGTCCAGCATAATCAACGCCTGTATGAGTAAAGGGTCTTGATGGTGTTACTCTAGCTGCTGGAAGTAGTCCCATTTGTTGAGTATTTGGTTGTGCAGCAAACCGAAAGCATCTGATACACTTATTTATGACTTGTCGAACACATCTTTTTGCTTGAATGATCCAATAGCGTTGTCTCAGTTTTGCTATTGTAAGTCGAATACCACCATGCAGTGTGCGTTCATGGGCGTCTTCTACTAATAGTTTAGTGAACCACTCTTGATGAGGTAGGATAATCGGATGTTTCTCTGTACTAGAAAGTTTCGCGTTTTGTAGTCGTCCGCCCACAACAAGAATGTTCTCGTTGTTAATAAATGGGTTTAAGGATAGTACCTTACTTTTTTTGTTTATAGTTTTTCCATCTCGTAAGGATTCTAGTTCTTCGGAATAGAACTTTTGTTGTACATATCGTATGATTCCTTTACTGCCATCGTTCAATTCCTTTACTGTTAGGTTACCCGTCTGCATGGGATGGTTCATTAGTTTGTTTTTGCAGTTAGCAATGAATCGTCTGCAGTAAGCAGCGACCCTTATTAGTTTTGAGTACGAAGAGAATCTTTTAGTTAAGTCGTCAATTTCTTCTACTTCAATGGTTAAAACCTTCCTGGTTTCGGGAATATCGATCACTGCATTCGTATTTTGTTCGTTTAGAGGCCATTTTTCGGAGTCGAATTTCAGCCAACTAGGTCCATTCCACCATAAATGATTGTTTGCCATCTGTTCTGGAAAGCAACCTCTTGAACCATAATCAGCTGGATTGTCGGTTGAACGATCATGTCTCCAGCAGTTTACGTTTGTTGCCTCTTGTATTTCTGAGACTCGATTCGCAACAAACGTCTTCCAGGTAGATGGACATTTTTGGATCCAGGCTAGTGTTATAGTAGAATCTGTCCAGGCAAAGGTTTTTTCTACTTGTAATCCAAAGGTTTTCTTCGTTTCCGCCAATAATTTTGAAAGCAGATGAGCACCGCATAGTTCCAATTTCGGAAGAGAAAGTTTCTTCCTTATTGGTGCCACCTTTGTTTTTGCAGTTAAGATGGTGCAGGCATATAGGCCAGATGGAAGAATTATTCTTGCGTATACAACGGCTGCATATGCTGCTTCAGAAGCATCACAAAATCCATGGAGCTCAAACTGTTGATCTTTTTTGGACTCTATCCACCTTGGGATCCTGATGTCTTCGACTTCAATAAGGTTCTTCTTCAATTTGTTCCACTGTTTTAATAATTCAACAGGAAGTGGTTCGTCCCACTCGAGTTCTGCTTTCCAAAGCTGCTGCATTAAGATTTTCGCGTTCACAGTTACTGGAGCCAACCATCCGAGAAGGTCGAATAGTTTGGCTATTTCGGACAAGGTTTTCCGTTTGGTAAGTATTTCCGGGGATGTTGCTGTTTCTAGGTTTACTTTGAACTGGAAGGTGTCACTTAAAGGGTTCCAGTGTATCCCCAACGTTTTTATTGTTTCGTCTTTCATTACGTCTTTCTTTTGTTGATTACGTAACTCAATCGGAATATGCTGAAGTAGCTTCTTGTTGTTTGCAGCCCATTTTCGAAGCTGAAAGCCTGCTCCTCTTAACATTTCATCAAGTTCTTTCTGAGCTCTTTTGCATTCTGAAATCGTATCTCCTCCGGACATCACATCATCCACATAGAAGTCGTGGTTGATTATTTCAGCTGCGATTGGATACTTGGATTGATCGTCTTTAGCCAGTTGTTGAAGAGTCCTTATAGCCAGGTACGGTGCTGATGCTGTACCATACGTGACAGTCGTAAGTTTGTACTCCGTAATCGGTTGGTTGTTAGAACTGCGCCATAATATTCTCTGGTAATCCTGATGGTCTTCATGCAGTTCTATTTGACGGTACATTTTTTCTATGTCCGATGTTAAAACGTATTTATGCTTCCTCCAACGCGTCAAAATTGAAGTGATATCGTCTTGGAGTTTAGGCCCTATCAACATTAATTGGTTAAGGCTTACTCCAGTCGTTGATTTTGCCGAACCATCAAATACAACCCGAAGTTTTGTTGTTGTACTCGATGGTTTAATAACGGCATGGTGTGGCATGTAGAAAATCTCGTTTTTGGCAGATGAGTTGCTATTGACTACAACCATGTGTCCAAGGCTTATAAATTCATTTATAACTTTTGTATAGTCGTCTTTGAGTTTTGGATTTTTGTTTAGTTGTGACTCGAGCTGACGAAATCTGGCTGTAGCTCTATTTTTCGATTCACCGAGTTCTTTTGTCTGGATTATGTCTTCGTTGAATGGGATCTTTACGACATATCTCCCATTGTCCTTTCGGTAGTGTGTATCCTTATAGATTTGTTCGCACCGTTTATCTTCCGGCTTTTGGAATTTTGGTTGATTAACCTCTTCCATCTCCCAAAATTTTTCTAGTTGTTGATCAATTGATGTAAGTGCTACTAGTCCAGTAACACTGTATGTGTCGGGAATGTCGTTTGATGTTCGTCCAGAGATCAGCCAACCTAACTGTGATCTTTGAGCGATTAGTGATCTAGCAGCGACTCGTTTAATACCACTTAACATGATGTCGCCATAGGTATCAGCTCCAATTATCATATCAATTGGCCCAGGAATATTGAATGTTGGATCAGCAAGCTCTAGAAGGTCGAACTTTTCAACTTGTTTAGTGTTTGTTTGCTTCGAAGGTAACTGCCTTGTCAATTTTGACAACACCAGAGCTTCTATTTTTAGCTTAAAACTCGAAGCAAAATGTGGCATTATGGTCACATCTACCTTATTGGTGGCAATTCCTGCTTTTGTTGCTCCTAGACCGCTGACTTCAACACAAACGTCCTGTTTTTTAAGTTTCAGTGTCTGTACAACCGACTCGGTGATTAACGAGGCTTGGGATCCAGGATCGATAAGTGCTCTGACTGTAACGTACTGTCCTTTGTCATTATTAACTTTTAGGATTGCCGTTGCGATTAAAACATTCTGGTTCTGTTCGCTATGATTTATTTGTGCGGATGATCTTGCAGCTTCTATCAATTCTGTTTGTTTTGGCCTATCAGTCCATTCCATGTGAAGAAGTGAATGATGTTTCTTGTTGCAATGTTGGCAATTTTTCTTGCTAAAGCATTGGATCTGTTTGTTATGCCTCAAACAGTTCAGGCAAAGCTTTGCCTGCTTGCACTGTGTCCATCTTTCTTTTGGCGATAATTTTAAAAACTTTTGACATGCGTATATTTTATGATCTCCTTTACATATTGGACATTGAATAACTTTTGCATCTATGACGAAGTTACGGACTCCAGATCTTGGTTCCTCAAATGAGTTCTTTTGTTTTTTGTTTGTTGACATTACTTCAAGAGCTTGGTAACGTCTTTCCAGAAAGTCGAGGAGAGTCTTCATTTTCGGCATTTTATTTGGCTCCTCTAAACCTTGTTCAAACAAATTTCTTGATTCTGTATCAAGTGACTTTGTAGTCATATGAACAATCATAGGACCCCATGAAGAAGTGTCATATCCCAAATTTTTTAGTGCCGCTAGTCCCTCTTTAATAGCATCCAAGCTGTTTTTGATGGAAGACGCTGTTGGAGCGCTGTTATGTCCAGATTTGAGCATCTTCTCTATATGCATAGACACTATTTTTCGCTCATTGTTGTATCTACTTTTTAAGATCTCCCAAGCGCTATTATAGTTTTCACTTGAAAATAATGTTAGATGCTTTATGAGTTGCAGTGGCTCTCCTTCCAAATGAGTTTTTAAATACTCCATTTTTTCAGTCGTTGTTAAATTGGCCTTGGCGTGTATTATATTGAGGAACAAGTCATAAAACTGCTGCCACTCCAAATAATTACCCTTAAATGTCGGTATTTTAAGCCTTGGAAGCATTGATTCAGTCTTATGTTCCTTCGGCTTGTTACTACTGGAGAGTTTTAATGCCATTGTATTGAGAAATCTGTTGACCTCTTGTTTGACATTTTTATATTCCTTATTCGTTACATAAGGTTTCTCAAGGTCTTCTTCAGATGAATTGCAGATGAAGTCTTCATGTAATTCAGTGAATGTTCGCAACTGCTCCAGCAGTATTTTTTGTTGAAAGTCTTAAATGTCCTTGGAGTAGTCATCGAATGTTTGTTCAAATTCTTCTATATTCTCGATAATGGCCGTTATCCTCAGTTTCAACTTTGTCAACCGTTGACTTTGTACGGCAGTTGAATTCTCGTCCGGCTTTGCGGTGGTGGCTTTGTAGGCAGAGGCATTAGATGTATTTTCAACTTTCTTTGAATTTTCTGCAATGGGAACATCGTGATGGACTTCAGGCCTTTCCACTTCCTTCAAAGCTTGTGCGACACTTGGATCTATATTTTCTAATTCCTTTTTAAAACTTTCGTACAACGCTTTTACTCTGTTGTACGTATCCCTTTGTACGTAGGGTGTATCAAATTTTACAAAGGGAGCTACTTCAGTATGGTTTGAATGAAATTCAGACCAACATTTTTCGAGGCGTTCTAGCCTATCTTCTTTGTATTTTTGTGTTTTTCTCGAGACACTATCCTTACCGAAGTTTCGATATTGCTTTTCGATTTCTTCTGTCAAGGCCTTTTGCTTCGAGATTATAATAAACACATCTGTTTCGTCCAACATCTTAGTTTTTTTGTTTGAATTGTCTTGTTCTATATTATATATAATCTTATAGATAGAGACAGTAGTTTTTTCGTACTTTGGTGAAACTCAAACACAAGTTTGCAGCGTTTTTTTTTTTTTGTAACTTCACTTTTCACTAGCCAATGTTTGAAGCCCTGGCTACGCTTTTTACTAACCAATGTCTAAGCCCTGGTTACGCTTATTCGCTCACTTTTCACTAGCCAATGTTTGAAGCCCTGGCTACGCTTTTACTAACCAATGTCTAAGCCTTGGTTACGCTTATTCGCTCACTTTTCACTAGCCAATGTTTGAAGCCCTGGCTACGCTTTTACTAACCAATGTCTAAACCCTGGTTACGCTTTCTTGTTCATTTCCTCGAAGGACCATGTTGAATAATTGACAAAATAAGTTGTTAATTAACTCCTTGCCGCTGGTGGGAGGAAGTCAATGAAAAAACTTAAATGTCGTTTTGCTCGCTGTTGAGATGGTTCTTACTAATTGCTCCTTACGACTGGTGCGGGGTAACAATAGAAAACAACCTTTTGACTTGTGAATGATAAGTGACTTTATTCTTAACTTATTATGAGTATTTATACTAATTTACATAAATGCAATTCATCAATAATTTAGTTTTGCGGGAAAAGAATTGTAATAGGATCGTGGATTATATTGCAACGAAAAGAAATAAACAATATATACATAAATGAAAGAAATGCAATGCAGGCAATAAAATACAATGCACATGCCAACTGGTGGTGTCGTTCATTAACTTGTTGGTCATTCACCTGCTGTTGTTTACTTAGTTTGTAGTGTAGAATTCGGTCGTTTGCATTTGTTGTCACAACAATGGTTGGGTGTTAGTGCTTCGTCACTTTCATTATCCAGGGGAATGTAGGTTAACGGACGAGAGTTAACAATATTTTCAGCTTCCAGCAACATGCTTCTCAACAACTCATCAGATGGATTACGTGAAGGCATTATTTTGTACAAAACAGTTTTAATTGAACGCACCAGGCGCTCCCAGCTACCGCCCATATGTGGCGATCCTGGCGGAATGAATGTCCATTTAGTTTTTGTTGAAGTGAATGCTTCCATCAGTCTTTCCTGTTGAACGTTCTCTAGAGCTTCTCTTAGTTCTCTGTCCGCGCCTACAAAGTTAGTGCCGTTATCACTAAAATACTCCTGTGGTGTTCCCCGCCTGGCAGCAAAATTTCGTAATGCCAGAATGCAGGAGTCCGAGGATAGAGAATGTGCAATCTCCATGTGTACTGCTCTAGTGGTCAGGCAGGTAAGCAAAACTCCCCATCTTTTTTCACTTCTTCTGTGGACGGTAACGTACATAGGCCCAAAATAATCGATGCCGACGAAAGTAAACGGGCGAGTGAAAGAGGCAAGTCGTGTTGGGGGAAGTTGAGCCATGATCGGAACTTTGGGTTTGGCGTTATTATTTTTGCACTCCTGACAAGAGAATCTCAGTGCCCGTAGGGCAGTTCGCATGCGAGGTATATGAAATTTCTGGCGCAGCTCGTTGATCACAGTCTCATGGTTTTGGTGGTTGTATCTGTGATGAAAATCAGACAGGACCAGGAACGTAATTCGATGACTTCTTGATAAGATTATTGGCCGTTTCATGTACTCATCTGCATCCACTGAGAGGTTGATTCGCCCGTTGGCTCGGAGAATGTTGTTGTGATCAAGATAGGGACAGAGCTTGAATATTGAACTGGATTTTTCAACTGGTTTGTTTTCCAACAAGTTGGCGATTTCGTCTTCGTACATGCTTGCTTGCGCATCTCTTATCAATGCTTTTTCTGCTTGTCGGAGTTCGGAACATTTCGGAGGTCCAAAGATCATGTTTTTCCCCTGTTTCTTCAGTTTCATGTTATTTATAAATCTGAGAACATACGCTGAGCTTCTGAGCAGTTAATTCCAGCGTGAGTTCTCATCAAATCGAAAAATGTTTCTAGGAGACTGAATGTGGATGTTAAGGAACTGTGTCTTTAATTCTTCGGATTTTGATTTTGAAAATTGTTGCCGCAGTTTAGCGACAGCAGAATTAGAAAGCCAGTTCCTTATATAGAAACCTCGTGCCAGGTGAATATGACGGATCTGCTTTGCTAAGGTAATAGCTTCTTGCTCTGTCTCGACGCTATCCATCAGATCGTCGACGTAATGGTTTTCACGTATGGGACGTACTGCTCTTGGGTATTCCTCGGAGAAGTCATTTGCATTTTTGTTTTTGACTTATTGAGCGCAGCATGGGGAACATGTGGCACCAAAGGTCATGACATTCATGACGTAAACGTCTGGTGGTACTTCGGCACTGGTGCTCCATAGAAATCTTTGGAAGTTTTGGTCCTCTTCTCGGATACGCACCTGGTGGAACATTTCTTGAATGTCTCCACAAATGGCAACAGAATTTTCTCGAAACTTGTAGAGCACTGAGATAAGCGATGTGAGTTGATCCGGGCCCTTGAGTAAAAACGAATTCAGTGATACTCCGTGAACTTTGGCCGCTGCATCCCAGACGATTCTTACTTTTCCTGGCTTATTGGGATTAATCACCGGGAATATGGGCTGTACGAAAGTACAATGTTCTTTTAATTTAAACTAAAGAATATTAATTTGAATTGAATTAGTAAATACTTAATTAGTTAATCGAACAAGGCTTAAATCAAAGATAGAATCCACAAAAGTAAATGTCAAAAGAATGTAAACATAAAAACATAGAATTTGTTCTTAATATGACCTTTGAATTATATACAAGAAACACAACCGAATTATAAAGCAATTGAATTGGACGTGTTTTCTTTTACTTTTCTTGGAAAGTTTTATAAGAGTATTTTTTTTTCCCTAGTTTTTTTAGAACAAATAAAACCTAGTCAGACATTTGGTCCTTTTAGAGCCGTCTTTCAAAAACAATTATTTAACAAACAGTGTGTGTGTGCTAGAACAATAACTTTAGACAATAAAGTGTAAACTTAAATAGCTTGTTTAAACATATATGTACATATATATATACACGAAGTGCATTTAAAAAATCATTTTAGTGATTATAATATTAACTACTTGTTAAACAAATTTAATTTCGCGTTTCAAAAAACCGAAATTACGCCGCGTCGCGCAATAAAACAGAACACCAACAAGAAGATACAGGATTTGACGGCAGCTGCAGCTGATTGTACGTAAGTGTGAACATTTTAAATTTTGTATCATCTAAAAGACAAATATATTGAATAAAATGTCGTATAAATATGGGGAATTGCAAAATGGTTTGCTTACAACAATAAAGAGAGACCTTACTAACTTCAAAAAGTCTCCGAAAGAGCGCTTGACCCGCGCGTATGTGGCAGCAAGGTTGGCTAAGTTGGAGGAGGACATCGCCACGTCAAAAGTCTACAACGAGGCTATCATCGGTGGAAAACATCTTGAATCTACAATGAAAAAAGAAGATATGGTAGAGGTGTACAACCAAATTTTGGACATTACATTTGATTACCGTGTAGAGCTGATGGAGGCGTTAGAAAGGCACAAACCTGTGCCCACAGGGGACGTCAATGCAGCATTTTTGGACGCAACGTCGCAACAGTCGTCATCTCGGTCGGAGATACGGCTCCCTCGCATCGACTTGCCCAAGTTTGATGGTGCTTACACCAGCTGGCGAGGATTTCACGACCGTTTTTGTGCGTTGGTGCACAACAACAGCAGTCTGGCCGATATAGATAAGCTGCACTTCCTGCATTCATGTTTGGTTGGTGACGCCGAGCGTTTCCTGCAGAATTTGTCGGTCGAGGCGGCAAATTATGAAAAGGCGTGGGAGTTGTTGCAAGATCGTTACGATCGCAAACGCATTCTGGTGCATTTGCAGATGCAGGCTCTGTTTGGGCAGTCTCCTATGGCCCGGGAAACTGCGACTGGTTTGAAGGAGTTGTTGTTCACTACACGGGAGTGTATGTCAGCGCTGGAGAACATGGACGTTCCGGTGGATCACAGGGATACGGTGCTTATTTGGTTTCTGCAACCGAAGTTGCCGTCATCTACGCAGAAGCTGTGGGAAGAAAAGATAGGAAACAGGAAAGATCTACCGAAATTCGTCGAGTTTGCGGACTTCTTGGACATTCGTTTCCGCACTTTGGAAGTTGTTGACCAGCAGGAGATGTGCTCCGCGTCAAAAATGAAAGCTGAGACACACGCCAACAACCGTTCTCGCTTTCAGAGCACTTAGGTCATGTTTGCGACACCAGCATCTAAGCAAACAGGTAAGCCAGCCAATAAGCAAGTAGGTAGGCCAGCAGTTCGGCCAACCTTTAATAGGGAGTCGGGAAGGTGCAGTTTGTGCAATCTTCAACAGCATTCCATAAGGAAGTGTCAGCGGTTCCTGAACATGGACACAGCAGAAAGGAAGCAGACTGCTCGACGCATGAGAGTTTGCGACAACTGCCTTTCTTCAGGGCATTTTGCGCCGGATTGCCCCTCACCTGGATGCTGTTACTTTTGCCAACAGCGTCACCACACGCTTTTGCATGATAACGTGGCCCAACATCCAGCTGTGCGTGCAAATAGCATGGTCAACAACACGAGGTCAACAACAACTTCAAGAGGTAGCAATGCAGTTTCTACATCTTTTAACGCAAACGCGCTGGAGTTTGAACCGAGAGAAGTACAACAAGCTTCTACAAGTGGTCAAGTTTTAAATTACCACACGTCGCATGGTAGCAGAACGCACCAGGTGCTTTTAGCGACAGCAATCGTTAAGGTGCGAGCAGCCGATGGTCGTCAACACCATCTGTTTTAACCACAATCAAGAAATGACCAAATGTTGAGACCACAATCAAGAAATGACGCCACATCACCAAGAAATGATCCACAATCAAAAAACTGAAGCCACTCCAGCAACAAACTGCCTCCAACGATGTTGTTTCACACAAAAATACAGTACGCCTTCTTTTGTTTTTCTTTTTTTATTTAATAAATTTCACGTAGGATTGTTTCGTTTTACCTTTTTTACAATTACTTAAAAAAATTTTATGGATGCCAGAAGGGTCAAATGATTGAATTTAGAAAAATATATATCTAAAGCCAACCAAAATGAAATGGCGGAAGGCCCAAAAAAAAGAATTTAATTATAGAGAAAAGGCAAAAGGGTGTTGGCTATTTGATGGTTGACAAGCTAATGCCGTGCCGTCGCTCTGCGACGAAACACTTTTCAGGCAAAATGTAGTAGAATTTTACCTTAGATTAAATTATTTTAGAGGGCGAACTATCAGTTGCCTAGATTTTGGAGTTAGGCACTGTTCACACTGAAGTCGTATGAACATTACCGCCCCCCTTGGCGAAATACGCCAAAAAAAATATTACTGAAAATAAAGTAAGTGAAATTTTGTTTAATTGGCAATTTAGTTAATAGGCAATAGGCACAGTTTTACTATGGGGCGGACTATTTCTCCGTTTTGGGTCTTTAATGTTGCAACTCTGACTCGACCATCGGAACCCGGGTGTATATTTATAACACGGCCTAGACGCCATTCGGTGGATGGCAGATTTTCGTTTTTTATGACGACCAAATCATCAACTTTAATGTTGGTCTGAGGTGTTTTCCATTTGTGTCGTTGATGTAGTTCCTTGAGATATTCATCTTTCCATCTGTGGCAGAACTGTTGTTGGAGGCATTTTACTTTTTCCCACCGATTGATTAGCGATAAATTTGCATCGGCCAGATTCGGTTCCGGAAAAGATAAAAGCGGACCGCCGCGTAAAAAATGCCCCGGCGTCAATGCCAACAGATCAGAAGGATCTGTGGACATGGACGATATTGGACGCGAGTTCAAACACGCTTCGATACGTGCTAAAAACGTTGCAAATTCTTCGAACGTAAAAATGACTTTTGAAACTTTTAACGCCGGCTTCCAATAGACCTCCCATGTGAGGTGCCCCGGGTGGAATAAAATTCCATTTCAAACCCTGAGATGTCATGAGACTTGTATTTGCTGGGTTGTTGCTTTGAGATAGACCCGAAGAAGCGAAAAACAAAGTACAATACGCGCATTGCGCGGGATAGAGTCGAAACAAAATCAAGAAAATCTTCCGGTTCTTGTTGAACTACCAATGAGTTGGTGTTTTGTTCGGAGTTGTCGAGAGAAATGCCTGTTAGTCCCACTAGAGGACTCTGAAAAATTGCGAAATAGGATTCGTTGAAATGGAGTGTCGCTAGGGTCGACCAAGATTTGGCGGTACAAGACGAATTTATAAATCTCCAGAGGAGAATGCGCGATGGTATGGCGAGATTACCGCTGATTCCGAAAATGGATGTATTCTTATTGGTTATGGGCAAGTTCAAAACGCTTTTGTCTTACCACTAAGATAAAGGATATTTCGGAACCAGGGTCGATAAGAGCGCGAACTATGTGCAACAATGCAAACTAGTGCCGTTGCAAGCAATATTTTCTTACAGGCACCGACATGAAAGTTTTGAAACGACGCTTGAGGCACGAATGGCTGTGACGACGACGACATTTGAGGAGCTGTAGTTGCACTAAGGAGATTAGTGGACTGTATTTTACTATTTCCGTCTTCGTTAACGTTTAGATGCAACAGTGAGCGATGCCGTTTTTGCAGTGGTTGCAAGAATATTTACTCGGACAGGCGACATTTGCATGACGCGCGCTTAAACAGTTGTTGCACAGTTTGTGCTGCCGTACCGTATAGAGTCTCGTTGGGATCGACATTGCCGAAAATTTGCCAAGATTTGTGTTTAAAAAAAAGAAACACGATAGAAAACGCGGACTCCTTCGAAGAAGAAGGTAGTCGTTTAAATTTCAAAAGGGAAAATTGAAAAGGAATATGGAAAGTAATCGATTAAATTTCAAAAAAAGTCAAAATTTAAAATCACGAGAATCTTCAAAAAGCTTGAAAGATTCTACTGGAGGGCCAACCACCCTTGTGACATAACGAGGACAAAACGCGATAAAGAAAACGCGATAACGCAAAAACGCAGACTCCTTCGAAGAAGAAGGAAGTCGATTAAATTTCAAAAAAAGTCAAAATTTAAAAACACGGGAATCTTCAAAAGGCTTGAAAGACTCTACTGGGGGCCAACCACCCCGGCTTGATACACCGTTACCAACGGTTTGTTTGGCAAGAACGGGCACAAAAACGCGATAAAAAACGCGTCCGAATCTTCAAAAGGCTTGAAAGATTCTACTGGGGGGCCAACCACCCATGCGACCTAAACGAGGATAAAACGCGATAAAGAAAACGCGTAACGAAAAAAAACGCAGACTCCTTCGAAGAAGAAGGAAGTCGATTAAATTTCAAAAAGAATCAAAATTTAAAGCACAAGAATTTTCAAAAAGTTTGAAAGACTCTACTGGGGGCCAACCACCCCGGCTTGATACACCGTTACCAACGGTGTGTTTGGCACGAACGGGTACAAAAACGCGATAAAAAACGCGTCCGAATCTTCAAAAGGCTTGAAAGATTCTACTGGGGGGCCAAGCACCCATGCGACATGACGGTGCGACATGAACGAGGACTAAAACTCGATATAGAACGCAGACTCCTTCGAAGAAGAAGGCAGTCTATAAAATTTCACAAAACGAAAATTTAAAGCACTGGAATCTTCAAAAGGCTTGGAAGATTCCGTTACCAATGGTATGTGCGGCACGAATGAGGACAAAACTCGATAAAAAAGAACGCAGACTCCTTCGAAGAAGAAGGCAGTCTATCAAATTTCAAAGAAATCAAAATTTTAAAGCACTAGAATCTCCAAAAGGCTTGACAGATTCAAAAAATTTCAAAAAAATCAAAATCTTAAAGCTCTAGAATCTCCAAAAGGCTTGAAAGATTCAAAAAATTCCAAAAAAAATCAAAATTCTAAAGCACTAGAATCTTCAAAAGGCTTGAAAGATTCTAAAAATTTCAAAAAAAATCAAAATTCTAAGGCTCTAGAATCTCCAAAAGGCTTGAGAGATTCCAAAAATTTCAAGAAAAATTAAAATTTTAAAGTGCTAGATTCCTCAAAAGGTTTGAAAGATTCTAAAATTTTCATAAAGAAGTAAAAATTTTAAAGCGCAAGAATCTTCAACAGGCTTGAAGTATTCTAAAATTTTCAAAAAAAAGTTAAAATTTTAAAGCGCAAGAATCTTCAACAGACTTGAAAGATTCTAAAATTTTCAAAAAAAGTTAAAATTTTAAAGCGCAAGAATCTTCAACAGACTTGAAAGATTCTAAAATTTTCAAAAAAAAGTAAAAATTTTAAAGCGCAAGAATCTTCAACAGGCTTGAAGTATTCTAAAATTTTCAAAAAGAAGTAAAAATTTTAAAGCGCAAGAATCTTCAACAGGCTTGAAGTATTCTAAAATTTTCAAAAAAAAGTTAAAATTTTAAAGCGCAAGAATCTTCAACAGACTTGAAAGATTCTAAAATTTTCAAAAAAAGTTAAAATTTTAAAGCGCAAAAATCTTCAACAGACTTGAAAGATTCTAAAATTTTCAAAAAGAAGTAAAAATTTTAAAGCGCAAGAATCTTCAACAGACTTGAAAGATTCTAAAATTTTCAAAAAAAGTTAAAATTTTAAAGCGCAAGAATCTTCAACAGACTTGAAAGATTCTAAAATTTTCAAAAAGAAGTAAAAATTTTAAAGCGCAAGAATCTTCAACAGGCTTGAAGTATTCTAAAATTTTCAAAAAAAAGTTAAAATTTTAAAGCGCAAGAATCTTCAACAGACTTGAAAGATTCTAAAATTTTCAAAAAAAAGTTTAAATTTTAAAGCGCAAGAATCTTCAACAGACTTGAAAGATTCTAAAATTTTCAAAAAAAAGTTAAAGTTTTAATGCGCAAGAATCTTCAACAGGCTTGAAAGATTCTAAGATTTTCAAAGAAAAGTTAAAATTTTAAAGCGCAAGAATCTTCAACAGACTTGAAAGATTCTAAAATTTTCAAAAAAAAAGTTAAAATTTTAAAGCGCAAGAATCTTCAACAGATTTGATAGATTCTACTGGGGGCCAACCACCCCGGCTTGAATACACCGTAACGAACGAGAGAAAAATTTCAAAAAAGGTCAAAATTTAAATTTAAATATTAAAAAAGTCAAAATTTAGAAGCTCTAGAATCTTCAAACGGCTTGATAGATTCTACTGGGGGCCAACCACCCCGGCTTGAATACACTGTTACGAACGGTGTATGTGGCACGAACGAGAGAAAAAATTACCACGCGATAAAAAACGCAGACTCCTTCAAAGAGGAAGACAGTCTATTAAAATTTCCTATAAAACCAAAAAAAAAAAGAACTGGGGAACACAACCAAATCGCGTTTATTGAAGTTGCTTGAAAATTTCAAAAAATGAATGAAAGTCAAACTACTGAGTTGGAAAGATGAATATCTCAAGAACCGCTTCAACCAACACGAAATATGTACATACCGATATATATATATAAAAAAAACGGAATGACGCGTTTGACGGTCAAAGTGCAACACAGAGGTTGAAATGTATATTTAAAAAAAAAAAAAAAAAATTGCCAATTAAAAAATGTTCACTTACCCTTTACACGGTGTTAAAAAATGCCAAAAAAAACAAAAACAGGAACTCCGCTTCAGGCTGGTCAGGTTCAGGTCTCGTGATGATCATGGGCACTCTTCCTTCTTCCTTCTTGAGGCAATGTGGCTATCGCAGTCTTCCAAAAAACTTTTTGTTGGAGCCAGGCAATATGGCTGGCGCAATCTCCCAAAACTTTTTGTTGAAGCCAGGCGCAAAACAAAATGGCTGTAGGCTGTACGCTGGTTGTGGCAGCGTGGTCGGATGGCGTGGTGCGTGGTGTGGCGCGCTATGCAGCGTGGTGTGGCTTGCCAAGCAGCGTGGTGTGGCGTTGTGAACAGCGTAGTGTGGCTCACAAGCAGCGTGGTGTGGCGTTGTGAACAGCGTGGTGTGGCTCACAAGCAGCGTGGTGTGGCGTTGTGAACAGCGTGGTGTGGCTCACAAGCAGCGTGGTCTGGCGTTGTGCAGCGTGGTCTGAGCACAAGGCAAAAGATTGTGCCTCCTTGTGGCAGCGTATGCAGCGTGGTCGACAGGCGATGGCGCCGAAAAATCCGGCTCGAAGGACCAAATGTTTTAACCACAATCAAGAAATGACCAAATGTTGAGACCACAATCAAGAAATGACGCCACATCACCAATAAATGATCCACAATCAAAAAACTGAAGCCACTCCAGCAACAAACTGCCTCCAACGATGTTGTTTCACACAAAAATACAGTACGCCTTCTTTTGTTTTTCTTTTTTTATTTAATAAATTTCACGTAGGATTGTTTCGTTTTACCTTTTTTACAATTACTTAAAAAAATTTTATGGATGCCAGAAGGGTCAAATGATTGAATTTAGAAAAATATATATCTAAAGCCAACCAAAATGAAATGGCGGAAGGCCCAAAAAAAAGAATTTAATTATAGAGAAAAGGCAAAAGGGTGTTGGCTATTTGATGGTTGACAAGCTAATGCCGTGCCGTCGCTCTGCGACGAAACACTTTTCAGGCAAAATGTAGTAGAATTTTACCTTAGATTAAATTATTTTAGAGGGCGAACTATCAGTTGCCTAGATTTTGGAGTAAGGCACTGTTCACACTGAAGTCGTATGAACATTACCGCCCCCCTTGGCGAAATACGCCAAAAAAAATATTACTGAAAATAAAGTAAGTGAAATTTTGTTTAATTGGCAATTTAGTTAATAGGCAATAGGCACAGTTTTACTATGGGGCGGACTATTTCTCCGTTTTGGGTCTTTAATGTTGCAACTCTGACTCGACCATCGGAACCCGGGTGTATATTTATAACACGGCCTAGACGCCATTCGGTGGATGGCAGATTTTCGTTTTTTATGACGACCAAATCATCAACTTTAATGTTGGTCTGAGGTGTTTTCCATTTGTGTCGTTGATGTAGTTCCTTGAGATATTCATCTTTCCATCTGTGGCAGAACTGTTGTTGGAGGCATTTTACTTTTTCCCACCGATTGATTAGCGATAAATTTGCATCGGCCAGATTCGGTTCCGGAAAAGATAAAAGCGGACCGACGCGTAAAAAATGCCCCGGCGTCAATGCCAACAGATCAGAAGGATCTGTGGACATGGACGATATTGGACGCGAGTTCAAACACGCTTCGATACGTGCTAAAAACGTTGCAAATTCTTCGAACGTAAAAATGGCTTTTGAAACTTTTAACGCCGGCTTCCAATAGACCTCCCATGTGAGGTGCCCCGGGTGGAATAAAATTCCATTTCAAACCCTGAGATGTCATGAGACTTGTATTTGCTGGGTTGTTGCTTTGAGATAGACCCGAAGAAGCGAAAAACAAAGTACAATACGCGCATTGCGCGGGATAGAGTCGAAACAAAATCAAGAAAATCTTCCGGTTCTTGTTGAACTACCAATGCGTTGGTGTTTTGTTCGGAGTTGTCGAGAGAAATGCCTGTTAGTCCCACTAGAGGACTCTGAAAAATTGCGAAATAGGATTCGTTGAAATGGAGTGTCGCTAGGGTCGACCAAGATTTGGCGGTACAAGACGAATTTATAAATCTACAGAGGAGAATGCGCGATGGTATGGCGAGATTACCGCTGATTCCGAAAATGGATGTATTCTTATTGGTTATGGGCAAGTTCAAAACGCTTTTGTCTTACCACTAAGATAAAGGATATTTCGGAACCAGGGTCGATAAGAGCGCGAACTATGTGCAACAATGCAAACTAGTGCCGTTGCAAGCAATATTTTCTTACAGGCACCGACATGAAAGTTTTGAAACGACGCTTAAGGCACGAATGGCTGTGACGACGACGACATTTGAGGAGCTGTAGTTGCACTAAGGAGATTAGTGGACTGTATTTTACTATTTCCGTCTTCGTTAACGTTTAGATGCAACAGTGAGCGATGCCGTTTTTGCAGTGGTTGCAAGAATATTTACTCGGACAGGCGACATTTGCATGACGCGCGCTTAAACAGTTGTTGCACAGTTTGTGCTGCCGTACCGTATAGAGTCTCGTTGGGATCGACATTGCCGAAAATTTGCCAAGATATGTGTTTAAAAAAAAGAAACACGATAGAAAACGCGGACTCCTTCGAAGAAGAAGGTAGTCGTTTAAATTTCAAAAGGGAAAATTGAAAAGGAATATGGAAAGTAATCGATTAAATTTCAAAAAAAGTCAAAATTTAAAATCACGAGAATCTTCAAAAAGCTTGAAAGATTCTACTGGAGGGCCAACCACCCTTGTGACATAACGAGGACAAAACGCGATAAAGAAAACGCGATAACGCAAAAACGCAGACTCCTTCGAAGAAGAAGGAAGTCGATTAAATTTCAAAAAAAGTCAAAATTTAAAAACACGGGAATCTTCAAAAGGCTTGAAAGACTCTACTGGGGGCCAACCACCCCGGCTTGATACACCGTTACCAACGGTTTGTTTGGCAAGAACGGGCACAAAAACGCGATAAAAAACGCGTCCGAATCTTCAAAAGGCTTGAAAGATTCTACTGGGGGGCCAACCACCCATGCGACCTAAACGAGGATAAAACGCGATAAAGAAAACGCGTAACGAAAAAAAACGCAGACTCCTTCGAAGAAGAAGGAAGTCGATTAAATTTCAAAAAGAATCAAAATTTAAAGCACAAGAATTTTCAAAAAGTTTGAAAGACTCTACTGGGGGCCAACCACCCCGGCTTGATACACCGTTACCAACGGTGTGTTTGGCACGAACGGGTACAAAAACGCGATAAAAAACGCGTCCGAATCTTCAAAAGGCTTGAAAGATTCTACTGGGGGGCCAAGCACCCATGCGACATGACGGTGCGACATGAACGAGGACTAAAACTCGATATAGAACGCAGACTCCTTCGAAGAAGAAGGCAGTCTATAAAATTTCACAAAACGAAAATTTAAAGCACTGGAATCTTCAAAAGGCTTGGAAGATTCCGTTACCAATGGTATGTGCGGCACGAATGAGGATAAAACTCGATAAAAAAGAACGCAGACTCCTTCGAAGAAGAAGGCAGTCTATCAAATTTCAAAGAAATCAAAATTTTAAAGCACTAGAATCTCCAAAAGGCTTGACAGATTCAGAAAATTTCAAAAAAATCAAAATCTTAAAGCTCTAGAATCTCCAAAAGGCTTGACAGATTCAAAAAATTTCAAAAAAAATCAAAATTCTAAAGCACTAGAATCTTCAAAAGGCTTGAAAGATTCTAAAAATTTCAAAAAAAATCAAAATTCTAAGGCTCTAGAATCTCCAAAAGGAGATTCCAAAAATTTCAAGAAAAATAAAAATTTTAAAGTGCTAGATTCCTCAAAAGGTTTGAAAGATTCTAAAATTTTCAAAAAGAAGTAAAAATTTTAAAGCGCAAGAATCTTCAACAGGCTTGAAGTATTCTAAAATTTTCAAAAAAAAGTTAAAATTTTAAAGCGCAAGAATCTTCAACAGACTTGAAAGATTCTAAAATTTTCAAAAAAAGTTAAAATTTTAAAGCGCAAGAATCTTCAACAGACTTGAAAGATTCTAAAATTTTCAAAAAAAAGTAAAAATTTTAAAGCGCAAGAATCTTCAACAGGCTTGAAGTATTCTAAAATTTTCAAAAAGAAGTAAAAATTTTAAAGCGCAAGAATCTTCAACAGGCTTGAAGTATTCTAAAATTTTCAAAAAAAAGTTAAAATTTTAAAGCGCAAGAATCTTCAACAGACTTGAAAGATTCTAAAATTTTCAAAAAAAGTTAAAATTTTAAAGCGCAAAAATCTTCAACAGACTTGAAAGATTCTAAAATTTTCAAAAAGAAGTAAAAATTTTAAAGCGCAAGAATCTTCAACAGGCTTGAAGTATTCTAAAATTTTCAAAAAAAAGTTAAAATTTTAAAGCGCAAGAATCTTCAACAGACTTGAAAGATTCTAAAATTTTCAAAAAAAGTTAAAATTTTAAAGCGCAAGAATCTTCAACAGACTTGAAAGATTCTAAAATTTTCAAAAAAATGTTAAAGTTTTAAAGCGCAAGAATCTTCAACAGACTTGAAAGATTCTAAAATTTTCAAAAAGAAGTAAAAATTTTAAAGCGCAAGAATCTTCAACAGGCTTGAAGTATTCTAAAATTTTCAAAAAAAAAGTTAAAATTTTAAAGCGCAAGAATCTTCAACAGACTTGAAAGATTCTAAAATTTTCAAAAAAAAGTTTAAATTTTAAAGCGCAAGAATCTTCAACAGACTTGAAAGATTCTAAAATTTTCAAAAAAAAGTTAAAGTTTTAAAGCGCAAGAATCTTCAACAGGCTTGAAAGATTCTAAGATTTTCAAAGAAAAGTTAAAATTTTAAAGCGCAAGAATCTTCAACAGACTTGAAAGATTCTAAAATTTTCAAAAAAAAAGTTAAAATTTTAAAGCGCAAGAATCTTCAACAGATTTGATAGATTCTACTGGGGGCCAACCACCCCGGCTTGAATACACCGTAACGAACGAGAGAAAAATTTCAAAAAAGGTCAAAATTTAAATTTAAATATTAAAAAAGTCAAAATTTAGAAGCTCTAGAATCTTCAAACGGCTTGATAGATTCTACTGGGGGCCAACCACCCCGGCTTGAATACACTGTTACGAACGGTGTATGTGGCACGAACGAGAGAAAAAATTACCACGCGATAAAAAACGCAGACTCCTTCAAAGAGGAAGACAGTCTATTAAAATTTCCTATAAAACCAAAAAAAAAAAAGAACTGGGGAACACAACCAAATCGCGTTTATTGAAGTTGCTTGAAAATTTCAAAAAATGAATGAAAGTCAAACTACTGAGTTGGAAAGATGAATATCTTGTGAAGGGATCACACTAGCGACCACGTCATTATACATTTAATTCCGGTCATTGACGTTAATCCACATTACGCTTCACGATAGCCAACCTTGAACTCATATTTCATTCATGGTCATGAGTATCAACCTCATGCACTAAACTATTAAGTAATAATTTCAATGCCACTGACGATGACGGGACGCGACGCTTCAGATTACTTTTGTCAAGTGTATCTACCTACTCACTAAGGTTCAATTTACTGCATACTGTGTAGTGCATATGGCTGGACGTATTTGGATACATTTGTGCATTGTATTAGACGGGCTATGCATATTGGCATGTGCTATTAATTTGATGACATAGCAAGTATGCTACCGGGTTCCGTTGTTCGTTTATTTCCCACAGAATTCGGAATCCCAAATATTTCTATGTGTTAGTTATAATATGTATATTTGATATTGGTTTAAGATGTTAGTGTGTAAGTTGATTATTTTGTATAAATAGCTTAAGTTCAGTGTAATAAATTCACTTTTAAGTTTGAAGTAGAACAGAACACTTTGGCTCTTCAGCCTCTATTCTTATTTCCAACAGATAGGCTCTCTAGCCATCAACACAATTCGGCTTGGGGAAGCCATCTAATATCCCCCATAGATTAGTAGGTGAGGTAGTACTAGGCCCCTCGTTACATGGCGATCTTGCCAGGAGTCAGAAGATTCCAGGAGGTTCAGTGCCTCACAGTGCTTGCGGTTGGCTACACTCCGTTTCCTAAATTGTAGTATCTAAATCGTTTGCTTTGACATCCATACTATGTAAAACAAAAATACACACCAACAAAGATGACTACAATTAAACAAAAGCCAGGCAACATCATGAGGGTGATCACAATTAGCAGCACAAACAACGTCCTAAACTTTTACCGAACATTATACTGCATCCATCGCAAAGAGTTTCACAGGAAGAAAGCAGATGAGTCTACAAATTTATTATATTATGTACTACAGTTTTACAACTACTAAATTTAGAATTAGTTATTTTAGAAAATAGTTTTTTTGGTTTACGAAAAGAGAAGCAAAAGAAACTTTAAAACGTTATCAAGGATGAGAAATTTCCATAAATTTTTAACCATTTTCCTTTTATTTTTGGCGATTTTTTTTCTACTCTTTCTTTTGATTTTTGAAACTGAAAATGATTCAAGAAACTTCAATCCTTATAGTTTATTTAGCCACAAAGAATTTTAAAATTGTATTGTTCAGAAAATTATTACTAATGAAATTAAAAATGTAACAGTTTAAAATTTTTACAAAAAAAAAAAAAAAAAATATATATGAATAAATAATTAAAAATATGTCAAATGCAATAAAAATGGAAAACTTATAAAAAGAAACAAAAAATCGAAAATTAAATTTGAAAAAAAAAATGAACGAAAAACACTTCTTATGAAAGTAAAACATAAATGAAAAAATCTCAAAAAAAAAAAAAAAATTGTAAAACGAAGCAAAAAAAAAAATTTAAAAAATTTACAAAAAGGAAAAGAAAAAAGAGAAAATAAGTTAGAGAAAAAAAAAAAAATTCATATCTTCCCCCTAAATTCATATCTCCCCCATAAATTGATAAAAAAAAAAAGTTCTGTTATCATTTGTTCAACACAATAAAAAACACTAAAAGACAAACTTCCGTTGAAATACTTGCAAACTTCAATAAAACCCCTAAAAAGAAAATATTCCGACAAAAATATAGGTATTACTGAAAACAGAACTTCTGAAACCACCCGAAAGCGGACTAAAAGTTATTGAATTAAAAATCGTTGACAATTTTACGGAAGATTTAGTTAATTTCAAGGACGACATAATTATAGGACCAAACAAAGTTTTGGCGTATATTCCAAAAGGGAATAGTTTACTCCTAAAGAAGCCCAAGGACAGCACTACAACCCAATCGACATTATTTGGCAAAATATTGTCGAGGGATGTGCAAAAATTCTGCGGGCCCAAATCAATTAAGAGAATATATATTACTAAAAATGAAATAAAGAAACTCTCGGACGGCCGTCGAGAATATAAAATTAATGAATTAAAAAATATATTAGGAGAAATGTTTAAAGAAAGTAATATAAAGGTATACCTCGTAGATAATGTTATTGAAATTACCGATCCTTGTAAGAAGAAATTAATACTAAACGACTTTCACATACTTCCAACCAGTGGACATGCAGGTATAAACCGTATGATCCAAAATATAAAGAAAAAATACTTTTGGACAGGAATGCAAAACGATGTGACGACATTCGTCAAGCACTGCCCAGTATGCCAACGAAACAAATATAACCAGCCGAAGAAACAACCAATGACTATCACATCAACAGCCGAATCAGGTTTCGACAAAATATTTATAGACCTAGTAGGACCTTTAGAAGAATCTGAAGATGGATCTAAATACATACTCACCATTCAAGATGAGCTTACCAAGTTTATCGAAGCTATACCACTCCCAAATAAAGAATCAGGCACGGTAGCTAAAGCTCTAGTAGAAGGTTTTATTCTAAGGTACGGAGTACCACATACAATAGCATCTGATCAGGGAACCGAATTTCTAAACCAGGTTTTCAAAAGTATCTGTAAGCTTTTGAGAATAGAACAATTACAATCTACCGCGTACCATCATGAGAGCATAGGAGCTTTAGAAAATTCACATAAGGTTTTAGGAGCATATCTTAGAAGTTACGTCTCAGAAAAACACACGGACTGGAGCACTTGGTTGCCATATTACGTTTTCTGTTATAACACCTCCGTACACTCAGAAACGGGTTACACTCCCTTCGAATTGATATTCGGAAAGCAATGTAGCTTACCCAACAATCTGACAAACCAATGGAACCGGTGTACAACTATGACAATTACGTAATTGACCTTAAACATAAATTACAAGTTGCCCATAGAGATGCCCGAGAAACGCTTATAAAGAAGAAAAATGTTAGGAAAGATAGGTATGATAAAGAGGGACGAACAAAGAGTAGTAATTTTGAAAAAGGAAGTTTAGTTTTACTAAGAAACGAAGCCAGAAAAAAATTAGATTCAATATTTATAGGACCATACGAAGTTTTGTCTCAAAATGGTGTAAATTGTGATATCAAATCTTCTTCTTCTTCTTCTTCTTCGTGTGATATCAAATACGATAACAAAACAATGACAGTACACAAGAATAGACTAAAACCATTTTACGTGTATTTAACTTTTATATAATCGCTAATTAAATCAAAATCAAAAAAAAAAAGGGGAAGAGAATGTAAATAATATTATATGCACATATATACATACAAGATAACTACTTCATTTAATTAATTAACTTAATTTTTAATAAGAGTAAAAAAAAATTTGTTGTGCGCACAACTAGAGTATAAGAAAAATAAGTTGCTTGTATGAATGGAAAAATTAAATTATATTATATGCGTAAATAATGATACACCCTAAGTATAAAAGAAAATAATGTTTAAAAACACAACTAGAATATGAGAAAATAAAGTTACTTGTATGAATGAAAAAAAATTATATTATATTATATGCGTAAGTAATGATACACACTAAGTATGTACTATTTCAATTAATATAAAAGAAAATAATGTTAAAAAAAAAAAATATATATATATTGGGATTCCGAAAAAAAAAAAAAAAAAAATATATATATTAGTGTCGCTTAAAAGAAGAAATCAAGATATGTCATGATTTCTCCTTTTCCCCAGGAAGGGTGGTGTGAAGGGATCACACTAGCGACCACGTCATTATACATTTAATTCCGGTCATTGACGTTAATCCACATTACGCTTCACGATAGCCAACCTTGAACTCATATTTCATTCATGGTCATGAGTATCAACCTCATGCACTAAACTATTAAGTAATAATTTCAATGCCACTGACGATGACGGGACGCGACGCTTCAGATTACTTTTGTCAAGTGTATCTACCTACTCACTAAGGTTCAATGTACTGCATACTGTGTAGTGCATATGGCTGGACGTATTTGGATACATTTGTGCATTGTATTAGACGGGCTATGCATATTGGCATGTGCTATTAATTTGATGACATAGCAAGTATGCTACCGGGTTCCGTTGTTCGTTTATTTCCCACAGAATTCGGAATCCCAAATATTTCTATGTGTTAGTTATAATATGTATATTTGATATTGGTTTAAGATGTTAGTGTGTAAGTTGATTATTTTGTATAAATAGCTTAAGTTCAGTGTAATAAATTCACTTTTAAGTTTGAAGTAGAACAGAACACTTTGGCTCTTCAGCCTCTATTCTTATTTCCAACAGATAGGCTCTCTAGCCATCAACACAATTCGGCTTGGGGAAGCCATCTAATATCCCCCATAGATTAGTAGGTGAGGTAGTACTAGGCCCCTCGTTACAATCTCAAGAACCGCTTCAACCAACACGAAATATGTATATACCGATATATATATATAAAAAAAACGGAATGACGCGTTTGACGGTCAAAGTGCAACACAGAGGTTGAAATGTATATTTTAAAAAAAAAAAAAAAAAAATTGCCAATTAAAAAATGTTCACTTACCCTTTACACGGTGTTAAAAAATGCCAAAAAAAACAAAAACAGGAACTCCGCTTCAGGCTGGTCAGGTTCAGGTCTCGTGATGATCATGGGCACTCTTCCTTCTTCCTTCTTGAGGCAATGTGGCTATCGCAGTCTTCCAAAAAACTTTTTGTTGGAGCCAGGCAATATGGCTGGCGCAATCTCCCAAAACTTTTTGTTGGAGCCAGGCGCAAAACAAAATGGCTGTACGCTGGTTGTGGCAGCGTGGTCGGATGGCGTGGTGCGTGGTGTGGCGCGCTATGCAGCGTGGTGTGGCTTGCCAAGCAGCGTGGTGTGGCGTTGTGAACAGCGTGGTGTGGCTCACAAGCAGCGTGGTGTGGCGTTGTGAACAGCGTGGTGTGGCTCACAAGCAGCGTGGTGTGGCGTTGTGAACAGCGTGGTGTGGCTCACAAGCAGCGTGGTCTGGCGTTGTGCAGCGTGGTCTGAGCACAAGGCAAAAGATTGTGCCTCCTTGTGGCAGCGTATGCAGCGTGGTCGACAGGCGATGGCGCCGAAAAATCCGGTTGATGGACCAAATGTTTTATCCACAATCAAGAAATGACCAAATGTTGAGACCACAATCAAGAAATGACGCCACATCACCAAGAAATGATCCACAATCAAAAAACTGAAGCCACTCCAGCAACAAACTGCCTCCAACGATGTTGTTTCACACAAAAATACAGTACGCCTTCTTTTGTTTTTCTTTTTTTATTTAATAAATTTCACGTAGGATTGTTTCGTTTTACCTTTTTTACAATTACTTAAAAAAATTTGATGGATGCCAGAAGGGTCAAATGATTGAATTTAGAAAAATATATATCTAAAGCCAACCAAAATGAAATGGCGGAAGGCCCAAAAAAAAGAATTTAATTATAGAGAAAAGGCAAAAGGGTGTTGGCTATTTGATGGTTGACAAGCTAATGCCGTGCCGTCGCTCTGCGACGAAACACTTTTCAGGCAAAATGTAGTAGAATTTTACCTTAGATTAAATTATTTTAGAGGGCGAACTATCAGTTGCCTAGATTTTGGAGTTGTCGAGAGAAATGCCTGTTAGTCCCACTAGAGGACTCTGAAAAATTGCGAAATAGGATTCGTTGAAATGGAGTGTCGCTAGGGTCGACCAAGATTTGGCGGTACAAGACGAATTTATAAATCTCCAGAGGAGAATGCGCGATGGTATGGCGAGATTACCGCTGATTCCGAAAATGGATGTATTCTTATTGGTTATGGGCAAGTTCAAAACGCTTTTGTCTTACCACTAAGATAAAGGATATTTCGGAACCAGGGTCGATAAGAGCGCGAACTATGTGCAACAATGCAAACTAGTGCCGTTGCAAGCAATATTTTCTTACAGGCACCGACATGAAAGTTTTGAAACGACGCTTGAGGCACGAATGGCTGTGACGACGACGACATTTGAGGAGCTGTAGTTGCACTAAGGAGATTAGTGGACTGTATTTTACTATTTCCGTCTTCGTTAACGTTTAGATGCCACAGTGAGCGATGCCGTTTTTGCAGTGGTTGCAAGAATATTTACTCGGACAGGCGACATTTGCATGACGCGCGCTTAAACAGTTGTTGCACAGTTTGTGCTGCCGTACCGTATAGAGTCTCGTTGGGATCGACATTGCCGAAAATTTGCCAAGATATGTGTTTAAAAAAAAGAAACACGATAGAAAACGCGGACTCCTTCGAAGAAGAAGGTAGTCGTTTAAATTTCAAAAGGGAAAATTGAAAAGGAATATGGAAAGTAATCGATTAAATTTCAAAAAAAGTCAAAATTTAAAATCACGAGAATCTTCAAAAAGCTTGAAAGATTCTACTGGAGGGCCAACCACCCTTGTGACATAACGAGGACAAAACGCGATAAAGAAAACGCGATAACGCAAAAACGCAGACTCCTTCGAAGAAGAAGGAAGTCGATTAAATTTCAAAAAAAGTCAAAATTTAAAAACACGGGAATCTTCAAAAGGCTTGAAAGACTCTACTGGGGGCCAACCACCCCGGCTTGATACACCGTTACCAACGGTTTGTTTGGCAAGAACGGGCACAAAAACGCGATAAAAAACGCGTCCGAATCTTCAAAAGGCTTGAAAGATTCTACTGGGGGGCCAACCACCCATGCGACCTAAACGAGGATAAAACGCGATAAAGAAAACGCGTAACGAAAAAAAACGTAGACTCCTTCGAAGAAGAAGGAAGTCGATTAAATTTCAAAAAGAATCAAAATTTAAAGCACAAGAATTTTCAAAAAGTTTGAAAGACTCTACTGGGGGCCAACCACCCCGGCTTGATACACCGTTACCAACGGTGTGTTTGGCACGAACGGGTACAAAAACGCGATAAAAAACGCGTCCGAATCTTCAAAAGGCTTGAAAGATTCTACTGGGGGGCCAAGCACCCATGCGACATGACGGTGCGACATGAACGAGGACTAAAACTCGATATAGAACGCAGACTCCTTCGAAGAAGAAGGCAGTCTATAAAATTTCACAAAACGAAAATTTAAAGCACTGGAATCTTCAAAAGGCTTGGAAGATTCCGTTACCAATGGTATGTGCGGCACGAATGAGGACAAAACTCGATAAAAAAGAACGCAGACTCCTTCGAAGAAGAAGGCAGTCTATCAAATTTCAGAGAAATCAAAATTTTAAAGCACTAGAATCTCCAAAAGGCTTGACAGATTCAAAAAATTTCAAAAAAATCAAAATCTTTAAGCTCTAGAATCTCCAAAAGGCTTGACAGATTCAAAAAATTCCAAAAAAAATCAAAATTCTAAAGCACTAGAATCTTCAAAAGGCTTGAAAGATTCTAAAAATTTCAAAAAAAATCAAAATTCTAAGGCTCTAGAATCTCCAAAAGGCTTGAGAGATTCCAAAAATTTCAAGAAAAATTAAAATTTTAAAGTGCTAGATTCCTCAAAAGGTTTGAAAGATTCTAAAATTTTCAAAAAAAAAAGTTAAAGTTTTAAAGCGCAAGAATCTTCAACAGGCTTGAAAGATTCTAAAATTTTCAAAAAAAGTTAAAATTTTAAAGCGCAAGAATCTTCAACAGACTTGAAAGATTTTAAAATTTTCAAAAAAAAAGTTAAAGTTTTAAAGCGCAAGAATCTTCAACAGGCTTGAAAGATTCTAAAAATTTCAAAAAAAAAAAGTAAAAATTTTAAAGCGCAAGAATCTTCAACAGGCTTGAAGTATTCTAAAATTTTCAAAAAGAAGTAAAAATTTTAAAGCGCAAGAATCTTCAACAGGCTTGAAGTATTCTAAAATTTTCAAAAAAAAGTTAAAATTTTAAAGCGCAAGAATCTTCAACAGACTTGAAAGATTCTAAAATTTTCAAAAAAAGTTAAAATTTTAAAGCGCAAAAATCTTCAACAGACTTGAAAGATTCTAAAATTTTCAAAAAGAAGTAAAAATTTTAAAGCGCAAGAATCTTCAACAGGCTTGAAGTATTCTAAAATTTTCAAAAAAAAGTTAAAATTTTAAAGCGCAAGAATCTTCAACAGACTTGAAAGATTCTAAAATTTTCAAAAAAAGTTAAAATTTTAAAGCGCAAGAATCTTCAACAGACTTGAAAGATTCTAAAATTTTCAAAAAAATGTTAAAGTTTTAAAGCGCAAGAATCTTCAACAGACTTGAAAGATTCTAAAATTTTCAAAAAGAAGTAAAAATTTTAAAGCGCAAGAATCTTCAACAGGCTTGAAGTATTCTAAAATTTTCAAAAAAAAGTTAAAATTTTAAAGCGCAAGAATCTTCAACAGACTTGAAAGATTCTAAAATTTTCAAAAAAAAGTTTAAATTTTAAAGCGCAAGAATCTTCAACAGACTTGAAAGATTCTAAAATTTTCAAAAAAAAGTTAAAGTTTTAAAGCGCAAGAATCTTCAACAGGCTTGAAAGATTCTAAGATTTTCAAAGAAAAGTTAAAATTTTAAAGCGCAAGAATCTTCAACAGACTTGAAAGATTCTAAAATTTTCAAAAAAAGTTAAAATTTTAAAGCGCAAGAATCTTCAACAGACTTGAAAGATTCTAAAATTTTCAAAAAAATGTTAAAGTTTTAAAGCGCAAGAATCTTCAACAGACTTGAAAGATTCTAAAATTTTCAAAAAGAAGTAAAAATTTTAAAGCGCAAGAATCTTCAACAGGCTTGAAGTATTCTAAAATTTTCAAAAAAAAGTTAAAATTTTAAAGCGCAAGAATCTTCAACAGACTTGAAAGATTCTAAAATTTTCAAAAAAAAGTTTAAATTTTAAAGCGCAAGAATCTTCAACAGACTTGAAAGATTCTAAAATTTTCAAAAAAAAGTTAAAGTTTTAAAGCGCAAGAATCTTCAACAGGCTTGAAAGATTCTAAGATTTTCAAAGAAAAGTTAAAATTTTAAAGCGCAAGAATCTTCAACAGACTTGAAAGATTCTAAAATTTTCAAAAAAAAAGTTAAAATTTTAAAGCGCAAGAATCTTCAACAGATTTGATAGATTCTACTGGGGGCCAACCACCCCGGCTTGAATACACCGTAACGAACGAGAGAAAAATTTCAAAAAAGGTCAAAATTTAAATTTAAATATTAAAAAAGTCAAAATTTAGAAGCTCTAGAATCTTCAAACGGCTTGATAGATTCTACTGGGGGCCAACCACCCCGGCTTGAATACACTGTTACGAACGGTGTATGTGGCACGAACGAGAGAAAAAATTACCACGCGATAAAAAACGTAGACTCCTTTAAAGAGGAAGACAGTCTATTAAAATTTCCTATAAAACCAAAAAAAAAAGAACTGGGGAACACAACCAAATCGCGTTTATTGAAGTTGCTTGAAAATTTCAAAAAATGAATGAAAGTCAAACTACTGAGTTGGAAAGATGAATATCTCAAGAACCGCTTCAACCAACACGAAATATGTATATACCGATATATATATATAAAAAAAACGGAATGACGCGTTTGACGGTCAAAGTGCAACACAGAGGTTGAAATGTATATTTAAAAAAAAAAAAAAAAAAAATTGCCAATTAAAAAATGTTCACTTACCCTTTACACGGTGTTAAAAAATGCCAAAAAAAACAAAAACAGGAACTCCGCTTCAGGCTGGTCAGGTTCAGGTCTCGTGATGATCATGGGCACTCTTCCTTCTTCCTTCTTGAGGCAATGTGGCTATCGCAGTCTTCCAAAAAACTTTTTGTTGGAGCCAGGCAATATGGCTGGCGCAATCTCCCAAAACTTTTTGTTGGAGCCAGGCGCAAAACAAAATGGCTGTAGGCTGTACGCTGGTTGTGGCAGCGTGGTCGGATGGCGTGGTGCGTGGTGTGGCGCGCTATGCAGCGTGGTGTGGCTTGCCAAGCAGCGTGGTGTGGCGTTGTGAACAGCGTGGTGTGGCTCACAAGCAGCGTGGTGTGGCGTTGTGAACAGCGTGGTGTGGCTCACAAGCAGCGTGGTGTGGCGTTGTGAACAGCGTGGTGTGGCTCACAAGCAGCGTGGTCTGGCGTTGTGCAGCGTGGTCTGAGCACAAGGCAAAAGATTGTGCCTCCTTGTGGCAGCGTATGCAGCGTGGTCGACAGGCGATGGCGCCGAAAAATCCGGTTGATGGACCAAATGTTTTATCCACAATCAAGAAATGACCAAATGTTGAGACCACAATCAAGAAATGACGCCACATCACCAAGAAATGATCCACAATCAAAAAACTGAAGCCACTCCAGCAACAAACTGCCTCCAACGATGTTGTTTCACACAAAAATACAGTACGCCTTCTTTTGTTTTTCTTTTTTTATTTAATAAATTTCACGTAGGATTGTTTCGTTTTACCTTTTTTACAATTACTTAAAAAAATTTGATGGATGCCAGAAGGGTCAAATGATTGAATTTAGAAAAATATATATCTAAAGCCAACCAAAATGAAATGGCGGAAGGCCCAAAAAAAAGAATTTAATTATAGAGAAAAGGCAAAAGGGTGTTGGCTATTTGATGGTTGACAAGCTAATGCCGTGCCGTCGCTCTGCGACGAAACACTTTTCAGGCAAAATGTAGTAGAATTTTACCTTAGATTAAATTATTTTAGAGGGCGAACTATCAGTTGCCTAGATTTTGGAGTTGTCGAGAGAAATGCCTGTTAGTCCCACTAGAGGACTCTGAAAAATTGCGAAATAGGATTCGTTGAAATGGAGTGTCGCTAGGGTCGACCAAGATTTGGCGGTACAAGACGAATTTATAAATCTCCAGAGGAGAATGCGCGATGGTATGGCGAGATTACCGCTGATTCCGAAAATGGATGTATTCTTATTGGTTATGGGCAAGTTCAAAACGCTTTTGTCTTACCACTGAGATAAAGGATATTTCGGAACCAGGGTCGATAAGAGCGCGAACTATGTGCAACAATGCAAACTAGTGCCGTTGCAAGCAATATTTTCTTACAGGCACCGACATGAAAGTTTTGAAACGACGCTTGAGGCACGAATGGCTGTGACGACGACGACATTTGAGGAGCTGTAGTTGCACTAAGGAGATTAGTGGACTGTATTTTACTATTTCCGTCTTCGTTAACGTTTAGATGCAACAGTGAGCGATGCCGTTTTTGCAGTGGTTGCAAGAATATTTACTCGGACAGGCGACATTTGCATGACGCGCGCTTAAACAGTTGTTGCACAGTTTGTGCTGCCGTACCGTATAGAGTCTCGTTGGGATCGACATTGCCGAAAATTTGCCAAGATATGTGTTTAAAAAAAGAAACACGATAGAAAACGCGGACTCCTTCGAAGAAGAAGGTAGTCGTTTAAATTTCAAAAGGGAAAATTGAAAAGGAATATGGAAAGTAATCGATTAAATTTCAAAAAAAGTCAAAATTTAAAATCACGAGAATCTTCAAAAAGCTTGAAAGATTCTACTGGAGGGCCAACCACCCTTGTGACATAACGAGGACAAAACGCGATAAAGAAAAAGCGATAACGCAAAAACGCAGACTCCTTCGAAGAAGAAGGAAGTCGATTAAATTTCAAAAAAAGGTCAAAATTTAAAGCACTGGAATCTTCAAAAGGCTTGAAAGATTCCGTTACCAATGGTATGTGCGGCACGAATGAGGACAAAACTCGATAAAAAAGAACGCAGACTCCTTCGAAGAAGAAGGCAGTCTATCAAATTTCAAAGAAATCAAAATTTTAAAGCACTAGAATCTTCATAAGGCTTGACAGATTCAAAAAATTTCAAAAAAATCAAAATCTTAAAGCTCTAGAATCTCCAAAAGGCTTGACAGATTCAAAAAATTCCAAAAAAAATCAAAATTCTAAAGCACTAGAATCTTCAAAAGGCTTGAAAGATTCTAAAAATTTCAAAAAAAATCAAAATTCCAAGGCTCTAGAATCTCCAAAAGGCTTGAGAGATTCCAAAAATTTCAAGAAAAATTAAAATTTTAAAGTGCTAGATTCCTCAAAAGGTTTGAAAGATTCTAAAATTTTCAAAAAAAAAAGTTAAAGTTTTAAAGCGCAAGAATCTTCAACAGGCTTGAAAGATTCTAAAATTTTCAAAAAAAGTTAAAATTTTAAAGCGCAAGAATCTTCAACAGACTTGAAAGATTTTAAAATTTTCAAAAAAAAGTTAAAGTTTTAAAGCGCAAGAATCTTCAACAGGCTTGAAAGATTCTAAAAATTTCAAAAAAAAAAAGTAAAAATTTTAAAGCGCAAGAATCTTCAACAGGCTTGAAGTATTCTAAAATTTTCAAAAAGAAGTAAAAATTTTAAAGCGCAAGAATCTTCAACAGGCTTGAAGTATTCTAAAATTTTCAAAAAAAAGTTAAAATTTTAAAGCGCAAGAATCTTCAACAGACTTGAAAGATTCTAAAATTTTCAAAAAAAGTTAAAATTTTAAAGCGCAAGAATCTTCAACAGACTTGAAAGATTCTAAAATTTTCAAAAAGAAGTAAAAATTTTAAAGCGCAAGAATCTTCAACAGGCTTGAAGTATTCTAAAATTTTCAAAAAAAAGTTAAAATTTTAAAGCGCAAGAATCTTCAACAGACTTGAAAGATTCTTAAATTTTCAAAAAAAGTTAAAATTTTAAAGCGCAAGAATCTTCAACAGACTTGAAAGATTCTAAAATTTTCAAAAAAATGTTAAAGTTTTAAAGCGCAAGAATCTTCAACAGACTTGAAAGATTCTAAAATTTTCAAAAAGAAGTAAAAATTTTAAAGCGCAAGAATCTTCAACAGGCTTGAAGTATTCTAAAATTTTCAAAAAAAAGTTAAAATTTTAAAGCGCAAGAATCTTCAACAGACTTGAAAGATTCTAAAATTTTCAAAAAAAAGTTAAAATTTTAAAGCGCAAGAATCTTCAACAGACTTGAAAGATTCTAAAATTTTCAAAAAAAAGTTAAAGTTTTAAAGCGCAAGAATCTTCAACAGGCTTGAAAGATTCTAAGATTTTCAAAGAAAAGTTAAAATTTTAAAGCGCAAGAATCTTCAACAGACTTGAAAGATTCTAAAATTTTCAAAAAAAAAGTTAAAATTTTAAAGCGCAAGAATCTTCAACAGATTTGATAGATTCTACTGGGGGCCAACCACCCCGGCTTGAATACACCGTAACGAACGAGAGAAAAATTTCAAAAAAGGTCAAAATTTAAATTTAAATATTAAAAAAGTCAAAATTTAGAAGCTCTAGAATCTTCAAACGGCTTGATAGATTCTACTGGGGGCCAACCACCCCGGCTTGAATACACTGTTACGAACGGTGTATGTGGCACGAACGAGAGAAAAAATTACCACGCGATAAAAAACGCAGACTCCTTCAAAGAGGAAGACAGTCTATTAAAATTTCCTATAAAACCAAAAAAAAAGAACTGGGGAACACAACCAAATCGCGTTTATTGAAGTTGCTTGAAAATTTCAAAAAATGAATGAAAGTCAAACTACTGAGTTGGAAAGATGAATATCTCAAGAACCGCTTCAACCAACACGAAATATGTATATACCGATATATATATATAAAAAAAACGGAATGACGCGTTTGACGGTCAAAGTGCAACACAGAGGTTGAAATGTATATTTAAAAAAAAAAAAAAAAAATGCCAATTAAAAAATTTTCACTTACCCTTTACACGGTGTTAAAAAATGCCAAAAAAAACAAAAACAGGAACTCCGCTTCAGGCTGGTCAGGTTCAGGTCTCGTGATGATCATGGGCACTCTTCCTTCTTCCTTCCTGAGGCAATGTGGCTATCGCAGTCTTCCAAAAAACTTTTTGTTGGAGCCAGGCAATATGGCTGACGCAATCTCCCAAAACTTTTTGTTGGAGCCAGGCGCAAAACAAAATGGCTGTAGGCTGTACGCTGGTTGTGGCAGCGTGGTCGGATGGCGTGGTGCGTGGTGTGGCGCGCTATGCAGCGTGGTGTGGCTTGCCAAGCAGCGTGGTGTGGCGTTGTGAACAGCGTGGTGTGGCTCACAAGCAGCGTGGTGTGGCGTTGTGAACAGCGTGGTGTGGCTCACAAGCAGCGTGGTGTGGCGTTGTGAACAGCGTGGTGTGGCTCACAAGCAGCGTGGTCTGGCGTTGTGCAGCGTGGTCTGAGCACAAGGCAAAAGATTGTGCCTCCTTGTGGCAGCGTATGCAGCGTGGTCGACAGGCGATGGCGCCGAAAAATCCGGCTCGAAGGACCAAATGTTTTAACCACAATCAAGAAATGACCAAATGTTGAGACCACAATCAAGAAATGACGCCACATCACCAAGAAATGATCCACAATCAAAAAACTGAAGCCACTCCAGCAACAAACTGCCTCCAACGATGTTGTTTCACACAAAAATACAGTACGCCTTCTTTTGTTTTTCTTTTTTTATTTAATAAATTTCACGTAGGATTGTTTCGTTTTACCTTTTTTACAATTACTTAAAAAAATTTGATGGATGCCAGAAGGGTCAAATGATTGAATTTAGAAAAATATATATCTAAAGCCAACCAAAATGAAATGGCGGAAGGCCCAAAAAAAAGAATTTAATTATAGAGAAAAGGCAAAAGGGTGTTGGCTATTTGATGGTTGACAAGCTAATGCCGTGCCGTCGCTCTGCGACGAAACACTTTTCAGGCAAAATGTAGTAGAATTTTACCTTAGATTAAATTATTTTAGAGGGCGAACTATCAGTTGCCTAGATTTTGGAGTTAGGCACTGTTCACACTGAAGTCGTATGAACACCATCTACGAGCTTTGATCGACCCAGGATCGGAAGCGTGCTTCATCACTGAAGATGCAGCACAACGATTGCAGCTGAAAAAGTGACGTACCTTTGTCGAGGTGTCTGGGTTAGGGTTGGTCAGCAGTGGCACAACGCAAACATGCGTGGATATTGAGCTTGCGTCATGCAACTCAACTTATGGAGGTGCGGTGCGGGCACTGGTTTTCAAGTCGCTGACTGGCCATCTCCCGGCCCAACAAATGATACCTGACAAATGGCAACACCTTAAAGGGTTAACGTTGGCAGATCCAAATCTCCACGTTCCTGGACCTATTAATATACTTCTTGGTAGCGACGTATATGCCGATATACTCCTTCCAGAAGTGAGAAGACCTGCAGATGGAGTCGGACCAACCGCTCAGAAGACGCAGTTAGGGTGGATTGTGTTAGGGAGAGTTCAAGAGGAACATCCCCGGCAAATACGCAGTTTTGTGCAGACTGCTGACCTGAATTTTAAGCTGCAGAGATTCTGGGAGATGGAAGAATTGCCGTTCCAGACACATGAAACTGAGGAGAACATCGCATGCGACGCGCATTTCGGTGAAAACACGAGACGCCTTCCTGACGGGCGTTATGAAGTGAAGCTGCCGTTTAAGGGTGGATGTCTTCCAGTGATGGGATCCAGTAAGCAGAGCGCGGTCCGACGATTCCTGCACTTGGAGAAGAGGCTGGAGGCAAACCCAACTCTTCGGGCAGATTATGCCAAATGCATACAGGAATATGCAGCCCTAGGGCATATGGAAGAAATTCACGTCGGCGACTCGGTGTTGGCAACCCCATACCACTATTTTTTGCCTCACCATGCAGTTTTCAAGGAATCGAGTTCCACCACGAAACTGAGGGTCGTGTTCGACGCAACAGCGAAGACTTTGGATGGAAGTTCGCTCAATGATCGACTTTTGGTGGGCCCAAAATTACAGTCGAGCATTATTGATCTGGTTCTTCGATGGCGAACCCACAGAATCACGTTTACGGCTGACATCGAGAAGATGTATAGGCAGGTGTTAGTGGATACACCGGATACTTACTATCAATTGATCCTGTGGAGAAACGATCGTTTATCTCCAATCAAAATGTATCGGCTTAAAACGGTAACGTTTGGCACAGCAAGTGCACCGTATCTTGCCATCAAAATTTTGAAGCGTGTAGCCGAAGATGAAGAATCGAACCTGCCGGAAGGCGCAAAGGTTGTCCGAGAGGACATGTATGTGGACGATCTTATCAGTGGTGCCGATACTGTGGAAGAAGCACGAACAAAACGCGACCAAGCGAATCAACTTCTGGCGTCTGCGGGCTTCAATTTAAGAAAATGGACAAGCAACGTGAAGGAACTCGTCGAAGACATACCTGTAGCGGATCGAGAGTTAGATTTTGAGGTGCCGTTCAACATGTCAAATCATGTCAAAACCCTTGGCATCAAATGGTTCCCGGTAGACGACTACTTTCCATACCAAAATGTGCAACAGTCGTCAGAAGCCACAACAAAAAGGTCAATGTTGTCCACCATAGCCAAACTGTTCGACCCACTTGGCTGAATATCACCATGCGTCATCACGGCAAAATTAATGATGCAGCGGCTTTGGGAACTTAGTTGTGATTGGGATGATCCGGTTCCAGCTACACTGAAAAAAGATTGGGATGCTTTTCATGGAGAACTTCCGATGATCGAGACACTTCGAATACCACGCTGGACCTATATCAGCAAGACCAACAGGGATATAGAATTACATGGATTCTGTGACGCGTCTATGAAAGCATACGGTGCCGTAGTATACGTTCGTGTACTGGACAGTGATGGGAATATCCATGTAAACTTGCTCCTAGCAAAGACGAAGGTAGCCCCAAGTCAGCGTACGATCACGCTTCCACGTTTGGAACTTTGCGGAGCAGTAGTTTTAGCGCAGTTGATGCAATATACTAAGGACGTTTTGGCTGTTCCCGACATCAAGATGTTCACTTGGACCGACTCAACCATCGCGCTCGCGTGGATACGAGCCACTCCCGCCAAATGGACTACGTTCGTGGCCAACAGAGTGTCCGAAATTCAGCGGTTAGTGGGGATCGATTGCTGGGGACATGTTGCAACGCTTCATAACCCAGCCGATCTGGCGTCCAGAGGAGTGTATCCAGCTGAACTGACGTCATTGAAGACTTGGTGGATTGGTCCTGAATTTTTACGCATTCAATGGGCTTTCGATGTTCCGCATCAACCTGTTGACATCGAAACTGACGAGGAACGACGTACGGTTAAGACACTAAGTGCTCAAGTCAGTCAGGATGATCGCATACTTCAAACCATCTGCGACTGTTCGAATTTGTTGAAGGTGATTCGAGTTATCGCCACATGTTGTCGTTTCGCAACAAAATGTCGACGAAAAGCAATTTCTGATGGCCCATTTACTCCAAACGAACTGGAAGCAGCGCGTTTCATCGCCGTAAAGGCCACACAGAAAGAGATGTTCAAAGCAGAGCTTCAACAAATTTTGGAAACCTCGAAGATACCTAAGTCACTCAAGACTTTGAACGCATTCGTTGATGCTGAAGGACTTTTGAGAGTTGGAGGACGCTTGGAGAAGTCTCTCCTCCCCTACGACGCGCAACATCCGATATTACTTCGAAACAGTCACCATTTTACCAACCTGGTTATCAGAGATGCCCATAAGAACACTTTGCATGGCGGCATCCAACAGATGATCAGTTACATCCGTCAAAAATATTGGATTGGCCAGATACGACGAAGCGTGAAGTATCAGCTTCATAGATGCACTTCTTGCTACCGGCAAAAGGCATCGGAAATGCAGCAGTTAATGGCGAATCTACCTGCACCTAGAGTTCAGATGTCACGACCTTTCAGTCATACTGGAGTTGATTACGCAGGACCCATCGAAATAAAAAGCTGGAAAGCTCGCGGAGCTAAAATACTAAAGGGGTATTTCGCGGTATTTATCTGTTTGGCAACAAAGGCCATCCACTTGGAAGTAGTGTCTGACCTGACTACACAAGCATTTTTAGCAGCATTTCGACGGTTTACGGCCAGGAGAGGTAGCTGCAAACAAATCTACAGCGATTGTGGAACAAATTTCGTCGGCGCTAATAACGAATTAGCCAAAATGTTGAAGGACGCGAAGCACGATTGGAAGGAGATTGCCGAAAACCTTGCAAATCATGGTACAAATTGGCACTTTATTCCCCCAGCTTCTCCACACTTTGGTGGATTATGGGAAGCGGGAGTGAAATCGGTGAAATACCATTTGAAGCGAGTTGTTGGAACCGAAAGGCTGACTTTTGAGGAGCTCACAACGCTTCTAACTCAGGTAGAAGCGTGCTTGAATTCGAGACCCTTATGCCCGCTCTCCGACAGCTTAGATGATTTAAATGCGCTAACACCTGCGCATTTTCTCGTAGGCGAATCTTTACACGCTGTGCCACAAGGCGAACTCAGCAACAACATCACGTATATCGACCGATGGAAAAGAGTACAAACGCTGGCGGAAGGATTTTGGAAAAGGTGGAGTTCCGAATACCTTGCACGGTTGCAGCAACGTCCGAAATGGACTCAAGTTCAAGAAGCTCCCAAAATAGGAGACCTAGTGTTGCTCAAGGATGAGCGACTTGCACCGACGTATTGGAACCTTGCCCGAATCGAAGACACTCACGCGGGAACGGATGGTCTTATACGCGTTGTCACCGTGAAGACACAAAACGGAAATCTAAAACGGCCTATCGCGAAAATTTGTTCGTTGCCGTCAAACAAACACCATGAACAATCAGCGTTGGTATAAAAAATGAATTCCTGAAATATATGTTTTTACCGAAACAATTCAAAAACCCGACATTTTAAATCCAGGACGGATTTCATTCAAGTCACCAAAACACAACAATCAACCCATCTTTAAAATACTTGCAAGGTTATTCAAAACCCAGCAATCAACACATCTAGACAAAAAAAAAAAGTTACATCAAATCATCAACGAACTCATCTCAAAAATCAACACCTTTTGTCATTCAATTCATCACACAATTCAACAATCAACACATCTTGTAACATTTGAAAGGCTGTTTAAAACACATCTTTAAAACCACCTGAAAAGCTGTTCAAGAAATAATAAAACAAACAAAATTTTTTAAAATCATCTTTATTTAAAGAAATAAAAATTCACAAAATTGCACGAAATTCAATCGGTGCACTTCATCTTTAATGCTGTGCTGCTACAACGCACACACAAACTCAAACTTAAAATCTAAAATGAACTAAAACAACTTATTCTAAATCACTTAATCTACAACACAAATAAAACACATTATTTTTAAAAATCTTTGCAAAGAGAATATCGAATTCCCTTCGGCAAAACAAAACAAAAAAAATCGTCTTCGACAAGACACATTTTTATTTGCAAGAGAATATCAAATTCCCGTCGGCAAAACAAAGCAAAATTTGTCGTCGACAAGACACATTTTAATAAAAATTATGTGCACTGCAACAAACGCATACAGAATATAATTTGATGTTAACGTGCTTAAATAACGCTCAACGTTAACAAATTAATAATTTATCACCGGCATAAAATACAAAATGCACTGCCATTTTAAAAACAAAAAAAAGAACACGATCCACATTACATAGAAAAATAGAAAACACGAAATGTCAAATGCCGTCGGCAAATGCATTTGACCATCTTGCACTAAGATTTGATTAACTTATAAAGATCACAAATTATACAGTCCACTGAATTAAAGCACTCATAATTTTCAATAATTGAAACACTGAGGATTAAGTGAGATGTGTTACTAGTCGGACGTGCTTAACAGACTGGCAGTGTAAATTGAGTTTAAAGTGGTGATTTAAGTACTCCAAGGTTTTGTAGTCTAAATTAAGATAAATAAGTTTCTTTTAATACTACAATTTCAACTCAAATCAAGTGGGTTTCTAATAATAAATCAATTAATTGGATTATTAAAATCTTCTACCCAAATTGACAATCCTACAAACTATACCCATCCCACTCACTGAAATTGTTTAATACATACAGTCTAAAGTGTTCCCCTTAAATTTACATACCTTCACATAATTTCTTTATGGGTTCAAGAGAAGGTCTACGGTCGTCTGATTCTCCATCATTCGCGATGTCAACATCTTCAAAAATATCAACACCGACATCAAAAGCACAAACACAAACACAATTAAATCCAACAAAGTCCAGTAAACAAAAGAATTCTACACAAGAAAATTCGAGCACGATGGATATAACCGCTATACTTGAGAAATCTTTGCAAACACAGTTTATTATGCTCACGTCACAAATTACGTCACAGATTGCAGAATCTGAAAAAAGAATCACTGAAAGAATTAGTTCTGACGTATCAGATCTTAGACTCTCCATAGAAAACATGAATACACGGCTCTCGTCAATTGAAACAAAACAGACGGAATTCGAACCGTTAAAAGAAGAAATTCGCGCACTCAGAGAACATATTATGGAGCAAGATGAGCAAATTAAAACTATAAACAACCGCATAAAAGGAAACGAAGAACAACAACAACTTAAAGAAACGATGTGTGACGCTCTCCTTCACGGTGTCCCAATTCTACCCGAAGAAAATCTTCGTTTTATTTTTAATCAACTTTGCACGAACTTAAATTTTAAATCACCCACAATAAAAAGTATTTTTCGAATAAAATCAAACACAAACACCGAGTCGCCCCCAATTGTTGTTAAATTTTTCACACCGCACGATAAGATGTTTGTCTTACGATCGATTGCCGACTATAGAAAAGCAACGAAAGAGCACATACATCTTCACGACCTCGGCTTTAGCAACGATATGGCAAAAGGAAAATCGAAAGTTTTCATTCATGAGTGCTTAATACCTAAATCTCGCTCTATTCTGCAACATGCATTAAAATTGAAGAGAGAAAAACAACTTTTTTCGGTGTTTACAATTCGTGGACTTGTTTACGTGAAGAGGAACAAAGACGAGGAAGCCCAATTAATAAACAACACTGATGACTTAATTGATGCTGCCATGACGACAACAACAACAACAACAACAACCGCCGCCACAGATGCATAATCTTATGATGAATTTTTCTTTAAATCTTATACTTGTTTTTTGCTTTTTATATTCTACTTATTTTTTGCAAGCCAATATCTATTTACAAATTTTTATTTTGCTTCTATTTTCTTTGAATATTTTTATCTATTTTGAATTACATGTTCTTATTACTTCTTTCAAATGTACTTCTTTCTTATCTCGTTTCTTTTCTTCTGCTTTTAACCTTACTTCCCATCGCCTCTTCCCTCAAAATCCAGTTGTTACTTTTGATGTTTTCATGATTGCTCACTTTCTTGAACGTGTAGTGCAACGCCTGGTGCTACCTATGGGTCACCAGCTGTTACCTGTAAATCTTCATGGAAGACTCGAATGATGAAAATAATAGGAGTTTCATAGATGCTATCAGTAGGGATAATACGCGTACAATGATAAATGTGATTTGTAGTCAGCACAACGGGCTTCAAGTATGCCACCTCAATGCACAAAGTTTGAGATCAATAGGAAAATTGGAGGAATTCAGATACCTGTTTGCGGGATCAAAAGTTGACGTGATATGCGTTTCTGAGTCCTGGTTTTTAAGTGATGTTGCTGACTCAATATATGATCTCAGAGGTTATAAGCTTTTCCGATCCGATAGAACAAATTGTGTTGGTGGAGGTGTGGCTGTTTATGTTCATGAAAACTTAGATTGTCAACTTGTCAGTAAGGCTTCGGATATCTGTGAAATTCAATACGTTTTTATTAAAATTACTTGCAGGCTTAATAAAATTTTATTAGGATCTGTATATAGACCCAATGCCAATGTCGAAATTTCTCCGCTGACTTCAGTTTTAGATGAGCTAACGCACATATCACCGTTTGTAATTATGTGTGGCGATTTCAATAGCAACATTTTAGTAGAGTCGTCGTTTGTAAATAGTATGAGTGCATTTAATTTAATTCCGGTGAACACTTCCTTTCCAACGCATTTTACTAGAGATACCAGTACACTTCTTGATGTATTCTATGTGAGTAACCTAAGCAAAGTTCTACATTTTAATCAGCTTTCAGCACCATCTTTCTCCCGACATGACATGATTCATTTAACTTTTCAATGCGATATGGTTAATACAGAAAACATTATTACTTTCCGTGACTTTAAGAACATTAACATTGACCAATTGGAAGTAGACGTTTCTGTTGTGGATTGGGATAGAATATATAGAATGCCCTATGTAGATGATCAAGCTAATTTCTTACAAGATAACATTAGAAATCTTTTTAATATTCATGTTCCACTCATAACCAAATTAATCAAACCCAGAGAATACGCATGTCCTTGGCTAAATACCGATATTAAAAAACTAATTAATCAAAGGGACAAGGCGTACAATCGATGGAAAAGGTTTCGGATAGACATATTGTACAATAATTATCGTGTACTAAGAAATAGGGTAACTTGCCAGATACGGGAGTCAAAACGACGTTTTTATGCTCCTCGCTTGGATCCAACACAAGCTAAACATAATCTTTGGAAAAATTTAAGAGAAATCGGGATAGGTAAGAAAATAAAGAGAAATGCTGCCAATATTGATTGTAATGAATTAAATAAATCGTTTGCCTCAGTTTCCTCCCTTATTGGTAGTACCCCTGGTAATATGAACTATCCATACGGCGAAGTCAGTTCAGATAGTCTTAATTCAATTCCTAATTTCAGCTTTCAGTTGTAGATGAGGCGGACGTCTTAAGCAGCATACTATCTGTAAAGTCCAAAGCGACTGGTTTGGACGATATAAGTCCAGTTTTTATTAAGCTTATTTTTCCTATATATTGAAATATATAACATACACATTCAATTCAGTTCTCACGACTGGAGTTTTTCCCCTGACCTGGAAACGCGCTAAAATAATCCCAGTACCCAAAAACAATAATGAGTTCAGACCAATTGCTATTTTGCCGTTTCTCTCTAAAGTGCTTGAAAAAATGATGAGCTCTCAGATACATAAATATATTCAGAACAATAAGCTATTATGTGATAATCAATCTGGTTTCCGACCAAAACATAGTTGCACAACTGCCTTATTAAATGTGACAGAAGATATCAGACAAGCTGTTGATCAGGATAAAGTGACCTTTCTAGTCCTGCTTGACTTCTCAAAGGCTTTTGATACAGTAAATCATGATGTTCTGTGTACCAAAATCCGGACTCAGTTTAATTTTTCCTCTCCGTCCACAAAACTTATAGCCTCATACCTATGCAACAGATCCCAGGCGGTTGTTCTGGAAAATTCCGTCTCTGATTTCCTTTCGTTAAGCTCAGGTGTTCCCCAAGGCTCGATCCTAGGACCAATATTTTTCACAATGTACATCAATGATTTACCGAAATGTTTATTGCATTCCTCGGCTGATTTGTATGCGGATGATGTGCAGATGCGGTTGAGTTTCCCCTTAGGCCTTGTGGGGAACGCTGTGTGTGAAATCAATGAAGATCTGTACAGAATATCTCAGTGGTCTCGTAGGAATGGTCTCTGCCTAAACCCAAAAAAATCAAAATGTTTGGTAATTTCCAGGAAACCAGTTGATACGTCCTGTCTTCCAAACATATACTTGAATAACAGTGTTATCGATTTTGTTGATTCCGCAAGAAACCTTGGTGTTGTTTTTAATAGAACACTTTCCTGGAATGACCACATTAGGGTTACTTTGGGTAGGGTTTATGCCGGTCTACGAACTCTCTGGTCCACACATTCGGTAACACCTTTAAAAACAAGACTAATTTTAGCTAAAACGCTTATTATACCAATAATGCTTTACGGTTGCGAAATTTTTAATAACTGTGATTCTGAACATAAGCGCAAACTCATAGTAGCTTATAACAGCACAGCACGTCATATTTTGGCATAAGAAGGCATAACCACATTTCACCTTTCTCAAAATCAATTTTTGGTCTTGACTTGGAAAATATTTTTAAAATGAAAACACTGACCTTGCTTCACAGCGTCATGCAGACGCGTCAACCAATGACACTGTTCAACAGGATCCGTTTTGCTCAATCCAGTAGATCTCTTGATCTCATTCCTATCCGTTACAATTTCTTGATTTCCGAACGACAGTTTTTTGTCCACGCGTTACGTCTATGGAATTCCATTCCTCGAGTTATAAGACTTATAAGCGGCACAGCTCTGTTCAAATATAAACTAAAGCAATTCCTGATGACACCGGGACGATGACTGGATTTTGAATTTCTCTTCCTTTCCCTCCCATTACTCTTTTCCCTTTCTTATCTCCTTTTTCTTTCTTTTCTATTATTTCCTTCTTCTCTTATGTAAATATGTAAATTAAGAATTTAAACATTTACTTAAAATCAGATTAGATTTTCTAGATAATCTATGAAACTTGAAATATAGAACTAGTCTTTAAAAAATTAAGTTTTACTGTATAAAGGAAAGTTGTCAATGATTCAATGTAACATATTTCACTTAAAATTATAAATTATTGAACTTTAGTCGAAGCTTGCACTATTTCAAAAGATACTGTATCTTACTGTGTAAGTTATGTAATAATAAACTACTATTTGAAATTTGAATTTGAATTTAAAACACTTAATTTGAAACACTCCTAAAACTTAATAAAATTATAAAAATTCGCGAAAAATTTCCGAAGCAGAATCGCGAGTTGTTTACAAAAAAAAAATGTAAACAACAGTTCTAGTCGAAAATCGAACTTTTCCGACTAGAAAAGGATGGCACTTGGTCACGACAAATATGCCTTGCCATCGAACAAGTACACACACACACACATACATATATACCCAGATTTTAAAATGAATTTACGTACGCGCGAACCCCGAAATCCGCGGAATTAAATGCAAAAACTTGCACAAAAGCACACACATACACACATATCTACGCACGCTACAAAATCGAAATTAAAATTAAAATAATATTAAACATCCACGAAATTAAACATCAACAACAACAAATCACACACAAAACGAATAAATTTCAATAAAATATAGTCAAAATCAAATATGTTTATGAATGAAAATAAAAAACACTCATCCTGGAACATGAGGAAGCACACAACATGTCATCCATTAACAGAGAAAAGTTGCGGGAATTCCTACGCAACATAGATCCAGTCCATCGCAGTAACTTTATCAAATCAGCAACTTCAACACAGTACAACAAGATTGAATAAAATTCACTATACACTATTTAAAAATTAAAACCAAAACTTTTCACAAAAATCGCGATTAAAATTTAACAAAGAACGCATGCCGGCACCATGCTTCTTCACACCTTCACTTCACTGCAAATAATATTGAATTCACTTAAAAACAAGCAACAAGGAAGAATGAAACAAACGATGAATGGAATTACAATTACGCAAGGCAACGTACACTACCGATGCACAGTACCCATGCCTAAGTGAAAGGCAACAATTTTAAAATTTCTAGTAGTATCTGTTGTACCATTCTATCGTGTTGTCCATTTACGTTTATTAAATGTACTAATCGTTTTTCTGTTTCATTGCATGTATGCATGAGTAAGAGGAGTACCACCGTTGTTATTTATCCCAATTGAAGAAGGCAATCAACTGTCAAAGGCCATCTGAGAAGAATCAACTGCACGATGTCGGTACTACAGTTCGAGATTAAATAGGGTGCTCCAGACGTGATTGTACTTGCAACTTTCGGAGGCGGGAGAATGTACGAAAGTACAATGTTCTTTTAATTTAAACTAAAGAATATTAATTTGAATCGAATTAGTAAATACTAAATTAGTTAATCGAACAAGGCTTAAATCAAAGATAGAATCCACAAAAGTAAATGTCAAAAGAATGTAAACATAAAAACATAGAATTTGTTCTTAATATGACCTTTGAATTATATACAAGAAACACAACCGAATTATAAAGCAATTGAATTGGACGTGTTTTCTTTTACTTTTCTTGGAAAGTTTTATAAGAGTATTTTTTTTTCCCTAGTTTTTTTAGAACAAATAAAACCTAGTCAGAACATGGGCAGATACCACAATTTGCTGTGTTCTGGAACTGCATCCCCTGGTCCAATTTTTCGCGCATAGCCCTTGCTTACGTATTCTTTAATTTTTATGTCGATAATTTTTGCCAACTCTGGTTCTCTCAACATTCTTTTATGGAGACATGCAAGGCGTTTCTTTGCCATTGTAAAGCTGTTTGGTAGGTGAAAATCTTCAAACTTCCAAAGTAAGGCCGTTTCAAAGCGTCCGTTCTTTCTAGCTGTATAGGTGTCTAAGATGTCCAAGGCTCGTTTATCATCATTCGATAGGGTTGCATTTTCTGAACTGGACTCTCCAAATTGTTCGGTGTCGATAAACCTTTCTACCAATCGCTGCAGCTCGTCGTTGTTGCATTCGCAGCTATGAAAACTGTGAGGCTCCTCTACATTTTTACATCTTGGAAAAACGTCGGAACTGTTTCCATGCACAATCCATCCTAATCGAGTTTTGGTAGCGACTGGTTCCTGGAGACCCCCTTCTCTACATTTCGAAGAGAGCCCAAGATGGGAATTGTTTAGCCCTATCAGCAGACGAGGAACGGCGTTTTCATAGCTTTGGATTTCCAACCCTCTAAGATGTCGAAACCTTTTTTGTAGAGCAGCTGTGTCAATTGTTTGTTGTGGGAATTGTAAGTTTTCAACAGTGTGGATGTAAGCAAGTGTGTATCTTTTGGCTTGGGGTGTTGAGCTCGATATCTGCAGGGTAAGAACTTCAGAATCATTTTCGTATCTTCGGGTGTTTCCTGTCCCCTTTAAGCATAGAGGTTGAGGCAGGCCTCTCACATTAAGTTGCTCAGCAACCTCACGATCCAGCAATGTAATGGATGATCCTTCGTCCATAAACGCGTATGTTTTTATCTCGCTATTGTTTCCGTAGAGTGTTACAGGGACGACTCGAAATAAAGCAGAGGTAGAGCTGACGCGATGGCTATGCGAATGATGTTGTGTGTGTACGTTCGGATTTTTGCTGTTGTTGTTGTGAAGCAGCCTATGATGTTTTAAATTACAGCCCCATACACCGCAAACCAAATTCAAGGAGCACTGGTTGTTGTTGTCGTGCGTTCCCAAACATCTACGGCATAGGTTCTTCTCTCTCACTGTTGACCACTTTGCTGTTCGACTCAGCAGTTGAAACTTTAAACACCTGGCTACAGAATTACATTCGTCATCGCATATGCAACACTTTGATTTGTTTTTGTTTCTTTTATTTTTGTAATCTCTTGTATTGCAATCTACCAATATCATGTACTATAAAAGACTATGTCTTATTTGTACTTACCTAATAAATACTACTATTGAATTGAATTGAAAAAAAACCGCTGGCGTAGTTGATAGGGGACCTGTAAGTCCATTGACAGCATCGGCGATTTGAAACATCCACACACTAAAATGAGAAAGATTGCACTCGAGGAGGTTCTGTTTGTAAATAGCCCAGTTAAGACGAAGTTCATGAGGCAATTTATTTTCTAGTTCCTGAAGAAGCGTAGGGTTATTAATGTAAGCCACTAGACCGGAGGCTTCGATGGTAGCACAGAAGTTTTGTACTTCCAGAGCAAAATTCACTATTGTTTCAAACTTGTCCACTTTAGGTGCTGGAGTCATTTGGATTCTCTTTTGCACCGCCTGAATAATCATTACCGGTTTGCCGTACATGGCGTTAAGTGTAGCTATAACACGACCTACGCAATTCGGTTGAGTTAGCAGGTTCCTTACTGCGTCGAGTGCCTTACCTTTCAAAGTCTTTTGCAGTCGCATCATATTCTCCTCATCACTAAACCCACACAGATTGGTACTTCGATTGTAATTCGAGATGAAAAGGGGCCAATCTTCTGGATTTCCTCCGAAGCTCTGAAGATCGCGGGACATAAGATGTCGAGCTGCAATGTTACTTTTAGACAGGGTTGTAGTTACGTTAGCTTGTTGAAGATACGTAGTGTGTTGTGGATTCTCAGGTTGTTGTGGGCATGATGGCATAAAGTTCAAAGCAGATGCATTCGCTGTTGACTGTTGTTGTGGTTGGCATGGTGGCATAACGTTCAATGTTGACTGTTGTTGTGGTTGGCATGGTGGCATAACGTGGAGTGCAGATGCAGATCGTTGTGGTTGGCATGGTGGCAAAACGTTCACTGCAGACGTAGGTTGTGGTTCGCATGTTGGTATAACATGCAGTGCAGATGACGATCGTTGTGGTTGGCATGGTGGCAAAACGTTCGCTGCAGCTGCAAATTGTTGTTAGCGAGTTGGCATAACATGCAGTGCAGATGTCGATCGTTGAGGTTGGCATTGTGGCAAAACGTTCACGGCACATGCACGTTGTTGTTCGCATGTTGGCATACCATGCAGTGCAGGTGTCGATCGTTGAGGTTGGCATTGTGGCAAAACGTTCACTGCAAATGCACGTTGTTGTTGTTGGTCGATACCTAAAAACCGCGTGGTGTTCATATGGTAGTCAGGAGAACTGGTGTTTTGCAACGCTGCATGTGTTGCATCCGACTCGCTCGTGTTTCTCGTTGTCTGTGGAAAGCTTGGATTTTGTTGGCTAACAATCCAGCTGTGGGCTTCTATCCTAGAAACTGACGATCCACCATCCTCTCCTACCTCTGAACATTCCTCAGCTATTTGGCACAGAAGCTGATATTTCCTGGTCAAGTAGTCGCTATCTTCTTTTCGCCTATATTCCTGTTCCTCCTTATGACGCTTTTCTTTAAGAACTCGTTCCTCTTCCAATCTTTGTAGTTCTATTTGAAGAAACTTTGTTGACTGAGATGATGTGGTAGAACCGACGGAAATGTTGGAAGCCCTACGTTCAGTTCGCACTACAACTTTAGAATTAGGTGCATATGCGCACACAGACTGCTTCGAAATTGTTTTAAAAGGTTCGGGGTTAGCATTAGCATTAGTAACCACGACATTCGCAGTAGCTGTTGGTGTTTCGGTGGTAGCATTGGCAAACGTAGCAGCAGGGGCGGATAAATCTTCTGAAAACCAAGGATATGAAATATTCTTACCTGCACAACATGTTTTACAGATGTAGACTTCTTCTCGGATAAAACTATCCACTCCAGCGCATGAATAATGGTGCCAACTTTCGCAGCTATCGCACATAACCATGTTCTCACTTGAGTCTGGTGCTGAGCAGGAACGACAATTAAATTCCTCTGTTGGGGCTTCGCATTCTGAGGTTGGCACTTGTCTAGCTTTGGATTCAGGCACATTAATCCTCTTGGGAGCCATTGCAAACAGGAGCACACAATATTTATAATTAATATTGATTTTGAAAATTGTTGCCGCAGTTTAGCGACAGCAGAAACTTTTTGATAACTCTCCTTTTTTCCTTAAACTCGCAGAGAGTTTCAAAATCCTTTATTGGGAAGAAATTAATCATTAAGATACAACTCAACTATTACTACTTACAATATGAACTATTACTATTAATACTTACAATAGTTTCTTAATTCAATATCTTTTCTATGTCTTTTCTGTTTTCTCGTTTGTGTTTCAGAGGCAAAAGAAAGAATGGCAGAAGGCCGGAAGCATGTGTTAATTTAGTTAAAGAACAAGTGACGTGAAGTTAGATTTAGTTTAAGAACAAGTGACGTGAAGTTAGATTTAGTTTAAGAACAAGTGAAGTTTGGTTTAGTTCGAGAAGCGAACTTTACAAATTTTTCTTAAGGTGCAATTACATTTGTTTTGTCGTTTTATTGCTCGATGAGCAATTAACAATAGTCATACCAATCCTTAGGCCACCATGCGTTCAACCTCTTCTTGGCACCTCCGCTGGAATTCTAAATACTACTCGTGGGTGTATTGGGATTCATTGTCGACTGTATCCCAGCCAGGATCACAGTTGAACTCTTCCCTTTTGGTCTGGTCCCTGAACTCCTGGAAGCTAATCAAGCCATCGCGGTTAGTATCGGTTTCCTTGAAAACATGTTCTCATGCGTTCCATTTCTTCTGCTGCATGCTCGCGCATATCGTCCTCTGGGAGACCAGATTGGTTTTGAGAGCCATGGTCCCATGGTGTAGTATCGTAAATATAACCCAAATGATATTCCGAGGAAACCAAATACTTTAAAAACTAAAAACTGAAGGCCAACCGAAGTAGACAAGAACACAAAAATATATATATTTTTGGCTGTCACTAGTTTCACCACACCAGGTGCTATTGAGTGGGGAGTTTAAGGCTATGTGCAAACTAGTATGTTCTGAAAAACTTAACAAAACGCCTGCATCGGTATGAAATTTTTTTTTACTAATTTTTGTCTTTTTCCTGAATTTTTACGCATTCAATGGGCTTTCGATGTTCCGCATCAACCTGTTGACATCGAAACTGACGAGGAACGACGTACGGTTAAGACACTAAGTGCTCAAGTCAGTCAGGATGATCGCATACTTCAAACCATCTGCGACTGTTCGAATTTGTTGAAGGTGATTCGAGTTATCGCCACATGTTGTCGTTTCGCAACAAAATGTCGACGAAAAGCAATTTCTGATGGCCCATTTACTCCAAACGAACTGGAAGCAGCGCGTTTCATCGCCGTAAAGGCCGCACAGAAAGAGATGTTCAAAGCAGAGCTTCAACAAATTTTGGAAACCTCGAAGATACCTAAGTCACTCAAGACTTTGAATGCATTCGTTGATGCTGAAGGACTTTTGAGAGTTGGAGGACGCTTGGAGAAGTCTCTCCTCCCCTACGACGCGCAACATCCGATATTACTTCGAAACAGTCACCATTTTACCAACCTGGTTGTCAGAGATGCCCATAAGAACACTTTGCATGGCGGCATCCAACAGATGATCAGTTACATCCGTCAAAAATATTGGATTGGCCAGATACGACGAAGCGTGAAGTATCAGCTTCATAGATGCACTTCTTGCTACCGGCAAAAGGCATCGGAAATGCAGCAGTTGATGGCGAATCTACCTGCACCTAGAGTTCAGATGTCACGACCGTTCAGTCATACTGGAGTTGATTACGCAGGACCCATCGAAATAAAAAGCTGGAAAGCTCGCGGAGCTAAAATACTAAAGGGGTATTTCGCGGTATTTATCTGTTTGGCAACAAAGGCCATCCACTTGGAAGTAGTGTCTGACCTGACTACACAAGCATTTTTAGCAGCATTTCGACGGTTTACGGCCAGGAGAGGTAGCTGCAAACAAATCTACAGCGATTGTGGAACAAATTTCGTCGGCGCTAATAACGAATTAGCCAAAATGTTGAAGGACGCGAAGCACGATTGGAAGGAGATTGCCGAAAACCTTGCAAATCATGGTACAAATTGGCACTTTATTCCCCCAGCTTCTCCACACTTTGGTGGATTATGGGAAGCGGGAGTGAAATCGGTGAAATACCATTTGAAGCGAGTTGTTGGAACCGAAAGGCTGACTTTTGAGGAGCTCACAACGCTTCTAACTCAGGTAGAAGCGTGCTTGAATTCGAGACCCTTATGCCCGCTCTCCGACAGCTTAGATGATTTGAATGCGCTAACACCTGCGCATTTTCTCGTAGGCGAATCTTTACACGCTGTGCCACAAGGCGAACTCAGCAACAACATCACGTATATCGACCGATGGAAAAGAGTACAAACGCTGGCGGAAGGATTTTGGAAAAGGTGGAGTTCCGAATACCTTGCACGGTTGCAGCAACGTCCGAAATGGACTCAAGTTCAAGAAGCTCCCAAAATAGGAGACCTAGTGTTGCTCAAGGATGAGCGACTTGCACCGACGTATTGGAACCTTGCCCGAATCGAAGACACTCACGCGGGAACGGATGGTCTTATACGCGTTGTCACCGTGAAGACACAAAACGGAAATCTAAAACGGCCTATCGCGAAAATTTGTTCGTTGCCGTCAAACAAACACCATGAACAATCAGCGTTGGTATAAAAAATGAATTCCTGAAATATATGTTTTTACCGAAACAATTCAAAAACCCGACATTTTAAATCCAGGACGGATTTCATTCAAGTCACCAAAACACAACAATCAACCCATCTTTAAAATACTTGCAAGGTTATTCAAAACCCAGCAATCAACACATCTAGACAAAAAAAAAAAGTTACATCAAATCATCAACGAACTCATCTCAAAAATCAACACCTTTTGTCATTCAATTCATCACACAATTCAACAATCAACACATCTTGTAACATTTGAAAGGCTGTTTAAAACACATCTTTAAAACCACCTGAAAAGCTGTTCAAAAAATAATAAAACAAACAAAATTTTTTAAAATCATCTTTATTTAAAGAAATAAAAATTCACAAAATTGCACGAAATTCAATCGGTGCACTTCATCTTTAATGCTGTGCTGCTACAACGCACACACAAACTCAAACTTAAAATCTAAAATGAACTAAAACAACTTATTCTAAATCACTTAATCTACAACACAAATAAAACACATTATTTTTAAAAATCTTTGCAAAGAGAATATCGAATTCCCGTCGGCAAAACAAAACAAAAAAAATCGACAAGACACATTTTAATAAAAATTATGTGCACTGCAACAAACGCATACAGAATATAATTTGATGTTAACGTGCTTAAATAACGCTTAACGTTAACAAATTAATAATTTATCACCGGCATAAAATACAAAATGCACTGCCATTTTAAAAACAAAAAAAAGAACACGATCCACATTACATAGAAAAATAGAAAACACGAAATGTCAAATGCCGTCGGCAAATGCATTTGACCATCTTGCACTAAGATCTGATTAACTTATAAAGATCACAAATTATACAGTCCACTGAATTAAAGCACTCATAATTTTCAATAATTGAAACACTCCTAAAACTTAATAAAATTATAAAAATTCGCGAAAAATTTCCGAAGCAGAATCGCGAGTTGTTTACAAAAAAAAAATGTAAACAACAGTTCTAGTCGAAAATCGAACTTTTCCGACTAGAAAAGGATGGCACTTGGTCACGACAAATATGCCTTGCCATCGAACAAGTACACACACACACACATACATATATACCCAGATTTTAAAATGAATTTACGTACGCGCGAACCCCGAAATCCGCGGAATTAAATGCAATTGCACAAAAGCACACACATACACACATATCTACGCACGCTACAAAATCGAAATTAAAATTAAAATAATATTAAACATCCACGAAATTAAACATCAACAACAACAAATCACACACAAAACGAATAAATTTCAATAAAATATAGTCAAAATCAAATATGTTTATGAATGAAAATAAAAAACACTCATCCTGGAACATGAGGAAGCACACAACATGTCATCCATTAACAGAGAAAAGTTGCGGGAATTCCTACGCAACATAGATCCAGTCCATCGCAGTAACTTTATCAAATCAGCAACTTCAACACAGTACAACAAGATTGAATAAAATTCACTATACACTATTTAAAAATTAAAACCAAAACTTTTCACAAAAATCGCGATTAAAATTTAACAAAGAACGCATGCCGGCACCATGCTTCTTCACACCTTCACTTCACTGCAAATAATATTGAATTCACTTAAAAACAAGCAACAAGGAAGAATGAAACAAACGATGAATGGAATTACAATTACGCAAGGCAACGTACACTACCGATGCACAGTACCCATGCCTAAGTGAAAGGCAACAATTTTAAAATTTCTAGTAGTATCTGTTGTACCATTCTTTCGTGTTGTCCATTTACGTTTATTAACTGTACTAATCGTTTTTCTGTTTCATTGCATGTATGCATGAGTAAGAGGAGTACCACCGTTGTTATTTATCCCAATTGAAGAAGGCAATCAACTGTCAAAGGCCATCTGAGAAGAATCAACTGCACGATGTCGGTACTACAGTTCGAGATTAAATAGGGTGCTCCAGACGTGATTGTACTTGCAACTTTCGGAGGCGGGAGAATGTACGAAAGTACAATGTTCTTTTAATTTAAACTAAAGAATATTAATTTGAATTGAATAAGTAAATACTAAATTAGTTAATCGAACAAGGCTTAAATCAAAGATAGAATCCACAAAAGTAAATGTCAAAAGAATGTAAACATAAAAACATAGAATTTGTTCTTAATATGACCTTTGAATTATATACAAGAAACACAACCGAATTATAAAGCAGTTGAATTGGACGTGTTTTCTTTTACTTTTCTTGGAAAGTTTTATAAGAGTATTTTTTTTTCCCTAGTTTTTTTAGAACAAATAAAACCTAGTCAGAACATGGGCAGATACCACAATTTGCTGTGTTCTGGAACTGCATCCCCTGGTCCAATTTTTCGCGCATAGCCCTTGCTTACGTATTCTTTAATTTTTATGTCGATAATTTTTGCCAACTCTGGTTCTCTCAACATTCTTTTATGGAGACATGCAAGGCGTTTCTTTGCCATTGTAAAGCTGTTTGGTAGGTGAAAATCTTCAAACTTCCAAAGTAAGGCCGTTTCAAAGCGTCCGTTCTTTCTAGCTGTATAGGTGCCTAAGATGTCCAAGGCTCGTTTATCATCATTCGATAGGGTTGCATTTTCTGAACTGGACTCTCCAAATTGTTCGGTGTCGATAAACCTTTCCAACCCTCTAAGATGTCGAAACCTTTTTTGTAGAGCAGCTGTGTCAATTGTTTTTTGTGGGAATTGTAAGTTTTCAACAGTGTGGATGTTAGCAAGTGTGTATCTTTTGGCTTGGGGTGTTGAGCTCGATATCTGCAGGGTAAGAACTTCAGAATCATTTTCGTATCTTCGGGTGTTTCCTGTCCCCTTTAAGCATAGAGGTTGAGGCAGGCCTCTCACATTAAGTTGCTCAGCAACCTCACGATCCAGCAATGTAATGGATGAGCCTTCGTCCATAAACGCGTATGTTTTTATCTCGCTATTGTTTCCGTAGAGTGTTACAGGGACGACTCGAAATAAAGCAGAGGTAGAGCTGACGCGATGGCTATGCGAATGATGTTGTGTGTGTACGTTCGGATTTTTGCTGTTGTTGTTGTGAAGCAGCCTATGATGTTTTAAATTACAGCCCCATACACCGCAAACCAAATTCAAGGAGCACTGGTTGTTGTTGTCGTGCGTTCCCAAACATCTACGGCATAGGTTCTTCTCTCTCACTGTTGACCACTTTGCTGTTCGACTCAGCAGTTGAAACTTTAAACACCTGGCTACAGAATTACATTCGTCATCGCATATGCAACACTTTGATTTGTTTTTGTTTCTTTTATTTTTGTAATCTCTTGTATTGCAATCTACCAATATCATGTACTATAAAAGACTATGTCTTATTTGTACTTACCTAATAAATACTACTATTGAATTGAATTGAAAAAAAAAACGGCTGGCGTAGTTGATAGGGGACCTGTAAGTCCATTGACAGCATCGGCGATTTGAAACATCCACACACTAAAATGAGAAAGATTGCACTCGAGGAGGTTCTGTTTGTAAATAGCCCAGTTAAGACGAAGTTCATGAGGCAATTTATTTTCTAGTTCCTGAAGAAGCGTAGGGTTATTAATGTAAGCCACTAGACCGGAGGCTTCGATGGTAGCACAGAAGTTTTGTACTTCCAGAGCAAAATTCACTATTGTTTCAAACTTGTCCACTTTAGGTGCTGGAGTCATTTGGATTCTCTTTTGCACCGCCTGAATAATCATTACCGGTTTGCCGTACATGGCGTTAAGTGTAGCTATAACTCGGTTGAGTTAGCAGTGCCTTACCTTTCAAAGTCTTTTGCAGTCGCATCATATTCTCCTCATCACTAAACCCACACAGATTGGTACTTCGATTGTAATTCGAGATGAAAAGGGGCCAATCTTCTGGATTTCCTCCGAAGCTCTGAAGATCGCAGGACATAAGATGTCGAGCTGCAATGTTACTTTTAGACAGGGTTGTAGTTACGTTAGCTTGTTGAAGATACGTAGTGTGTTGTGGATTCTCAGGTTGTTGTGGGCATGATGGCATAAAGTTCAAAGCAGATGTATTCGCTGTTGACTGTTGTTGTGGTTGGCATGGTGGCATAACGTTCAATGTTGACTGTTGTTGTGGTTGGCATGGTGGCATAACGTGGAGTGCAGATGCAGATCGTTGTGGTTGGCATGGTGGCAAAACGTTCACTGCAGACGTAGGTTGTGGTTCGCATGTTGGTATAACATGCAGTGCAGATGACGATCGTTGTGGTTGGCATGGTGGCAAAACGTTCGCTGCAGCTGCAAATTGTTGTTAGCGAGTTGGCATAACATGCAGTGCAGATGTCGATCGTTGAGGTTGGCATTGTGGCAAAACGTTCACGGCACATGCACGTTGTTGTTCGCATGTTGGCATACCATGCAGTGCAGGTGTCGATCGTTGAGGTTGGCATTGTGGCAAAACGTTCACTGCAAATGCACGTTGTTGTTGTTGGTCGATACCTAAAAACCGCGTGGTGTTCATATGGTAGTCAGGAGAACTGGTGTTTTGCAACGCTGCATGTGTTGCATCCGACTCGCTCGTGTTTCTCGTTGTCTGTGGAAAGCTTGGCTTTTGTTGGCTAACAATCCAGCTGTGGGCTTCTATCCTAGAAACTGACGATCCACCATCCTCTCCTACCTCTGAACATTCCTCAGCTATTTGGCACAGAAGCTGATATTTCCTGGTCAAGTAGTCGCTATCTTCTTTTCGCCTATATTCCTGTTCCTCCTTATGACGCTTTTCTTTAAGAACTCGTTCCTCTTCCAATCTTTGTAGTTCTATTTGAAGAAACTTTGTTGACTGAGATGATGTGGTAGAACCGACGGAAATGTTGGAAGCCCTACGTTCAGTTCGCACTACAACTTTAGAATTAGGTGCATATGCGCACACAGACTGCTTCGAAATTGTTTTAAAAGGTTCGGGGTTAGCATTAGCATTAGTAACCACGACATTCGCAGTAGCTGTTGGTGTTTCGGTGGTAGCATTGGCAAACGTAGCAGCAGGGGCGGATAAATCTTCTGAAAACCAAGGATATGAAATATTCTTACCTGCACAACATGTTTTACAGATGTAGACTTCTTCTCGGATAAAACTATCCACTCCAGCGCATGAATAATGGTGCCAACTTTCGCAGCTATCGCACATAACCATGTTCTCACTTGAGTCTGGTGCTGAGCAGGAACGACAATTAAATTCCTCTGTTGGGGCTTCGCATTCTGAGGTTGGCACTTGTCTAGCTTTGGATTCAGGCACATTAATCCTCTTGGGAGCCATTGCAAACAGGAGCACACAATATTTATAATTAATATTGATTTTGAAAATTGTTGCCGCAGTTTAGCGACAGCAGAAACTTTTTGATAACTCTCCTTTTTTCCTTAAACTCGCAGAGAGTTTCAAAATCCTTTATTGGGAAGAAATTAATCATTAAGATACAACTCAACTATTACTACTTACAATATGAACTATTACTATTAATACTTACAATAGTTTCTTAATTCAATATCTTTTCTATGTCTTTTCTGTTTTCTCGTTTGTGTTTCAGAGGCAAAAGAAAGAATGGCAGAAGGCCGGAAGCATGTGTTAATTTAGTTAAAGAACAAGTGACGTGAAGTTAGATTTAGTTTAAGAACAAGTGACGTGAAGTTAGATTTAGTTTAAGAACAAGTGAAGTTTGGTTTAGTTCGAGAAGCGAACTTTACAAATTTTTCTTAAGGTGCAATTACATTTGTTTTGTCGTTTTATTGCTCGATGAGCAATTAACAATAGTCATACCAATCCTTAGGCCACCATGCGTTCAACCTCTTCTTGGCACCTCCGCTGGAATTCTAAATACTACTCGTGGGTGTATTGGGATTCATTGTCGACTGTATCCCAGCCAGGATCACAGTTGAACTCTTCCCTTTTGGTCTGGTCCCTGAACTCCTGGAAGCTAATCAAGCCATCGCGGTTAGTATCGGTTTCCTTGAAAACATGTTCTCATGCGTTCCATTTCTTCTGCTGCATGCTCGCGCATATCGTCCTCTGGGAGACCAGATTGGTTTTGAGAGCCATGGTCCCATGGTGTAGTATCGTAAATATAACCCAAATGATATTCCGAGTAAGCCAAATACTTTAAAAACTAAAAACTGAAGGCCAACCGAAGTAGACAAGAAAACAAAAATATATATATTTTTGGCTGTCACTAGTTTCACCACACCAGGTGCTATTGAGTGGGGAGTTTAAGGCTATGTGCAAACTAGTATGTTCTGAAAAACTTAACAAAACGCCTGCATCGGTATGAAATTTTTTTTACTAATTTTTGTCTTTTTCAGTGAAATACTGGTCAAAATGGAAAAAAAAGTTAATTCCTGCAACTAAAATTCACTTTTCTATGTTCTAGGCCGCATGAAAATTAAAAATTATCGATTTTTTTGCAACCAAAAAAATATTTTTTACTTTTCAAACTCAACTGATTTTTTTTCTCTGACAAATCAATGGCGGCCAATGGCGGGTGTGGTAAATGAGGGTTCCCGGTCGAGGGTTCCCGGTCTAGATTAGCTTGTAGGCAAAACGGCAAGGTAGTGCCGAAGTTGACTCTCTGGTTATACTCTGTGCCCAAAACACCCGCAAAAAATTTTTCAACATGAATTCAAAATGGCGACCTATTTCTTGATTTAAAATGGAGTCGTAGTGAATTTCCAAAATTCAATAAATAAAAAAAACAAGATGACATTTATCTTTCACTTGCAAAGTATTGCAAAATTTTGTAATGTTTTATTTCTGGTAAGTATTTATAACTAAATTATTCTCATCAAATTAGTTTCATCTGTAATGCACTCTACATGGATTCATGCCCAGCTCATAGCGTACTATAAAGGGAACCAACGTTGGCATAGCTATGAAATTTCTAAAACTAGAACATTATTATTTTTTAGATAACATGTCACGAATTTATATTCGCATACATTTTCCGTATTCGATTCTCGTCCAAATTAAAACTAACAAACAAAGTCAATAAATAAAAGTCCAAATATTTGCCCCGCATCATGTTCCAGTATATTTCTTAAAGTCATTTTAAAAAAAGTAAAAAAAACTCGTAAAACATCCATGCACTTTAAGACCTTATTTAGCAAAAGATTAAATAAAGATTAATTTAATAATTTTCTCGCGCTTGTTTATTTTTATTAGGTTTACTAAGGTAAACTAAGAAAAATGGATACTCATGCATACTCTTAGTTCAGTTTTTTGAATCATGGACAACTTTTTGATGAAACAGGTCCATTCATCACACATTTTTCTGGGAGGACAACGAATAGGACAGTTACATGCTCAATACTTTCCTTACTTTAAAAAAAAAAAACATCATTTTAAAGACTCATCATCATAGATATTGAAGTCATCTATAGAATTCCAGTGTTTACAGCAAAATATGACTTCTCACCTGGTAAACAAATTCTTAAGTGCATCTTTAGTCTGCCCTAAGATATCCAAATAATGCATTTCAGGTTTAGTCATGAGCATATTAGCACCTTCTTCAACGTCTCGCTCCTAAAAGAATAAGTATCTCTAGAATTACGAGCCAAAATAAAAACAATTATTAACATACAACAGCTCTTATGTCCAGTCCTTTAGATCCAGACGGCCTTAGATAGCATCGTCGGAGCACTTTTAGCTGCATCTCTAAATGGTCCATAGAAATTCGATGCAAACTTTGCGGAGTAGGAAAGCAAAGACACAGTTTTCCAATCCGTTTGCTATCAAAGTCTGCTTGATTGCTTTGCTTCTGTTGTCCATCATGTCTAATGGAGCTATAATATGCGCTCTAGCTTTGGCATATGCTAACGAGATATTCGCTATTCGCTGTATACTCTTCTTGTTCTTTTACCTTCGGCAAATATTTCTGCAATGGCCATGGTCTGTACAAGGACACAAGCATACGTCGAAAGCTATAAGCAGGTCTGAGAAGAATTCACGTAGTTTTACAAACGCAAGTACTACTGAACTTTTTCCGTCATCCGCAAAAGACCCACAGCGCCCACAGCTGACAGCTTATCCTAGAAACGAGCGTGTTAAACAAAAACTCTGACATTTCAATGATTGTTTTGTTACATTTAAGAACTGATTACTATGAAGAGAAGAATTGCAGTAAGCTCCTTAGCAATAAGCGGTTTCAGATGTTTTATTATTTTGTTGATTCCCATACGGACTACACCAGGCATACTTGCAATTTGCAAATTTCTTCTACTGCGTTATCTTCTGGACTAAAGAATACTGTTGATGCTTCACAAGAAGGAAAGGTTAGAAATTGGGTACATAAAATTATAAGCACTCAACTTACAATTTGGTTCTTGCAGGAGTCTTAAAGTCGGGTGGAAGATTCCCGAATGTAGTTTTTTGTTCATTTGCAAAAAAAAAAAAAAATCAAAATTAGTTTCGCTGCTCAGATAAAAAGTAGCACTAGCAAGTATACTTAACAGGCCGCCTCCACCTGCAAGAATTTTCGTTATGTCGGCTCGACTTAACATCAAATGTTACGTGGAGGCGGGTCATTTGACGTCATGTCGCAATCTCTGATATCTCTATCTTCGATTTTATCTTGACAGAGTCAGCTTGACATCAAATTTGACAGATGCAATTTTTTTGTGCGTGTTAGTGGAAAATGTCATTTTTTCTCATAATCTTTCGTCTTTTATCAGTGTCGGTTCGTATCGGTAGCTCATATAACAACCTAAAAAAAGTTTTTCTCAACATTTTTTTTTTTTTTCGAGTTTGCAATACAGTAATACAATTATGATTGATTGGAAAATTTCAAAATAAAAAAATTTCAATGTAAAAATTCTGATCTTTGCTTTCATTCGGTTGTCAAAATTCTGCATCCACCATCGATGAGGTTCGAGTACAAAATGAAATGTCATAACATTATTTGCCCAGTCACGCTAACGTTGATTTGTGTCTTTGATGTCAAGTCGAGTCGACATAACGAAAATTCTTGCAGGTGGAGGCGGCCTGTAAAAGATCAAACATATCAGATTGACTCAGTTCAGTTCTGAAATCAGCAGTACCAGCCAAGATCAGTCCTTTATGTTATGCGGCATATACACTGTTCAAATGCTTGACCAGCATGTGAGAGTGTATTAGTAAATTCTAATTGACTTTGGATATACACACTTCAAGCTTGAGTCTTCAATCATTGTTGGTGTTGTTGTTGTTTTCCCTATTAAACTTCGCGCTCTCTGACGACGAATGTTCGCTCTGCGGTGTCTTTACGAAATGTTTGCTGGATCAAGCATTCAAAAAACGATTTGATTTTGCTTCCAGCATACACACAATGCATACGTGAGTTATTTTCACTAATACACTCTTGCACGCTGTTCAAGCATTTGAACAGTGTATATGCCGCATTAAGTTTATCATCTGTGATGAACAATCAACAATTAATGGGCCCATTCAGGAATGTAGTCACTACGTAGTGAACTCTTCTGATTGGTTAAAATCGACTACAAAACGAGTGGAAATTTCCCCTTCAACGTAGTTGAAAATTTTCAGCTACAAAGTTAGTCTGACGTTTGAGAATCAGCTGTTGAGTAATCACACGAAAAATTACAAAGTGCAAAATGAAATTTTTTTCGACAATTTTTATCAAATTGAAAGCAGTGAAGAGATATGTAATTAAAGTTACTTAATTTAAAAGATAAGATTATTTAAAGTTCTCAAAATGCAATTGTTTCGTGTTTTTGTGTACTTATTTTGACAGTTCTAGGTTGACTACATTTGTAGTGCATTTTGCATTCACAAAGCTAGTCGACTTTCCACTACGTAGTGACTACATTCCTGAATGGGCCCATTGTTTGGAGCTCAAAATGTTTGTGCAAAAGTTATTTTCTGTTTATTATTTGTTACGTAGATCGTAGAAATGTTATTTTTTAAACTACCACACCAGGGGGTCAATTCCCGATCTGTGAAGCTATGAAGTGAAAACATTTATCACAGCTTCACCGAAAATTCGATTCTCCATTAGTGAAAATCCAACCTAAAATGTCAATTTTTTTTTCATATGATAAATTTCTTTTCATTGCCGTATGAGTCGATGAAAAATTCAATTATGAAAAATGGCCGCAAAACTCAAACGATGAAAAATCCAATTGGAATCCAATTGAAATGAGAGAGAAAATGAGAGAATACTGTCAGAATTTATCATTTAGAACATTTTAGTACTTTTAAGATCCGGAATCGCTTAGAGTGGGTTCGTGAAGTGATAAAATGAAAAAAACTGTATGAAAACTGAAATGATATATTTTTTTTCACTTCACAGCTTCACAGATCGGGAATTGAACCCCAGGTGCTATCGTGTGGTGAGGGTGGTGAGTTAGGTAAAGGCTTTGTGCACACTAGTATGCGCTGTGAAACTTAACAAAACGCCTGCATCGGTATGAAATTTTCTTACTAATTCTTGTCTTTTTCAGTGAAATACTGGCCAAATTGGAAAAAAATGTTCATTCCTGCAACTTAAATTCATTTTTCTAAGTTCTAGGCTACATGAAAATTAAAAATTATCGAATTTTTTGCAACCAAAAATTTTTTTTTTACTTTTTAAACTCAACTGATTTTTATTCTCTGACAAATCAATGACGGGTGTGGTAAACGTGGGTTCCCGGTCGTGGTAAACGCGGGTTCCCGGTTTGATTTAGCTTGTAGGCAAAAACGCACTACCTTGCTGAAGTGGACTCTCTGGTTATACTCTGTGGACTCCATGTAGGCGATGGAAGGGATGACGACGAAGAAGATGACCACAAACAATGCAGCGAGCTAACAAATTCCAAATTATTTACGTATTCCTGCACTCATATTCAATTACTTTCTGTTTTCTTTTCAATTTTAATAATCACCAAACAAATTTCACAAATTTTTTTTCCATTTGACGTTTGATACAACAGATGTTTTTGCATTTGTGTGTTATTTTCAGAGTAGATCTCCCAACCGATTGGGAGTAGATCTTTGGCGTTTAGAGCACATAGTAGAACCAGAGAGTCCACTTCAGCATGGTAGTGCGTTTTGCCTACAAGCTAAACTAGACCGGATGCCCGCACCCGGATGCCCTCACTGCCCTAACTTACCACAGCCGCCATTGTGTGTGGTCACAGAACAAAGTCAGTTGAGTTTGAAAAGTAAAAAATTTTTTTTGGTTGCCAAAAATCGATAATTTGTAATTTTCATCCAGCCTAGAACTTAGAAAAATGAATTTAAATGGCAGGAGTGAACTTTTTTTTCCATTTTGACCAGTATTTCACTGAAAAAGACAAAAATTAGTAAGGAATTTCATACCGATGCAGGCGTTTTGTTAAGTTTCACAGAATATACCAGTATGCACATAGCCTTAAACTCCCCACTCGATAGCACCTGGGTAGGCCAATTAATGACATTTCTACGTAAATAAATAATGAACCGAAATCGATTAAGCCAATAATTTTTATCCAGCCGAGGTACTCCTGGAGATGTCCAGAAGAAAAAAAAAAAAACTAACCGCAAGAGGAAAAGTAAGATGACGAAGAGCTACAACGCGGAAGTGGGACCAGACCCAGAGAGATGGTTGCAAAAGTATGAGAGAACTCTTTCCGTAAGAAGAGGGATCGCAGAGCTAAGGATATAATCAAGGGACCACAGGGAATGTTCACTGGAGCTGCAGATCAATAGTAAGTCTTTTTCATAATCAATGTCAAGGACATTTGTTGTCACTGGTCTCTTTTTTCAGTGATATGTCAAAGGTGCAGAACTTGAGCAAAAACTCTACAGTAACCCCTGTGGTTCAGGAGGCTGCTCTCAGACCACGCCAACAACATCGTAAGGTTGGTGGCCACAATAAGAAGAAGAAGGGTAGACAATAAACAGGAAATTGCATTTACGTAGTATGTTCTCCTCGTGAAAACAATAAAAGTTGACTACAGATTCTTTTTTAGTTGGTTGGGTTTTCTTTTTTACAGACAGCGGATAGTTTAGACCACATCTTCTTTGCTTAGACTGTAGAGTGGTACCCGTGGCGTGATGGTTAGCACCTCCGCTTGTTAACCCAGAGGATCGCAGTTCGAATCCAAACAGAGGTAAAAGCGTTTTTCATGGGTCGCGAGGATCTGGCCAGTCCTCCGTTAGTAAATTCATTGCCATTAAAAGCGCTTTCTCGATTAGCCGCTTGGAACCGGTAGAAAATCGTAGGTCCCCTCCATTCTCTCTGAAGGCATGGTTGTGAGAAATTCGATAGGCCCTGGGGCGCCTCGCTCTGTTGCGCCACCTTATTTATTTATTTATTTTAAACTGTAGAGTAACTTTGGTATTTTGTCACTGGTGTTTTTTCTTTTCCTTTAAATGAAGGTTTACTTTTAAGTCTAAGTCGACATCAGCTTTTTCAGGGTTAGGGAGTGGTTCATTTAAGTTTAGCACATTGGATACTCGAAGAGTTCCCACTTGGTGCAAAGCGTTATTATGCTTAAGTTAGGAGAAAGGATTCCATATGCTTTTCGATCTTTAGGATAAACAAATATTGGGAATGTCAAAGTTCGTTTCACCATCAATTGAAACGAACTGTTCGACCTTTTCAGTAGATTTTTGCCTAAGAACAGCCTGCTTTTGTGTGTCTTTTGTGATAATCCTTGGAGCACTTCGACTAAAACTGAAAGCTGTTGCAACAAGATCCAAATGGAATTGCACTTTGCCCTTCTATCGCTTTGTGGAGTTGAGAACAGACATCTGCATCATGGCGATCAGTTCAGAAAATGAATTAAAAAAAATGTAAATACATCTTCGAAAAACAAAGCTCCATAAAATGAACAAATTTTAAGTCTTCAATTTAAGAGTAACATTTTACTAATGAAACGTCTAAGACAGTTCGGTTTGTTAAAAATAAAATTTTACACATCGTACGCCCTACTTATTGTGCCACTTTCTCTGTGGCATCAACTTTTTTCTCACATTCCATTGCTGCTTCATCATCATTGATGACATCTACTTTTTTCTCAGATTTATTCGCATCCTCGTCTTCATTGGCGTCAACCTTTTCTTCAGATTCAGTTGTTTCCTCATCTTTGTTATCCCTTACATCATATGAATGATACTTGAGCGTATCCATCCACTCGATTATGGATTTTTCTTTGAATTCTGTCTCGTACGTAGATATTTGAATAAATATACTTTTCGACAAATTTTTCTATTTCTGGTTCGAATTCTTCCCACGTAAGGGGTTGATGGATTCCGTCCTCAACATATCAATCATTGTAGCTATCGTAGTGCACTTGACTGAGTACGATACCTAACCCAGGAGCCATTGGTAGATCCAAACGTTAATCTGTAAAAGCTCTTGTGATATTTTTTTTTTTTTTTTTTTTTTTTTTTTTTTTTTTTTTTTTTATAACTAGCGCGCACATCAAGGGGTTATGAATACCCTTATAATGTTATAAACTCAGTGCGAGCATTTTGGAAAGTAGGAGAGGCTTTAAAAGGAGACACCGATGCAATAAGAATCTCTATACTTGACTGTACGCCCGAAGTTGGGCTCAAGGTGGAACTGATGAGCATTCCTAGCGAGGCGAGTGTTGCGGCGAAATTGTTTCAGGGGAGGAATGCAACTGGCTACTTCACTAGAGCACTGCTTGTGAAAAAAGCGATAAAACAAAGTGAGACAGGTAACGTTTCGACGATGTTCAAGAGCATCAATCGATTCTACGATTGAACTATCACCTATCAATTTTAACGCTCTATTTTGTACCCTATCAAGCAGGTGCAAAGATGTTTGAGAAGCACCTGACCAGATATGGGAATTATACTCCAGTTTTGGGCGGATGAAGGCCTTATAAATTGTGTCCAGATCAGGAGGGGTAAAGAACTTCCTGCATCGTCTCAAAAAACCTAAGCATTTAGCAGCAGATCATCTTTTACACACATACCAAGTACTGACAGCTTTTCGGTTTCTTCGATGCAGGTACCATTCATGGATAATGTCAATGGGGGAATGTTAAGCTTCAACGACAAGAGACAGCATTGAGTTTTCAAAGCATTGAATTCTACTCGGTTCATAAGACCCCATGAAACAATGCTGTCAAGGTCAGAATTCAATGAGCTTATCATACGCAACCGTTCCAGTTCCACATCCGAAGAGCAGGGACGTGAATTTGGAAACGAATATGAAAAGCTGAGGGTCGAGTCGTCAGCAAAACAGTTAAGTGGATTAGAAGTTTCAGACAAGAGATCATTAATGAAAATGAGGAAGAGCGTCGGAGACAAAACGGAGCCCTGGGGCACACCAGCATTTATGAAGTGGGTATCAGACTTGAAGCCATCCAACACAACTTGTATTGAACGGTTGGAAAGGTAATTTCTAATCCAATGAAGAAGAGACTCATCGATACCAAAAGCACGCATTTTCGATAAAAGAGCCTGATGCCAAACTCTATCAAATGCTTAAGAAATATCAAGCGCAATAATCTTACTTTCTCCAAAATAATGTAAAGATTGGTTCCACTTTTCGGTGAGATAAGCCATCAAATCACCAGTGGACCGTTTGCTACGAAAGCCGTACTTACGGTCATTAAAAAGCTTTCGTCCTTCAAGATATTTCATAAGTTGACGATTTATCAACGTTTCCATGACCTTGGAAAGAAGGGACGTTAGTGCAATTGGACAGTAATTGGAAGGGGAGGAAGATTCGCCTTTTTTAGGGACCGGCTGGACAAATGCAGTTTTCCATCTCAGCAGAATAGGAAAGATGGAAAAGTTTACGCGGTGGTTTTGCCAGCGTAGAAGAACACCTCTTCAGAATAACGGCGGGGATACCATCTGGACCAGCGGATTTATGTTTGTTGAGATCTTTGAGGACTCTCGCAACCGAGCGAGTTCGAAAAAATATCTGCTTCATCAAAGAATTTGCAGCCTCGAGCTCAGGTGGAGCCAATATGCTATAAGGAAGTGTCGAGTTGGCAGCAAATTGGCTTTGTCGATGGAGCTGACATACGGAGAGTCGTTGAAGACGAGCGTTGGGACCGATGACGTGGTCGAGTTCTTAATGTTCTTGACAAAAGACCAAAAGTTTTTACTTCCTTTTGAACACAATAGTATTTTTTGCCTTACTTTTCGGTCATGTAAAAACTTAGCCTTAGCCTTGTATGTGAGCATTACAAAGATTTCTGGCCCGTTTGAACAAGTTTCGGTTTTCTACAGTAGGGTTGTCTTTAAATTTTCGAAAACTACTTTCTCGATCCTTAATCGCCTCTTTACAGCTTAAATCGAACCACGAATTTTTTTTGGGGATGATACTTTTTGTTCTTTGAGCAACAAAATTTCTCATGCCGTTGAGAATTACGTTAGATATCATATCAGCTGATGCATCAACGTTTCCGTCGAGAAAGCACAATGACCAATTAAAATTTCGAAAGAAATTATTCAGGCCGTCCCAATTGGCTTTCTCGTATTGCCACACAGTTCTTTTGGGGACTCTATCTTTTTTTTACCGTGACGGAAGTAGAAAAATCTACCGATATGACACAATGGCCCGATTTACTTAAAGGAGATGATACTATAACCCTATATTTTTCGGGGTGAGCAGTTTGAAATAGGTCAAGAGTGTTGGCCGCATGGCCTTCAATATCTGGAACCCGCGTGGGCTCTTCAACAAGTTGAGTTAATTCGTTAAGCTCGGCGAAGATCTCAACACATTTTCCTTCGGGTGTTGTCTGGCTAGAATGTCGAAGCCAATCAAAATTGTGTACATTGAAATCGCCCGCAATTGCGATTTCAGTGTGAGGATAAAGGGAAACAATTCTTATTATGGAGTCAGATAGCGCATCAAACTCGTTAGTGGTTAATTTGCTATCTAAATTGGGGCTTCTATAGATAAAACAATAATGAATGATATGCTTACGGACAGTGAATTTTAACCACATGAAATTAAAGTTCGTATTAGAACAGAGGCCGTATTGTGGTAGAATCTGGTAAGCAATATTATTCCGTATATAAACGGCGAGGCCATGAGAAAAAAAGAATAATGGCACTAAGCTATATCCAGGCAGGTTGAACTCTGTGGGATCAGAATCAACACCCACCTGTGTTTCACTTAGTGCCAAAACAGCTGGCCTGTATTTTGCAGTGTGAGCGTACACAGCAAAGAAATTCGATCGCAACCCCCTAATGTTGCTTAGATCGACCCGAAACTTACCCGACATTACAATTCACAAAAACACATAAAACAAAATATCAATCGCAGACGCTATCTAAGTATAATCAACAAGTGTAGATCTATTCGAAAACCAAAGCAAATTACTAGCGGTGTTATGCCCTGCCAGCAACTTGACTTTGGTTAACCAACGGAATCAACACCGTTGGTCAACTATCCGCCTAGCAAACCCACAGCTTCATTGCCTGCACACACTGCCTAGATAAGATAAGAGATTATCAAATCGAAGAAGTGTGTGCAGCCAACGAAACTATGCGAGTGGTGTGGGGGAGGAGATGGGTGAGAGGAAACGCACTGTGTTAGGTCTATTTTTTTTTCTTTTTTTTTTATTATATTTACACAGCACTGAATAGAATTAACTCACAGATTTTAGTTAATTCAGCGCGACGCGGCAGGAAAATTTTTTGTTTATTGTATTGAAGGGTTTGGTCAATGGATGTAATATTTTTTTCAATTTTATCTTTATTTTTTGTTTGTGGGGAAAAGTGCACAGATTAGTTTTAACGGACACTAGCGCGGTGCGTGTTATCGCAATTGATAGCTGATCGGCACTGACTCTGTTGTGTTGCCTCTCACCAATGAAATGGCTACTGCAAGCATTTTCCTTATCTGATGGAGCATGAAGCTCTGACCTTTAACTTTAAGGGTAAGAAACTCAATGCCCTGCGGACTGAGGAAAGGTTCACTGCATGTAAATGACATCATGAACCGTTTCGAAGAGGGTTTTTAGAAGTTTGTAGAATGAAAGGTATTAAATTAGGTAAATCTCTTACGCATCTTTTATCAGCCCAGTCTTACTTTTTGCTTGTAAAGTTGTCATAATTTTTTGTTCCCTCATAGAGTTTCAAAACTGAGATCATTTTATCCAGTACCTCCTATGATATGCGATAGGATTCCATGTAAGGTTCTTTGCAATGATCTTCAAAGGCCACTGAAGGCAAAGTGTACGTATAGGTCCTGGTATTTTATTCATTTTTGCATTTATCTTTTGCATTAAAGCCTTTCGTCACAGGCTTGACGGCAAAAACACGAATCACTTCAGGCAGATCGCTATTCAATGCAGCAACATCGATTTCATCGGCTAAACAAGGAGTCAATCAATTGTTGAGACAGAAGGTACACAGAAGATTATACTCACGCAACTTTATGGAAAAAATTTGCCTTGCAGCTGATACACCCTTATCTGTACTGGCAGCTCGTTGGAATTGACATAGTTGAGCTTGATTGAAACCCTGCTCTGATATCCATTTGTGTTTCAACATCGCCGTAAATAGGTCTTCTTCCATAGTGCGTTGCATACCATAGTAGTCAGCACCAGAATAACCCATAAAAATAATGCACTTCTTCCTTTTAATTCGGTCAACCGTGTCAAAGTTAGCTCGTTTCTTCAGTCAATTTTTCTTCGACCCATTGTCATTTTTTAATGCTACGTGATTTGTGATCAGATTTTTGCTGTTTTTGTTCTTCTAGTCGTTTATTAAACGCATCGATTGCTTCCGACATCGCGGCAGAAAAACTACTTCTGTATCTGGTTAAGCGATCTGCAAAAGACAAATTGTTTGGTCATTAAAGGTATTCTTAGCGTGATGCGAAAGATGTTGGTAAAATGTGAATTCACCATGAACAGACAAAATATAGGAGCTCTATAAAGCATTACTTTTTAAAGAAATTAGGGTTTTGATTAAAAATTCCGGATTTCTTTTCGGTGTTCTTCAAACTTCAAAGATATGAACGTAAACACACAATGGGGGAAGTGTGAGGTGAAAAATGTTGGATTCTCGCTTATGATGGCTCAAACGTCAGCAAGAATAGTTGATGTACTTTGGTATTCTGTGCTTCAACTTCCAGCAGTACTATCATAACATAACCCAGACAGTTTATTGATATCACCAACTTTGAACTCAAACAGCACAACATTCAAAACTACAGATTTGGGAGTGTAACGGAAGGCCACAAATCGCGAATAATATTCCAAGGAGACACATTGTAGTGGAGCATAACTTCCAGGTTTTTGTTTAGAGTTACGAAGGCCGTTTCCAAAATAAACAGACTCTTGGATAAATACTTGATCACAGTGAATGGCAGCAAATTCAGTTTGTCACTAATGTAGTAGATACGATTCTCGCTCGTTATACAGTATGATTCACGTCGGAATGAGTTCAAAAGTTTAGTGAAACGCGGATAGTTAAGTCGAAGCAGAGGAGCAAAATTGTTAATGGTACGAAGATTAATTTCGTTCAAATCTTGTAATTTCAGTTCAAGGCGTTCTGTAATAAATGGAGAATTAAACAACAATTGAATTCGTTTTAACAAACTTACTTGTTTCCATTGTTATAAGCAGGGTTAGGATTTTGTTGACCTAAAAAATTGGAAAAAGGCAAAACAAAACACTTAAAAAGGCAAAGAAAAGGCATTTATTAAAAAATACAAGGAAAATAAACAAAAATACATTTAATTGTAGTAGCATTGGACTACCAAGAGTTTTTTTTAAGTTGTCAGGAAGCAATCTTCTTCGGCTGTCCCTAAAAAGGGCTTCGAAGGAGCTAAATGATCTCTCAGCTTCAGCTGAAACGAGAGGAGCCCATCTTAAACTTTCAACATTATTCACTTCAATGTTTCCTGGGAGTTTGGAATCCACTTCGCCGTTTATTACAGAATTTATCTGCACAATCATTTTTAGGCCTGTGTTTCCATTGGAAACGGCAGTAATCTTCTTCAAGACTTCCTCAATGTCTTTCAAAACGGGCAGCACTTCACCAATTGAGGTTCCTGTTTTTAGTAGGTCTTTTAAAATGTGTTTTTTCAGATCGACTACAAACTCAAAATTGACTTATGCCAGCTGCGCTTGCAGTTCTTCATCTTCAATCATTTCTCCGAACAGTCAAGAACGTTCTAAATGTTGATGCAGGTTTGCATTTTACGCTGCGAGGAAGAAGCACCGAGCATGGCTGCGTAGAAAAACATGCATACATGCCAACATTCTGTTAACGCAGGTATGCATTTTACGAAGGTGAGGAAGAAGTACCTGTTTGCGCTGATAAACATTAATACATGCATAAATTCGAACATTTTCCATAGTTTTTGTGTTTGTTTGAAACTGTACAAGATTTTTAACGAAAGGTTCTCAACGGCAAACGAAAATGTTTCATAAAAAAGCAAAAAAGGCAGAAAAAGGCAACAATGGCGAACAAAGGCAAAAAAAGGCAATTATGGTATGAAAAGGCAAAAAAAGGCAAAATAAAATACATACATTTGCAATCACCAGGGCTTGAAACATGTTTGTCGAAAGTCTATTTCATATTCCGTTTAACCAAAAAAAAGAGGCAAAGTTAGTAAAATCCTATCCCTGGTTATAAGTCATGGGCACTCCATAAACGTAGGTTTAGTTATACCAAGAGTGATAAGAAGATCTAACGATCTAGTTAGAAACTTTTGCTTGTTTCTAACGTGAACCGCTTCATCGGATAAGACTTTTTGGACATCATTGTCTGTGAGTCAAAATTTCTTTCGGAGGGTACCGACTATCGAGAACATAGTTGTTGTTCTTTTTTCGTGATTCTTGGTCTATAGAATATGGTACAATGTATTCGTCAGAGTCCAAAGGATTGTGACCGACAGCGGATGTAGATGCTTCCTCGATTTTAGATGGAGTCGTAACATTTGTGGCCAGTTTCGAATTCCAAGTTTTATCATAAAATGAAAAATGTCAAAGATATGTCATGTTTTTTTTTACTTCTCTATTGACGTTTAGAATCTTACCACTACTCCATTTTTTTTTATCAGGAAATGAACATTTTGAATTCATGTTGAAAAATTTTTTGCGGGTTTTTTAGGTTGAAGGGGTGGAAGTGGATACTCTGTATTAGGGGTTTTTCTTTTTTAGTTCCGAACAGATAAGTGAAACGTCAAAAACGTAAGAGTATTTCTTTTTCAATTCAGCAAAATCTGAACGTTAAAATGCTTTTCTTTTTTCTTCAGAACACTACGCGAGTGCGCTCTATGTGCTCGAAATAAAATGACGGGGCATCTAGAGCAAGAGTCTGAGCGCAGCCAACTTCACATAGCTCAGTTCAGAACACGTTCAAGTGTTCGTTCTCAGTTCAGTTCACTGTTCGGAACTAAAAAAGAAAAACCCCTATTGTCTACTCTGTGGCTTAGAGTAACTCCAGAACTAAGCCTTGCGCAAACCAACGTGGTGAGTGCGTGCGATGCGATTGCGTTAAGTCAAATCCCTATGTAATCTTATGGACGTTTGACTTAATGCATAGGGACTTGACTTAACGCAATTGCATCGCACGCACTAACCGCATTGGTTTGCGCAAGGCTCTACTCTTTTTTCCAATGAATCATTAAAAATGGAAAAAGAGTAGATCTTTTTACAAAAGGATGTAACGAGGCAAATTTCAAAGACAGAAATATCCCTCGTCACATGCTTATAGATAACAGGGCGCCGCCATCTAGCGCCAAACTGAAAGAAAGAAAAGTTCACCCGAGACAACACCCAAGACAACAACCATAAATTAAGCTCTAGCCAAGGCATAATACCAGGTGGTGAAAAGTATGGTGTTATACCACAATGGTCAAAAGCTATCATCACCACCATTAGAGGTAGACATTGGGTAGGTGGTTATACCACCCAACAACCAACTCCCCATGCACAAGCAGTGTACGCGACGACGGTCGACAGAGCTCGATGGTGAGTTATAATTATTTTTCATAGTAAGATATATTGGGTGAACATATGGATATGTGCAAACAATGCATATCGGATAGGGAAAATATATGGGAGTGGGGATATCCCATTAGAGTATATGGGAATCGCACCAGGTACCGCTAAGCTGGATGGGTATAAATAGAGCGGCTCAGTCCAAGGAAAATACAGTCCGCCGACACCAGTCGTATGGTGCACATCTCCCGAAGTACCCAGGAGAAGTCATTAAAAGTAAACCGAGCAGCAGCTAACAATAGGTGAAGGTAAAGGTTGATGAGTAAGTTTAATAAAATAAATATATATCTTACGTATTGTGCCACCTGGGGCAGAGACTAATACCTGTTTGATCCCCCAGAGCTATTGCCTGTGATCTACCTACCGGGGTCGTAAGACGCTCGTGTTTCTACCTACCGGGGTCGCAAGACGCTCGTGTTTCTACCTACCGGGGCCGCAAGGCGGTCGTGTTTCTACCTACCGGGGCCGCAAGGCGCTCGTGTTTCTACCTACCGGGGTCGCAAGACGCTCGTGTTTCTACCTACCGGGGCCGCAAGGCGCTCGTGTTTCTACCTACCGGGGTCGCAAGGCGCTCGTGTTTCTACCTACCGGGGTCGCAAGACGCTCGTGTTTCTACCTACCGGGGTCGTAAGACGCTCGTGTTTCTACCTACCGGGGTCGCAAGACGCTCGTGTTTCTACCTACCGGGGCCGCAAGGCGGTCGTGTTTCTACCTACCGGGGCCGCAAGGCGCTCGTGTTTCTACCTACCGGGGTCGCAAGACGCTCGTGTTTCTACCTACCGGGGCCGCAAGGCGCTCGTGTTTCTACCTACCGGGGTCGCAAGGCGCTCGTGTTTCTACCTACCGGGGTCGCAAGACGCTCGTGTTTCTACCTACCGGGGTCGTAAGACGCTCGTGTTTCTACCTACCGGGGTCGCAAGACGCTCGTGTTTCTACCTACCGGGGCCGCAAGGCGCTCGTGTTTCTACCTACCGGGGTCGCAAGACGCTCGTGTTTCTACCTACCGGGGCCGCAAGGCGCTCGTGTTTCTACCTACCGGGGTCGCAAGACGCTCGTGTTTCTACCTACCGGGGTCGCAAGACGCTCGTGTTTCTACCTGCTAGGGTCTTCAGACGCCTACGCGCTTCGACTACCTGCGGCTACCTATAGGGTGAACGTGCCGCAAGGGATTGTGCCGCTAGAGGCAGCTAAGCCCCATTACCTGTATTATTATTAATCCTTTCTCTCCCGTAGTTCGCTATAAGGATATCACAAGCTTCCGGAATTGCGGACATTAACCTGCCCCAAGCAATTAGAAGTCCCGATTACGCTCATGAAGGCACGTTGGCCGCTAATCTGAAGGTGCAGCCGCACCCAACATACAATACATAAACATATAACTTTATCCAAAGAAGTATATATGCCTACCGTTTGTTAATTGTAACATTAAATATTATTAAGTTCAAATAAAAAGCGAATTTCTTGACCTTTGTGAAGTTTGGTGTTTTTCTTCACTATACCTTGGCTAGCCGTGACTAATACCCCGGCTGGGAAACTAAAATCACGTCACAATTTGGCGCCCGAGCAGGGACTATTAAGGCCCACCGTTGAAAAAGAAATTCGCTTTGAACTATAAAAATAAATTAGTAAAAAAAAAAAATCCAGACATGTCAGACTCAGAAGAGGGCTTTGACGTTTTCGGTAGTATAGGAGCAATATACTTGCTCAGCAAGCCAGAACTAGTGACTCGGATGAGTCAGCTGGGGCTTGATACCGAAGGCACAGTGTCAACGCTACGAGCGCGTTTTAGCAGCTATATCAAAAAGGCTAGACTCCGGAAATCCACGCAAGAGCTGTGCACGGAGTTGGAAAGAGCCGTAACCGAGCGGGAGTACAAACAAGTACCCACCCAAGAAATCGAAACAGAACCAAAGTCGCCGATGTTCACCGAAATCTCCTTCCAGGTGCCATCCTATGTACCAACTACCGCCGCACCGTCCGCCGAAGACGACCTGGCAAGGAACTCGGCATCTTCAAGTACCGTGCTCCCCAATGAAGTCGCGACCCCACCCCCTGGCGAGCCATCGGCCGCTAGACCAGCTTTCTGACCGACCGGTCGGTTTATTCTCAGCTACGAGGCCGAGCTGATGAATAACGTCCGCAAATGGGGATTGAGGTTCGACTCATCCGGGAATGCGATCGAATTCATGGACCGGCTAGAGGAATTGACCGCATGCTATGACATACGCCCAGATGATATTGTCAAGGCTCTACCAGAAATACTACGCGGCACCGCGCTAGAGTGGTTCCGCATAAATAAATATCGTATGAAATCCTGGACCCAGTTCCGCACCGTTTTCCTAGACCATTACCTGCCAGCAAGGTACCTCTGTAAGTTGGAGGAGGAAATATTAAGGAAGAAACAAGGGCCACGAGAAAAGGCAAAGGATTTTATACAGGCCACCCAATACCTGATATACAGACACCCGCGTATAAGCATCGAGGATAGCCTCGATCGCATTTACGATAGTTTGCGATCGGAATATCATCTATATATCAAAAGACGTGATTTTGATACCTTGGACGAACTTATGAAGCTGGCAGAGGAGTATGAGTACATACGAAGGGAAGACCACACCTCTCGCCAAGCACCGCCTCGAAACACGCTTAACCGTTTTGCTCCAGACCGACCAATAACCAACAGCCGAGCCGTATTGCCGCAACCGTCACCTCACTTCGGTCAATACGATAGAGATACCCACTGCTGGAATTGCAAGCAGCGAGGGCACAATAAGAGTAACTGTCGAAGGCCGTTCCGTCTCTTTTGCTCGTATTGCGGAGAGGACGGACGGCTGACGAAAGACTGCAGTTGTCATCCGCACCGAGCTGCAATCATGTCCAGCCAGCAGGAGGAGCCCCGACAGCAAGATCCTCCGCATAGTGTTGCAGTCATGTACGGCCAGTCCCGTAGACCCAAATACCAGCATCCCAGTTACGATAAGTCTACCGTTTCATGCACATCGCCGCCGCCGCCAGTACCAACGCAGCCAAGAGACCCTCTACCACTTAACCAGAGTGAGCTGTTGATTCGGTGTAGCCCCGTGAACGATTGGAAGGGACGACGTTCCAGACAAATGGAACTCCACCCCGCGCAGTATCCCGAATTTCGAAGGCCAGATCTAGAACCGTCGTTTTTAATCAGTCCCAGCAATCAGATCCTACAGTCCAAAGTCGAAGGAGAAGTGGATCCTGCCCAGTCCTGGCAAAGGCAACAGACTATGCCTAGGAGGGTTACTTGCTCAATATGTACCGCTATTTTGTCATCAAAGCAGCGTACCTCCAGTAACACGCAGCCCAAGCCAACCACGATACAGACTACAGGGAGCGACCTTAAAAGACGAATAGCCAGAGTTCCGCACACCGTAGCCAGCCGAACTACCGTCAGGTCCAGAACACCCCTCGCCAGTACCAGCCAGAATAACACCGTGAAACCCAGTACCAATCGAACCACCGCCGCCGCCAATAAGAAGGCCACCACCAGCCGAATACCGACCGTTACCAGTAAACCAGTCACCGTTACCGCTACAACTATTTCTCCGAACCACGACCCACCAGCCAGAGTGAACAACAAAACCGCTAGTCATAGGAAGACCATCCTACCAACCAAATCTCGAAACCGACCAGCCAGTAAAACAAAGACCGACCGACCCGCCAGGAAGAGTGACCCCGCCGTAACATCCGCCGAGAATACGGGCCGAAGTAATGCAAGGATACCGACCAAGAAGGCCCCGCCGATAGAGGCCCTGTATTCTACCTTCCGAGTTTTGGTCGGGCCAGGGGAATCCGGACTAACACAGTGACCGCCAGACGAAGCATGAGCATGGAAAGACCAGTCGTCACCGCCGTGATCGAGTTGCCACCTGCCAATCTGAGGAACCAGTTAAACCCGGTATCAACGCTAGCCGCTACCAAGGAAGAGCAACGCCCGGCTCGCGGTCCAGAGTCCCGACCCAGAGAGACGGTGGATCCGTTCCTAGGATTTGACATCCGTCGCCATGCGCAGTACAACCCGTCGAGGCGTCGACAGCGCCTAATATTCAAGCGCAAGACCGGCACAATACTGTGCCGAGTATTGAAACGAGGAGAAGCGGTCCTCGTCCACCAACCAACAGGGCAATCCAGGAGGATTACCTTCAAGCCATAATTTTTTTTTCTACCTTGATTTGTTTGTTTTTTTTTTCAAGAAGGTTTTTTTACGTTGTTATTAAATAATATTATAAGAAGAAAGGAAAAAGAAAGGAAAAAAAAAGATACAAAATAAAAGAAATGAATTACTCAACGAAATGGAGATTCACTGAGCTCACAATGGGAAGACCGAGGGTCAGACGAGGAAGTCCTCGTCTCCGAAGAAGGGGGAGTATGTAACGAGGCAAATTTCAAAGACAGAAATATCCCTCGTCACATGCTTATAGATAACAGGGCGCCGCCATCTAGCGCCAAACTGAAAGAAAGAAAAGTTCACCCGAGACAACACCCAAGACAACAACCATAAATTAAGCTCTAGCCAAGGCATAATACCAGGTGGTGAAAAGTATGGTGTTATACCACAATGGTCAAAAGCTATCATCACCACCATTAGAGGTAGACATTGGGTAGGTGGTAATACCACCCAACAACCAACTCCCCATGCACAAGCAGTGTACGCGACGACGGTCGACAGAGCTCGATGGTGAGTTATAATTATTTTTCATAGTAAGATATATTGGGTGAACATATGGATATGTGCAAACAATGCATATCGGATAGGGAAAATATATGGGATTGGGGATATCCCATAAGAGTATATGGGAATCGCACCAGGTACCGCTACGCCGGATGGGTATAAATAGAGCGGCTCAGTCCAAGGAAAATACAGTCCGCCGGCACCAGTCGTATGGTGCACATCTCCCGAAGTACCCAGGAGAAGTCATTAAAAGTAAACCGAGCAGCAGCTAACAATAGGTGAAGGTAAAGGTTGATGAGTAAGTTTAATAAAATAAATATATATCTTACGTATTGTGCCACCTGGGGCAGAGACTAATACCTGTTTGATCCCCCAGAGCTATTGCCTGTGATCTACCTACCGGGGTCGTAAGACGCTCGTGTTTCTACCTACCGGGGTCGCAAGACGCTCGTGTTTCTACCTACCGGGGCCGCAAGGCGCTCGTGTTTCTACCTACCGGGGTCGCAAGACGCTCGTGTTTCTACCTACCGGGGCCGCAAGGCGCTCGTGTTTCTACCTACCGGGGTCGCAAGACGCTCGTGTTTCTACCTACCGGGGCCGCAAGGCGCTCGTATTTCTACCTACCGGGGTCGCAAGACGCTCGTGTTTCTACCTACCGGGGTCGTAAGACGCTCGTGTTTCTACCTACCGGGGTCGCAAGACGCTCGTGTTTCTACCTACCGGGGCCGCAAGGCGCTCGTGTTTCTACCTGCCGGGGTCGCAAGACGCTCGTGTTTCTACCTACCGGGGCCGCAAGGCGCTCGTGTTTCTACCTGCTAGGGTCTTCAGACGCCTACGCGCTTCGACTACCTGCGGCTACCTATAGGGTGAACGTGCCGCAAGGGATTGTGCCGCTAGAGGCAGCTAAGCCACATTACCTGTATTATTATTAATCCTTTCTCTCCCGTAGTTCGCTATAAGGATATCACAAGCTTCCGGAATTGCGGACATTAACCTGCCCCAAGCAATTAGAAGTCCCGATTACGCTCATGAAGGCACGTTGGCCGCTAATCTGAAGGTGCAGCCGCACCCAACATACAATACATAAACATATAACTTTATCCAAAGAAGTATATATGCCTACCGTTTGTTAATTGTAACATTAAATATTATTAAGTTCAAATAAAAAGCGAATTTCTTGACCTTTGTGAAGTTTGGTGTTTTTCTTCACTATACCTTGGCTAGCCGTGAGTAATACCCCGGCTGGGAGACTAAAAACACGTCACAAGGAGTAACTCTTTTCGTCAATGAAAAACGATATTAACAAACCATAAAATAATTTGTGAAATCCAAGTTTGCTTACAGATAAAGTGGTAGAGTGGAGTGGTAACAGATAAAAAGTAATCTAACAATCTTACGACTACTTTTTAAACAGTCAAAATCTGTTAATTTCGCTTAAATTAAGAAACGGGCATAACGAAGACAGTCATTTGAAAAAACGTAATTTCTTTTGGAAAGAATTTTATTCATTGATATGTGTTTATAAATATAACCGATGTTCTCAAAGGGTGAATAGAGCAACAAACAAACAACAGGCTATATGAAATAATATCCTGTAATCCAGACAAAAATAGCAAAAGGATACGCTAAACGTCCAAAAGAGGGAGTTAATGACCACAAATGGAAGTAAATCCGAAATGGATCTAGTTTAATTTGCGAGATAATTTTGGTTTTTGTTGTTTTTTCTTAAGTAGAATTATATTTTGTGAAATTGTTTTATGCAAATGTTGTGACGATGCGTCACACTTTTTCTTTGCCACCGCCGAACCGCCTACATCTCACACTACGTATCGTACCATATAGTCGCTTTGCCATAAGCAAGACATGGGCATTAAGAAAAGATTTCCGCAGCCAAGTAAAAAACATGCACCACAACACACCGAACGCCAAAGACCAACCATAGCCGCAAATACATTGTTCGGTTGGTGCACATCGTGAACTTGGTTCCATACAAAAATAAATTCTACCAAGCAATGGCAGGTAAATTGCCATGCACTGTTGAATTTATTTTTCTTCGGTAGGGTAGGTAGCCACGCGAGATGAGTCTGTACATGGATAGTGTTATGGAAATATTTCACTCGTCCAGTGCATCTCACATTTACTTTTGGCGCAAAATATTATAAGTAGAAGTGAAATTGAAGTGAAAAAGGAGAAGAAATTACTAATGTTAACTGTGGGAATACCACTTTAATATTATTCTTTTGCTTCTCCATTCCTACTTCGAACACGGAATTATTCGGACGGTGCTCTTAAGGGGCCCCCCGATAGATTTTCCAACTGACTTCTTGAATTTCTCAACGGTGCTCTCAAGAGGCCCATTGTTAAATTTCCAGTCTACCCCTCGCCGAATTTTTCGACCGGTGCTCTTAAGGGGCCCAGTTGGTAAATTCCCAGACCTCGCAATTGGTGCTCTCAAGGGGCCCGTGCGATAAACTGCTAAGAAAAATCTCGTCGAATCACTCGGACGGTGCTCTCAAGGGGCCCAGCCGGTAGATTCCCGAGTAGTTTGAATTTTCTTGGTGGTGCTCTTAAGGGGCCCTCTAGGTCAATTCACCATCTGTGGCTTTTGCGATAGCCACTCCGCCTCCCTGTTACTTCATGAAGCGGTGCGCCATATTCTGTGCAGCGTTCTTAATATTAATACTTATTTCTTTACAGGAGCGTATTCAGTACTAGGTTGCAGTAACCAAACAAAGCCCGTAACGCCCCAGGACGTTCAAATCAACCTCCATCGACCCAAAGAAAAAAACTCAGAAGCCGCACCAAGACCATTTACCGCCCCGACCGTGCCAGACGCTGGAAGATTACATACCCCGACCGCCAACATATTTGAACACTTTTTGTTAAGATTTGTTAACTAAATTAATTATTCAGTTATTAAAAACTATTATAATTCGTATTTGCCGTGTCTCGCCTCGTTATTTAGAAGTTGGATTGACGCAGCCCAAGTTTTCGAGCTTCCTTGGGAAAAACCTTGGGTCCGCTGAGTTCTGCCCCAGCCAAAGACAAAGAAGCCTCACAAATTGGCGCCCGAGCAGGGACTTTGCTGAAAGTTCAACCACCGACCGCCCGTAACCTGGAACTACAGCATCGTCCACCGACCGCATCCGACCGCTGCCGACCGAACGACGTCCAACATGGCAAATAACGAAAACCAGCCCGAAATGTCCGACCAGACCTCCGAACACTCCGATGAGTTCAACCCGTACGAGAACCTAGTGTTCATATATTTTTTGAAGAAACTAGAGCTCATCGAAACACATAGTCTGCGAGGGTTGAACACCGCCGGCACTGTACGTGACTTACGCCAGAAAATGAGCCAGCATCTGAAGGAATTGCGAGCACATAAGTCCACCCAAAACTTATGCATGGAGTGGGAAAAGAAGATTGAGGCTCGGAACGACGCTGAAGAGGAAGACCTCAATCCCACCGTCTCACGCAATGTCAAGCAGTCCGTGTACCAGACCAGCCTCCAAGTTCCTCTACTACAACCAGCTAACCCGACATCTCTTCCGTCCACGTCACAACTAGCATTCCGCCAGCAGCGATTCGAACGCGCTACTTCAGCTCCTCCGACTAGCCAACATACCGACAATGGAATAGCCCATAGACAACCGTCCGGCCCCCATGTCCAACACCGGTTCCCGTTGAGCTACGAAGCAGAATTGATGAACATCGTACGTAAGTGGGGTCTTCGATTTGATTCTTCCGGTCAACCTTTGGAATTTCTGGAAAGGATCGAAGAACTCGCGCTATGTCACGAAATCCCGCTCGATCAAATGGTACGAACACTCCCAGAAATATTCAGAGGATCCGCTCTCGAATGGCTACGGATCAACCGAGACGACTTCAACAACTGGCCCATGTTCCGTCACGCTTTCATCAATTACTTCTAACCTGCACGCTTTTACATCAAACTAGAAGACGAGATTCTGCGAAAACGTCAAGGCCCACGTGAGAAAGCTAAGGATTACATCCGATCATTTTTATACTTGATCCACCAGAATCCACGTATGATAGCCGCAGACCACCTGGACAGAATCTATGACAACCTCAGACCGGAGTACCGCCTATACGTCTAACGAAGAGATTTCCATAGCTTGGAGGAACTTATTGAATTAGCGGATGAATATGAATTCATAAGGAAAGAAAACCGACCCAGCACCCATGCCGCTACCCGCCGAATTATAACCCTATCGCCGTTCCCCGCATAAGAGTACCGCCGCCTGCACCCCTTCCTGAAAATAACGCCATAGTGCCGACTTGCCAGGCATCATTTGCGAGTTCAGCATACGATCGAGCTACCCATTGCTGGCAATGCAAACAGAGGGGCCATACTAAGAAGGATTGCCGTCGACCGTTCCGGCTGTTCTGCTCGTATTGCGGAACGGACGGCCGACTTTCGAAAGATTGCTCCTGTCGCCGCAGTCCAGTTGCCGCAGCAAGAACTATAGTCAAAGATGACCCACGGCTATTCATACAAATACACACTGCCACCCGCCCATACCACGCGCTAGTCGATACCGGCTCGACACGATCATTTATCGGTTAAAAGTTAAGGGAAGAGTACCAAAGGTTGGGTATTCCATCACGAAGCCAAGCTCACACTATCGAGCTAGCCGATAGACACTCAACGCAAACGTCAGAGCACTACACCATCAGTTTGCATGTCAATGGACAAACGGTTACAGGAGTAGTTTTGTACATGCCGAACCTAGCGGAAGATGCCATCTTAGGAATGGATATCTTAGGCCAAGCCGACTGCAAGTTGACGTTGGAGGGACAAGAAATATCCAGGGGAAAGGGAAGGGTTTCTTTGTCCACCGACACTCTAGGTGCGCTTACCGAAATGCAGAACCCGAAACCAGTCGCAAGCACGAAAACATTCCTAGCTGAAAAAGTACCGAAGTTCAGGGAAACGAATGGTACCCCTACCGAGAATCAAGTGCATTCCGCCAGTAACGAAATTAAATCCGATCAAATAAAGACCACGAACAGCCAAATCACCCAACCGCCAACCACTGTCGCTGGAAGCTCACCGTGGACATCCAGCCTGGACTTAAAAGGAAATAGTTACCCGCCATTCCGAGCTTCCAACGTTCCAGAACCGATCGTTCGAGAACACAGACCCCGCCGCGCAGCCGGCAAGTATACTCGAAAGAAACAGATCGCAACACCAGTCCGCTTTAACATGCCACCACCGATGCCAGACCCGAACCAACCTTGGTATACCGCACCTTTAAGGCCGCAACCCCCAGCCCGTACCGACACATCGGCCGCACAAAAAACGCTACACAAAACCGCGGCGAGCAAACGCAAAAGTTGAAGCTGCTACTATCCGTCCACCGCCCTCTCCAGTCAACATCATGACCAACATTCGGGCGGTGGAGAGGAAGGCCGAGTGACTCTCCACTATCAGGAAGCCCCCACTCCATCCTCCTCCAAAAGCAGCAACAGCACCGGACATAGCCCCATGCAACCCCGAGTGGACACTACATAAACTGGAGTACCCCGTATCCAAGTCCAGCAACTATTGCACGACCGATACGCTTCATTCGCTTCACCTCCAGACTACAGACCTCCACCTGAAACCAACCCTAGCCCATTTACCGGACTAGCGGCCCAGACAACATGTGCTTCGTTTAAACGCCGTATGAGGGCCAGGTGAGCCGCGGAACGAATCCGAGGCAGCAAATCAACCTGTCTAATTTAAGAAAAAAAATGCAAAATTTTTTCCCTCCTGTTTGTTTTTTTCCTGGGATATACTTTTGTTTTGTTATCCATAATGTAAATTTTTTTTTTAACTTTTTTTTCTTCCGTAGGAGGCCTTAGACGAGACGGTTCTCGTCTTGTAAAGTAAGGGGGATCTGTGACGATGCGTCACACTTTTTCTTTGCCACCGCCGAACCGCCTACATCTCACCCTACGTATCGTACCATATAGTCGCTTTGCCATAAGCAAGACATGGGCATTAAGAAAAGATTAACGCAGCCAAGTTAAAAATATGCACCACAACACAGCGAACGCCAAAGACCAACCATAGGCGCAAATACATTATTCGGTTGGTGCACATCGTGAACTTGGCTCCATACAAAAATAAATTCTACCAAGCAATGGCAGGTAAATTGCCATGCACTGTTGAATTTATTTTTCTTCGGTAGGGTAGGTAGCCACGCGAGATGAGTCTGTACATGGATAGTGTTATGGAAATATTTCACTCGTCCAGTGCATCTCACATTTACTTTTGGCGCAAAATATTATAAGTAGAAGTGAAATTGAAGTGAAAAAGGAGAAGAAATTACTAATGTTAACTGTGGGAATACCACTTTAATATTATTCTTTTGCTTCTCCATTCCTACTTCGAACACGGAATTATTCGGACGGTGCTCTTAAGGGGCCCCCCGATAGATTTTCCAACTGACTTCTTGAATTTCTCAACGGTGCTCTCAAGAGGCCCATTGTTAAATTTCCAGTCTACCCCTCGCCGAATTTTTCGACCGGTGCTCTTAAGGGGCCCAGTTGGTAAATTCCCAGACCTCGCAATTGGTGCTCTCAAGGGGCCCGTGCGATAAACTGCTAAGAAAAATCTCGTCGAATCACTCGGACGGTGCTCTCAAGGGGCCCAGCCGGTAGATTCCCGAGTAGTTTCAATTTTCTTGGTGGTGCTCTTAAGGGGCCCTCTAGGTCAATTCACCATCTGTGGCTTTTGCGATAGCCACTCCGCCTCCCTGTTACTTCATGAAGCGGTGCGCCATATTCTGTGCATCGTTCTTAATATTAACACTTATTTCTTTACAGGAGCGTATTCAGTACTAGGTTGCAGTAACCAAACAAAGCCCGTAACGCCCCAGGACGTTCAAATCAACCTCCATCGACCCAAAGAAAAAAACTCAGAAGCCGCACCAAGACCATTTACCGCCCCGACCGTGCCAGACGCTGGAAGATTACATACCCCGACCGCCAACATATTTGAACACTTTTTGTTAAGATTTGTTAACTAAATTAATTATTCAGTTATTAAAAACTATTATAATTCGTATTTGCCGTGTCTCGCCTCGTTATTTAGAAGTTGGATTGACGCAGCCCAAGTCTTCGAGCTTCCTTGGGAAAAACCTTGGGTCCGCTGAGTTCTGCCCCAGCCAAAGACAAAGAAGCCTCACAAATTGGCGCCCGAGCAGGGACTTTGCTGAAAGTTCAACCACCGACCGCCCGTTACCTGGAACTACAGCATCGTCCACCGACCGCATCCGACCGCTGCCGACCGAACGACGTCCAACATGGCAAATAACGAAAACCAGCCCGAAATGTCCGACCAGACCTCCGAACACTCCGATGTGTTCAACCCGTACGAGAACCTTGTGTTCATATATTTTTTGATGAAACCAGAGCTCATCGAAACACTTAGTCTGCGAGGGTTGAACACCGCCGGCACTGTACGTGACTTACGCCAGAGACTGAGCCAGCATCTGAAGGAATTGCGAGCACACAAGTCCACCCAAAACTTATGCATGGAGTGGGAAAAGAAGATTGAGGCTCGGAACGACGCTGAAGAGGAAGACCTCAATCCCACCGTCTCACGCAATGTCAAGCAGTCCGTGTACCAGACCAGCCTCCAAGTTCCTCTACTACAACCAGCTAACCCGACATCTCTTCCGTCCACGTCACAACTAGCATTCCGCCAGCAGCGATTCGAACGCGCTACTTCAGCTCCTCCGACTAGCCAACATACCGACAATGGGATAGCCCATAGACATCCGTCCGGCCCCCATGTCCAACACCGGTTCCCGTTGAGCTACGAAGCAGAGTTGATGAACGTCGTACGTAAGTGGGGTCTTTGATTTGATTCTTCCGGTCAACCTTTGGAATTTCTGGAAAGGATCGAAGAACTCGCGCAATGTCACGAAATCCCGCTCGATCAAATGGTACGAACACTCCCAGAAATATTCAGAGGATCTGCTCTCGAATGGCTACGGATAAACCGAGACGACTTAGGCAACTGGCCCACGTTTCGTCACGCTTTCATCAATTACTTCTTACCTGCACGCTTTTACATCAAACTAGAAGACGAGATTCTGCGAAAACGTCAAGGCCCACGTGAGAAAGCTAAAGATTACATCCGATCATTTTTATACTTGATCCACCAGCATCCACGTATGATAGCTGCAGACCACCTGGACAGAATCTATGACAACCTCAGACCGGAGTACCGCCTATACGTCCAACGAAGGAACTTATGGAATTAGCGGATGAATTTGAATTCATAAGGAAAGAAGACCGACCCAGCACCCATGCCGTCGCCCCGCTGAATTATAACCCTATCGCCGTTCCCCGCATAAGAGTACCGCCGCCTGCACCCCTTCCTGAAAATAACGCCATAGTGCCGACTTGCCAGGCATCATTTGCGAGTTCAGCATACGATCGAGCTACCCATTGCTGGCAATGCAAACAGAGGGGCCATACTAAGAAGGATTGCCGTCGACCGTTCCGGCTGTTCTGCTCGTATTGCGGAACGGACGGCTGACTTTCGAAAGATTGCTCCTGTCGCCGCAGTCCAGTTGCCGCAGCAGGAACTCCAGTCAAAGATGACCCACGGCTATTCATACAAATACACACCGCCACCCGCCCATACCGTGCGCTAGTCGATACCGGCTCGACACGATCATTTATCGGTTAAAAGTTAAGGAAAGAGTACCAAAGGTTGGGTATTCCATCACGAAGCCAAGCTCACACTATCGAGCTAGCCGATGGACACTCAACGCAAACGTCAGAGCACTACACCATCAGTTTGCATGTCAATGGACAAACGGTTACAGGAGTAGCTTTGTACATGCCGAACCTAGCGGAAGATGCCATCTTAGGAATGGATATCTTAGGCCAAGCCGACTGCAAGTTGACGTTGGAGGGACAAGAAATATCCAGGGGAAAGGGAAATGTTTCTTTGTCCACCGACACTCTAGGTGCGCTTACCGAAATACAGAACCCGAAACCAAAGACCACGAACAGCCAAATCATTCAACCGCCAACCACTGTCGCTGGAAGCTCACCGGATACATCCAGCCTGGATTTAAAAGGAAATAGTTCCCCGCCATTCTGAGCTTCCACCGGCCCAGAACCGATCGTTCGAGAACACAGACCCCACCGCGCAGCCGGCAAGTATACTCGAAAGAAACAGATCGCAACACCAGTCCGCTTTAACATGCCACCACCGATGCCAGACCCGAGCCAACCTTGGTATACCGCACATTTAAGGCCGCAAACTCCAGCCCGTACCGACACATCGGCTGCACAAAAACGCTCCACAAAACTGCGGCGAGCAACCGCAAAAATACCCGCAAAAGTTGAAGCTGCTACTATCCGTACACCGCCCTCACCAGTCAACATCATGACCAACATTCGGGACGTGGAGAGGAAGGCCGAGCGACTCTCCACTATCAGGAAGCCCCCACTCCATCCTCCTCCAAAAGCAGCAACAGCACCAGACATAGCCCCATGCAACCCCGAGTGGACACTACATATACTGGAGTTACCCCGTATCCAAGTCCAGCAACTATTGCACGACCGATACGCTTCATTCGCTTCACCTCCAGACTACAGACCTCCACCCGAAACCAACCCACGCCCATCTACCGGACTAGCGGCCCAGACAACATGTGCTTCGTTTAAACGCCGTATGAGGGCCAGGCGAGCCGCGGAACGAATCCGAGGCAGCAAATCAACCTGTTTAATTTGAGAAAAAAAATAAAAAATTTTTTCCCTCCTGTTTGTTTTTTTCCTGGGATAAACTTTTGTTTTGTTATCCATAATGTGGCAGCACTGGTTTATGTGTTATTAGTCTTGCTTAATTTAGCTCTGTCGAAAATTTCATTTCATTTCAGTATTTCTATTGATTTTAATATCATTGTGAATAGTTTTAGTGTTTTGAAGTGTTTAAAATCAATTAAATCAATTAAAATTGTTTGTTTCCTGCATTTTTGTAGTGAATTAGTTTTATTTGTTTGTCGCTCTGCATTCATTGTGTTTGGTGAGAAACAGATTTTTTTTTCTTATTTTTCTGTTCCGTTTGAGTGTGTTTTGAGTGATTTCAATAAACTTTCTCTTCTCTTTCTATTATATTGTAAATCTTAACTATCATCTTTGTCTAAATTAAGTATATTCCAATTTAATTTTGTGTATCAAAAGTAAAAACTTTCTCTAAATTATCTGCTTGGTGGTGCGATCGTCTAGCAGACCAGCATTTTTAGTACAATTCAACTCCCGGGACACAAATTCAAATCCCATTGGGGTCACTTTTTTTTTTTTTTTTTGTTAATAATTATCATTTTGATTTCACCTTATTTTTATTGCACTTGCAAATTAATTTAATTTTTTAATTACATTTTTAACATGGCTTGTGCAGCGGGTAAATGCATCGAAAACGCCAGTGCGCCTCTCTTTGAATGCTATGGGCCTTGCGGGAATGTCTTCCATTCCAAGTGTATCGGCTCAAGCAATGCATTTTTAGATAAAATAAGTGCGTCAAAGATTGCTTGTTGGTATTGCTCAGAATGCAAAAAGATATCCCTGTACCTACTGGCTATTAAAATGTCCAATTTTAAACTAGACATTTTGAAGCTGTCGAAAGGCTTTGAGGAACTTCTTAAGGTTTTCAATGACAGTGTTTCTAACCTTGCTTCATTTTCATCTCCTTATAGTTCCGTTGATACTTCAACCTCAACTGATGATTTGGGGCCTTTAATCATTGAGAAACCCCAATTGTTAGTAGACCTTCAATCGCAACCGACTTCCTTAGCTACCAGCTCGGCCATAGCATTATCCAAAAACTCAAAAAAAAAATCGCGATGGTGCAGTAGCTAATCAAGTTTCTAGTCCTCCTCCAAAGCGCAAAACACTGAGGAGCAATACGAACAAAGATCAACTGAACAGTTAACTCGTTCTTCCTGAGTCCAATGCGTCAGTGAGTAAAAATCCTAATAAAACCTCTAATAATAACCTGGATGCAATAGAATCCACTACACCAATTATCGAAAACTCGCTTTCTATGGACACGCAGGATGTAATTGAACCTGTTTCTCTGGGAATAAATGTCCTTAGGGAAGCAGTTCCCAAACCTAGATCCCTTTTTGTCTCACGACTTAGACCAGAAATCACGCCAGATGATGTTTTGCGTCATTTGGTTGACAAAAAGAGTATCCCCTCTGTTACGTCAATTAAATGTAATAAAATCAGTAAGAACAATAGCTTTGTTTCTTCATTTAAGTTAGTTGTTCCTCACTCCCTCTCTAATTCTATACTGAATAGTGGTTCTTGGCCTTATGGTACACTCATTAAAGAGTTTACATTACGCAAGAAAAAAGCAGTTAGAACTGAACGGATACCTGTACCAAAAAACTAAATAGAATTGCCCTCTTCTACCAAAATGTAAGAGGGCTTCGTACTAAAATTACGGATCTTTACCTTAACTCTCAAGTCTTCTCGCATGACATATTTGTCTTAACTGAAACCTGGCTCAATTCAAGTCATTTGGACACTGAGCTCTTTAGTCAGGACTTTTCAGTTTATCGTAAAGACCGTCATTACGATAAGCCAGAAGATGTGGGAGGTGATGCATTGATTTCTGTAAGAAATATTTATATGTCGTCTCAAATCACTTTTCCTTTTTCCTTTACAATTGATGTATTATGTGTCAAAGTATCCGTACAGTTAAATAGTATATATGTCGTAAACGTCTATATTCCTCCAAAGAGTCCTGTCTCAGCTTATACTGAGCTCTCTTTAGTTTTAGATTATGTAATGGAATTGTGTTGTATGAAAAGCTATATTTTATTGTTGGGCGATTTTAATTTGCCAGAAGTGAATTGGGTCCCTTCTAAAGACGGATCCTTTCAAGTTGCATCTTTGACTTCGTCTCAGCAAGAGCTTCGTTTACTTGACAATATCATTTCCTCAGACTTACAGCAAATAAGCTGTATTAGAAACTTTATGAATCGCATGCTCGATTTAGTTTTTTCATCTGACGCAGTTAGTACTGTTGTTCTTAAATCTAAGTATGGCATTACTAACTTAGATGATCTTCACCCACCTTTAGATATTTTTCTGGATTTAAGTTCTGATTTATATGTTCATAGTAACTCATTTGTGTGGATGGGTGGATGGGCGTTGTACTATTCGGGTAGGCTCTGATTGGTGCTAACTTGGCGGCGCCCAGATGCTGTAACTTATAGTACACGTCAACTGTGCTTACTATACCTCCAAGCGGTATCCACTGGGACCTGGGATGCTCCGTCCAGAGCTGACCTGCTAAACTAGTAAGTGCGAGTGTTGATAAGGGAATCCGGAACAAAGAATTGTGATCGATCAACACTATAATTGCTCTGCGAACAATGACTGACTGCACGAATCTCAGTGGTCTACGAGAGCTTTCGTGTAAATGTCCCAGCGGATGAATTCGAAGGACAGAATCAACGGTGGACTTCAGCAGTCATAAAAGCAGAAACCCCTGAAAGAGCTACTCCAACATATTTGGTTTAAAGGTCTTTTGGGGTCTTTCAATACTAGGACAGGGTATTGAAGTAGAGATGGTGGCGGACGAGCTCCTGGTGAGCCAACGGCAGCACTCACACCCCTGCAGCAGGGTACTGACTCTGGATACTCCAGCCCTTTGTGTCCGAAGGGATCCAAAAGGACCTGGCCCTCCAGGTTGGGGGTTGTGCGTAGGGTTAACTACCCAACCACGTAAAAAAAGCCCAGTTCCGAAACAATCAACAGACTCGGATAACGATAATGATTTCAAAGTTGACGACCCATGCAAACGAAAAAAGGACAACGACCTCCGGATCTGCACTTGGAACGTAAGATCTCTTAACGGACTAGGTGCAGCTGGAGAATTAGCGGACGCCCTGGACTGCTGCAAAGCAGACATAACCGCCATCCAAGAAGTGCGATGGAGTGGACCGGGCATAAAGAAGATGAAAAACTGTGATATATACTATGGCGACTGCTACAGACAACAGAAAAAGCGTTTATTTGGGTGCGGATTTGTCGTTAGAGGTAGACTCAGGGATAAGGTGATTAGCCAAAATCCAGTCAATGAGCGTATAATGACCATCCGCATCAGGGCTAAATTCGCCAACATTAGCCTTATATGCGCCCACGCCCCCACAGAAGAGAAAGACGACGATTCCAAAGACTGTTTCTACGAGCTCCTCGAAGAAACATATGAGCAATGCCCTAGATACGACGTGAAAATCGTTTTTGGCGATTTCAACGCAAAACTAGGGAAGGAGGACATCTTTGGAAACACAATCGGTAAGCATAGCCTCCACGACAAAACCTCCGAAAACGGATTGAGGCTAATCGATTTTGCTGCGGGGCTAAATCTTGTTGTAAGTAGTACACGCTTCCCGCATCTCAAAATTCATAAAGGCACATGGCGATCACCAGATCAATTAACCGTCAACCAAATTGACCATCGACGCAAGGCACTCTTCCAGTGTGCTAGATGTCCGAACTTTCCGAGGGGCCAACTTTGACTCGGACCACTACCTTGTTGTAGCCAAGGTACGAATGAGGATATCTTGTTCACGACCAGCACGAACTAACGCTGTGAAGAGATATGACGTCGGAAAGCTACAATCGCAAGAGATTGCCAATGCCTTTTCCAATCGAGTGTCCCTTCAATTATCCTTGAATCCCATGCCGCCAGCATTGAACATTGAAGAACAGTGGCAGCAATGCCAAGAAGCCATCAGAACCGCTGCCTCTGAGGTTCTGGGTTTCACTCGGCCACCAAAACGAAACCCATGGTTCGATGAAGAATGTAGGCAGGCAAATGCAGCCAAGCAAAGAGCACGACAAATGCTTTTGCAAACACGAACGAGGGCTGCTTACGATCGGTATAACGAGATTTACAAGGAGAGAAGAAGGGAAGAACACCGACTTCTCAAAAAGAAAAAGAAGCAGCATGAGAAGCGCTCGTTTGAGGAAATAGAGATGTGCCATGACAGGAACGAGACTCGGAAGTTTTACCAAAAGGTAAAAAGATCCTGCCAGGGTGGCAAACCCCGAACTCAAGCCTGTAAAGACCAGCAGGGAAACATAGTTATAGAGTCACAGTCGCTACTGAGGATCTGGAAAGATCATTTCTGCAGACTTCTTAACGGCGATGAGGACACAAATTCCGCTCTCAGGCAGACTGCCCCATTCAGCCTGGACGATGATCAAGAATGCCGTCCTCCTGACCTAGAAGAAGTTAAGCTTGCTATAGGCAAACTTAAATCGAATAAGACTGCAGGTGCAGATGGCCTTGATGCCGAACTTTTCAAGGCAGCTGGAGATCAGTTGGAAAGGAGCATGCACCAACTGATCTGCATGATATGGTCGAAAGAAAGCATGCCCGATGAATGGAACCTCAGTATCGTATGCCCGATCCTAAAGAAAGGAGACCCTCACAACTGCGCCAATTATAGAGGGATAAGCCTCCTTAACGTCGCTTATAAGATCTTGTCTGCTGTAATATGTGAACGTCTGAAACCCCACGTCAACAACTTGATAGGTCCTTATCAATGTGGTTTTAGACCGGAGAAGTCCACAATAGACCAAATTTTCACATTACGGCAGATCTTGGAAAAAACTCGAGAACATAATATCGATATTCACCATCTCTTTATCGATTTCAAGGCCGCGTATGACAGTATCTACAGAGACGAGCTGTACAGAGCCATGTCTAGTTTCGGCATCCCTGCAAAACTCGTACGACTATGCAGGATGACTTTGGAGAATTCACGCTGCTCCGTCAAGGTCGGTAAAGAACTCACCGAGACCTTTAATGTCGAAAAAGGTTTTAGGCAAGGCGATAAACTGTCATGCGATTTCTTCAACATCATACTTGAACAGATTGTAAGAAACTCAAACGTCAACACCAGAGGAACAATCTTTCAAAAGTCTGTGCAATTGCTCGCATATGCAGACGATATTGACGTAATGGGAAGAAAAAAGCGTGATGTCATAGGTGCTTTTGCGAGTATTGAAACAGAAGCGGCAAAAATAGGTTTGATGGTTAATGAGGGCAAAACAAAGTATATGCTGTCATCAAACAAGGACACAGAACATCGACGAATTGGACAAAACGTCACAATAGACAGACATAACTTCGAGGTAGTACAGGACTTCGTCTACCTAGGATCCGCTGTAGACACGGACAACAACATCAGTGCGGAGATCAAACGGAGAATAACTCTTGCCAACCGTTGCTTCTTTGGGTTAAGAAGGCAATTGAGAAACAAAACCCTCTCCAGAAAAACCAAGGTAACCTTATATAAGACCTTAATCATCCCAGTCCTGCTTTACGGCGCGGAAGCATGGACCTTATCGAAAGCGGATGAGGAAACCCTTGGTCGTTTCGAAAGAAAAATTCTCCGAATGATCTTTGGTCCCGTATGCGAAGGCAATGTGTGGAGAAGAAGATACAACAACGAGCTGTATGAGCTGTACCGCGACATGGGCATAGCCAGAAGAGTACGCATCGCGAGGCTACGATGGTTGGGCCATGTTGAGCGGATGGACCCAAACGCTCCGGCTCGTCGGGTGTTCGAAAGCACATTGCAGGGAAATCGCGGAAGGGGAAGACCTCGTCTTAGGTGGCGCAATCAAGTGGAGGATGACCTCAACCGACTTGGAGTGCGAAACTGGAGAGAGCTCGCCCGAAATAGAAGTCGTTATCGAAGGATGTTGGTTGAGGCCCAGGTTCACCCCGAACTGTAATGCCCACCTAAGTAAGTAAGTAAGTAACTCATTTGACTGTTCATACACTTTTGACTTTCGGAGAGCGAATTTCGATTTGCTTTCCGAAGAACTCACCAGAGCCGGTATAGATAATGTATCAGCTTCTGACAATATCGACGATGCAGTCAAATGCTTTTACTTGATCTTGGAAAATTGTATGAACAAAATTATTCCCCGAAAAATCCTTAAGAATTCCTGCTTTAATCAGCCTTGGTATACCAAAGAACTAAAGATTCTGCGAAATAAGAGAAATAAGGCCTGGAAAGCCTACATTAAAACTCATTCTACAACTGGCTTTAGTGTTTATATTTAGTTTTTTTGAAAACTTTAACACGCTCTCCAAAACTCTTTACTCCAACTACCTAAGACAGATGTCTTTCTCTTTAAGGGATGACCCAAAAAGTTTTTGGCGATTTGTTAATTCAAAGAAAAAATCTGATGGGTACCCAGCGAACTTTATTTCTGGTGATACTCCGCTAGTGAATACTAACGATATTTGTAATGCCTTCGCTAATCATTTTCGAAGCTCTTTCTGTGATACCCCCATAGTAATAGATGAAAACTACTTTACGTATTTGCGTAACTGCTCTCAAGTAAATTTCAATAATATCCCTGTTCATAGTCACAACATTTTAAAATATTTATCACTTCTGCAAGATGACTTTTCGTCCGGTCCGGATGGAATCCCGCCAGTTCTGTTAAAGAAATGCCGTTCCGTAATAATGTTCCCACTTCAATATCTCTTTCAGCTTTCAATCAAAATAGGTGTTTTTCCTAGTCTTTGGAAAAAGTCGTTTATCACTCCGGGTTTTAAAAAGGGTGATAAGATAGAAATAAAAAACTACAGGCCTATATCCAAGCTATCTTGCATTCCCAAACTCTTTGAACAGGTTGTTTATGACAGCCTCTCATTTTTTACAAAAAATATTATTTGCAGACAGCAGCATGGCTTTATGCAGAAAAGATCAACGGTAACAAACCTTCTTTCTTTTCTTCACATATGTTCTAATGCCCTTGAAAATGGGTATGAGCTCGACTGTATTTACACTGATTTTTCCAAAGCATTCGATCAACTCTCTCATGATGTAATATTATATAAGCTCAAAGCTTTTGGATTTCCAAAAATATTTATTGCATGGATTTGCTCTTATCTCGAAAATAGAACGTACCAAGTAAAATTTCGTAACAGCTTTTCAAGTCCCTTCAATGCTCTGTCGGGTGTACCCCAAGGCAGTCACCTTGTGCCTTTGCTTTTCATTATCGCAATCAATGACGTGGTTTCATGCATTTCGTATAGTGAAATTCTGATTTTCGCAGATGATATGAAAATTTTTAAATCCATTCAAAATACTACTGATCGTGTACTTTTTCAAAAAGATATAGATAGCTTTGGAACATGGTGTGAAAAGAATGGTCTTAGTCTTAACCCTTCGAAGTGCCAAACTATGACTTTCTCGAAAAAACGTGAACCCAGTAGAGCTATGTATTTAATGTCTGGTCATTCATTGTGTAATGTCTCAAGTTTTCGTGACTTAGGTGTTTACTTCAATATTAACCTTGAATTTAGTGAGCACATAAACTCAATTGTTAGGAAAGCAAATTCTATGCTGGGTTACATAAAGAGGTGGTCAAAAGAATTTGATGATCCTTATGTAACACTATCTTTGTATAACTGCTACGTTCGCCCTCATCTCGAGTACGCCTCACAAGTTTGGTCTCCCTTATATGAAATTCATAAACATCGTATTGAGGCAGTACAACACAAATTTATACGTTTTGCTTTGAAGGGTCTTCCTTGGGAAGATCCATTCAATCTACCTCCTTATGAACATCGAATTCAACTTTTGCAATTGCAAACCCTTAGTCAAAGACGTATCAACAATGACCTAATATTTTTCCATCAGCTTATGACTGGCTTTATTGATGCTCCCTACTTGCTCTCGTCCATAAGTTTTAACTACCGCGGAGGATCTCACCACTTGCGTAATTTAGAGTTGATTCATATCCACCATCATAGAACCAACTACGGCATGCATGAGCCGCTATCGCGCATGAGTAGGCTATACAATTCTAATTCCCTACTTATAGATTTCAATGTTAATAAAAATTGTCTAAAACAAAAATTTAAAACCAGTGCTCCACATGCATGATTTTTGTTCAATGTTTCTTAGTTTGTAGCTTATGTTTTATTTTATTTCTAATAGTTTATTTAATTATTATTGTAATTCATGTTAGGTGTTCCATATTGTATGTCACTATCTGTATTTTTTTATTTTTTTTTATATATATAATATATTTTCTATACGTTCTCTTTGTGCTGGTGTTGGTGTCTACTAATCTCTAACACTTGCATTTATGATGAAGAGCGTAGATAAGTACGTACAAATGAGTTTGCTCTAAACTCTGTGCGACTTAGTCTCTGAGATGCAATTAAATAATGTAAATTTTTTTTTTAACTTTTTTTTTTCTTCCGTAGGAGGCCTAAGACGAGAGGGTTCTCGTCTTGTAAAGTAAGGGGGATCTGTGACGATGCGTCACACTTTTTCTTTGCCACCGCCGAACCGCCTACATCTCACCCTACGTATCGTACCTTATAGTCGCTTTGCCATAAGCAAGACATGGGCATTAAGAAAAGATTTACGCAGCCAAGTAAAAAACATGCACCACAACACAGCGAACGCCAAAGACCAACCATAGGCGCAAATACATTATTCGGTTGGTGCACATCGTGAACTTGGCTCCATACAAAAATAAATTCTACCAAGCAATGGCAGGTAAATTGCCATGCACTGTTGAATTTATTTTTCTTCGGTAGGGTAGGTAGCCACGCGAGATGAGTGTGTACATGGATAGTGTTATGGAAATATTTCACACGTCCAGTGCATCTCACATCTACTTTTGGCGCAAAATATTATAAGTAGAAGTGAAATTGAAGTGAAAAAGGAGAGAAGCAATTACCAATGTTAACTGTGGGAACACCACTTTAATATTATTCTTTTGCTTCTCCATTCCTACTTCCGATAAATTTTCCAACTGTTTTCTTGAATTTCTCAACGGTGCTCTCAAGAGGCCCATTGTTAAATTTCCAGTCTACCCCTCGCTGAATTTTTCAACCGGTGATCTTAAGGGGCCCAGTCGGTAAATTCCCAGACCTCGCAGAATTTCTCGAACGGTGCTCTCAAGGGGCCCGTGGGATAAATTCCTTAGAAAAATCTCGTCGAATCGCTCGGACGGTGCTCTCAAGGAGCCCAGCCGGTAGATTCCCGAGTAGTTTGAATTTTCTTGGTGGTGCTCTTAAGGGGCCCTCTAGGTCAATTCACCATCTGTGGCTTTTGCGATAGCCACTCCGCCTCCCTGTTACTTCATGAAGCGGTGCGCCATATTCTGTGCAGCGTTCTTAATATTAACACTTATTTCTTTACAGGAGAGTATTCAGTACTAGGTTGCAGTAACCAAACAAAGCCCGTAACGCCCCAGGACGTTCAAATCAACCTCCATCGACCCAAAAAAAAAAACTCAGAAGCCGCACCAAGACCATTTACCGCCCCGACCGTGCCAGACGCTGGAAGATTACATACCCCGACCGCCAACATATTTGAACACTTTTTGGTAAGATTTGTTAACTAAATTAATTATTCAGTTATTAAAAACTATTATAATTCGTATTTGCCGTGTCTCGCCTCGTTATTTAGAAGTTGGATTGACGCAGCCCAAGTTTTCGAGCTTCCTTGGGAAAAACCTTGGGTCCGCTGAGTTCTGCCCCAGCCAAAGACAAAGAAGCCTCACAAATTGGCGCCCGAGCAGGGACTTTGCTGAAAGTTCAACCACCGACCGCCCGCTACCTGGAACTACAGCATCGTCCACCGACCGCATCCGACCGCTGCCAACCGAACGACGTCCAACATGGCAAATAACGAAACCCAGCCCGAAATGTCCGACCAGACCTCCGAACACTCCGATAAGTTCAACCCGTACGAGTACCTAGTGTTCATATATTTTTTGAAGAAACCAGAGCTCATCGAAACACATAGTCTGCGAGGGTTGAACACCGCCGGCACTGTACGTGACTTACGCCAGAGACTGAGCCAGCATCTGAAGGAATTGCGAGCACATAAGTCCACCCAAAACTTATGCATGGAGTGGGAAAAGAAGATTGAGGCTCGGAACGACGCTGAAGAGGAAGACCTCAATCCCACCGTCTCACGCAATGTCAAGCAGTCCGTGTACCAGACCAGCCTCCAAGTTCCTCTACTACAACCAGCTAACCCGACATCTCTTCCGTCCACGTCACAACTAGCATTCCGCCAGCAGCGATTCGAACGCGCTACTTCAGCTCCTCCGACTAGCCAACATACCGACAATGGGATAGCCCATAGACATTCGTCCGGCCCCCATGTCCAACACCGGTTCCCGTTGAGCTACGAAGCAGAATTGATGAACGTCGTACGTAAGTGGGATCTTCGATTTGATTCTTCCGGTCAACCTTTGGAATTTCTGGAAAGGATCGAAGAACTCGCGCAATGTCACGAAATCCCGCTCGATCAAATGGTACGAACACTCCCAGAAATATTCAGAGGATCTGCTCTCGAATGGCTACGGATCAACCGAGACGACTTAGGCAACTGGCCCACGTTCCGTCACGCTTTCATCAATTACTTCTTACCTGCACGCTTTTACATCAAACTAGAAGACGAGATTCTGCGAAAACGTCAAGGCCCACGTGAGAAAGCTAAAGATTACATCCGATCATTTTTATACTTGATTCACCAGCATCCACGTATGATAGCCGCAGACCACACACAGACAGAATCTATGACAACCTCAGACCGGAGTACCGCCTATACGTCCAACGAAGGAACTTATGGAATTAGCGGATGAATTTGAATTCATAAGGAAAGAAGACCGACCCAGCACCCATGCCGTCGCCCCGCTGAATTATAACCCTATCGCCGTTCCCCGCATAAGAGTACCGCCGCCTGCACCCCTTCCTGAAAATAACGCCATAGTGCCGACTTGCCAGGCATCATTTGCGAGTTCAGCATACGATCGAGCTACCCATTGCTGGCAATGCAAACAGAGGGGCCATACTAAGAAGGATTGCCGTCGACCGTTCCGGCTGTTCTGCTCGTATTGCGGAACGGACGGCTGACTTTCGAAAGATTGCTCCTGTCGCCGCAGTCCAGTTGCCGCAGCAGGAACTCCAGTCAAAGATGACCCACGGTTATTCATACAAATACACACCACCACCCGCCCATACCACACGCTAGTCGATACCGGCTCGACACGATCATTTATCGGTTAAAAGTTAAGGGAAGAGTACCAAAGGTTGGGTATTCCATCACGAAGCCAAGCTCACACTATCGAGCTAGCCGATGGACACTCAACGCAAACGTCAGAGCACTACACCATCAGTTTGCATGTCAATGGACAAACGGTTACATGAGTAGCTTTGTACATGCCGAACCTAGTGGAAGATGCCATCTTAGGAATGGATATCTTAGGCTTAGCCGACTGCAAGTTGACGTTGGAGGGACAAGAAATATCCAGGGGAAAGGGAAAGGTTTCTTTGTTCACCGACACTCTAAATGCGCTTACCGAAATACAGAACCCGAAACCAGTCGCAAGCACGAAAACATTCCTAGCTGAAAAAGGACCAAATTCAGGGAAACGAATGGTACCCCTACTGAGAATCAAGTGCACTCCGCCAGTAACGAAATTAAATCCGATCAAATAAAGACCACGAACAGCCAAATCATTCAACCGCCAACCACTGTCGCTGGAAGCTCACCGGGGACATCCAGCCTGGATTTAAAAGGAAATAGTTCTACGCCATTCTGAGCTTCCACCGGCCCAGAACCGATCGTTCGAGAACACAGACCCCACCGCACAGCCGGCAAGTATACTCGAAAGAAACAGATCGCAACACCAGTCCGCTTTAACATGCCACCACCGATGCAAGACCCAAGCCAACCTTGGTATACCGCACCTTTAAGGCCGCAAGCCCCAGCCCGTACCGACACATCGGCCGCACAAAAATGCTACACAAAACCGCGGCGAGCAACCGCAAAAATACCCGCAAAAGTTGAAGCTGCTACTATCCGTCCACCGCCCTCACCAGTCAACATCATGACCCAGACAACATGCGCTTCGTTTAAACGCCGTGTTCTGACTAGGTTTTATTTAATACAAAAAAAACTAGGGAAAAAAATACTCTATAAAACTTTCCAAGAAAAGTAAAAGAAACACGTCCACTTTGATATCGTTATAAATTGGTTGTATTTTTACATTATGTATTTTGTATGCCATTAGAGGTCATAAGTGACAAATTCTACGTTTTTGTTTACATTAGGTTTTGACATATATATTTTGTGGATTCTATTTAAATTTATGGTATTGTTTCATTTAATAATTTAAGTTTAACATTTCTTAGTTACATTTTTAAATAATCATTGTACATTCGTACATTCTCCCGCCTCGGAAATTGCAAGTACAATCACGTCTGGAGTACCCTATTTTATCTCGAACTGTAGTACCGACATTGTGCAGTTGATTCTTCAGATGGCCTTTGACAGTTGACTGCATTCTTCAGTTGGGATAAGTGACAACGGTGGTACTTTTCTTAATCATGCATACATGCAACGAAACAGAAAAGCGATTAGTACATTTAATAAACGTAAATGGACAACACGATAGAATGGTACAACAGATACTACTAGGAAATTTTAAAATTGTTGCCTTTCACTTAGGCATGTGTACTGTGCATCGGTAGTGTACGTTGCCTTGCGTAATTGTAATTCCATTCATCGTTTGTTTCATTCTTCCTTGTTGCTTGTTTTTAAGTGAATTCAATATTATTTTGCAGTGAAGGTGTGAAGAAGCATGGTGCCGGCATGCGTTCTTTGTTAAATTATTCGTGATTGTTTTTATTAAAATGAGTAGTGTATCAATTATGTAATTTTTAAGTTATGATTTTATTGTTCTTGTGGTTCTGCTGCGTTGGAAGGAATACATGTTGCGTAGGATTTCCGCAACTTTCTTCGTATACGTACCATGATGTACAATGGTTCAGGTTAATGGATGACATGTGTTCCGACCCACATGAATTCGAGGATGAGTTTCCTTTAGATATTTGTTTTAAAAATATATTTATTAAATCTTGGTTTAGTATGTGATTGTTGTATGTCTGTTATTTGTGTAATATCGTGAAAGTTCAATTTTATTTAAATTTTAATTACGTTTTGTAGCGTGCGTGGATATGTGTGTATGTGTGTGCTTTTGTGCAAGGTTTTGCATTTAATTTGCGGATTTCGGGGTTCGCGCGTACGAAAGTATATGAACATACATATGTCGTGTGTGTATGTATGTACTTAATGTACTTGTTTAGTATCAAAGGCAAATTTGTCGTGACCAAGTGCTATCTTGTTCTAATTGGAAGAGTTCGACTTTCAATTGGAATTGTTGTTTACATTTCGTTTGTAAACAACTCGTGATAATATCTCGGAAATGTTTCACGAATTTTATAAGTTTAATTAAGTCTAAGGTGTGTGTTGAATTCTGAAGTGCTTTAATAAATTTTAATTCAAATTCAGTGGACTGTATATTTTGACCTCAAAATTAATCAGCTCAGTGTTGCAAAATGGTCAAATGCATATGCCGACGGCATTTGACATTTCGCGTTTTGATTTTTCGATGTGGATCGTGTTCTTTTTTTTTTTGTTTTTAAAATGGCAGTGCATTTTGTGTTTTGTTAATTTAATAAATATATGTGCATTGTTTCAGCATGATTACTATTAAATAATATTGTGTATGCGTTGTTGCAGTGCACAGATATTTTTACCAAAATGTGTCTTGTCGACGACGATTTTTTTTTGTTTTGTTTTGCCGACGGGAATTGACTTTCGACGTGCGGTGTTTCTGGGTTCTGTTTTCGATGTTCCTTTTGAACATCATGTAGAGATGTTTTAACAAATGATGTGTTTCATTTGTGTTATAGATTAAGTTTTTTAGAATACGTTGTGTTTTGTAGTTCCCTTTTATATTTTAAGTTTGATTTTGTGTGTGCGTTGATGCAGCACAACGTTAAAGATGAAGTGCATTGATTGCCTTTCATGCAACTTTTGTAAATTATTATAGCTTTAAATAAAGATGATTTTTAAAAGTTCTTGTTTGATTTATTCTTCTTGAACAGCTTTTCAGGTGGTTTTAAACGATGTGTTTTGAAGTGTTTGAACAGCTTTGTAGATTTTTACAGATGTGTTTGAACAGCTTCCAGTTGTTACAGATGTGTTGATTGAAGTGCTGAGTGATGATAATTTTATTTAGGTTTTCCGTATGTAGTACAGATGGGTTGATTGTAGTGTTTTGGTGACTTGAATGAGATCCGCATTGGATTTAAAATGTCGGGTTTTGAATACATCATATTTATTTTGAAATGTTTCGGTAAAAACATATATTTCAGGAATTCATTTTTTATACCAACGCCGATTGTTCGTGGTGTTTGTTGGACGGTAAATAACAGATTTTCGCGATAGGTCATTTTAGATTTCCGTTTTGTGTCTTCACGGTGACAACGCGTATAAGACCATCCGTTCCCGCGTGAGTGTCTTCGATTCGGGCAAGGTTCCAATACGTCGGTGCAAGTCGCTCATCCTTGAGCAACACTAGGTCTCCTATTTTGGGAGCTTCTTGAACTTGAGTCCATTTCGGACGTTGCTGCAACCGTGCAAGGTATTCGGAACTCAACCTTTTCCAAAATCCTTCCGCCAGCGTTTGTACTCTTTTCCATCGGTCGATATACGTGATGTTGTTGCTGAGTTCGCCTTGTGGCACAGCGTGTAAAGATTCGCCTACGAGAAAATGCGCAGGTGTTAGCGCATTCAAATCATCTAAGCTGTCGGAGAGCGGGCATAAGGGTCTCGAATTCAAGCACGCTTCTACCTGAGTTAGAAGCGTTGTGAGCTCCTCAAAAGTCAGCCTTTCGGTTCCAACAACTCGCTTCAAATGGTATTTCACCGATTTCACTCCCGCTTCCCATAATCCACCAAAGTGTGGAGAAGCTGGGGGAATAAAGTGCCAATTTGTACCATGATTTGCAAGGTTTTCGGCAATCTCCTTCCAATCGTGCTTCGCGTCCTTCAACATTTTGGCTAATTCGTTATTAGCGCCGACGAAATTTGTTCCACAATCGCTGTAGATTTGTTTGCAGCTACCTCTCCTGGCCGTAAACCGTCGAAATGCTGCTAAAAATGCTTGTGTAGTCAGGTCAGACACTACTTCCAAGTGGATGGCCTTTGTTGCCAAACAGATAAATACCGCGAAATACCCCTTTAGTATTTTAGCTCCGCGAGCTTTCCAGCTTTTTATTTCGATGGGTCCTGCGTAATCAACTCCAGTATGACTGAACGGTCGTGACATCTGAACTCTAGGTGCAGGTAGATTCGCCATCAACTGCTGCATTTCCGATGCCTTTTGCCGGTAGCAAGAAGTGCATCTATGAAGCTGATACTTCACGCTTCGTCGTATCTGGCCAATCCAATATTTTTGACGGATGTAACTGATCATCTGTTGGATGCCGCCATGCAAAGTGTTCTTATGGGCATCTCTGACAACCAGGTTGGTAAAATGGTGACTGTTTCGAAGTAATATCGGATGTTGCGCGTCGTAGGGGAGGAGAGACTTCTCCAAGCGTCCTCCAACTCTCAAAAGTCCTTCAGCATCAACGAATGCGTTCAAAGTCTTGAGTGACTTAGGTATCTTCGAGGTTTCCAAAATTTGTTGAAGCTCTGCTTTGAACATCTCTTTCTGTGCGGCCTTTACGGCGATGAAACGCGCTGCTTCCAGTTCGTTTGGAGTAAATGGGCCATCAAAAATTGCTTTTCGTCGACATTTTGTTGCGAAACGACAACATGTGGCGATAACTCGAATCACCTTCAACAAATTCGAACAGTCGCAGATGGTTTGAAGTATGCGATCATCCTGACTGACTTGAGCACTTAGTGTCTTAACCGTGCGTCGTTCCTCGTCAGTTTCGATGTCAACAGGTTGATGCGGAACATCGAAAGCCCATTGAATGCGTAAAAATTCAGGAAAAAGACAAAAATTAGTAAAAAAAATTTCATACCGATGCAGGCGTTTTGTTAAGTTTTTCAGAACATACTAGTTTGCACATAGCCTTAAACTCCCCACTCAATAGCACCTGGTGTGGTGAAACTAGTGACAGCCAAAAATATATATATTTTTGTTTTCTTGTCTACTTCGGTTGGCCTTCAGTTTTTAGTTTTTAAAGTATTTGGCTTACTCGGAATATCATTTGGGTTATATTTACGATACTACACCATGGGACCATGGCTCTCAAAACCAATCTGGTCTCCCAGAGGACGATATGCGCGAGCATGCAGCAGAAGAAATGGAACGCATGAGAACATGTTTTCAAGGAAACCGATACTAACCGCGATGGCTTGATTAGCTTCCAGGAGTTCAGGGACCAGACCAAAAGGGAAGAGTTCAACTGTGATCCTGGCTGGGATACAGTCGACAATGAATCCCAATACACCCACGAGTAGTATTTAGAATTCCAGCGGAGGTGCCAAGAAGAGGTTTAACGCATGGTGGCCTAAGGATTGGTATGACTATTGTTAATTGCTCATCGAGCAATAAAACGACAAAACAAATGTAATTGCACCTTAAGAAAAATTTGTAAAGTTTGCTTCTCGAACTAAACCAAACTTCACTTGTTCTTAAACTAAATCTAACTTCACGTCACTTGTTCTTAAACTAAATCTAACTTCACGTCACTTGTTCTTTAACTAAATTAACACATGCTTCCGGCCTTCTGCCATTCTTTCTTTTGCCTCTGAAACACAAACGAGAAAACAGAAAAGACATAGAAAAGATATTGAATTAAGAAACTATTGTAAGTATTAATAGTAATAGTTCATATTGTAAGTAGTAATAGTTGAGTTGTATCTTAATGATTAATTTCTTCCCAATAAAGGATTTTGAAACTCTCTGCGAGTTTAAGGAAAAAAGGAGAGTTATCAAAAAGTTTCTGCTGTCGCTAAACTGCGGCAACAATTTTCAAAATCAATATTAATTATAAATATTGTGTGCTCCTGTTTGCAATGGCTCCCAAGAGGATTAATGTGCCTGAATCCAAAGCTAGACAAGTGCCAACCTCAGAATGCGAAGCCCCAACAGAGGAATTTAATTGTCGTTCCTGCTCAGCACCAGACTCAAGTGAGAACATGGTTATGTGCGATAGCTGCGAAAGTTGGCACCATTATTCATGCGCTGGAGTGGATAGTTTTATCCGAGAAGAAGTCTACATCTGTAAAACATGTTGTGCAGGTAAGAATATTTCATATCCTTGGTTTTCAGAAGATTTATCCGCCCCTGCTGCTACGTTTGCCAATGCTACCACCGAAACACCAACAGCTACTGCGAATGTCGTGGTTACTAATGCTAATGCTAACCCCGAACCTTTTAAAACAATTTCGAAGCAGTCTGTGTGCGCATATGCACCTAATTCTAAAGTTGTAGTGCGAACTGAACGTAGGGCTTCCAACATTTCCGTCGGTTCTACCACATCATCTCAGTCAACAAAGTTTCTTCAAATAGAACTACAAAGATTGGAAGAGGAACGAGTTCTTAAAGAAAAGCGTCATAAGGAGGAACAGGAATATAGGCGAAAAGAAGATAGCGACTACTTGACCAGGAAATATCAGCTTCTGTGCCAAATAGCTGAGGAATGTTCAGAGGTAGGAGAGGATGGTGGATCGTCAGTTTCTAGGATAGAAGCCCACAGCTGGATTGTTAGCCAACAAAAGCCAAGCTTTCCACAGACAACGAGAAACACGAGCGAGTCGGATGCAACACATGCAGCGTTGCAAAACACCAGTTCTCCTGACTACCATATGAACACCACGCGGTTTTTAGGTATCGACCAACAACAACAACGTGCATTTGCAGTGAACGTTTTGCCACAATGCCAACCTCAACGATCGACACCTGCACTGCATGGTATGCCAACATGCGAACAACAACGTGCATGTGCCGTGAACGTTTTGCCACAATGCCAACCTCAACGATTGACATCTGCACTGCATGTTATGCCAACTCGCGAACAACAATTTGCAGCTGCAGCAAACGTTTTGCCACCATGCCAACCACAACGATCGTCATCTGCACTGCATGTTATACCAACATGCGAACCACAACCTACGTCTGCAGTGAACGTTTTGCCACCATGCCAACCACAACGATCTGCATCTGCACTCCACGTTATGCCACCATGCCAACCACAACAACAGTCAACAGCGAATGCTTTGAACTTTATGCCATCATGCCCACAACAACCTGAGAATCCACAACACACTACGTATCTTCAACAAGCTAACGTAACTACAACCCTGTCTAAAAGTAACATTGCAGCTCGACATCTTATGTCCCGCGATCTTCAGAGCTTCGGAGGAAATCCAGAAGATTGGCCCCTTTTCATCTCGAATTACAATCGAAGTACCAATCTGTGTGGGTTTAGTGATGAGGAGAATATGATGCGACTGCAAAAGACTTTGAAAGGTAAGGCACTCGACGCAGTAAGGAACCTGCTAACTCAACCGAATTGCGTAGGTCGTGTTATAGCTACACTTAACGCCATGTACGGCAAACCGGTAATGATTATTCAGGCGGTGCAAAAGAGAATCCAAATGACTCCAGCACCTAAAGTGGACAAGTTTGAAACAATAGTGAATTTTGCTCTGGAAGTACAAAACTTCTGTGCTACCATCGAAGCCTCCGGTCTAGTGGCTTACATTAATAACCCTACGCTTCTCCAGGAACTAGAAAATAAATTGCCTCATGAACTTCGTCTTAACTGGGCTATTTACAAACAGAACCTCCTCGAGTGCAATCTTTCTCATTTTAGTGTGTGGATGTTTCAAATCGCCGATGCTGTCAATGGACTTACAGGTCCCCTATCAACTACGCCAGCGGTTTTTTTTCAATTCAATTCAATAGTAGTATTTATTAGGTAAGTACAAATAAGACATAGTCTTTTATAGTACATGATATTGGTAGATTGCAATACAAGAGATTACAAAAATAAAAGAAACAAAAACAAATCAAAGTGTTGCATATGCGATGACGAATGTAATTCTGTAGCCAGGTGTTTAAAGTTTCAACTGCTGAGTCGAACAGCAAAGTGGTCAACAGTGAGAGAGAAGAACCTATGCCGTAGATGTTTGGGAACGCACGACAACAACAACCAGTGCTCCTTGAATTTGGTTTGCGGTGTATGGGGCTGTAATTTAAAACATCATAGGCTGCTTCACAACAACAACAGCAAAAATCCGAACGTACACACACAACATCATTCGCATAGCCATCGCGTCAGCTCTACCTCTGCTTTATTTCGAGTCGTCCCTGTAACACTCTACGGAAACAATAGCGAGATAAAAACATACGCGTTTATGGACGAAGGATCATCCATTACATTGCTGGATCGTGAGGTTGCTGAGCAACTTAATGTGAGAGGCCTGCCTCAACCTCTATGCTTAAAGGGGACAGGAAACACCCGAAGATACGAAAATGATTCTGAAGTTCTTACCCTGCAGATATCGAGCTCAACACCCCAAGCCAAAAGATACACACTTGCTAACATCCACACTGTTGAAAACTTACAATTCCCACAACAAACAATTGACACAGCTGCTCTACAAAAAAGGTTTCGACATCTTAGAGGGTTGGAAAGGTTTATCGACACCGAACAATTTGGAGAGTCCAGTTCAGAAAATGCAACCCTATCGAATGATGATAAACGAGCCTTGGACATCTTAGACACCTATACAGCTAGAAAGAACGGACGCTTTGAAACGGCCTTACTTTGGAAGTTTGAAGATTTTCACCTACCAAACAGCTTTACAATGGCAAAGAAACGCCTTGCATGTCTCCATAAAAGAATGTTGAGAGAACCAGAGTTGGCAAAAATTATCGACATAAAAATTAAAGAATACGTAAGCAAGGGCTATGCGCGAAAAATTGGACCAGGGGATGCAGTTCCAGAACACAGCAAATTGTGGTATCTGCCCATGTTCTGACTAGGTTTTATTTGTTCTAAAAAAACTAGGGAAAAAAAAATACTCTTATAAAACTTTCCAAGAAAAGTAAAAGAAAACACGTCCAATTCAATTGCTTTATAATTCGGTTGTGTTTCTTGTATATAATTCAAAGGTCATATTAAGAACAAATTCTATGTTTTTATGTTTACATTCTTTTGACATTTACTTTTGTGGATTCTATCTTTGATTTAAGCCTTGTTCGATTAACTAATTTAGTATTTACTAATTCGATTCAAATTAATATTCTTTAGTTTAAATTAAAAGAACATTGTACTTTCGTACATTCTCCCGCCTCCGAAAGTTGCAAGTACAATCACGTCTGGAGCACCCTATTTAATCTCGAACTGTAGTACCGACATCGTGCAGTTGATTCTTCTCAGATGGCCTTTGACAGTTGATTGCCTTCTTCAATTGGGATAAATAACAACGGTGGTACTCCTCTTACTCATGCATACATGCAATGAAACAGAAAAACGATTAGTACAGTTAATAAACGTAAATGGACAACACGAAAGAATGGTACAACAGATACTACTAGAAATTTTAAAATTGTTGCCTTTCACTTAGGCATGGGTACTGTGCATCGGTAGTGTACGTTGCCTTGCGTAATTGTAATTCCATTCATCGTTTGTTTCATTCTTCCTTGTTGCTTGTTTTTAAGTGAATTCAATATTATTTGCAGTGAAGTGAAGGTGTGAAGAAGCATGGTGCCGGCATGCGTTCTTTGTTAAATTTTAATCGCGATTTTTGTGAAAAGTTTTGGTTTTAATTTTTAAATAGTGTATAGTGAATTTTATTCAATCTTGTTGTACTGTGTTGAAGTTGCTGATTTGATAATGTTACTGCGATGGACTGGATCTATGTTGCGTAGGAACTCCCGCAACTTTTCTCGGTTAATGGATGACATGTTGTGTGCTTCCTCATGTTCCAGGATGAGTGTTTTTTATTTTCATTCATAAACATATTTGATTTTGACTATATTTTATTGAAATTTATTCGTTTTGTGTGTGATTTGTTGTTGTTGATGTTTAATTTCGTGGATGTTTAATATTATTTTAATTTTAATTTCGATTTTGTAGCGTGCGTAGATATGTGTGTATGTGTGTGCTTTTGTGCAATTGCATTTAATTCCGCGGATTTCGGGGTTCGCGCGTACGTAAATTCATTTTAAAATCTGGGTATATATGTATGTGTGTGTGTGTGTACTTGTTCGATGGCAAGGCATATATGTCGTGACCAAGTGCCATCCTTTTCTAGTCGGAAAAGTTCGATTTTCGACTAGAACTGTTGTTTACATTTTTTTTTTGTAAACAACTCGCGATTCTGCTTCGGAAATTTTTCGCAAATTTTTATAATTTTATTAAGTTTTAGGAGTGTTTCAATTATTGAAAATTATGACTGCTTTAATTCAGTGGACTGTATAATTTGTGATCTTTATAAGTTAATCAGATCTTAGTGCAAGATGGTCAAATGCATTTGCCGACGGCATTTGACATTTCGTGTTTTCTATTTTTCTATGTAATGTGGATCGTGTTCTTTTTTTTGTTTTTAAAATGGCAGTGCATTTTGTATTTTATGCCGGTGATAAATTATTAATTTGTTAACGTTGAGCGTTATTTAAGCACGTTAACATCAAATTATATTCTGTATGCGTTTGTTGCAGTGCACATAATTTTTATTAAAATGTGTCTTGTCGACGACAAATTTTGCTTTGTTTTGCCGACGGGAATTTGATATTCTCTTGCAAATAAAAATGTGTCTTGTCGAAGACGATTTTTTTTGTTTTGTTTTGCCGACGGGAATTCGATATTCTCTTTGCAAAGATTTTTAAAAATAATGTGTTTTATTTGTGTTGTAGATTAAGTGATTTAGAATAAGTTGTTTTAGTTCATTTTAGATTTTAAGTTTGAGTTTGTGTGTGCGTTGTAGCAGCACAGCATTAAAGATGAAGTGCACCGATTGAATTTCGTGCAATTTTGTGAATTTTTATTTCTTTAAATAAAGATGATTTTAAAAAATTTTGTTTGTTTTATTATTTCTTGAACAGCTTTTCAGGTGGTTTTAAAGATGTGTTTTAAACAGCCTTTCAAATGTTACAAGATGTGTTGATTGTTGAATTGTGTGATGAATTGAATGACAAAAGGTGTTGATTTTTGAGATGAGTTCGTTGATGATTTGATGTAACTTTTTTTTTTGTCTAGATGTGTTGATTGCTGGGTTTTGAATAACCTTGCAAGTATTTTAAAGATGGGTTGATTGTTGTGTTTTGGTGACTTGAATGAAATCCGTCCTGGATTTAAAATGTCGGGTTTTTGAATTGTTTCGGTAAAAACATATATTTCAGGAATTCATTTTTTATACCAACGCTGATTGTTCATGGTGTTTGTTTGACGGCAACGAACAAATTTTCGCGATAGGCCGTTTTAGATTTCCGTTTTGTGTCTTCACGGTGACAACGCGTATAAGACCATCCGTTCCCGCGTGAGTGTCTTCGATTCGGGCAAGGTTCCAATACGTCGGTGCAAGTCGCTCATCCTTGAGCAACACTAGGTCTCCTATTTTGGGAGCTTCTTGAACTTGAGTCCATTTCGGACGTTGCTGCAACCGTGCAAGGTATTCGGAACTCCACCTTTTCCAAAATCCTTCCGCCAGCGTTTGTACTCTTTTCCATCGGTCGATATACGTGATGTTGTTGCTGAGTTCGCCTTGTGGCACAGCGTGTAAAGATTCGCCTACGAGAAAATGCGCAGGTGTTAGCGCATTCAAATCATCAAAGCTGTCGGAAAGTGGGCATAAGGGTCTCGAATTCAGACACGCTTCTATCTGAGCTAGAAGCGTTGTGAGCTCCTCAAAAGTCAGCCTTTCGGTTCCAACAACTCGCTTCAAATGGTATTTCACCGATTTCACTCCCGCTTCCCATAATCCACCAAAGTGTGGAGAAGCTGGGGGAATAAAGTGCCAATTTGTACCATGATTTGCAAGGTTTTCGGCAATCTCCTTCCAATCGTGCTTCACGTCCTTCAACATTTTGGCTAATTCGTTATTAGCGCCGACGAAATTTGTTCCACAATCGCTGTAGATTTGTTTGCAGCTACCTCTTCTGGCCGTAAACCGTCGAAATGCTGCTAAAAATGCTTGGGTTGTCAGGTCAGACACGACTTCCAAGTGAATGGCCTTTGTTGCCAATCAGATAAATACTGCAAAATATCCCTTGAGTATTTTAGCACCTCGAGCTTTCCAGCTTTTTATTTCGATGGGTCCTGCGTAGTCAACTCCAGTATGACTGAACGGTCGTGACATCTGAACTCTAGGTGCAGGTAGATTCGCCATCAACTGCTGCATTTCCGATGCCTTTTGCCGGTAGCAAGAAGTGCATCTATGAAGCTGATACTTCACGCTTCGTCGTATTTGGCCAATCCAATATTTTTGGCGGATGTAACTGATCATCTGTTGGATGCCGCCATGCAGGGTGTTCTTATGGGCATCTCTGACAACCAGGTTGGTAAAATGGTGACTGTTTCGAAGTAATATCGGATGTTGCGCGTCGTAGGGGAGGAGAGAATTCTCCAAGCGTCCTCCAACTCTCAGAAGTCCTTCAGCATCAACGAATGCGTTCAAAGTCTTGAGTGATTTAGGTATTTTCGAGGTTTCCAAAATTTGTTGAAGCTCTGCTTTGAACATCTCTTTCTGTGCGGCCTTCACGATGATGATACGCGCTGCTTCCAGTTCGTTTGGAGTAAATGGGCCATTAGAAATTGCTTTTCGTCGACATTTTGTTGCGAAACGACAACATGTGGCGATAACTCGAATCACCTTCAACAAACTGGAACAGTCGCAGATGGTTTGAAGTATGCGATCATCCTGACTGACTTGAGCGCTTAGTACATTAACCGTACGTCGTTCCTCGTCAGTTTCGATGTCAACAGGTTGATGCGGAACATCGAAAGCCCATTGACTGCGTAAAACATCAGGACCAATCCACCAAGTCTCCAATGACGTCAGTTCTGCTGGATACACTCCTCTAGACGCCAGATCGGCTGGGTTATGAAGCGTTGCGACATGTCCCCAGCAATCGATCCCCACTAGCCGCTGAATTTCGGATACTCTGTTGGCAACGAACGTAGTCCATTTAGCGGGAGTGGCTCGTATCAACGCGAGCGCGATGGTTGAGTCGGTCCAAGTAAACATCTTGATGTCGGGAACAGCCAAAACGTCCTTCGTATACTGCATCAATTGCGCTAACACTACTGCTTCGCAAAGTTCCAAACGTGGAAGCGTGATCGTACGCTGACTTGGAGCTACTTTCGTCTTCGCCAGAAGCAAGTTGACATGAATATTGCCATCACTGTCAAGTACACGAACTTATACTACGGCACCGTATGCCTTCATAGACGCATCACAGAACCCATGTAGTTCGATGTCCTTGTTGGTTTTGCTTGTCTGAGTCCAGCGTGGTATTCGAAGCGTCTCGATCATCGGAAGTTCTCCATGAAAAGCATCCCAATCTTTTTTCAGTGTAGCTGGAACCGGATCATCCCAATCACAACTTAGCTCCCAAAGCCGCTGCATCATTAACTTCGCCGTGATGACGCATGGTGATATCCAGCCAAGTGGGTCGAACAGTTTGGCTATGGTGGACAACATTGACCTTTTTGTTGTTGCTTCTGATGACTGCTGCACATTTTGATACGAAAAGTAGTCGTCTATCGGGAACCATTTGATGCCAAGGGTTTTGACATGATTTGACATGTTGAACGGCACCTCAAAATCTAGTTCTCGATCTGCTGCAGGTATATCTTCGACGAGTTCTTTCACGTTGCTTGTCCATTTGCGTAAATTGAAGCCTGCGGACGCCAGAAGTTGATTCGCTTGGTCGCGTTTTGTTCTTGCTTCTTCCACAGTATCGGCACCACTGATGAGGTCATCCACATACATGTCCTCTCGGACAACCTTCGCGCCCTCTGGCAAGATCGATTCTTCATCTTCGGCTACACGTTTCAGAATTTATATGGCAAGATACGGTGCACTTGCTGTGCCAAACGTTACCGTTTTAAGCCGATACATTTTTACTGGAGATGAACGATCGTTTCTCCACAGGATCAACTGATAGTAAGTATCCGGTGTATCCACTAACACCTGCCTATACATCTTCTCGATGTCAGCCGTAAACGTTATTCTGTGGGTTCGCCATCGAAGAACCAGATCAATAATGTTCGACTGTAATTTTGGACCCACCAAAAGTCGATCATTGAGCGAACTTCCATCCAAAGGCTTCGCTGTTGCGTCGAACACGACCCTCAGTTTCGTGGTGGAACTCGATTCCTTGAAAACTGCATGGTGAGGCAAAAAATAGTGGTATGGGGTTGCCAACACCGAGTCGCCGACGTGAATTTCTTCCATATGCCTTAGGGTTGCATATTCCTGTATGCGTTTGGCATAATCTGCCCGAAGAGTTGGGTTTGCCTCCAGCCTCTTCTCCAAGTGCAGGAATCGTCGGACCGCGCTCTGCTTGCTGGATCCCATCGCTGGAAGACATCCACCTTTAAACGGCAGCTTCACTTCATAACGCCCGTCAGGAAGGCGTCTCGTGTTTTCATCGAAATGCGCGTCGCATGCGATGTTCTCCTCAGTTTCATGTGTCTGGAACGGTAATTCTTCCATCTCCCAGAATCTCTGCAGCTGAGAATTCAGGTCAGCAGTCTGCACAAAACTGCGTATTTGCCGGGGATGTTCCTCTTGAACTCTCCCTAACACAATCCACCCTAACTGCGTCTTCTGAGCGGTTGGTCCGACTCCATCTGCAGGTCTTCTCACTTCTGGTAGGAGTATGTCGGCATATACGTCGCTACCAAGAAGTATGTTAATTGGTCCAGGAACGTGGAGATTTGGATCTGCCAACGTTAACCCTTTAAGATGTTGCCATTTGTCAGGTATCATTTGTTGGGCCGGGAGATGGCCAGTCAGCGACTTGAGGACCAGTGCCCGCACCGCACCTCCATAAGTTGAGTTGCATGACGCAAGCTCAATATCCACGCATGTTTGCGTTGTGCCACTGCTGACCAACCCTAACCCTGACACCTCGACAAAGGTAAGTCGCTTTTTCAGCTGCAATCGTTGTGCTGCATCTTCAGTGATGAAGCATGCTTCTGATCCTGGGTCGATCAAAGCTCGTAGATGGTGTTGACGACCATCGGCTGCTCGCAGCTTAACAATTGCTGTCGCTAAAAGCACCTGGTGCGTTCTGCTACCATGCGACGTGTGGTAATTCAAAACCTGACCACTTGTTGAAGCTTGTTGCACTTCTCGTGGTTCAAACTCCAGCGCATGAGCGTTAAAAGATGTAGAAACTGCATTCTGACCTCTTGAAGTTGTTGTTGACCTCGACGGTGTCGCGCTATTTGCACGGACAGCTGCGTGTTGGGCTTCGTTTGCATGCAAAAGCGTGTGGTGACGCTGTTGGCAGAAGTCGCAAAATGCCCTGAAGAAAGGCAGTTGTTGCAAACTTTCAGGCGTCGAGCAGTCTGCTTCCTTTCCGCTGTGTTCATGTTCAGGAACTTTTGGCATTTCCTTATAGAGTGTTGGCTCTGGTGGCATACCTGGCAGACAAACTCCGTTCTGGCAGCAGTTTTCATATGAAACACCCTCCGCACCTCCGTACCAGTTGGTCTCCTCACATCGTTCTTGAAAGAACTTGGTTGCGCTGTTTCTGTACTCACGGCTTCCAACGTCCTGAAGCGTGCTTCCAAAAACTCCAGAAAATCGTTCCAGCTTGGCAACTCTTTCTGGTTCTCTCTTCCCACAACTGCTGCAAATTACCGGGTAATTTATTATACACGATGTGCACCAAAATGACGTCCCATTGATCAACAGGCACATCCAGGTTCCTGAGTGCATGGATACACTCTTGCGAGGTGAATATCACCTCCTTCAGCCCATCAACCGACTCTTTCACAAGGCACTTTTGGCTGAAAAGGAGTTTTAGTTGCGCATTTACTAAGACACGCTTATTGTCGTATCGCGCCTTTAATAACTCCCATGCCTTGTCAAAATTACCCGCGACACAGGGTAAATGCTGGAGCAAACTATCCGCCTCACCTTCTAGACTCGACTTCAAGAAGTGCATCTTGTCGATATCCGTCAAATTATTGTTTGAACAGACCAGCGAATCAAACCTGTCGTGAAACGACCGCCATTTTATATATTCCCCATTAAATTTAGGGAGATGAATTTTGGGCAATCTCAACTCGGTACGGACCATACCTGACTGGCCTAAACTCTGACCAGCCTGACCTGCTGCCAGCGATGACGATGCAGGAACCGAAGACAAGCTCTCCAACAACTCGGTTAAATCGGACCTATAATCCAGGTAAGTGTCGTTTATTTTGTCAAAGACTTCAAAATAATCTTCCTTCTCTATCCCAGCTTCCAATTTGGAACCCCCAACGACGTTTTGGTGAAAGAGTTTCGCTGAAGCCATGTTTTCCTCCAGCAAGGCTAAGCGGCTACTCGCAATTGCACGCGTACGACGTGATTTGGGCTCTTTCTTGAAATTCCTGTAGTTCCTCTCAATTTGCTCCAGGAGGCTTATTTGGAGAGCTCCGTAAAACAACGAAGAACCAAGAGCAGGAACTGGGTTTGACATTTTAAAGTTTGTTTGGGTATAAACTATTTATTTATAAAGTACGAACACAACAAGAACGAACTTACTTAATTTTTTTTTCTTCTCTTTGTAGTGGCAACCTTGGATGACCTTGTAGTTGTAGTCCTTGATGACTCGACTTCTGCAGCAGATAGTTTAAGTTTATTTTAGCTTAATGGCGTTTTCAATCTAATTTAATGGCGTTTTAATCGCGCGCGATTGATTAGTTTTAAGCAAATTTAATTTGAAAAAATTGAGACTTTACTTATTAAACTCTGTAGGAGTTCTTCATATATGTAAATATGTATATATAAGAACTTGTGTTCGTTAAACGACTTAGCACTTCACACACTTTTTGTCTTTTAAAATGTTAATGTTTTCCACACACACTATATTGTTTTTAATCACTGTTCGTAAAAACGGCTATGAAGGACCAAAATGTTCCGACTAGGTTTTTGATTAACTTGAAAAAAAACTAGGAAAAAAAGTATTTAAAGGAAAACACACAACTTCACTCTTTGACTTGAAAATTGGTTCCGGCTCGAAGGACCAAAATGTTCTGACTAGGTTTTATTTAATACAAAAAAAAACTAGGGAAAAAAATACTCTATAAAACTTTCCAAGAAAAGTAAAAGAAACACGTCCACTTTGATATCGTTATAAATTTGTTGTATTTTTACATTATGTATTTTGTATGCCATTAGAGGTCATAAGTGACAAATTCTACGTTTTTGTTTACATTAGGTTTTGACATATATATTTTGTGGATTCTATTTAAATTTATGGTATTGTTTCATTTAATAATTTAAGTTTAACATTTCTTAGTTACATTTTTAAATAATCATTGTACATTCGTACACGCCGTATGAGGGCCAGGCGAGCCGCGGAACGAATCCGAGGCAGCAAATCAACCTGTTTAATTTGAGAAAAAAAATGCAAAATTTTTTCCCTCCTGTTTGTTTTTTTCCTGGGATATACTTTTGTTTTGTTATCCATAATGTAAATTTTTTTTCAACTTTTTTTTTCTTCCGTAGGAGGCCTTAGACGAGAGGGTTCTCGTCTTGTAAAGTAAGGGGATCTGTGACGATGCGTCACACTTTTTCTTTGCTACCGCCGAACCGCCTACATCTCACCCTATGTATCGTACCATATAGTCGCTTTGCCATAAGCAAGACATGGGCATTAAGAAAAGATTTACGCAGCCAAGTAAAAAACATGCACCACAACACAGCGAACGCCTAAGACCAACCATAGGCGCAAATACATTATTCGGTTGGTGCACATCGTGAACTTGGCTAAATACAAAAATAAATTCTACCAAGCAATGGCAGGTAAATTGCCATGCACTGTTGAATTTATTTTTCTTCGATAGGGTAGGTAGCCACGCGAGATGAGTGTGTACATGGATAGTGTTATGGAAATATTTCACTCGTCCAGTGCATCTCACATTTACTTTTGGCGCAAAATATTATAAGAAGAAGTGAAATTGAAGTGAAAAAGAAGAGAAGAAATTACCAATGTTAACTGTGGGAACACCACTTTAATATTATTCTTTTGCTTCTCCATTCCTACTTCCGATAAATTTTCCAACTGTTTTCTTGAATTTCTCAACGGTGCTCTCAAGAGGCCCATTGTTAAATTTCCAGTCTACCCCTCGCCGAATTTTTCGACCGGTGCTCTTAAGGGGCCCAGTCGGTAAATTCCCAGACCTCGCAGAATTTCTCGAACGGTGCTCTCAAGGGGCCCGTGGGATAAATTCCTTAGAAAAATCTCGTCGAATCGCTCGGACGGTGCTCTCAAGGGGCCCAGCCGGTAGATTCCCGAGTAGTTTGAATTTTCTTGGTGGTGCTCTTAAGGGGCCCTCTAGGTCAATTCACCATCTGTGGCTTTTGCGATAGCCACTCCGCCTCCCTGTTACTTCATGAAGCGGTGCGCCATATTCTGGGCAGCGTTCTTAATATTAACACTTATTTCTTTACAGGAGCGTATTCAGTACTAGGTTGCAGTAACCAAACAAAGCCCGTTACGCCCCAGGACGTTCAAATCAACCTCCATCGACCCAAAGAAAAAAACTCAAAAGCCGCACCAAGACCATTTACCGCCCCGACCGTGCCAGACGCTGGGAGATTACATATCCCGACCGCCAACATATTTGAACACTTTTTGTAAGGATTTGTTAACTAAATTAATTATTCAGTTATTAAAAACTATTATAATTCGTATTTGCCGTGTCTCGCCTCGTTATTTAGAAGTTGGATTGACGCAGCCCAAGTTTTCGAGCTTCCTTGGGAAAAACCTTGGGTCCGCTGAGTTCTGCCCCAGCCAAAGACAAAGAAGCCTCACAAATTGGCGCCCGAGCAGGGACTTTGCTGAAAGTTCAACCACCGACCGCCCGTTACCTGGAACTACAGCATCGTCCACCGACCGCATCCGACCGCTGCCGACCGAACGACGTCCAACATGGCAAATAACGAAAACCAGCCCGAAATGTCCGACCAGACCTCCGAACACTCCGATGTGTTCAACCCGTACGAGAACCTAGTGTTCATATATTTTTTGATGAAACCAGAGCTCATCGAAACACTTAGTCTGCGAGGGTTGAACACCGCCGGCACTGTACGTGACTTACGCCAGAGACTGAGCCAGCATCTGAAGGAATTGCGAGCACATAAGTCCACCCAAAACTTATGCATGGAGTGGGAAAAGAAGATTGAGGCTCGGAACGACGCTGAAGAGGAAGACCTCAATCCCACCGTCTCACGCAATGTCAAGCAGTCCGTGTACCAGACCAGCCTCCAAGTTCCTCTACTACAACCAGCTAACCTGACATCTCTTCCGTCCACGTCACAACTAGCATTCCGCCAGCAGCGATTCGAACTCGCTACTTCAGCTCCTCCGACTAGCCAACATACCGACAATGGGATAGCCCATAGACATTCGTCCGGCCCCCATGTCCAACACCGGTTCCCGTTGAGCTACGAAGCAGAATTGATGAACGTCGTACGTAAGTGGGGTCTTCGATTTGATTCTTCCGGTCAACCTTTGGAATTTCTGGAAAGGATCGAAGAACTCGCGCAATGTCACGAAATCCCGCTCGATCAAATGGTACGAACACTACCAGAAATATTCAGAGGATCTGCTCTCGAGTGGCTACGGATCAACCGAGACGACTTAGGCAACTGGCCCACGTTCCGTCACGCTTTCATCAATTACTTCTTACCTGCACGCTTTTACATCAAACTAGAAGACGAGATTCTGCGAAAACGTCAAGGCCCACGTGAGAAAGCTAAGGATTACATCCGATCATTTTTATACTTGATCCACCAGCATCCACGTATGATAGCCGCAGACCACCTGGACAGAATCTATGACAACCTCAGACCGGAGTACCGCCTATACGTCCAACGAAGGAACTTATGGAATTAGCGGATGAATTTGAATTCATAAGGAAAGAAGACCGACCCAGCACCCATGCCGTCGCCCCGCCGAATTATATCCCTATCGCCGTTCCCCGCATAAGAGTACCGCCGCCTGCACCCCTTCCTGAAAATAACGCCATAGTGCCGACTTGCCAGGCATCATTTGCGAGTTCAGCATACGATCGAGCTACCCATTGCTGGCAATGCAAACAGAGGGGCCATACTAAGAAGGATTGCCGTCGACCGTTCCGGCTGTTCTGCTCGTATTGCGGAACGGACGGCTGACTTTCGAAAGATTGCTCCTGTCGCCGCAGTCCAGTTGCCGCAGCAGGAACTCCAGTCAAAGATGACCCACGGTTATTCATACAAATACACACCACCACCCGCCCATACCACGCGCTAGTCGATACCGGCTCGACACGATCATTTATCGGTAAAAAGTTAAGGGAAGAGTACCAAAGGTTGGGTATTCCATCACGAAGCCAAGCTCACACTATCGAGCTAGCCGATGGACACTCAACGCAAACGTCAGAGCACTACACCATCAGTTTGCATGTCAATGGACAAACGGTTACAGGAGTAGCTTTGAACATGCCGAACCTAGCGGAAGATGCCATCTTAGGAATGGATATCTTAGGCCAAGCCGACTGCAAGTTGACGTTGGAGGGACAAGAAATATCCAGGGGAAAGGGAAAGGTTTCTTTGTCCACCGACACTCTAGGTGCGCTTACCGAAATACAGAACCCGAAACCAATCGCAAGCACGAAAACATTCCTAGCTGAAAAAGGACCGAAGTTCAGAGAAACGAATGGTACCCCTACCGAGAATCAAGTGCATTCCGCCAGTAACGAAATTAAATCCGATCAATATACTTAAACTGTTCCAACTGGCAAGTGGAATATAATGAGCTCATCGATTTTCTTCTCAATGTAGGATGCAACAATATGCTTTTGGTTGGCGATCTGAATGCGAGAGTTGGAAGCGAACAAGTAACACCTATCTACAAAGGTGAATTCCAGTGTTTTGCCAATGTTACTAGGAAATCGAAGGATGAAACCACAGACGCTAAAGGCAAACAACTTATCGAAGCGTGCGAAACCTTTGATTTATGTTTACTAAACGGAAGAACAAAAAGTGATTGCGATGGGGAATATACATTTATAAAAGGAAATGGATGCTCAGTAATTGATTACGCACTTATAAGCGGAATATGGCACGAAATGATACAGGATATGCATGTAGCATCCCAAACTTTTTCAGACCACATGCCACTGTCTATCCAAGGAACAATGAATAGTAATACCACTGTGACTAAAAATTTATCTCTACTGCCAAAACTCATTTGGAAAGATAGCTGGGTAAATCAGTACCAACAACAATTAGAGGAATACGTTAGAATACTGGAATTGGACTGGAACAACGCACTCTTATACCCAAGTTTTCTGACTAGTATAATCCAATATATAGCACAATCTAAAACCAACAGAAATAAAATAGAAAAAAAACAACCATGGTTTGATGAGGACTGTTACAAAGCCAGGAAAAAATCGCTTGGATCTCTTAATCTTTTTAGAGAGCTGAACACAGCAACGACGAAACAAATCTATATAGAAGCCAACTGTCGGTACAAAGCTATTTGCGATAAAAAGAAAACATTGTACTTCAATGGAATGGCATGTGAAATAGCTAATATTTCCAATAGCAAAGAGTTTTGGACTATTGCAAAAAAACTCAACGGGAACAAACACAAAGTAGGCACTCTCGTTGAAGTAAATACATTAAAAGATCATTTCCGAACAATGCTTAATCCAGAGGAACCACAATTATCATATATGTATGCAATGCCTCAAGTAACTGATGACACATTGGACGTTCCATTTAACATGCAAGAACTTTGCGAAGTGTTGAGAAAAGCTAAACAGAACAAAGCACCAGGGGAAGATCGAATCCCCTATGAGTTCTTCAAAAATGCTCCGAATAATTTCCTTGAAAAAGTCTTAAGGTCACTTAATAATATATTCAATGAGGCGAAGGTACCAGAAGAATTCCAAAAATCGATCATTTTCCCAATATACAAGAAAGGTGACCCTAATAACGCAGCGAACTACAGAGGAATTTCGTTCATGAATACGATATCGAAAATTTTTACTGGTCTGTTGAATACTAGGCTTTCAAAATGGGTCAAAGAAAACAATAAGTTGAGCCAATTCCAAGCAGGTTTTAGGGAAGGTTTTTCTACAGTAGACCAAATCTTCAATCTAACAAGCATCGCACAATGCTACCTTAATCGGGGCAAAAAACTGTATGCTTTCTTTATCGACTTTCGAGCGGCTTTTGATATGATCAGCAGAAACTGTCTATTTTACAAACTGTTACAAATCGGCGTATCAACAAAGTTCGTAAATAATATAATAAGTCTCTACAGTGGTAATAAATCAGCAATATGGAATGGAGAGGAGCTATCAGATTGGTTTGGAATAGACACAGGTGTAAGACAGGGATGTCTTCTAAGCCCTTTGTTATTTTCACTGTTTTTGGATGACATAGCAGACTTCCTACCGGCAGGAGTCATAGTGGAAGGAATCAAAGTAACAACTTTACTTTTTGCAGACGACCTGGTAGTTTTGGCAGAATCACCCAGCTCTTTACAGCTTATGATAAATAAGCTAGAAAAATACTGCAAATATAATTGTCTACAAATCAATACGACAAAGTCAAAAGTACTCGTGTTTAGGAAAGGAACAGGTCGCTTAGCAGGAAACGAAAAGTGGAAATATGGTGGGGAAGATTTGGAAGTTGTCAAATCATATAAGTACCTAGGTGTTCTGATAAATCATGATCTTTCATTCAAAAAGCACTTTAAAATGAAACTTTCCGATTCGAAAAAGGCGATAAATTCAACTTGGCGAAACTTGATGGCAAATGCAAGAGTTGGAATTCCATCGAAAATAAAAGTTTTTGAAGCGGTTATGCGGTCCGTAATGTGTTATGGGGCACAGGTTTGGGGAGGCAAATACTATGAAGATGTAGAGAAACTTCTGCGGTTCTTTCTCAAAAAACTCTATCGGCTTCCATCAACCACCCCAAATTATATGGTTCAAATTGAAAGTGGAATGTCTCCCTTATTTGTATTTTCGCTTAAACTAAACATGAGCTACATAACAAAAATCCTAAATGGGGATGATAATACTCGCCTGACCAAGGCTCTTGCTAACAAAGCCATAAGGACGAAAACCCTTTTCTTCAAAGACTGGGAAAATATTTCAGTAAAATATAACATCCATCTCGATTTGACTGAAAACAACATCCCAGAGTGGAAAACTATATCTGAAAAATTTATCCTGGATGTAGAACAGGCAATCAAAACAGAAAATGTAATTCAAGCGGAAAGTTCAAGAACACGGGTTGTTTACCGACAACTAGAACACCAACAAGTAAACTATGCTAACACTGGACTAAGTACAGCACAAATATCAATGGTAATTAGAGCGAGAGGAGAACTTCTTAAGCTAAACTATATGCCACATCGTGAGGATATTGCATTTCGGTGCACTCTATGCAATACTGGAGAAAACGAAGATGTGATACATTTTCTTGGTGTTTGCCCAATATTGAAGGAGATAAGGCGTAGTCATTATGGAACGGACCTTATGACCATCGAAGATGTCAAACGCGTACTTAACGATAGCGAAAATTGGAATAAACTTGCCTCTTACTGCAACACTGCTCTCAACTATAGAACAAGAATAATAGATGAAAATTTTTAAATGTTTGTAACGCTACTTTTACTATTAATTTTTTCCTTTTTGAACTGAATATTTATAAATAATAGTATTAACTTATAATAATCCTTTTAAAATTTGTTGTCATTTCTCGGCAGACGGCTAAAGCCATGCTTAAATGTACCAAATGAAAAACATGTAAATGAAAACCTATTAGTGATTAAATAAAGTACCATAATAATAAAAATAAAATAAAAAATCCGATCAAATAAAGACCACGAACAGCCAAATCATTCAACCGCCAACCACTGTCGCTGGAAGCTCACCGGGGACATCCAGCCTGGATTTAAAAGGAAATAGTTCCCCGCCATTCTGAGCTTCCACCGGCCCAGAACCGATCGTTCGAGAACACAGACCCCACCGCGCAGCCGGCAAGTATACTCGAAAGAAACAGATCGCAACACCAGTCCGCTTTAACATGCCACCACCGATGCCAGACCCGAGCCAACCTTGGTATACCGCACCTTTTAGGCCGCAAACTCCAGCCCGTACCGACACATCGGCCGCACAAAAACGCTCCACAAAACCGCGGCGAGCAACCGCAAAAATACCCGCAAAAGTTGAAGCTGCTACTATCCGTCCACCGCCCTCACCAGTCAACATCATGACCAACATTCGGGACGTGGAGAGGAAGGCCGAGCGACTCTCCACTATCAGGAAGCTCCCACTCCATCCTCCTCCAAAAGCAGCAACAGCACCGGACATAGCCCCATGCAACCCCGAGTGGACACTACATATACTGGAGTTACCCCGTATCCAAGTCCAGCAACTATTGCACGACCGATACGCTTCATTCGCTTCACCTCCAGACTACAGACCTCCACCCGAAACCAACCCACGCCCATCTACCGGACTAGCGGCCCAGACAACATGCGCTTCGTTTAAACGCCGTATGAGGGCCAGGCGAGCCGCGGAACGAATCCGAGGCAGCAAATCAACCTGTTTAATTTGAGAAAAAAAATAAAAAAATTTTTCCCTCCTGTTTGTTTTTTTCCTGGGATATACTTTTGTTTTGTTATCCATAATGTAAATTTTTTTTTTAACTTTTTTTTTTCTTCCGTAGGAGGCCTTAGACGAGAGGATTCTCGTCTTGTAAAGTAAGGGGGATCTGTGACGATGCGTCACACTTTTTCTTTGCCACCGCCGAACCGCCTACATCTCACCCTACGTATCGTACCATATAGTCGCTTTGCCATAAGCAAGACATGGGCATTAAGAAAAGATTTACGCAGCCAAGTAAAAAACATGCACCACAACACAGCGAACGCCAAAGACCAAACATAGGCGCAAATACATTATTCGGTTGGTGCACATCGTGAACTTGGCTCCATACAAAAATAAATTCTACCAAGCAATGGCAGGTAAATTGCCATGCACTGTTGAATTTATTTTTCTTCGGTAGGGTAGGTAGCCACGCGAGATGAGTGTGTACATGGATAGTGTTATGGAAATATTTCACTCGTCCAGTGCATCTCACATTTACTTTTGGCGCAAAATATTATAAGTAGAAGTGAAATTGAAGTGAAAAAGGAGAGAAGAAATTACCAATGTTAACTGTGGGAACACCACTTTAATATTATTCTTTTGCTTCTCCATTCCTACTTCCGATAAATTTTCCAACTGTTTTCTTGAATTTCTCAACGGTGCTCTCAAGAGGCCCATTGTTAAATTTCCAGTCTACCCCTCGCCGAATTTTTCGACCGGTGCTCTTAAGGGGCCCAGTCGGTAAATTCCCAGACCTCGCAGAATTTCTCGAACGGTGCTCTCAAGGGGCCCGTGGGATAAATTCCTTAGAAAAATCTCGTCGAATCGCTCGGACGGTGCTCTCAAGGAGCCCAGCCGGTAGATTCCCGAGTAGTTTGAATTTTCTTGGTGGTGCTCTTAAGGGGCCCTCTAGGTCAATTCACCATCTGTGGCTTTTGCGATAGCCACTCCGCCTCCCTGTTACTTCATGAAGCGGTGCGCCATATTCTGTGCATCGTTCTTAATATTAACACTTATTTCTTTACAGGAGCGTATTCAGTACTAGGTTGCAGTAACCAAACAAAGCCCGTAACGCCCCAGGACGTTCAAATCAACCTCCATCGACCCAAAGAAAAAAACTCAGAAGCCGCACCAAGACCATTTACCGCCCCGACCGTGCCAGACGCTGGAAGATTACATACCCCGACCGCCAACATATTTGAACACTTTTTGTTAAGATTTGTTAACTAAATTAATTATTCAGTTATTAAAAACTATTATAATTCGTATTTGCCGTGTCTCGCCTCGTTATTTAGAAGTTGGATTGACGCAGCCCAAGTTTTCGAGCTTCCTTGGGAAAAACCTTGGGCCCGCTGAGTTCTGCCCCAGCCAAAGACAAAGAAGCCTCACAAATTGGCGCCCGAGCAGGGACTTTGCTGAAAGTTCAACCACCGACCGCCCGTAACCTGGAACTACAGCATCGTCCACCGACCGCATCCGACCGCTGCCAACCGAACGACGTCCAACATGGCAAATAACGAAACCCAGCCCGAAATGTCCGACCAGACCTCCGAACACTCCGATGAGTTCAACCCGTACGAGAACCTAGTGTTCATATATTTTTTGAAGAAACCAGAGCTCATCGAAACACATAGTCTGCGAGGGTTGAACACCGCCGGCACTGTACGTGACTTACGCCAGAGACTGAGCCAGCATCTGAAGGAATTGCGAGCACATAAGTCCACCCAAAACTTATGCATGGAGTGGGAAAAGAAGATTGAGGCTCGGAACGACGCTGAAGAGGAAGACCTCAATCCCACCGTCTCACGCAATGTCAAGCAGTCCGTGTACCAGACCAGCCTCCAAGTTCCTCTACTACAACCAGCTAACCCGACATCTCTTCCGTCCACGTCACAACTAGCATTCCGCCAGCAGCGATTCGAACGCACTACTTCAGCTCCTCCGACTAGCCAACATACCGACAATGGGATAGCCCATAGACATCCGTCCGGCCCCCATGTCCAACACCGGTTCCCGTTGAGCTACGAAGCAGAATTGATGAACGTCGTACGTAAGTGGGGTCTTCGATTTGATTCTTCCGGTCAACCTTTGGAATTTCTGGAAAGGATCGAAGAACTCGCGCAATGTCACGAAATCCCGCTCGATCAAATGGTACGAACACTACCAGAAATATTCAGAGGATCTGCTCTCGAGTGGCTACGGATCAACCGAGACGACTTAGGCAACTGGCCCACGTTCCGTCACGCTTTCATCAATTACTTCTTACCTGCACGCTTTTACATCAAACTAGAAGACGAGATTCTGCGAAAACGTCAAGGCCCACGTGAGAAAGCTAAGGATTACATCCGATCATTTTTATACTTGATCCACCAGCATCCACGTATGATAGCCGCAGACCACCTGGACAGAATCTATGACAACCTCAGACCGGAGTACCGCCTATACGTCCAACGAAGGAACTTATGGAATTAGCGGATGAATTTGAATTCATAAGGAAAGAAGACCGACCCAGCACCCATGCCGTCGCCCCGCCGAATTATATCCCTATCGCCGTTCCCCGCATAAGAGTACCGCCGCCTGCACCCCTTCCTGAAAATAACGCCATAGTGCCGACTTGCCAGGCATCATTTGCGAGTTCAGCATACGATCGAGCTACCCATTGCTGGCAATGCAAACAGAGGGGCCATACTAAGAAGGATTGCCGTCGACCGTTCCGGCTGTTCTGCTCGTATTGCGGAACGGACGGCTGACTTTCGAAAGATTGCTCCTGTCGCCGCAGTCCAGTTGCCGCAGCAGGAACTCCAGTCAAAGATGACCCACGGTTATTCATACAAATACACACCACCACCCGCCCATACCACGCGCTAGTCGATACCGGCTCGACACGATCATTTATCGGTTAAAAGTTAAGGGAAGAGTACCAAAGGTTGGGTATTCCATCACGAAGCCAAGCTCACACTATCGAGCTAGCCGATGGACACTCAACGCAAACGTCAGAGCACTACACCATCAGTTTGCATGTCAATGGACAAACGGTTACAGGAGTAGCTTTGTACATGCCGAACCTAGCGGAAGATGCCATCTTAGGAATGGATATCTTAGGCTTAGCCGACTGCAAGTTGACGTTGGAGGGACAAGAAATATACAGGGGAAAGGGAAAGGTTTCTTTGTCCACCGACACTCTAGTTGCGCTTACCGAAATACAGAACCCGAAACCAGTCGCAAGCATGAAAACATTCCTAGCAGAAAAAGGACCGAAGTTCAGGGAAACGAATGGTACCCCTACCGAGAATCAAGTGCATTCCGCCAGTAACGAAATTAAATCCGATCAAATAAAGACCACGAACAGCCAAATCATTCAACCGCCAACCACTGTCGCTGGAAGCTCACCGGGGACATCCAGCCTGGATTTAAAAGGAAATAGTTCCCCGCCATTCCGAGCTTCCACCGGCCCAGAACCGATCGTTCGAGAACACAGACCCCGCCGCGCAGCCGGCAAGTATACTCGAAAGAAACAGATCGCAACACCAGTCCGCTTTAACATGCCACCACCGATGCCAGACCCGAGCCAACCTTGGTATACCGCACCTTTAAGGCCGCAAACCCCAGCCCGTACCGACACATCGGCCGCACAAAAACGCTCCACAAAACCGCGGCGAGCAACCGCAAAAATACCCGCAAAAGTTGAAGCTGCTACTATCCGTCCACCGCCCTCACCAGTCAACATCATGACCAACATTCGGGACGTGGAGAGGAAGGCCGAGCGACTCTCCACTATCAGGAAGCCCCCACTCCATCCTCCTCCAAAAGCAGCAACAGCACCGGACATAGCCCCATGCAACCCCGAGTGGACACTACATAAACTGGAGTTACCCCGTATCCAAGTCCAGCAGCTATTGCACGACCGATACGCTTCATTCGCTTCACCTCCAGACTATAGACCTCCACCCGAAACCAACCCTCGCCCATCTACCGGACCTGTTTAATTTGAAAATCCTGTTTGTTTTTTTCCTGGGATATACTTTTGTTTTGTTATCCATAATGTAAATTTTTTTTTAACTTTTTTTTCTTCCGTAGGAGGCCTAAGACGAGAGGGTTCTCGTCTTGTAAAGTAAGGGGGATCTGTGACGATGCGTCACACTTTTTCTTTGCCACCGCCGAACCGCCTACATCTCACCCTACGTATCGTACCATATAGTCGCTTTGCCATAAGCAAGACATGGGCATTAAGAAAAGATTTACGCAGCCAAGTAAAAAACATGCACCACAACACAGCGAACGCCTAAGACCAACCATAGGCGCAAATACATTATTCGGTTGGTGCACATCGTGAACTTGGCTCCATACAAAAATAAATTCTACCAAGCAATGGCAGGTAAATTGCCATGCACTGTTGAATTTATTTTTCTTCGATAGGGTAGGTAGCCACGCGAGATGAGTGTGTAGATGGATAGTGTTATGGAAATATTTCACTCGTCCAGTGCATCTCACATTTACTTTTGGCGCAAAATATTATAAGTAGAAGTGAAATTGAAGTGAAAAAGGAGAGAAGAAATTACCAATGTTAACTGTGGGAACACCACTTTAATATTATTCTTTTGCTTCTCCATTCCTACTTCCGATAAATTTTCCAACTGTTTTCTTGAATTTCTCAACGGTGCTCTCAAGAGGCCCATTGTTAAATTTCCAGTCTACCCCTCGCCGAATTTTTCGACCGGTGCTCCTAAGGGGCCCAGTCGGTAAATTCCCAGACCTCGCCGAATTTCTCGAACGGTGCGCTCAAGGGGCCCGTGGGATAAATTCCTTAGAAAAATCTCGTGGAATCGCTCGGACGGTGCTCTCAAGGGGCCCAGCCGGTAGATTCCCGAGTAGTTTGAATTTTCTTGGTGGTGCTCTTAAGGGGCCCTCTAGGTCAATTCACCATCTGTGGCTTTTGCGATAGCCACTCCGCCTCCCTGTTACTTCATGAAGCGGTGCGCCATATTCTGGGCAGCGTTCTTAATATTAACACTTATTTTTTTACAGGAGCGTATTCAGTACTAGGTTGCAGTAACCAAACAAAGCCCGTTACGCCCCAGGACGTTCAAATCAACCTCCATCGACCCAAAGAAAAAAACTCAGAAGCCGCACCAAGATCATTTACCGCCCCGACCGTGCCAGACGCTGGGAGATTACATACCCCGACCGCCAACATATTTGAACACTTTTTGTAAAGATTTGTTACTAAACTAATTATTCAGTTATTAAAAACTATTATAATTCGTATTTGCCGTGTCTCGCCCCGTTATTTAGAAGTTGGATTGACGCAGCCCAAGTTTTCGAGCTTCCTTGGGAAAAACCTTGGGTCCGCTGAGTTCTGCCCCAGCCAAAGACAAAGAAGCCTCACAAATTGGCGCCCGAGCAGGGACTTTGCTGAAAGTTCAACCGCCGACCGCCCGTTACCTGGAACTACAGCATCGTCCACCGACCGCATCCGACCGCTGCCGACCGAACGACGTCCAACATGGCAAATAACGAAAACCAGCCCGAAATGTCCGACCAGACCTCCGAACACTCCGATGAGTTCAACCCGTACGAGAACCTAGTGTTCATATATTTTTTGAAGAAACCAGAGCTCATCGAAACACATAGTCTGCGAGGGTTGAACACCGCCGGCACTGTACGTGACTTACGCCAGAGACTGAGCCAGCATCTGAAGGAATTGCGAGCACATAAGTCTACCCAAAACTTATGCATGGAGTGGGAAAAGAAGATTGAGGCTCGGAACGACGCTGAAGAGGAAGACCTCAATCCCACCGTCTCACGCAATGTCAAGCAGTCCGTGTACCAGACCAGCCTCCAAGTTCCTCTACTACAACCAGCTAACCCGACATCTCTTCCGTCCACGTCACAACTAGCATTCCGCCAGCAGCGATTCGAACGCGCTACTTCAGCTCCTCCGACTAGCCAACATACCGACAATGGGATAGCCCATAGACATCCGTCCGGCCCCCATGTCCAACACCAGTTCCCGTTGAGCTACGAAGCAGAATTGATGAACGTCGTACGTAAGTGGGGTCTTCGATTTGATTCTTCCGGTCAACCTTTGGAATTTCTGGAAAGGATCGAAGAACTCGCGCAATGTCACGAAATCCCGCTCGATCAAATGGTACGAACACTCCCAGAAATATTCAGAGGATCTGCTCTCGAATGGCTACGGATCAACCGAGACGACTTAGGCAACTGGCCCACGTTCCGTCACGCTTTCATCAATTACTTCTTGCCTGCACGCTTTTACATCAAACTAGAAGACGAGATTCTGCGAAAACGTCAAGGCCCACGTGAGAAAGCTAAGGATTACTTCCGATCATTTTTATACTTGATCCACCAGCATCCACGTATGATAGCCGCAGACCACCTGGACAGAATCTATGACAACCTCAGACCGGAGTACCGCCTATACGTCCAACGAAGGAACTTATGGAATTAGCGGATGAATTTGAATTCATAAGGAAAGAAGACCGACCCAGCACCCATGCCGTCGCCCCGCCGAATTATATCCCTATCGCCGTTCCCCGCATAAGAGTACCGCCGCCTGCACCCCTTCCTGAAAATAACGCCATAGTGCCGACTTGCCAGGCATCATTTGCGAGTTCAGCATACGATCGAGCTACCCATTGCTGGCAATGCAAACAGAGGGGCCATACTAAGAAGGATTGCCGTCGACCGTTCCGGCTGTTCTGCTCGTATTGCGGAACGGACGGCTGACTTTCGAAAGATTGCTCCTGTCGCCGCAGTCCAGTTGCCGCAGCAGGAACTCCAGTCAAAGATGACCCACGGGGTTATTCATACAAATACACACCACCACCCGCCCATACCACGCGCTAGTCGATACCGGCTCGACACGATCATTTATCGGTTAAAAGTTAAGGGAAGAGTACCAAAGGTTGGGTATTCCATCACGAAGCCAAGCTCACACTATCGAGCTAGCCGATGGACACTCAACGCAAACGTCAGAGCACTACACCATCAGTTTGCATGTCAATGGACAAACGGTTACAGGAGTAGCTTTGTACATGCCGAACCTAGCGGAAGATGCCATCTTAGGAATGGATATCTTAGGCTTAGCCGACTGCAAGTTGACGTTGGAGGGACAAGAAATATCCAGGGGAAAGGGAAAGGTTTCTTTGTCCACCGACACTCTAGGTGCGCTTACCGAAATACAGAACCCGAAACCAGTCGCAAGCATGAAAACATTCCAAGCAGAAAAAGGACCGAAGTTCAGGGAAACGAATGGTACCCCTACCGAGAATCAAGTGCATTCCGCCAGTAACGAAATTGAATCCGATCAAATAAAGACCACGAACAGCCAAATCATTCAACCGCCAATCACTGTCGCTGGAAGCTCACCGGGGACATCCAGCCTGGATTTAAAAGGAAATAGTTCCCCGCCATTCCGAGCTTCCACCGGCCCAGAACCGATCGTTCGAGAACACAGACCCCGCCGCGCAGCCGGCAAGTATACTCGAAAGAAACAGATCGCAACACCAGTCCGCTTTAACATGCCACCACCGATGCCAGACCCGAGCCAACCTTGGTATACCGCACCTTTAAGGCCGCAAACCCCAGGCCGTACCGACACATCGGCCGCACAAAAACGCTCCACAAAACCGCGGCGAGCAACCGCAAAAATACCCGCAAAAGTTGAAGCTGCTACTATCCGTCCACCGCCCTCACCAGTCAACATCATGACCAACATTCGGGCGGTGGAGAGGAAGGCCGAGCGACTCTCCACTATCAGGAAGCCCCCACTCCATCCTCCTCCAAAAGCAGCAACAGCACCGGACATAGCCCCATGCAACCCCGAGTGGACACTACATATACTGGAGTTACCCCGTATCCAAGTCCTGCAACTATTGCACGACCGATACGCTTCATTCGCTTCACCTCCAGACTACAGACCTCCACCCGAAACCAACCCACGCCCATCTACCGGACTAGCGGCCCAGACAACATGCGCTTCGTTTAAACGCCGTATGAGGGCCAGGCGAGCCGCGGAACGAATCCGAGGCAGCAAATCAACCTGTTTAATTTGAGAAAAAAAATAAAAAATTTTTTCCCTCCTGTTTGTTTTTTTCCTGGGATATAGGTACTTTTGTTTTGTTATCCATAATGTAAATTTTTTTTTTAACTTTTTTTTTCTTCCGTAGGAGGCCTAAGACGAGAGGGTTCTCGTCTTGTAAAGTAAGGGGGATCTGTGACGATGCGTCACACTTTTTCTTTGCCACCACCGAACCGCCTACATCTCACCCTACGTATCGTACCATATAGTCGCTTTGCCATAAGCAAGACATGGGCATAAAGAAAAGATTTACGCAGCCAAGTAAAAAACATGCACCACAACACAGCGAACGCCTAAGACCAACCATAGGCGCAAATACATTATTCGGTTGGTGCACACTGCACATCGTGAGCTTGGCTCCATACAAAAATAAATTCTACCAAGCAATGGCAGGTAAATTGCCATGCACTGTTGAATTTATTTTTTTTCGATAGGGTAGGTAGCCACGCGAGATGAGTGTGTACATGGATAGTGTTATGGAAATATTTCACTCGTCCAGTGCATCTCACATTTACTTTTGGCGCAAAATATTATAAGTAGAAGTGAAATTGAAGTGAAAAAGGAGAGAAGAAATTACCAATGTTAACTGGTCCATTCCTACTTCGAACCCAGAATTATTCGGACGGTGCTTTTAAGGGGCCCCCCGATAAATTTTCCAACTGACTTCTTGAAATTCTCAACGGTGCTCTCAAGAGACCTATTGTTAAATTCCCAGTCTACCCCTCGCCGAATTTTTCGACCGGTGCTCTTAAGGGGCCCAGTCGGTAAATTCCCAGACCTCGCCGAATTTCTCGAACGGTGCTCTCAATTGTCCCGTGGGATAAATTCCTTAGAAAGGAAATAGTTCCCCGCCATTCCGAGCTTCCACCGGTCCAGAACCGATCGTTCGAGAACACAGACCCCGTCGCGCAGCCGGCAAGTATACTCGAAAGAAACAGATCGCAACACCAGTCTTCTTTAACATGCCACCACCGATGCCAGACCCGAACCAACCTTGGTATACCGCACCTTTAAGGCCGCAACCCCCAGCCCGTACCGACACATCGGCCGCACAAAAACGCTCCACAACACCACGGCGAGCAACCGCAAAAATACCCGCAAAAGTTGAAGCTGCTACTATCCGTCCACCGCCCTCACCAGTCTGTTGTATAGTCATAGTTCGATTGATTGATTGACCCACATGTCAAACAAAAGACATTGTGGGAATACAAAAAAAGTAAACAACCAATCGACTATGACCCAAATACACATTGGTTTAAATGAAACACCTGCAGCCCATATATTCAATTGGCACAGTGGTTTGCAAACAAAAATGATGACTGCAAACAAAAACGATGACTGGCGAATGACGACACCAGCTGGCGGTCATGAGGCCAAATATAGTTCCGTAAGTAGAATAAGATATAAAATAGAGCATGTTAGCAAAGTAAGTCAATTCAGAAGAAGTTGTCAGAAAACCGGTTCACCAGAACCCAGTAAATAAAGTATATTTTTAAAAAAGAACTTTTGGTACATAATCTAATTTCTGAAATGTGGAGTAAATAATCACATACAAGTAAGTATAAAAAACAAATCGGCCTCTCCAAGGGCCTTACATTTTAGCCTCGCAACAGGCTGCGTAGAATATGTTGCTCCCCATCCCCCACTCCAATCCCTTTTAATAAACTAGATCTAATGTAGTAGGTGCTTTTGGTATGAGCACCCTACCAACTATTAGACCATTGTTTCCTTGTTCAAAGATCGAGGGTTTTGGTCCCGTTATGGTTGGCTCATGTCATGAGCTCTGACCTGTAAGGAAAAAATACAACAAATGGCGCAGCCGGTAGGATGATGCTAGAGATTTATCTCAGTAAATCCGAATTTTAAATTTTCGTTTAGCAACTCGCATGTTGTTTAAACAATAAAAAATAAAAGGAGGCATCATTTCCGTACCAAACAAAAAGTTTTTTCCAAACAAATGTCAAATTCGGACTCAGCAGAGTCAAATAACGAGACCTTCCTTAATCTGAGGCAACGCAAAGTCTACAAAGCGTCAACCTCAACAGCTGCTGCTCTCCAACCCGGCAAACAAAAGACCGTATTGGAGCAAGTTAAAGCACTTCATGAAAGGGCCCAATCCACGGGAAATATATCCCTACTGGCTTTAGACTGTAGCGAACCTACGTTACCTACATATAAAAATGGAACACGAAAAATTTGCTGAACGCAACCATACCTGAATGCAACAACACCTGAACGCAACTACACCTGAACTAACGAAATAACCCGAAATGCGCATGCGCGAGATGTGCACAAAAAACTCTTTCCGGCCTTCTGCCAGACAGACGGCCATTATACATTCCTGATTTTACACTAAAATTCATCAGACGTGCCGGAGTCATATTCTTTAATTATCTTTGTAAGAGAAAATAAAATAATCGTAAAACAAGACCAAATGATGTAATAGATTAATGTTGAAATAAAATCGACGTAAGAAAAGTTAAAGTAAGAATAGAAACCAAACTCTTTTATTGAAAACAAGACGCAGAACACGGAGAAACAGCGCAACACGCCTCAAAGGTTTGTATGCCACTTGTGGACCACATACATTACATTGGAACACGGATAACCAGCGCAACGCGCCCCAAAGCGCAACACGCCCCAAAGGTTTGTATGCCCCTTGTGGTCCGCATACTTCACATTGGTGACCCCGACGAAAGAACACGCCCAGCGGAACACACTCAGCAGAGCGCAACAAGGCTCGAGCACACTGTCTCGCCCACACACCAACACCACATTTCGCGCCGACACTCCACGTGCGACACAAGCACCCCTGCGCTACGCCAACGCTCCACGTACCGCGCCAACGCTCCACGCGCCACGCCAACGCTCCACGTATCACCACCAATACAACACCAACAACAAAATATACCGCGTCCATAACGACAAGTAATCAGGCAACGAAAATTTCGCCTCAAGCTCATAGCACTCCTCCTGTCCCATCGTCCGTTTCAACGCCATCACACCGAAAAAAAGATCAAGGAGCGTCTCTGCCACCACGATCACCATCATTTTGGCACCGCCATTGCCTGGCCACCAAAAATAATCTTGCCACCACCAACATTTTGACACCGCCATCGTCTGGCCGCAGCCGCATTTACAATCACCACCGAAGCCATCGCCGCCATCAAAGCGGCACCATAAAGTGGCCAACAATAACAAGGTCCTGAGTTTCGTCACCTACCCAACTTTCTTGCGTCGAAAAATTCTCATTTTAAAAAATTTTTCTCAAGAAAACGCTACCAACGCCATCTAGGAGAATCTTCAGTCAACATCGAAGTCCCGTAGACGACGCCAACTCCATCTGCACACCAGTCAGCGGTGCAACTAAACAACTTCTGTCGTGGACAACAACCATTTTAAACAATTTAAAAAAACTAAGTGCAGACATTTGCCGGAAAAACAACAACAGCAGTTGCTCCTGCAACCGCAGCAGTAATAGCAGCAACAGCAACAAGCAACAGCAAGGGCTGTTTTGCATACATCATCAGAATTTACGAAAAACGCATCCATAGTTCATCAGCAATCAGGTCAGCGAACAGCATTAAGAGGAATTCACAACAACAGCAGCATCTTTACATTCAACAGCAGCATCCGCAACATCACACCAGGTACACCATAAAAGTTTTATTTCTTTTTCTTTTTTTATTTTCTTGCTTCCGAGAAGCATTCAAAAATAGTTCAAAGTTCAAACCTGTCTGCACTTGCTTTTTTGGAATTGTAACAAAGATTCTTGTTGCGTTACATAAAAATTTTCGTATTTCAAAATTAAAAAAAATACACCTAAAATACAAAATTTTTTTCCATTATATAAAACTTTTCGCATTTCAAAATAATTCCAAATACATACTACTAAAATCAAACAAAAACTTTTTCAATTATATAAAACTTTTCGTATTACAAATAATTATAAAATTTCAAAACATATTTATTTTATCATAATCAAAATTTTCAAATATATTAAATTTCATTCACATAATATCATAAAATTATTATATACTGCATGTTGATTGTATTGTAGACATCTTGCGCATCTCATTTCGTTGGGTTTTTCATATTTTCCTCGCGCTCACAATAGATATATAAAACAGTTTCTCAAAATTTCACCGCTTTTTTCGAAAATCACATTGCGTTCCATTTCGGTATTTTTGTCAAAATTTCACAGCGTTTAAAAAAAAAAAAAAAAATTTTTTCTCATCGCGTTCCATTTCTGAAATAAAGCTCGCGTTCCATTTTTGAAATCAAACTCGTTTTCCATTTTTCGCATCGCGTTCCATTTTTGAAATCAAAATCGTTTTGAAAAATATTTAACATGGTCGATGAAACAAAGGACCTATCAGGTCAAAGCGGGGCTAACACTTCCACCCAATCGAGTTCCTCTTCTGGTCAACAAGACCAATCGTACTCCGCTCAAGGACATTTAGAATCCATAAAAGTCAGACTTCCTGCTTTTTGGAGCGCAAACCCGGTGACCTGGTTTTATCAGGCAGAAGCTCAATTCACGGTTCATAGGATCACTAGTTCTGAGACAAAATACTGTCTCACGGTTAGCTCACTGCAGCCAGACACCTGCGATTCGGTTATCGACATTTTGTCGAACCCACCAAATACCGACAAATACGCCACTCTAAAAGCAGCTTTAATAGAACGCCATTCCAAGTCCGAACTTAAACGGTTAGAGAGCCTTATCGATAGGGCAGACATTGGCGATCGCAAGCCATCAGAGGTATTGCTCTCAATGAGAACGCTAGCGGGCAGCACGTTTAACGACGACATAATTAAAAAATTTTGGATGCGTGAATTACCGCAACCAATAAACATCGCGTTACTGTCCGTCGGTCAGAAAACGTTGGAGGAATTAGCTACGCTCGCGGACAAGATATACGAGGCATCACAAAATGCAAACATTTGCAGCGTTTCCACTGCACAGCAGAGCGATAATTCTCGCAACGCCAATGATGCTCTCGAACAAAGACTTGCTAGAATCGAGTCAATGATCGAAGCATTTTCTTTCAATTCGCGTCCGCATAGCAGTAATAATACCCAGAGTTTTCGAAACCGAAATAGTCGTTCTCATAGCAGGTCCAGGTCGTTCAATCGCGCAAATTCAAGTTCGGGCACAGGTATGTGCTGGTATCACAGGCGGTACAAGAAAGAGGCAAAGAAATGTGAGCAACCGTGTAATTTCAACAAGAACAACTCTAAGAACCAAGTGAGCCACCCAAACTAGGTCACCCTGCTGTTGCAGCGGCAAACATGCAGTGTCTCTTGAGTCGCCGCTTATTTATTAAAGACAAAAACTCAAATTTTACTTTTTTAATCGATACGGGTGCGGATTTGTCAGTTCTCCCTTGTAGCATAAAGCACGCAAAATCTACAAACTCGTCAGTTTTGCTATCGGCTGCGAACGGAACATCAATTCCAACGTTCGGATCTAAATTACTAAACCTTGATATCGGTTTAAGGCGAAATTTCGTACACACCTTTATCATTGCCTCAGTTAGTAAACCGATCTTAGGAGCCGATTTCTTAGCAAAATACAATCTCTTGGTCGACACCAAGAATAAGAGATTGATAGACCCTCTGACTAAGATGCACGCATATGTATCTACAATGAGAACTGGCGATCCAACCCCAAAACATTTTCAAGTCACTAAACACGATTACAATAAAATTTTACAACAGTTTCCAAGTTTAACAAAAGAGCCAGATTACTTCGCGCCAGTCAAACACACCGTCGTTCATTACATCGAAACAAAAGGGCAGTTACCATTTTCAAGGCCCAGACGCTTAGACGTTTCCAGACATAATGCCGCTAGAACAGAATTCCAACACATGGTGCAACTGGGAATCTGCCAACCATCGTCCTCAAGTGTCTGCTCTCCGCTTCATATGGTGAAGAAAAAGAACAACCAAGACTGGAGACCATGTGGTGACTATCGCAGACTAAATGCTGCCACAATACCGGATTGACATCCGATCCACCACATCCAGGACTTCTCCATGAACGCTCACGGTTGCAAATTCTTTTCAAAGCTTGACATTGTGAGAGCATATCACTTGATACCAGTTGCACCAGAAGATGTTCACAAAAGAGCATTAACAACACCGTTTGGCCTTTTTGAATGGCTACGGATGCCTTTCGGCCTGCGCAACGCAGCACAAACTTTTCAGCGTTTCATGAACGAGGTGTGTTTAGGGTTAGATTTCGTATTCGCGTACGTCGATGATCTTCTGATCGCCAGCAAAAGCGAAGAAGAGCACAAAGAGCATCTCAAGGTTCTCTTCAAGAGAATAGAGGACTATGGAGTCAATATAAACCTATCAAAATGCATTTTTGGCGTTTCCACTTTGGAATTTTTAAGCCACACAATAAATGCAGAGGGCATCTTTCCCTCGCAAGATCGCATCACAGCGATCACCAACTTTTCAAAGCCCACGTCAATAAAACAGATACAGCGTTTCATAGGGATGATAAATTATTATCATCGGTTTATCCCGAAACTCGCTGAACTCCTTGCTCCTCTCCACGCTCATCTCGCTACGCTCACAGCACAGCCAAAATCAAAAAAAGTTTTTTCCTGGCCAGAAGATCTCGATTCAGTTTTCGAAAACACGAAGGAAGCTCTCTCAAGAATAACGTTACTAGCGCACCCAGTACAAAACGGCATATTCAGCATCACAACAGATGCCTCTGACACAGACGTGGGCGCAGTTCTACAACAACACGTTTCAAAAACTTGGCAACCAGTCAAGTATAGAGATTCGTATTTCAGTCGCACCACCCAAATGTGGAATGCTTTACCTGGCTCTGTATTTCCCCTTCATTACGATTCACAAAAGTTCAAAAGCAACGTGCATCGGTGTCTCCTTTCAAATCCTCTCCTATTTTCCTAAATGCTCGCACTGTGTTTAACAACATTATAAGGGCATTCATAACCCCTTGATGTGCGCGTTAATTATAAAAAAAAAAAAAAACCTCTTACATTCTTTTCAAAAAAACTCAAAGACTCAGAAGCAAAGTACTCAGCATTCGATCGCGAATTACTAGCAATATACTTGGCTATCAAGCATTTTCGTTTCTTCGTCGAAGGGCGAGAATTCACAGTCTTTACAGACCACAAGCCACTCACATATGCTCTGACAAGCAAAACTGACAGAAGTCCGCGTCAAACACGCCATCTCGACTTCATTTCACAGTTCACGTCAGACATACAACACGTGAAAGGCAAATACAATGTGGTTGCAGACGCCCTTTTTCGCATTGACGAAGTCAACACGAACAGCAATTTCAAGCTTGATTTAGAAACAATCGCCAAGCTTCAGTCTATTGACAAAGAATTGCAAGAGTACATTTCGCCAAAACACAAATCAGAGAAAACTTCCAAATTCGTACTACAGCTATTTAGTTTTCCAACCGTAAAAGTATACTGCGAAACTTCAACCAGCAAGAACAAACCTTTCGTTCCAAACGCGTTACGTTCAAATGTCTTCACGACACTTCATGGTATTTCCCATCCGAGCATTCGTTCGACCAGAAAACTTATCTCAGAGCGATACTTCTGGCCAAACATGAATAAAGATATAAACAATTGGACACGATGTTGTATAGGATGTCAGAAGGCCAAAGTGCAGAGACACACCAAGTCAGAACATGGTAGATTCGACATACCAACTGGTCGATTTGACCACATACACATTGACTTGGTAGGTCCTCTTCCTGTGTCTAATGGTTTTTCATACATCCTCACAGCAGTCGACAGGTTCACAAGATGGCCAGAAGCCTATCCTCTGATCGATATATCTGCCAGTTCAGTCGCTAAAGCGTTTGTCGAAAACTTCATTGCCCGTTTTGGTACTCCTCTAAAAATCACTACGGACCAAGGAAGTCAATTCGAGTCCAAAATCTTTAGCGAGCTGTCCAGGTTACTGGGAATACACAAGATCCACACTACGCCATATCATCCACAAGCCAACGGGATGGTCGAACGGTTTCAGAGGCAACTCAAGTGTTCACTAAAAGCCAGATGCAACACCACCCATTGGAGCTCAGAACTACCGATCATCCTTCTCGGAATTCGCTGCGCCGTAAAAGAAGATTTAAATTCCTCGGCAGCAGAGATGGTGTACGGTCAAAATCTGAGACTCCCCGGTGAGATTTTCATTAGCAACGAAAACCAAAACACATCTCCAGACGCTTTGATAGAAAAACTTCGTGACACCTGATTCCAACGAAAACACGACAAACCAAACAAGAAATCTTCATCCCCAAACTTTTGGATGAATGTAAGCATGTTTTCGTGAGAATAGACAAAGTCAAAACCGGCCTAATGCCATCATACGAAGGTCCGTATGAAGTACTTTGCAGACTTCGAAAACAATTCATTTTAAAAATAAAAAACAAAAGCGTATCGATATCAATTGACCGCCTAAAGCCTGCGCACGGCATACGGTAAGAAGCTTTCAAAAAGGGGGGCTCGATTGGAGGGGGGTGATGTAGCGAACCTACGTAACCTACATATAAAAATGGAACACGAAAAATTAGCTGAACGCAACCATACCTGAATGCAACAACACCTGAACGCAACTACACCTGAACTAACGAAATAACCCGAAATGCGCATGCGCGAGATGTGCACAAAAAACTCTTTCCGGCCTTCTGCCAGACAGACGGCCATTATACATTCCTGATTTTACACTAAAATTCATCAGACGTGCCGGAGTCATATTCTTTAATTATCTTTGTAAGAGAAAATAAAATAATCGTAAAACAAGACCAAATGATGTAATAGATTAATGTTAAAATAAAATCGACGTAAGAAAAGTTAAAGTAAGAATAGAAACCAAACTCTTTTATTGAAAACAAGACGCAGAACACGGAGAACCAGGGCAACACGCCTCAAAGGTTTGTATGCCATTTGTGGACCACATACATTACATTGGAACACGGATAACCAGCGCAACGCGCCCCAAAGCGCAACACGCCCCAAAGGTTTGTATGCCCCTTGTGGTCCGCATACTTCACAAGACCAACTCGAAGCATCTTCCGAAAAAAAAGGCTTGAACGGCTAAAACAGATAGAAAAGTTAAAGACAGATTCTCTGATTTTCCAGGGAATCCTTCTAAACCAAAGCAGTACTAAACTGACTGATCGTATAGCTCAAATAAAGACCCCACCCCAAATCTCCTTTTCGGACCAGTCTCAAACTAACTTGGAATTCCAAGATTTTTCTGATTCAGAAAGTGAGACCATTAATTTAAACATGGCGGTGGATTACACGAAAATTATCAAGCTTACGGCTCAGGTCGTTCCTTTATTTTCCGGAGAGAGACACCCAAAAATCTCCCAAGCACTACAAACATTCATCGGATGTTGTAGGCAGGTGATGTTTTGTCTCTCAGAGGAGGAAAAGGAAGCTTTTGCAAGCTTATTCACCACAAGATTGCGAGGTGAAGCATACGACCTAATAGATACAGCCAGACCCGAAACTTTTCGGGAAGCCGAGGATCTCCTCAGTAGGACATACCTCCCTGTTGAAAACTACAACGAGTTAGTAACGGGATTGATATCGTGCAAGCAGGAAAGACGAGAAAGTACAATAGAGTTTGCTTCAAGACTTCGCCACAAGTTGGCACAGTGCCGCGAAGCAGCAGAAATAAAATATCTTAAAAATGCGGACACTGTGAAAACGCAGTTAGAAGATTTTGCCATATCCTCTTTCGCTAGTGGGGTTCTAAATCCCCATCTAGGGCAGTATTTAATAGGGCTATCCGAACCCACTTTTGAAGGCATTCTACAAAAAGCTTTCATGATGGAAAAACTGCAAAAAGGGGCGGCACAGAAGCAAATGTTTCAACCATACTTGTCAGAGGCAACGATTCCTATAGATAAAGACTTCGAGAAAAGCCAAGGTAGAGAACACAAAACAAAACCCCAAATTACTTGCAGTTTTTATTTAATTATTTATTTATTTATTTATTTCATCTACAGAAATTAAAAAAAAATTCATTACAGATTACACAGGTAAGGATATATAACATGGATCTTTAAAAAAAAAAAATAATAATAATAATAGTAAAATTAAAAATAATAATATAAAACAAATGAGATGGCAAAAAGGAAAATAAAAGTCCATCAAAAAGGAGTCAAGAATTTAAAGTAGTTAAAATAATTAACAATTTATTTTTAAAACTTTGCCTTGAACATAATGAAAAAAAGTCTAATGCAAAGGACACTGCGTTAGCCTCATTTAAACAACGATTAACAGGTTCATTGATGGCATAATTAAATCTATGAAAAGGAATATGAAACAGAGTTCGTTCCCGAATTCTTCGACCAGGAAAATAAAAATTTAAAAGCGATAGCAAATGTGGACAATTAATTCGATAGTCTAAAATATCTTTGACAAACATGACTGAGTAATATTTGCGACGACATTCAAGTGTTTGTAGACTAATTAAAGCGCACCTGGTTGAATATGTCGGCATCTCAATTCTCCAATTTAATTTAAACACGACGTACCTAGTAAATCGCTTTTGGATTTTTTCAATTCTAGCTGAATGGCTACTGTAGAATGGGTTCTTTGCAAGTTTAAAGGTCACACATACGAGGATTGTTTGAAAAGGAAAAACACACCCGTATGTGAAAACTGTAAGACCTACGGACATGAGACCCGACTCTGCCGCAGAAAAAATAATACAAATTATCAAAGCACAAAATTCCAAGATCACAACTGGAATAGAAACATTAGAGACGAGTATGTTCCAAAGCAACACCACACAAATCCATTTAGGAATACTCATAACGAGTCTAATTTCAAACCCAATTTCTCAACCCCAAATAGGAACGAGTTAAATCCTAGGGCGAGGGTTTTTCAAATGAATTCTGAATGTGATTTTTGCGGAAGAAACTCACACTCCATTAATCAATGCAGTTTAAAACTCAGGTGGGAAAACAAAACTTCGGGAAACGCTTCATCGTCGACCGAAAAAACCCTGTCTCGACGATAAATAGCAAACAATTTAAAGGGTATACTGAAACACAACAGTTTTCCGAAAACTATGAATTGCCTTCTGTTGAAATCCCAACAGATTTTACTAAAAATAAAACCGTTCGTATGTTAGTGGATACTGGATCTGAAGTCAGCCTCATTAGGAGGAAGGTGTTAAAACAAAACACAAAAATTGACAAAACCAGAAACGTATCCATAAATACTCCATTTGGTTCAGGTAAAACACTTGGACAATGTACTGGAAAATTCAAAATACCCACGGAACCTTCTTCCAACTTTCAAGTAGTTGAAGATGAATTACCCATTCCAGATGACGGAATATTGGGATATAATATCATTGGGCCACACTGTAATGTGGAGGGTCCCAAAAAGATTTTAAAATTCATCACCAACAAGCAAGAATATATAACTCCACTGTTAGATTCAAAAACAGGGGTTCACGAATTACCAAGTACAAAAAATGGAGCTAACTCCTATGGACCTCATTGTAACCATCAGGAAAAAGACACTTGTGGAAGGAGGAAAATAGACCTTGCAGAAAGATTTTCTGATATGGCTAAGACCTCCTCAATCGCTACACAAGGTAAACCAAGTTTTACAAAATTAGTAACCGACAGAACAAAGAAACAAATGCCAACCCGTAGAGGCTCTGGTATTAATCATGGCTATTCTCATAGTAAAGAAGACACTTGTGGAAGGAGGAAAATAGACCTTGCAGAAAGACTTTCTGATATGGCTAAAACATCCTCATTCGTTACAGAAGGTATACCAAATTCAACAAAATTTATAATTAGTAGGGAACAAATGCCAACCCGTAGAGGCTCTGGTATCCATAGCAAACCGAATAATAGAGAAAAAATCAAAAATTATAAATCAACCCAACGCGGCTCTGATTCAAAAATTCAAGCTTATGATAAGTCAACCCAAAGCCGATATGACTCAAAAATAAATAATATAAAATCAACCCAATGCGGCTCTGATTCAAAAACCCAAATTAATGATAAGTCAACCCAAAGCGGATATGACTCAAAAATAAATAATATAAAATCAACCCAATGCGGCTCTGATTCAAAAACCCAAATTAATGATAAGTCAACCCAAAGCGGATATGACTCAAAAATAAATAAAATAAAATCAACCCAACGCGGCTCTGATCCAAAAATCAAAAATTATAAATCAACCCAACGCGGCTCTGATTCAAAAATTCAAGCTAATGATAAGTCAACCCAAAGCGGATCTGACTCAAAAACAAATGATATAAAAACAACCCAACGCGGCTCTGACTATAAAATTAAAACGGAAAAGCCAGCCCTAGGAGGCTTGGCTAATACAAATCAAAACGAAAAATTCTCTGAAGAAGCGAGTAGTAAAATAAAAATTATTTTAAAAGAAAAAATTCAGATACCAGAAAGATCAAAAATGATCGTAGAACTACCGGTTAAACTCAACGAAGATATGATCTGTTTATCAAAGCATATCCAAAAAGGAGTCCTTCTTGGAAAGAGGTGTCTGTTCCGGTCATAAACACTCTAGAACACAATGCAACTATCAAACAAGTTGTACTACATCTAATAGAGTTAAAAAATTACGTGCCTATGGAAAACACATCAATAAATAATATTGTAAGTATCCCTGAACCGAAGTGTTACCATACTAACGTGACAACGAACAATACCAGAGAAAAGAATCTTAAAGAGCAACTCATTCTAGATGAAACACTAAATGACGAGGAAAGAAATTCCATCATTAATTTATGCATGGAATATAACGACATATTTTTTCTACCAGGTGATAAGCTAACGTATACTTCTACTATAAAACACAGCATACCCACCAAACAAGATAAACCACCTATCAACATCAAAATGTATAGGTTACCTGAAAAGCAACGAGATATCATCAATGACCAACTATCCGAGATGCTTGATAACGACATAGTGCAACCCAGTAAAAGCCCTTGGAATTCTCCACTTTTGGTAGTTCCAAAAAAGGCAGGCCCAAACGGTGAGGTACGATGGAGGGTAGTTGTAGACTTTAGAAAAATAAACGAAATTACAATAGGAGATGCTTTTCCTCTACCCCGAATCGAAGACATTCTCGACCAATTAGGACATGCCAGATATTTTTCCACACTAGATTTGGCGAGTGGATATCATCAAGTGCTGGTTGACCCAAAGGACAGGGCAAAAACAGCTTTAAGCACATCATACGGCCACTATGAGTTCAAAAGGATGCCGTTCGGTCTAAAAGGTGCTCCTGCAACATTTCAGCGTTTAATGAATTATATCTTAACCGGACTGCAAGGTCTGGAATGCTTTGTTTACCTAGATGATATTGTGGTTTACGGAAAGAATTTGGTAGATCATAATAGAAAACTACAACTAGTTCTTGATAGGTTGCGAGAGCACAATTTAAAAGTACAGCTGGAGAAATGCCAATTCTTGCGCAAAGAAGTGGTATACTTGGGACATAAATGTTCCGAAGCCGGAGCACAGCCTGACCCCAGTAAAACCAGTTGTGTACAAGATTTTCCCGTACCAAAAACGGTTCGACAAATGCAATCCTTTTTGGGTCTAGCAAATTACTATCGAAAGTTCATTCCGAATTTCTCAAAAGTAGTTAAACCTTTGACAAATCTGCTAAGAAAAGATGTAAAATTCACCTGGACAGAAAAATGTCAAGAATCGTTTCAGAAATGTAAAGACCTACTCATTTCACCCCCTATACTTATATATCCCGATTTTAATCAACCATTCAACCTAACCACTGATGCAAGTAATGACGCAATTGGTGCGGTTCTGTCTCAAGGAGAGGTTGGTAAAGACCATCCAATCGCATACGCAAGTAGAACCCTAAACAAAGCCGAAAGAAATTATTCGACAATCGAAAAAGAACTTTTAGCTATCGTTTGGGCAACCAAAAACTATAGGTACTACCTGCTAGGGAGACAAGTGACTATATATACCGATCACAAGCCTTTAAAAGGCATTTTTAGCGTCAAAGACCCAACATCCCGATTGGTTAGGTTTCATCACAAACTTTCCGAGTTCGATTATAAAATCGAATACGAACCCGGGAAGTATAATACTAACGCTGACGCGCTTAGTAGAATTCCCAATAATTCGGTCGAACACACGGTTGACAAAAAGACAGAAATAACTTTTAAGTCCGGAAATAGTGAAGACAAAAAATCAAACAATATTGTTCTCGCTGTGCCGACTGCGACTGCGGAAAATAATAAGGCTGTCTGATGACCAATGCGGGTTTGTCGCGGGTAAGTCAACTACAGACGCAATCCAAAGCATAAGGATCATTATGGAAAAACACCGAGATGCCTTAGAGGATTTGCATATTGTGTTGGTTGACTTCGAAAAGGCATTCGATCGACAACCACGAGATCTGATATGGGTGGCCCTCAGACACCGAGGAGTTCCTGAAGCCTATGTGCGAATAATTATGGACATGTACGAGGGAGCAGTTACAAAAGTGAGATGCCCAGCTGGAGTCACCGAAGAATTCCAAATAACAGTAGGTGTACATCAGGGAAGTGTCTTGAGTCCACTGCTCTTTATTGCTGTTCTGGATTATTTGCTCGAAGGAAAAGTAACGGACAATAAAGTACAACAATTATTCTTTGCTGACGATGGAGCCATCATAAGCGAGGATCCTACATCCCTGCAACGAGCACTTGACGTTTGGATTGATGTTCTGGAAGGAAATGGGTACCGTATTAGCGCTAAAAAGACTGAATACCTGTGCTGCCCTTTTTCTGATCCAGACAAGCCTATTCCAGACATTTATTTGAATGGAAATGTGCTTCCCAAGTGTGAAAAGTTTAAATATCTGGGATCTATGATCAATAGTGAAGCATCTTGTGATGACGACATCAATCATCGAGTAAGCGTAGGGTGGATGAAGTGGCGAGAAAACTCCGCTATCTTCTGTGATCGAAAAATGCCCCCTAAGCTGAAGGGAAAACTCTACACAGCAGTTGTCCGTCCAGCTCTGACATACGGTTCACAATGTTGGACAATGTACAAAAAGTATGAGAGCAAATTGACGGCAGCCGAAATGAAGATGCTTCGGATGACAGCAGGAGTAACAAAGCTTGATCGAATTAGAAGTACTAAGATCCGTGGAAGCCTTCATGTCAAAAGTACCATCTTGGACAAAATTCAGCACGACCGGCTCAGTTGGTATTGTCATGTTCAAAGGAGAGATCCGCAGAACCCCGTCAAAAAGGCAATATCGTACAACGTTTCAACAAATTCGCGACGAAAAAGGAAAGGCAGGCCAAAACACTCCTGGTACAAGCAAATGCAAAAACAGCAGCATTTGGTTGGCCTCAGACATGGAACAATCCAAAACCGGGAGGCTTGCCGACGATTTCTGAGGTCAACGCGGCGTACCCCACAGGCGGATCACTAGTGTGAAGCAGCAAAGTGGGAGAGTTGTGATCGCTTCAAGATCACTACTCGTAACGCCGAAAATGAAGAAGAAGAAGAAGAAGAAGATTGTTCTCGCTGTAACCCGAGCACAAACGCGAAAAAACGATGAAGAAGCGGAAAAAACCAATTTAGATACCCCTCCTATAATATACCCAGTAGAAGAAGCAACCAAGAAAAGATATGAAACCATAAAATCTCAAGAAGAAATTTCCACAATTCTCAATGATTACCATAACTCTCCATTTAGCGGACACCAAGGTGTTATTAAGACCTACAAGAGAATCCGAGAAAAATATAAATGGCCCAATATGATCAAAGATATAGCCAACTACATAAAAAAATGCAAAAAATGTCAGAAAATGAAGTCATGTCTCGAAACCAAAATGCCAATGGTAATTACAGACATCTGTAATTTACCTTTTGACAAGGTATACCTCGACATTGTAGGACCACTTCCAGATTCTCAAATCGGAAACAAGTACATTCTAACTTTCCAAGATAATCTGACAAAATTCGTCGATTGGTATGCTATGCCCAACGCCGAAGCTGAAACAGTGGCACACATATTTTTCGAACAAATAGTTACAAGATATAGAATACCTAAGCAGCTAGTAACCGACCAAGGTGCTAACTTCGTAGGGAAACTATTCAAAAAAGTGTGTAAACTCCTACAGATCGAGAAACTTCAGACTACTGCATACCACCCACAATCAAATGGTTCGCTTGAACGTGCTCATAGGCCTTTAGTGGAATATCTCCGCACTATATGTGACGACAGTCCAAGAACTTGGGATCAGTACCTCAGAACTGCAGCATTCGTATACAATAATAGTATACATGAGGGAACCAAGCTAACCCCAATGGATTGCCTTTACGGTTTTACTTCTAGTGTACCTTCTAATCTAATCTCTAGAGAGAGAGAGCTTTGAATAGAGAAGACGTATTTTGTAACCGCTCCGAGTTTAAACTTAAATAAGTATATACTTTTGAAATATTTTCTTTAATAAAATCGATTTTTATGCAAACAGTGAAGTTAAAGATCGAGTTTTAAAAGAAATTGTAAGAATGCCTGAGTGCATCAAATGTAAAGGCGATATTCGTGGTGAGTCAGACCGATATTCATGGTGAGTCAAGACCGCTACTAAAATGTAGCGGTCTTGACAAATACAGCAGCAATATGCTCGATACTAATAAAATGGTTAAGTTCATATGTGATGATTGTATACAATATATGCACAACGTTGACTTAGTATTGAGAGATGTACAAGACACGGTAAAAAAAAACGGAAATTATTTAAGAGAGTACAAAAATGAATTCGAAGAAAGTTTGAAAAAAAATGAAACGGAAATAAAAGAGATGCTAGAAGCAATTGAAGCCCGGTACTCTGAAAGACTGAGAGCAATGAAAAATGCACAAGAAACATGTGAACGAAGTGTTTTGGAAATAAAAAAAATTACAGCATGTACGGAAGCATTTAAAGCCCAAAGCGAACTAATTGTTGAAAATGTAAAGAAGCTTACAATAGACAATAAAATGTGTGTGAACGAGATGAAAAATGATTTACAGGTAGGAGTTAAGCAAATCGCGCAGTCCAAGCAAAAAGAGACAACAACCAATTACGCAGATCAACTAAAACAAGCAATTTACATTAAACCAAAAAGTAAACAAATGAACTCGAAGACAAAGAAAGACATAAAGGACAACATCAACCCTGCGTCTCTTTCTCTCAAAGTAGATAGTGTTTCCGACCGAAAAGAAGGAGCAGTTACTATCAACTGCAGAGGTGAAGAAACAGTGCAAAAAATAGAGAGCGAGATGAAAAAGAAATTGGGTGAGAAATATGATGTGCGAGTATTCAGCAACAGACGTCCGCAAATAATTATTACAGATATGAATGAAAAATGGAGTAAGGAGGAACTGGAAACAGCTGTAATAAAACAAAACAACATTATTGGAACGGTAAAATGTGTAAGAGATTTTAAAAGTAAAAACAAAGAGGTATTCAACGCTGTGATAGAAGTTGATCAAATTGATCATAACAATATACTAGAAAATCGGAAATTGAATATTGGTTGGGAGAAATGTCGAGTTTTTGAATATTTGAATGTGAGTAGATGTTTTAATTGCAACGGTTTCCACCACATCTCAAAACACTGCAAAAATGAAGTTAAATGTGCTAAGTGTAGTAAAAATCACGACACAAGGGAATGTAATTCCAATGAACCAAAATGCATAAACTGTATACGGTATAATGAAAAATATAAACTTAATTTAGACACAAACCATGACTGTCGAAATACTGAATGCTCAGTCTATAAACGACTGATGCAAGCTGAAAAAAATAAGTTTCAAATATAGCAACGACACATAATCAAGGGCGTATACTGCAATATTCAAGGACTTACAGGAAACTTAAACGAAGCTGAACAATGTTTTGTCAATACGAATTACGATTTTATTATTATGTCTGAAACACACATCACTGAAAACATCGAAGACAGTGAAATTGAATTAGAAGGTTATAAGGTAGCAAGATGTAACAGTGAGTCACGACACACAGGAGGATTATGTATATACATAAAAGAACACTTTGAAGTAAAAATTATCAGACAGGAAAAGATTATCCCTGAACATATTTACTGGCAAGTCGTAAAAATAACAACTAACAACCAATCTCTTTACTTGGCGTCGGTCTACAGGTCACCTAATTCATCAGTGAGAGTATTCTGTGATAAGTTTAAAACTTGGATAGAAGATCTTGTTGACCTAAACCGACAGTTTATAATAGCAGGGGACTTCAACATAGACTGGATGGACATGTCAAGTATTTATTCAAATGAAATGAAAAAAACCATAGAAGATGAAAATATGTGTCAGCAATTAGTTCGCGAACCAACCAGAATTACAAACACAACACGTACTCTAATAGATTATGTTATAACCGATCTATCGCCGGCAACAGCCAAAAGTGACATGGATCTGAAAATCGGAGATCATGAAACTCTAGTTATAGAATACCAATTTATTAAAACAGAAAATTGAAAAAATACACACCGAAAACAAAATCAAAGTTCTTCGTTATAACAAAGCATCATTTATTAACCAGCTAAGAAGAAGCGAAATGATCTTTAACAATTGTAATCCACAAGAAAGCAGCAAAATCCTTAGTGATGAGTTGATAAAAGTCACAAACAGCATGGTAGCTATTAAAGATGCTTCCCAAATGTCTAATAGATGGTTTAATAGCACTCTTATGCAATTAAAACGTGAGAAGATTATGAGATACCAAGAGTTCAGGCAGAACAACAACATTGAATCTTGGAATAGATACAGAGATTGCAGGAATATGTATAAAGCAGAGATTGTCAAATCTAAGAATACAAATATTAAACAACAAATTGCGAATGCTGGTGACCAGAAATCAATGTGGAGAGTTATTAAGTCACATGTTTTAAATGAAAAAAGGCAGAGTATCCAACGTGTATTTTTTGAAGGCGTAAGCATAAATAAGAAGGAAGAGATAGCTGAAAAATTTAATGAATACTTCATCAACAGTGTTTCGGAAATCAACGAGTCGATACCGTATTTTCCGTTCGTCCAACATAATAGTTTTACGAATACAACGTTTAAATTTAAAAAAGTAGTACTATCGGAAGTAAAAAATTCAATAAAATTACTAAAAAATAAAAGAGATTTTAACTTTTTAAACACGAAAATGCTAATGGATGGAATAAACACAATCGGGCCGATGCTTGTAAAAGTAATTAATAACTCAATGCTGAACGGATGCATTGAAAGAATCAATTGTCACCCCCATCGAAAAAATAAAAGGGACTGATAAATGTGAGAACTTCCGGCCAATTAACGCACTTCCTGTGTACGAAAAAGTCATTGAAAAAATAGTTCACTCGCAACTAGAAAACTATTTCGAATTCAACAATTTGTTTATTGAGAACCAGTCAGGATTTCGGAAAAAACATTCGTGTGAGTCGGCGCTTAATAATGTTCTCATAAGCTGGAAAGAAGAAATAGCTAAGAAAAAATTCGTTTTTGCCGTTTTTCTCGATTTCAAAAGAGCTTTTGAAACAATTGATAGAGGAATTCTTATTGAAAAACTAAGTAGTTATGGTGTTAGAGGAAAAGAACAACAATGGTTTAGCACGTATCTGTCGCATAGAACGCAAAGGACATCAGTAGATGGAATAATGTCTAAGAGCGCTGAAACAAAACATGGAGTTCCTCAAGGGTCAATATTGGGCGCACTCTTGTTTATAATCTACATAAACGATATTAAAGAAGTACTTCGACATTCACAAATAGTACTGTTTGCAGACGATGCACTTATCTTTATCAATGGTGAAAATGGAGACGACTGCGTAAAATTAATCCAAGATGACCTTAACAGAGTAAACGAATGGCTGAAGGTGAACAAACTAAAGTTGAACGTGGCAAAATCAAAATGTATGGCTCTGAACTGTAGTGTTACACTGAATCTAGAGATCGACAACGAAAAAGTTGAACAAGTAAGATCTATTAAATATCTAGGAGTAGTCATAGATGAAAAACTAAAGTTTGATATGCATATAGATTATTTAGTTAAGAAAATATCAAAAAAAAAATGGATTCTTTAACAGAATTAGAAATAAATTGTCTTTAATGTGCGCAATCAATGTTTTTAATGTAATGATAAAACCCCATTTTGAGTATTGTTCATCAATTCTGTATCAATGTTCTGATAATGTTCTGTTAAAATTACAACGTCTACAAAATAAGTCCATGCGTATAATACTTAAATGTAATCGTTATACACCGATAAGAATAATGTTGAATATGTTAAAATGGTTGAGTGTAAAACAAAGAATTTTTGTTAATGTACTATGTTTTGTTTATAAAATTAAAAATGGTCTTCTACCCCAATATTTACGCAAATATTTAAGATATGTCGGTGAATCTCAGCCATATAACTTGAGGAATAGAGATGATTTCAGACTACCAAGCTATATTAAAAATATTACCCAAAACACTGTTCTATATAAAGGATGTAGGCTATTCAATACATTGCCACATGAAATAAAAAAAGAAATAGATTTCAAAAAATTTAAAAGATATGTAATTGAATTTATAAAACTGAAATATCCTTACAGTAATTAAATCAACATTTAAAAAATGTATATACTTATTTTTAAGTTAAAAATTGTAAAATGAATTTCAATAGCAGAGTTCTGCTAAATAAAACAACTAAACTAAACTAAACTAAAAAAAAGAGATCCCGAACCCCTATACAACCACGAAAATTATTATTATGTTCCAAGACACAAACTCCAAAAAACTTACGCTATAGCTAGGAAAAACCTTCTCCAGAGCAAAATAACTTCCAAAAACTACCATGATGCAAAACTAAGACCCAATATTTTCCATATAGGAGATAAAATCCTAATAAAGAATCCAAATAAAAACCACAAGTTGGAAGAAGTTTGGAAAGGCCCATACACAATAGTAAAAATCATCAATGACGTCAATAGTGTAGTTCAAATAAAGAAAAAACAGGTGACTCTTCATAATAACCGTTTAAAACATTTCTACGAATAACACAAAAAAAAAAACGAACTTCACCTTGTTAAATTTCCAATCAGCAAAATTCACTCATATTCAACGATTACAAGACATTTATCACCAAAGGTATTTTTTTTTATTCAGAATGAAGCAGCTCAAGTTCAAAACAAAAAAAAGCTTAGGTTGTTCAACCTACTACAAAATAAACAAAAAAAAAAAAAATTGTTGACTAAATACTATTCATTGGGTCATAACAATATTGAAGCTCAAGTAACCAGAACATTTTTTATCAAAGAAACCGCATTTAGGTCTTTGATTACTAGGGCACACGCCAAAAACATTGACATTTCTTATGTTGGACATTTGAGTGTCATATGAAATGTGATGCAACACCGCATTTAGGTTTTTGATTACTAGGGCACACGCCAAATACGTTGACAGTTTTTATGTTCATGTTGTTATGTAATGCAATGAGAAGGTTACGACAAACAAATATTTTGAAATGAATTAGATATAGAAATATAGAAATAAGAAAAGGGAAGCAGTGTATGACTCAACACAGTTTACGTTGATACAAATTTTGTTCATTTAAGATATGAATCATATTAATATTATTCTACACGTTAGTTCATTCAATACAATCTTGACACTAGCCCAACAACGGAAATATATAAAGATGACATAACCCAACAAACGAATATAGTAAAGTCCGCAGAAGAAAATTGGAATTTAAAAAACCAAAGTCCACTAATCGATGAATTACAAAAATTCGAAGTAATACTTACCAAAGAAACAAGGAAATAAAGATATAGTAAAACCTCACCAGAATAAAAGACTACCCAGAGTTCAAAATAAAAAAAAAATTACCAGATAAAAAGTTCCAAATGTAAAAAATAAAAATTTTTTGAAAAGAGGGAAAAAAGAGGGAAACAAAAAAAAAAATATATTCTAACAAGATCAAAAAAAAAAAAGTTTTAATTTTGTTCAACATATTCCCCAAATTAAAAAAAAATAGTAAGAAAAATAAATTTATCTCAAACATGATCTTATAATATTCCCCAAATCAAAAAAAAAAAAATATTATAAATAAAAGAGAGACCTAAAGAGCTCCAAGAAACATACACTTAAAACAAAAATACACACACACATTAAACACATACACATACAAAATAAACACACACAGAGTAACATCTTCAAAAACAAATTTTTTTTGAGAAGACAAAAAAAAAGTATATATTTGCATACAAATATACTAAACATTAAAAATTGAAATTAAAAAAAAAATATAAATTTATATATATATATATTTATTAAATATATCTGTCTACAAATATTCTAAATTCCAAACAAAAATTAAATTTAAAAACAAAAACAATTGATATTCTTCAAACATACATATGCACATATATTTATATATGCATACAAAAATTTTTATTAATCATCAACAAATATTTTTATTGTTGGTTAAAGTTTTTTTTTCTTAACCTTTTCACTATAAGTAAACACAAAATAAATTCATAATAAATTGCAAGGAATAAAAAATATATCTCATAAGACTTAATATTTAAATGAACAGAATAAAACATTTTGAAATACTAGTTTAAATTTAAATATACTTTGTTACATATCTACATACTATCAAAAGGAAATTTTAAAACTTGTATTATGCAATAAACTTTCATTAGTAAATGTAACAATAGGGTTAAGAATATTAAAGAAAATTTAATAAATGAATACACACTTGTAAAAAAAAAATTAAACTAATTTTTATATATTTTTGATACAAAATACAAATAGGTACCTAAATTTACACTTTTAAAAAAATAATAACAGTATTTAAAAACCCAAATTCCTGTAAAATTATTGTACCCAAAAATATTCAATAAACATAAATACATATAAGTGACTAAAATAAGGGAACTTTATTTGGCACCTCATAGACCTATTCCAACCTAAGCTGAATCCGCGCCAAAGACAAGAATTAGAAGAAGGAAAAACATACAGAAGCCAAAATTCCAGTATTCATCAACCACTAATAAACTCTCCATGAGAGATCGCCAGTTTAAAGAAACAAAAGAACCCTGCCAGTTTCTCAAAATTAAACCTTGTCTAACAAGAGTGTAGATCACTAACAACCACCCAGAAGGACAATTCCGTCTCTCCAAAACGGAAATTGGACACTTTTTTACGATGGGGAGGAATGTTGTATAGTCATAGTTCGATTGATTGATTGACCCACATGTCAAACAAAAGACATTGTGGGAATACAAAAAAAGTAAACAACCAATCGACTATGACCCAAATACACATTGGTTTAAATGAAACACCTGCAGCCCATATATGCAATTGGCACAGTGGTTTGCAAACAAAAATGATGACTGCAAACAAAAACGATGACTGGCGAATGACGACACCAGCTGGCGGTCATGAGGCCAAATATAGTTCCGTAAGTAGAATAAGATATAAAATAGAGCATGTTAGCAAAGTAAGTCAATTCAGAAGAAGTTGTCAGAAAACCGGTTCACCAGAACCCAGTAAATAAAGTATATTTTAAAAAAAGAACTTTTGGTACATAATCTAATTTCTGAAGTGTGGAGTAAATAATCACATACAAGTAAGTATAAAAAACAAATCGGCCTCTCCAAGGGCCTTACATTTTAGCCTCGCAACAGGCTGCGTAGAATATGTTGCTCCCCATCCCCCACTCCAATCCCTTTTAATAAACTAGATCTAATGTAGTAGGTGCTTTTGGTATGAGCACCCTACCAACTATTAGACCATTGTTTCCTTGTTCAAAGATCGAGGGTTTTGGTCCCGTTATGGTTGGCTCATGTCATGAGCTCTGACTTGTAAGGAAAAAATACAACAAATGGCGCAGCCGGTAGGATGATGCTAGAGATTTATCTCAGTAAATCCGAATTTTAAATTTTCGTTTAGCAACTCGCATGTTGTTTAAACAATAAAAAATAAAAGGAGGCATCATTTCCGTACCAAACAAAAAGTTTTTTCCAAACAAATGTCAAATTCGGACTCAGAAGAGTCAAATAACGAGACCTTCCTTAATCTGAGGCAACGCAAAGTCTACAAAGCGTCAACCTCAACAGCTGCTGCTCTCCAACCCGGCAAACAAAAGACCGTATTGGAGCAAGTTAAAGCACTTCATGAAAGGGCCCAATCCACGGGAAATATATCCCTACTGGCTTTAGACTGTAGCGAACCTACGTTACCTACATATAAAAATGGAACACGAAAAATTAGCTGAACGCAACCATACCTGAATGCAACAACACCTGAACGCAACTACACCTGAACTAACGAAATAACCCGAAATGCGCATGCGCGAGATGTGCACAAAAAACTCTTTCCGGCCTTCTGCCAGACAGACGGCCATTATACATTCCTGATTTTACACTAAAATTCATCAGACGTGCCGGAGTCATATTCTTTAATTATCTTTGTAAGAGAAAATAAAATAATCGTAAAACAAGACCAAATGATGTAATAGATTAATGTTGAAATAAAATCGACGTAAGAAAAGTTAAAGTAAGAATAGAAACCAAACTCTTTTATTGAAAACAAGACGCAGAACACGGAGAAACAGCGCAACACGCCTCAAAGGTTTGTATGCCACTTGTGGACCACATACATTACATTGGAACACGGATAACCAGCGCAACGCGCCCCAAAGCGCAACACGCCCCAAAGGTTTGTATGCCCCTTGTGGTCCGCATACTTCACAAGACCAACTCGAAGCATCTTCCGAAAAAAAAGGCTTGAACGGCTAAAACAGATAGAAAAGTTAAAGACAGATTCTCTGATTTTCCAGGGAATCCTTCTAAACCAAAGCAGTACTAAACTGACTGATCGTATAGCTCAAATAAAGACCCCACCCCAAATCTCCTTTTCGGACCAGTCTCAAACTAACTTGGAATTCCAAGATTTTTCTGATTCAGAAAGTGAGACCATTAATTTAAACATGGCGGTGGATTACACGAAAATTATCAAGCTTACGGCTCAGGTCGTTCCTTTATTTTCCGGAGAGAGACACCCAAAAATCTCCCAAGCACTACAAACATTCATCGGATGTTGTAGGCAGGTGATGTTTTGTCTCTCAGAGGAGGAAAAGGAAGCTTTTGCAAGCTTATTCACCACAAGATTGCGAGGTGAAGCATACGACCTAATAGATACAGCCAGACCCGAAACTTTTCGGGAAGCCGAGGATCTCCTCAGTAGGACATACCTCCCTGTTGAAAACTACAACGAGTTAGTAACGGGATTGATATCGTGCAAGCAGGAAAGACGAGAAAGTACAATAGAGTTTGCTTCAAGACTTCGCCACAAGTTGGCACAGTGCCGCGAGGCAGCAGAAATAAAATATCTTAAAAATGCGGACACTGTGAAAACGCAGTTAGAAGATTTTGCCATATCCTCTTTCGCTAGTGGGGTTCTAAATCCCCATCTAGGGCAGTATTTATTAGGGCTATCCGAACCCACTTTTGAAGGCATTCTACAAAAAGCTTTCATGATGGAAAAACTGCAAAAAGGGGTGGCACAGAAGCAAATGTTTCAACCATACTTGTCAGAGGCAACGATTCCTATAGATAAAGACTTCGAGAAAAGCCAAAGTAGAGAACACAAAACAAAACCCCAAATTACTTGCAGTTTTTATTTATTTATTTATTTATTTATTTATTTCATCTACAGAAATTAAAAAAAATTTCATTACAGATTACACAGGTAAGGATATATAACATGGATCTTTAAAAAAAAAAATAATAATAATAATAGTAAAATTAAAAATAATAATATAAAACAAATGAGATGGCAAAAAGGAAAATATAAGTCCATCAAAAAGGAGTCAAGAATTTAAAGTAGTTAAAATAATTAACAATTTATTTTTAAAACTTTGCCTTGAACATAATGAAAAAAAGTCTAATGCAAAGGACACTGCGTTAGCCTCATTTAAACAACGATTAACAGGTTCATTGATGGCATAATTAAATCTATGAAAAGGAATATGAAACAGAGTTCGTTCCCGAATTCTTCGACCAGGAAAATAAAAATTTAAAAGCGATAGCAAATGTGGACAATTAATTCGATAGTCTAAAATATCTTTGACAAACATGACTGAGTAATATTTGCGACGACATTCAAGTGTTTGTAGACTAATTAAAGCGCACCTGGTTGAATATGTCGGCATCTCAATTCTCCAATTTAATTTAAACACGACGTACCTAGTAAATCGCTTTTGGATTTTTTCAATTCTAGCTGAATGGCTACTATAGAATGGGTTCTTTGCAAGTTTAAAGGTCACACATACGAGGAAAGGAAAAACACACCCGTATGTGAAAACTGTAAGACCTACGGACATGAAACCCGACTCTGCCGCAGAAAAAATAATACAAATTATCAAAGCACAAAATTCCAAGATCACAACTGGAATAGAAACAATAGAGACGAGTATGTTCCAAAGCAACACCACACAAATCCATTTAGGAATACTCATAACGAGCCTTATTTCAAACCCAATTTCTCAACCCCAAATAGGAACGAGTTAAATCCTAGGGCGAGGGTTTTTCAAATGAATTCTGAATGTGATTTTTGCGGAAGAAACTCACACTCCATTAATCAATGCAGTTTAAAACTCAGGTGGGAAAACAAAACTTCGGGAAACGCTTCATCGTCGACCGAAAAAACCCCGGCTCGACGATAAATAGCAAACAATTTAAAGGGTATACTGAAACACAACAGTTTTCCGAAAACTATGAATTGCCTTCTGTTGAAATCCCAACAGATTTTACTAAAAATAAAACCGTTCGTATGTTAGTGGATACTGGATCTGAAGTCAGCCTCATTAGGAGGAAGGTGTTAAAACAAAACACAAAAATTGACAAAACCAGAAACGTATCCATAAATACTCCATTTGGTTCAGGTAAAACACTTGGACAATGTACTGGAAAATTCAAAATACCCACGGAACCTTCTTGCAACTTTCAAGTAGTTGAAGATGAATTACCCATTCCAGATGACGGAATATTGGGATATAATTTCATTGGGCCACACTGTAATGTGGAGGGTCCCAAAAAGATTTTAAAATTCATCACCAACAAGCAAGAATATATAACTCCACTGTTAGATTCAAAAACAGGGGTTCACGAATTACCAAGTACAAAAAATGGAGCTAACTCCTATGGACCTCATTGTAACCATCAGGAAAAAGACACTTGTGGAAGGAGGAAAATAGACCTTGCAGAAAGATTTTCTGATATGGCTAAGACCTCCTCAATCGCTACACAAGGTAAACCAAGTTTTACAAAATTAGTAACAGACAGAACAAAGAAACAAATGCCAACCCGTACAGGCTCTGGTATTAATCATGGCTATTCTCATAGTAAAGAAGACACTTGTGGAAGGAGGAAAATAGACCTTGCAGAAAGACTTTCTGATATGGCTAAAACATCCTCATTCGTTACAGAAGGTATACCAAATTCAACAAAATTTATAATTAGTAGGGAACAAATGCCAACCCGTAGAGGCTCTGGTATCCATAGCAAACCGAATAATAGAGAAAAAATCAAAAATTATAAATCAACCCAACGCGGCTCTGATTCAAAAATTCAAGCTAATGATAAGTCAACCCAAAGCGGATATGACTCAAAAATAAATAATATAAAATCAACCCAATGCGGCTCTGATTCAAAAACCCAAATTAATGATAAGTCAACCCAAAGCGGATATGACTCAAAAATAAATAATATAAAATCAACCCAATGCGGCTCTGATTCAAAAACCCAAATTAATGATAAGTCAACCCAAAGCGGATATGACTCAAAAATAAATAAAATAAAATCAACCCAACGCGGCTCTGATCCAAAAATCAAAAATTATAAATCAACCCAACGCGGCTCTGATTCAAAAATTCAAGCTAATGATAAGTCAACCCAAAGCGGATCTGACTCAAAAACAAATGATATAAAAACAACCCAACGCGGCTCTGACTATAAAATTAAAACGGAAAAGCCAGCCCTAGGAGGCTTGGCTAATACAAATCAAAACGAAAAATTCTCTGAAGAAGCGAGTAGTAAAATAAAAATTATTTTAAAAGAAAAAATTCAGATACCAGAAAGATCAAAAATGATCGTAGAACTACCGGTTAAACTCAACGAAGATATGATCTGTTTATCAAAGCATATCCAAAAAGGAGTCCTTCTTGGAAAGAGGTGTCTGTTCCGGTCATAAACACTCTAGAACACAATGCAACTATCAAACAAGTTGTACTACATCTAATAGAGTTAAAAAATTACGTGCCTATGGAAAACACATCAATAAATAATATTGTAAGTATCCCTGAACCGAAGTGTTACCATACTAACGTGACAACGAACAATACCAGAGAAAAGAATCTTAAAGAGCAACTCATTCTAGATGAAACACTAAATGACGAGGAAAGAAATTCCATCATTAATTTATGCATGGAATATAACGACATATTTTTTCTACCAGGTGATAAGCTAACGTATACTTCTACTATAAAACACAGCATACCCACCAAACAAGATCAACCACCTATCAACACCAAAATGTATAGGTTACCTGAAAAGCAACGAGATATCATCAATGACCAACTATCCGAGATGCTTGATAACGACATAGTGCAACCCAGTAAAAGCCCTTGGAATTCTCCACTTTTGGTAGTTCCAAAAAAGGCAGGCCCAAACGGTGAGGTACGATGGAGGGTAGTTGTAGACTTTAGAAAAATAAACGAAATTACAATAGGAGATGCTTTTCCTCTACCCCGAATCGAAGACATTCTCGACCAATTAGGACATGCCAGATATTTTTCCACACTAGATTTGGCGAGTGGATATCATCAAGTGCTGGTTGACCCAAAGGACAGGGCAAAAACAGCTTTAAGCACATCATACGGCCACTATGAGTTCAAAAGGATGCCGTTCGGTCTAAAAGGTGCTCCTGCAACATTTCAGCGTTTAATGAATTATATCTTAACCGGACTGCAAGGTCTGGAATGCTTTGTTTACCTAGATGATATTGTGGTTTACGGAAAGAATTTGGTAGATCATAATAGAAAACTACAACTAGTTCTTGATAGGTTGCGAGAGCACAATTTAAAAGTACAGCTGGAGAAATGCCAATTCTTGCGCAAAGAAGTGGTATACTTGGGACATAAATGTTCCGAAGCCGGAGCACAGCCTGACCCCAGTAAAACCAGTTGTGTACAAGATTTTCCCGTACCAAAAACGGTTCGACAAATGCAATCCTTTTTGGGTCTAGCAAATTACTATCGAAAGTTCATTCCGAATTTCTCAAAAGTAGTTAAACCTTTGACAAATCTGCTAAGAAAAGATGTAAAATTCACCTGGACAGAAAAATGTCAAGAATCGTTTCAGAAATGTAAAGACCTACTCATTTCACCCCCTATACTTATATATCCCGATTTTAATCAACCATTCAACCTAACCACTGATGCAAGTAATGACGCAATTGGTGCGGTTCTGTCTCAAGGAGAGGTTGGTAAAGACCATCCAATCGCATACGCAAGTAGAACCCTAAACAAAGCCGAAAGAAATTATTCGACAATCGAAAAAGAACTTTTAGCTATCGTTTGGGCAACCAAAAACTATAGGTACTACCTGCTAGGGAGACAAGTGACTATATATACCGATCACAAGCCTTTAAAAGGCATTTTTAGCGTCAAAGACCCAACATCCCGATTGGTTAGGTTTCATCACAAACTTTCCGAGTTCGATTATAAAATCGAATACGAACCCGGGAAGTATAATACTAACGCTGACGTGCTTAGTAGAATTCCCAATAATTCGGTCGAACACACGGTTGACAAAAAGACAGAAATAACTTTTAAGTCCGGAAATAGTGAAGACAAAAAATCAAACAATATTGTTCTCGCTGTAACCCGAGCACAAACGCGAAAAAACGATGAAGAAGCGGAAAAAACCAATTTAGATACCCCTCCTATAATATACCCAGTAGAAGAAGCAACCAAGAAAAGATATGAAACCATAAAATCTCAAGAAGAAATTTCCACAATTCTCAATGATTACCATAACTCTCCATTTGGCGGACACCAAGGTGTTATTAAGACCTACAAGAGAATCCGAGAAAAATATAAATGGCCCAATATGATCAAAGATATAGCCAACTACATAAAAAAATGCAAAAAATGTCAGAAAATGAAGTCATGTCTCGAAACCAAAATGCCAATGGTAATTACAGACATCTGTAATTTATCTTTTGACAAGGTATACCTCGACATTGTAGGACCACTTCCAGATTCTCAAATCGGAAACAAGTACATTCTAACTTTCCAAGATAATCTGACAAAATTCGTCGATTGGTATGCTATGCCCAACGCCGAAGCTGAAACAGTGGCACACATATTTTTCGAACAAATAGTTACAAGATATAGAATACCTAAGCAGCTAGTAACCGACCAAGGTGCTAACTTCGTAGGGAAACTATTCAAAAAAGTGTGTAAACTCCTACAGATCGAGAAACTTCAGACTACTGCATACCACCCACAATCAAATGGTTCGCTTGAACGTGCTCATAGGCCTTTAGTGGAATATCTCCGCACTATATGTGACGACAGTCCAAGAACTTGGGATCAGTACCTCAGAACTGCAGCATTCGTATACAATAATAGTATACATGAGGGAACCAAGCTAACCCCAATGGATTGCCTTTACGGTTTTACTTCTAGTGTACCTTCTAATCTAATCTCTAGAGAGAGAGAGCTTTGAATAGAGAAGACGTATTTTGTAACCGCTCCGAGTTTAAACTTAAATAAGTATATACTTTTGAAATATTTTCTTTAATAAAATCGATTTTTATGCAAACAGTGAAGTTAAAGATCGAGTTTTAAAAGAAATTGTAAGAATGCCTGAGTGCATCAAATGTAAAGGCGATATTCGTGGTGAGTCAGGCATACAATGCGCCGGAATTTGTGGAAAAAATTTTCATTTCTCACTAAAATGTAGCGGTCTTGACAAATACAGCAGCAATATGCTCGATACTAATAAAATGGTTAAGTTCATATGTGATGATTGTATACAATATATGCACAACGTTGACTTAGTATTGAGAGATGTACAAGACACGGTAAAAAAAAACGGAAATTATTTAAGAGAGTACAAAAATGAATTCGAAGAAAGTTTGAAAAAAAATGAAACGGAAATAAAAGAGATGCTAGAAGCAATTGAAGCCCGGTACTCTGAAAGACTGAGAGCAATGAAAAATGCACAAGAAACATGTGAACGAAGTGTTTTGGAAATAAAAAAAATTACAGCATGTACGGAAGCATTTAAAGCCCAAAGCGAACTAATTGTTGAAAATGTAAAGAAGCTTACAATAGACAATAAAATGTGTGTGAACGAGATGAAAAATGATTTACAGGTAGGAGTTAAGCAAATCGCGCAGTCCAAGCAAAAAGAGACAACAACCAATTACGCAGATCAACTAAAACAAGCAATTTACATTAAACCAAAAAGTAAACAAATGAACTCGAAGACAAAGAAAGACATAAAGGACAACATCAACCCTGCGTCTCTTTCTCTCAAAGTAGATAGTGTTTCCGACCGAAAAGAAGGAGCAGTTACTATCAACTGCAGAGGAGAAGAAACAGTGCAAAAAATAGAGAGCGAGATGAAAAAGAAATTGGGTGAGAAATATGATGTGCGAGTATTCAGCAACAGACGTCCGCAAATAATTATTACAGATATGAATGAAAAATGGAGTAAGGAGGAACTGGAAACAGCTGTAATAAAACAAAACAACATTATTGGAACGGTAAAATGTGTAAGAGATTTTAAAAGTAAAAACAAAGAGGTATTCAACGCTGTGATAGAAGTTGATCAAATTGATCATAACAATATACTAGAAAATCGGAAATTGAATATTGGTTGGGAGAAATGTCGAGTTTTTGAATATTTGAATGTGAGTAGATGTTTTAATTGCAACGGTTTCCACCACATCTCAAAACACTGCAAAAATGAAGTTAAATGTGCTAAGTGTAGTAAAAATCACGACACAAGGGAATGTAATTCCAATGAACCAAAATGCATAAACTGTATACGGTATAATGAAAAATATAAACTTAATTTAGACACAAACCATGACTGTCGAAATACTGAATGCTCAGTCTATAAACGACTGATGCAAGCTGAAAAAAATAAGTTTCAAATATAGCAACGACACATAATCAAGGGCGTATACTGCAATATTCAAGGACTTACAGGAAACTTAAACGAAGCTGAACAATGTTTTGTCAATACGAATTACGATTTTATTATTATGTCTGAAACACACATCACTGAAAACATCGAAGACAGTGAAATTGAATTAGAAGGTTATAAGGTAGCAAGATGTAACAGTGAGTCACGACACACAGGAGGATTATGTATATACATAAAAGAACACTTTGAAGTAAAAATTATCAGACAGGAAAAGATTATCCCTGAACATATTTACTGGCAAGTCGTAAAAATAACAACTAACAACCAATCTCTTTACTTGGCGTCGGTCTACAGGTCACCTAATTCATCAGTGAGAGTATTCTGTGATAAGTTTAAAACTTGGATAGAAGATCTTGTTGACCTAAACCGACAGTTTATAATAGCAGGGGACTTCAACATAGACTGGATGGACATGTCAAGTATTTATTCAAATGAAATGAAAAAAACCATAGAAGATGAAAATATGTGTCAGCAATTAGTTCGCGAACCAACCAGAATTACAAACACAACACGTACTCTAATAGATTATGTTATAACCGATCTATCGCCGGCAACAGCCAAAAGTGACATGGATCTGAAAATCGGAGATCATGAAACTCTAGTTATAGAATACCAATTTATTAAAACAGAAAATTGAAAAAATACACACCGAAAACAAAATCAAAGTTCTTCGTTATAACAAAGCATCATTTATTAACCAGCTAAGAAGAAGCGAAATGATCTTTAACAATTGTAATCCACAAGAAAGCAGCAAAATCCTTAGTGATGAGTTGATAAAAGTCACAAACAGCATGGTAGTTATTAAAGATGCTTCCCAAATGTCTAATAGATGGTTTAATAGCACTCTTATGCAATTAAAACGTGAGAAGATTATGAGATACCAAGAGTTCAGGCAGAACAACAACATTGAATCTTGGAATAGATACAGAGATTGCAGGAATATGTATAAAGCAGAGATTGTCAAATCTAAGAATACAAATATTAAACAACAAATTGCGAATGCTGGTGACCAGAAATCAATGTGGAGAGTTATTAAGTCACATGTTTTAAATGAAAAAAGGCAGAGTATCCAACGTGTATTTTTTGAAGGCGTAAGCATAAATAAGAAGGAAGAGATAGCTGAAAAATTTAATGAATACTTCATCAACAGTGTTTCGGAAATCAACGAGTCGATACCGTATTTTCCGTTCGTCCAACAAAATAGTTTTACGAATACAACGTTTAAATTTAAAAAAGTAGTACTATCGGAAGTAAAAAATTCAATAAAATTACTAAAAAATAAAAGAGATTTTAACTTTTTAAACACGAAAATGCTAATGGATGGAATAAACACAATCGGGCCGATGCTTGTAAAAGTAATTAATAACTCAATGCTGAACGGATGCTTTCCCGAAACATGGAAAGAATCAATTGTCACCCCCATCGAAAAAATAAAAGGGACTGATAAATGTGAGAACTTCCGGCCAATTAACGCACTTCCTGTGTACGAAAAAGTCATTGAAAAAATAGTTCACTCGCAACTAGAAAACTATTTCGAATTCAACAATTTGTTTATTGAGAACCAGTCAGGATTTCGGAAAAAACATTCGTGTGAGTCGGCGCTTAATAATGTTCTCATAAGCTGGAAAGAAGAAATAGCTAAGAAAAAATTCGTTTTTGCCGTTTTTCTCGATTTCAAAAGAGCTTTTGAAACAATTGATAGAGGAATTCTTATTGAAAAACTAAGTAGTTATGGTGTTAGAGGAAAAGAACAACAATGGTTTAGCACGTATCTGTCGCATAGAACGCAAAGGACATCAGTAGATGGAATAATGTCTAAGAGCGCTGAAACAAAACATGGAGTTCCTCAAGGGTCAATATTGGGCGCACTCTTGTTTATAATCTACATAAACGATATTAAAGAAGTACTTCGACATTCACAAATAGTACTGTTTGCAGACGATGCACTTATCTTTATCAATGGTGAAAATGGAGACGACTGCGTAAAATTAATCCAAGATGACCTTAACAGAGTAAACGAATGGCTGAAGGCGAACAAACTAAAGTTGAACGTGGCAAAATCAAAATGTATGGCTCTGAACTGTAGTGTTACACTGAATCTAGAGATCGACAACGAAAAAGTTGAACAAGTAAGATCTATTAAATATCTAGGAGTAGTCATAGATGAAAAACTAAAGTTTGATATGCATATAGATTATTTAGTTAAGAAAATATCAAAAAAAAAATGGATTCTTTAACAGAATTAGAAATAAATTGTCTTTAATGTGCGCAATCAATGTTTTTAATGTAATGATAAAACCCCATTTTGAGTATTGTTCATCAATTCTGTATCAATGTTCTGATAATGTTCTGTTAAAATTACAACGTCTACAAAATAAGTCCATGCGTATAATACTTAAATGTAATCGTTATACACCGATAAGAATAATGTTGAATATGTTAAAATGGTTGAGTGTAAAACAAAGAATTTTTGTTAATGTACTATGTTTTGTTTATAAAATTAAAAATGGTCTTCTACCCCAATATTTACGCAAATATTTAAGATATGTCGGTGAATCTCAGCCATATAACTTGAGGAATAGAGATGATTTCAGACTACCAAGCTATATTAAAAATATTACCCAAAACACTGTTCTATATAAAGGATGTAGGCTATTCAATACATTGCCACATGAAATAAAAAATGAAATAGATTTTAAAAAATTTAAAAGATATGTAATTGAATTTATAAAACTGAAATATCCTTACAGTAATTAAATCAATATTTAAAAAATGTATATACTTATTTTTAAGTTAAAAATTGTAAAATGAATTTCAATAGCAGAGTTCTGCTAAATAAAACAACTAAACTAAACTAAACTAAAAAAAAAAAAGAGATCCCGAACCCCTATACAACCACGAAAATTATTATTATGTTCTAAGACACAAACTCCAAAAAACTTACGCTATAGCTAGGAAAAACCTTCTCCAGAGCAAAATAACTTCCAAAAACTACCATGATGCAAAACTAAGACCCAATATTTTCCATATAGGAGATAAAATCCTAATAAAGAATCCAAATAAAAACCACAAGTTGGACGAAGTTTGGAAAGGCCCATACACAATAGTAAAAATAATCAATGACGTCAATAGTGTAGTTCAAATAAAGAAAAAACAGGTGACTGTTCATAATAACCGTTTAAAACATTTCTACGAATAACAAAAAAAAAAAACGAACTTCACCTTGTTAAATTTCCAATCAGCAAAATTCACTCATATTCAACGATTACAAGACATTTATCACCAAATGTATTTTTTTTTTATTCAGAATGAAGCAGCTCAAGTTCAAAACAAAAAAAGCTTAGGTTGTTCAACCTACTACAAAATAAACAAAAAAAAAAATTGTTGACTAAATACTATTCATTTGACCCATACCAATATTGAAGCTCAAGTAACCAGAACATTTTTTATCAAAGAAACCGCATTTAGGTCTTTGATTACTAGGGCACACGCCAAAAACATTGACATTTCTTATGTCGGACATTTGAGTGTCATGGTGTCATATGAAATGTGATGCAACACCGCATTTAGGTTTTTGATTACTAGGGCACACGCCAAATACGTTGACAGTTTTTATGTTCATGTTGTTATGTAATGCAATGAGAAGGTTACGACAAACAAATATTTTGAAATGAATTAGATATAGAAATATAGAAAAAAGAAAAGGGAAGCAGTGTATGACTCAACACAGTTTACGTTGATACAAATTTTGTTCATTTAAGATATGAATCATATTAATATTATTCTACACGTTAGTTCATTCAATACAATCTTGACACTAGCCCAACAACGGAAATATATAAAGATGACATAACCCAACAAACGAATATAGTAAAGTCCGCAGAAGAAAATTGGAATTTAAAAAAACGAAAGTCCACTAATCGATGAATTACAAAAATTCGAAGTAATACTTACCAAAGAAACAAGGAAATAAAGATATAGTAAAACCTCACCAGAATAAAAGACTACCCAGAGTTCAAAATAAAAAAAAATTTACCAGATAAAAAGTTCCAAATGTAAAAAATAAAAATTTTTTGAAAAGAGGGAAAAAGAGGGAAACAAAAAAAAAATATATTCTAACAAGATCAAAAAAAAAAGTTTTAATTTTGTTCAACATATTCCCCAAATTAAAAAAAAAAATAGTAAGAAAAATAAATTTATCTCAAACATGATCTTATAATATTCCCCAAATTAAAAAAAAAAAAAATATTATAAATAAAAGAGAGACCTAAAGAGCTCCAAGAAACATACACTTAAAACAAAAATACACACACACATTAAACACATACACATACAAAATAAACACACACAGAGTAACATCTTCAAAAACAAATTTTTTTTGAGAAGACAAAAAAAAAGTATATATTTGCATACAAATATACTAAACATTAAAAATTGAAATTAAAAAAAATATATATTTATATATATATATATTTATTAAATATATCTGTCTACAAATATTCTATATTCCAAACAAAAATTAAATTTAAAAACAAAAACAATTGATATTCTTCAAACATACATATGCACATATATTTATATATGCATACAAAAATTTTTATTAATCATCAACAAATATTTTTATTGTTGGTTAAAGTTTTTTTTTCTTAACCTTTTCACTATAAGTAAACACAAAATAAATTCATAATAAATTGCAAGGAATAAAAAATATATCTCATAAGACTTAATATTTAAATGAACAGAATAAAACATTTTGAAATACTAGTTTAAATTTAAATATACTTTGTTACATATCTACATACTATCAAAAGGAAATTTTAAAACTTGTATTATGCAATAAACTTTCATTAGTAAATGTAACAATAGGGTTAAGAATATTAAAGAAAATTTAATAAATGAATACACACTTGTAAAAAAAAAAATTTAACTAATTTTTATATATTTTTGATACAAAATACAAATAGGTACCTAAATTAACACTTTTTAAAAAATAATAACAGTATTTAAAAACCCAAATTCCTGTAAAATTATTGTACCCAAAAATATTCAATAAACATAAATACATATAAGTGACTAAAATAAGGGAACTTTATTTGGCACCTCATAGACCTATTCCAACCTAAGCTGAATCCGCGCCAAAGACAAGAATTAGAAGAAGGAAAAACATACAGAAGCCAAAATTCCAGTATTCATCAACCACTAATAAACTCTCCATAAGAGATCGCCAGTTTAAAGAAACAAAAGAACCCTGCCAGTTTCTCAAAATTAAACCTTGTCTAACAAGAGTGTAGATCACTAACAACCACCCAGAAGGACAATTCCGTCTCTCCAAAACGGAAATTGGACACTTTTTTACGATGGGGAGGAATGTTGTATAGTCATAGTTCGATTGATTGATTGACCCACATGTCAAACAAAAGACATTGTGGGAATACAAAAAAAGTAAACAACCAATCGACTATGACCCAAATACACATTGGTTTAAATGAAACACCTGCAGCCCATATATGCAATTGGCACAGTGGTTTGCAAACAAAAATGATGACTGCAAACAAAAACGATGACTGGCGAATGACGACACCAGCTGGCGGTCATGAGGCCAAATATAGTTCCGTAAGTAGAATAAGATATAAAATAGAGCATGTTAGCAAAGTAAGTCAATTCAGAAGAATTTGCCAGAAAACCGGTTCACCAGAACCCAGTAAATAAAGTTTATTTTTAAAAAAGAACTTTTGGTACATAATCTAATTTCTGAAGTGTGGAGTAAAAAATCACATACAAGTAAGTATAAAAAACAAATCGGCCTCTCCAAGGGCCTTACATTTTAGCCTCGCAACAGGCTGCGTAGAATATGTTGCTCCCCATCCCCCACTCCAATCCCTTTTAATAAACTAGATCTAATGTAGTAGGTGCTTTTGGTATGAGCACCCTACCAACTATAAGACCATTGTTTGCTTGTTCAAAGATCGAGGGTTTTGGTCCCGTTATGGTTGGCTCATGTCATGAGTTCTGACTTGTAAGGAAAAAATACAACAAGTCAATATCATGACCAACATTCGGGCCGTGGAGAGAAAGGCCGAGTGACTCTCCACTATCAGGAAGCCCCCACTACATCCTCCTCCAAAAGCAGCATTAGCACCGGACATAGCCCCATGCAACCCCGAGTGGACACTACATAAGTTGGAGTTACCCCGTATCCAAGTCCAGCAACTATTGCACGACCGATACGCCTCATTCGCTTCACCTCCAGACTACAGACCTCCACCCGAAACCAACCCTCGCCCATCTACCGGACTAGCGGCCCAGACAACATGTGCTTCGTTTAAACGCCGTATGTGGGCCAGGCGAGCCGCGGAATGAATCCGAGGCAGCAAATCAACCTGTTTAATTTGAGAAAAAAAATGCAAAATTTTTTCCCTCCTGTTTGTTTTTTTCCTGGGATATACTTTTGTTTTGTTATCCATAATGTAAATTTTTTTTTTTAACTTTTTTTTTCTTCCGTAGGAGGCCTAAGACGAGACGGTTCTCGTCTTGTAAAGTAAAGGGGATCTGTGACGATGCGTCACACTTTTTCTTTACCACCGCTGAATCGCCTACATCTCACCCTACGTATCGTACCATATAGTCGCTTTGCCATAAGCAAGACATGGGCATTAAGAAAAGATTTACGCAGCTAAGTAAAAAACATGCACCACAATACAGCGAACGCCAAAGACCAACCATAGGCGCAAATACATTATTCGGTTGGTGCACATCGTGAACTTGGCTCCATACAAAAATAAATTCTACCAAGCAATGGCAGGTAAATTGCCATGCACTGTTGAATTTATTTTTCTTCGGTAGGATAGGTAGCCACGCGAGATGAGTGTGTACATGGATAGTGTTATGGAAATATTTCACTCGTCCAGTGCATCTCACATTTACTTTTGGCGCAAAATATTATAAGTAGAAGTGAAATTGAAGTGAAAAAGGAGAGAAGAAATTACCAATGTTAACTGTGGGGACACCACTTTAATATTATTCTTTTGCTTCTCCATTCCTACTTCCGATAAATTTTCCAACTGTTTTCTTGAATTTCTCAACGGTGCGGTGCTCTCAAGAGGCCCATTGTTAAATTTCCAGTCTACCTCTCGACCGGTGCTCTTAAGGGGCCCAGTCGGTTAATTCCCAGACCTCGCCCAATTTCTCAATGGTGCTCTCAAGGGGCCCGTGGGATAAATTCCTTAGAAAAATCTCGTCGAATCGCTCGGACGGTGCTCTCAAGGGGCCCAGCCGGTAGATTCCCGATTAGTTTGAATTTTCTTGGTAGTGCTCTTAAGGGGCCCTCTAGGTCAATTCACCATCTGTGGCTTTTGCGATAGCCACTCCCTGTTACTTCATGAAGCGGTGCGCCATATTCTGTGCAGCGTTCTTAATATTAACACTTATTTCTTTACAGGAGCGTATTCAGTACTAGGTTGCAGTATCCAAACAAAGCCCGTAACGCCCCAGGACGTTCAAATCAGCCTCCATCGACCCAAAGAAAAAAACTCAGAAGCCGCACCAAGATCATTTACCGCCCCGACCGTGCCAGACGCTGGGAGATTACATACCCCGACCGCCAACATATTTGAACACTTTTTGTAAGGATTTGTTACTAAATTAATTATTCAGTTATTAAAAACTATTATAATTCGTATTTGCCGTGTCTCGCCTCGTTATTTAGAAGTTGGATTGACGCAGCCCAAGTTTTCGAGCTTCCTTGGGAAAAACCTTGGGTCCGCTGAGTTCTGCCCCAGCCAAAGACAAAGAAGCCTCACAATGTGTTGGCAATACTGCCAGCAACATCAAATACAGTGACATATAGCGGCGAGGAAATTATTTCCAAAGCAAGCAACCCAACGAAGAAAAAAAGAGAAGAAAAAGATGGAAAGGACGCCCAGAAAAGGATAACGACGTGGCGATTCAAACATTCGTCATTGCGACGCCATCGAATGCGAACAACAACGAGAAAAAACAAAATTTAAAGTTCATTTCTTTGATCATTTTTTAATATCACATTACATATATCTTTTATTTAGTTTGCAATTAAAGGTAGAAAAGAAAAGTTCTGTTTAAATTAAAATTGTTTGAATTCCAATCGGTTGCGTCGCAACATTTCTTTAAATTTTGTTAAAAGTTTTTATCCGAAAGTTTCAATAGCTAAAACTGCCAGTACTAAAAAAGGCACCTTTACAATGTCAGTAAGGAAAACACGATGCAAGCAAAACCAATCCTGCAAGATTTGCACAGAAATTGATATGGAGAAGATGGTCCAATGTGATCAGTGCAACAAGTGGTTCCATTTCCATTGTGTTGAGGCCTCATCCAATATTGAAAACCTGGAATGGAAATGTAAAACCTCCTTGCCTTTGGCAGAATACCAAAAATCCAAGTCTCCCACTAAATCCAAGTCTCCCACAAAACCCAAGTCTCTTACAAAATCCAAGTCTCCAACGAAATCCAAATCTCCCACAAAATCTAAGTCAAAATGTTCATCAACACGCTCAAAATGTAAAGAATTGAGCTTCCAACGCTTAGAAGAAGAAAAATTGTTGGCAGACCAACGCGCCAAAGAGTTTCAACTAAGGCAAATTTTTTTTAATTTTAATTTTGGTGGGGCTACCGCTCCATTTATTAGCTTAATATAAGCTTAAAATAACTTAAACATACTAAACTTAAACTAATTAAAACTAATTAAAGCTAATTTAAACTACAGGGATGAGAAATGGTTTAAAAGGAGGACTTTCAGACAAGAACTTGGAAGATTAAGGTCGAAAAGAAAAGGAACAGAGTTAATCTTACTCATCATGCGGGTTAGGGGTTCGTTGAGACCATAGGATGTACGATGAGCAGGAAGGAAAAAAAAAATCGGAATGATCTTACGTTTCGGGGATTAGTGTTGAAGGAGATAAGATCTAAAAGGGGGGAGCAGTCAGTGTTACCAGTAAGAAGTCGGTGAATGAATATGATGTCAAAGACATTCCTTCAGTTTTCTAGGGAGTGGAGATTAAGGATTGCGAGACGTTCGCGGTAAGGAGGCAGGGTGAGAAAGTTTCTTACATCGTAGAGATCCCGAAGGACAAACAGCAGAAAACGACGTTGAACACTTTCGATCCTAGAGATATGAACCGCTTGATATGGAGCCAACACTTGCGATACATACTCTAGGAGAGGGCGAACATAGGCAATATAGAGGGATTTCGTTACAAGGGGGTTGTGGAACTCTTTGGACCATCTCTTGATAAAACCAAGGGCGGAATTAGCTTTTGATATTACCTCGTCAATATGAGAACGAAAATTTAATTCGCTGTCGCAGAGAACTCCTAAATCTCGGATAAGCTGCACACGGTTTATGGAAATGTTCTGAAGATGATAGGATCTGGGGAGATGTTTATTATTTTTACGAGAAAAAGTAATTGCTTCGCATTTGGCAATGTTTAACTCAAGAAAGTTTTTAGAACACCAAAAGACGAATGAATCGAGGTCATATAGAAGCTGGAGAGAGTCCCGATCGGAGGTGTTTATCGTTTAAAACGTTCTTTTAAAAAATTCAACTCGATTTCTAAAACTCTTCTCTAAAAACTCGCATATATTTTCTCAAATCTCAAACTCATAAAATAAAACACATCCAAAACTTTCGGTATCAAAACTTCAAGTAAAGACCTTTATTTAACCTTCCTAGTTTGTGACATAATCTTCAAAGTCATTGGAAGTTGTTTATGTTTACGTTCAATATTGAATATGGGTGAACGTGTACAGTCTAAGGGATAACATCCAATCGATGATAGCGTTCAACATTCTCCCCCCCAGTGACGAAGTAAACGATCATGTCCTTGTGGTCCAGCTCAATTTCTTCCATTACATACATAAAGACTTTCGTATCTCACATGGAAAGAGAAAATTTATTTAATACTGTTTTTGAAACCTAATATAATCAATCAAAATAACATGGCGATAATTTTGTAAGAAGATTATTTATTTCAATTTGATTTCAACTCCAAAGTGATTTGTGCCCGAATTGTAGCCCAATCGCATATATTCAATTTTGTGAACCTCAATGAACACGGCCTGAGCTATTTTGAAGTGAGCGCATTCTTAAATGTCAAACGTCAAGTCGATACTCGTTTGTTGACTATCGAAAATATTTTGATGGACGTTTGTGTTTTGGTTTCGGTCTTATAAATTTTGTTCGATTAATTTTTAGTTCATTTATTTGTTATTTATTTGCTACTTTTTATTGTTTATTAATGCTGTTAATAGTTGTTACTTTTGTTTGATAATTTGCCATGGTTATTGTGATATCGGCGATTTAATATGCACTGGGTGCATTTATATGTACATAATATGATCCAATTGTGATGATGGTTGTGGTATTTTCCTCCCGCTGGGTGAATATGGTTTTTATGTTTTAGTTTAATTTGTTAAAATTATGTTTCTTTTGTATTTCCTATATTATGTTTTTTTTATATTCGGATCTTATTATTTTCATTTGTTTAAGGCTTCCCTTTTAATGGTTTCATACATCCCCATATAATTTCCATTGATTTACTTCCATTCCAAATGTGTTGTCTAGATTCACGGCGCATTACAACTTATATGCCGTGTGAATATGTATGGTAATGGTAAATGGTTAACCAAATCGACCAGCTGACTGAGGTCATTGCCCTTAATTGGCTCAGTTGTCGGTTTGTTTTTATGAATTTGTAACGTACCCCCGAGATGTTAACCGAGGAAGGAAAATGGAAACGACATGCCGAGCTTATACCAGTGTACTTTACACCGTATGTGTCCGGAGCCGAAACCAGGATTCCAAATAAACCACTCGCTTTCCATGCTTCCATCACTACTCGGCGCTTACAGGAACACTTGTAGATACTGGAGGCAAAAACGGATGGCTGTCCAGGATCAGAAAGCTTGGCATGCTTGCATAGGCCAATTAGACTAGCTCGACGGATGGGGGGGGGTTTTTGCTATCTGAAACCTGAACGGGCGTTACGTATACATGCCAAACAAATAAAAGTACGAAAAATCGCGTGAAGTCGAAAAATAATGTCCTATATATCCTGTTTACAATTATTTATTTTGCATAAGTGAGGAGAGCAAAGATGAAAGAGCTCGTCTGAGGGTTGTCCCACCCCTGTACTCACACACTGTAATCAGTGTGGTACTAACCTGGTTTCCTCGTCCTCGATATTTAAGGAAACCCCTAATTTAACGAAAAGAGAGATAGAAATTCATCCTATCTCCATCACATCAAGTCACGTCTGCCATCGATTGTACTTTACTTCCCCTACCAAAGACACGTCCACATTTAGTATCTTAAATACGAACCATGATCAGAAAACTATTTATAAGACCAAAGTAACTTTCCTATCAAATCTCTGATATATCATGAGAACAATATTAGCGTGAACGACCAAATCAAATCAAAAGAATAAATTTTTATGTAAACATTATAAATTTTTAATATCGTAAAAGGAATATAACTTAAAACTAAAAAAAAAATAACAAATATCAAGAGGGTTCAAAAAGAAGAAAAAGCAAGGTGAACTTTCGGCTTTAAGAAAGAACTTTTTCTATCAAATATATATCAATATAAATATCAAATTTTGGGTAAATGATCATGAATCTAAGTTCTTATTTAAAAAATCAAATCTTGTTCAAAAACTCAAAAAAATCTATTTAAAAACACTCACTCTCTCTTAATTTTGAGTGAAATAAAATGAGAGCAATCATAGAATGCAATTCGACTTTAAGATTATGTGCTCTTTGTAATATTATGTATGTATATCTCGCGTTACCATCAGTTCATAAAAAAAAATATAATTTCGCATAATATCTAATTTATCTATAGTTTTTCATTCAATGTGACCTTGACCTTAAATATGCACTCCTCTGGTGCTTATGAAAAAAAAGTATACAACTCTTGATTCTCAATAGAAAAAAAATAAGGAGCTCTAATAAAATTTTAACTCAAAAACTTATTGAAATTTAAACGTGAATTTCAAAGTTCGCTCAATTTTATTTAACCAAAGATTGAAAATTTTCACTCACCCCGTTTGTTGAATTCATTTTGTTTTCTTACATCATTATTTTATTGTTGTTGTTCTGCATCCTGGATGGTGTGCACAGCATCAGCAGGGTATTCGGAGATATTTGTCGTATATGTATATGTGTGTGTGAAATTGATACTTAAAACCTGTATGTTTGATTAAAAGAAAATTAAGTAAATTTGAACGAACTGTACATAACCAGAAGTAGAAAAATAAAAAAAAATTACGATACTTAGCTTTTAAAAAAAATACTTATAAATGCTTGGAATGAACTGTGGTGAAATTTCTGACTATTAATGACTGTTTTACGAACAAATGCGGGTATGCAAATTGTGGTTGTACGATAAAAATTCTTCATTTTCTATGCTGATGACGATGAGGTGTACTGCTGAAGTGTAGTGTCTGTGCTTCTGTTTTCTTTCTTTCCAGGTGCTTTGTGCGTTATTAAAGGTGAGCATGTTGTCTGGATGTATTTCGTTTCGGAAGATTCGTCCGATGGATGAGGTTGAATTCTGATATAGGTATGATCACTATGTTGACGGAATGATCAGGTGAATGTTATGGAGGTGTTCTGGTTGGATTTGGTCATGTCTTGTTTTTGTGGGAGTGCGCTGTAAGGTGTGTTTGACTCGAGATTCTTGGCGACGGCGTTTTATCCTTACTTCGGAAAATGTGCCTTGTACGCAACAAAACATTTAAGCAAACTATTTAAGCAGGAAATTTAAGCCAGATATTTAAGCAGGATATTTCAGCCATATATTTAAGCAGGATGTTTAAGCCATATATTTAAACAGGATGTTTAAGCCATATATTTAAGCAGGATATTTCAGCCATATATTTAAGCAGGATGTTTAAGCCATATATTTAAGCAGGATATTTCAGCCATATATTTAAGCAGGATGTTTAAGCCATATATTTAAGCAGGATATTTCAGCCATATATTTAAGCCTATACGTTTGAGAGCGAAAATTAGCGATAAGAACCTATTTTTTTTTCTTCGACGCAGAAAACTTACCCTCAGCTATTAACTATTATTTTTTTTCTTTCTTGTTTTACTCCTTTTTCTTCCACGCTGATAAGTACGAATACTGTTTCACTGTCTTCGGACTTTACTTTGTTCACAAAAAAAATAAAAATCGCAATCGCAAAAAAAAACAAAAGAAAAATTTTAGACTGAGGGCTTGCGAAAAAAAGGAACTTCCTTCAGCCTTTCCAAAGCTACACTTCCCAACACTTTTGACATCCAACTGATCATGAATTGTATCCTACCGCTCCCTTATATAGCATTTGAAAAGTCTCCAAAAAAAAACCCACGCGCACCTACACCTACATGAAAGTTTACATTAGGAGGTGGCGTTACTTTACAATTTTCTTAATATTTTCCTCAATTTTATTCAAAAAACTCTGAACTTACTTTTAAAATTCAAGTTAGAATTTTTCACGAATAGATGTGCTAAAAAGTGATTTTTCTATATAAAATAACTAAAAATATGTTATCTTCGAATATTCACGCGATCCAGAAGCTTTGTGTAGTTGTGCTGCTTAATGTGTTAGTATTGGTAGCGTATTTTCGAATACCTAACTCGTGCTGTTGGAACCATGTGTCAAGATCACTTTTGACAAATGCATGGTCTTACAATTCTAGGCATCGAATCTCACCTGTCTGTGTAGCCTAATGCTAAGGTGTTAGCGGACTAAGCCCCGAAGCACAGGTTCGAATCCTAACCAAAGCTTTTCTGTTCTTTTTTTTTGTTTATATATATTTTTTTTTTCTTTTACATTATTTCTTGAAAGATATAGTTTCATTTTTCTTCTTTAAATAAAGCCTTATGATTTTTACTCAATCCAAACTTACATCTTAGATCCGACTCAGCAAATTGACTCATTCTACTGGATTTTTGTTTAACAATTCTTTGCTTTCAATGTGTTTTAAGAGAGCTATAATTGAGCTATTATGGTTTTTGTTGGTTTCTAAGAAAAGGTTCTTGTCTGAGATTACGTTCCACAACTTTGAATGGTAGCTAGAAACGATCTCTTGTCTCACCAGAGCTTCTCAAACCAAAGATTTGAATTTTGAATTATAAAAAAAAATTTTGTCGGGGTTGGTTTCCCACAAAACACTTTCATTTCTGGAAAGCAATTGCCAGAATGAAAATGAAAAAGAACCAACTACAGCAAAACATCGACCCACGCCTGAGAAATTGTCTCATGTTCAGGCTAGGTAGCTGGGCTATTCATAATCTAACCTAATTGAAGAAAACTACCACAACGTCAGATGTCTTATACACATAGGGATTTCTATAACGAACCTATGGAGGATAAAAGGATAAGCCTACATGGGAATTAGTTGACGTTGGGAACGCAATTGGAAGAAGATTGGAAAGCGTATGATACGATAAAAACAATAAAATTGGACGATAATATTAATTTAGTCGTTTTCAAATACGAGCAATAATCAAAATCAAAGAAACTCTGTTCGAATAAAATTTCAGGAAGATCAAAGGGGGATAAGGTTAAATAATGAATTCAACCTACTTCTTTATATCTTTGGAGTGGAAATTACCTATTATTTTTCCCGATTCATCTTCCAACTCGTAGATACTGTTCCCTACGACTCTCCGTATTCTTGCCTTGGTGAATTTTTGGCATAGCTTGGCACTTCTTTTCTTAGATGTGTCACTCAAGATGAAATTTCGTTTATATACCACATCACCTACTTTATACACAACATTTTTACTACGAGTGTTATATCTGTGTTCGTACTGACTATGGGCTCTTTCTAGCGCTAGTTGGATATCATTATGAAGGATATTCAATTTACAGCTTTTCGGAAGTATATTTATTTCAGAACTATTCACGTTGCCAAGTTTCCTCAACAATTTAAATTCGGAACCGTGCTCAACCATTTTATGACCAAACATAGCTTCGTAAGGGGTAACTCTTATTGCAGAATGAACTGCAGTTCGCAAGGCACAGCTGATGGCAGGCAAATGTGCATCCCAATCCCTCTGATCGCTACTCAGATATGACCGGATCGCTGCAAGTATGGAGCGATTCACCCTCTCACTAGCGTTAGCCTGTGGAGCATATGAAGCAGTTTTCACATGTTGGACTCCATGTGTGTCTAGTAGCTTTGAGAAACTTGAACTAATAAATTGTTTACCATTGTCTGTCAATATAGACTCGGGAACTCCAAATACACAAAATATGTCTTCATACAAGAATTTTATCGCTGATTCGGACGTTGCTTTCCTTAAGGACTTGATAAGCACGAATTTCGTAAGTTGGTCTAAAGCGATAATAATATAGCAGTTACCTTTCTTGGAACGAGGATATGGTCCAAGAAAGTCAAGATAAACATGTTGAAATGGGTAGTGAACTTTAAAGGGCTTTCCCATTTGATTACGAAGAATCTGATTTGAGGCTTTCGAAGTCTTACAAATGTCACATTCGCCTATAAAATTCTTAACCTGCGATGCCATATTTGGCCAGAAAAATCTCTGTCGAAGTCTATGCAGTGTTTTTGCAATGCCACCATGCGAAGCTTTTGGTGGTCGATGTGCCAGAGAAATCAATCGTTTTGTCAGCACCGATGGAACCCACAACTTCCATACTAAGTCGTCTTCAAGTACATCGCCTGTGCAATGGTTAACCTTCTTATACACAAAATTTTCTGAGACTTGAAGGTCTGGTAGCTGTTGTTTTTGGTTTTCGATGTTGTCAATGATCTTCAAGTATTCCTCAGATTTAAAACCGGGGTCTGAAAGATCTATTTGCAACACATCGTAGGGGTCTTCATTTGAATTCACATCTAGGCTTACGGCCTCCGTCTCATAAACTCTGGAAAGAGCATCTGGAACGGCATGCAATGAGCCTTTACGGTGTTCGATTTCAAAATCATACCCTTGGAGTTTTAAGCTCCAACGGGCCAAACGTCCACTCAAATTTCTCTGGTTCATCAGCCACTTTAGGCTCGCATGATCCGTAATTATTTTAAACTTGTATCCCTCCACATAAGGTCTAAACTTTTCAACTCCTAGAACAGCTGCTAAGCATTCACGTTCCGTGACACTGTAATTTCTTTGTGCTCCGTTCAGCTTTTGTGAAAAGTAATAGATCGGGAGCTCAACATCGTTCTCATCTTTCTGGCAAAGGACCGTACCTATACCTGTATCTGACGCGTCACAAAGAATTATAAATGGTTTTGAAAAGTCAGGGTTTACCAAAACTGGTGCTTCTGTAAGCATATTCTTAATCTTATTAAAAGCGTCTACAGCTTCTTCATTAAATTCGAACTTTTTGCCTTTTTTCAACGTATCGGTAATGCTGGTGGCTAAGGTAGCGTAATCACGCACAAATCTCCTATACCAACCTGACATTCCTAAAAACCTACGAACCTGACGTTGGGTTTCTGGGATAGGGAATTCTCTAACCGCTGCGACTTTATCCGGATCTGTCTTTAAGCAACCATTACTAACAATGTAACCTAAGAACTTAAGCTGCTTATAGCAAAATTTGGATTTTTGAACATTAATTGTTAAACCAGCTGCGCTTAATCTACTAGCGAGCGACATTAGAATTTTTACGTGTTCATCAAAGGTTCGTGAAATAACAAGAAGGTCGTCAACATAAGGAAACACATTTGTCTTTAGTTCAGGAGTCACAACCTTGTCCATGAGTCGACACATTCGCTGAACACCACCACTTAGACCAGGAGGCATGACTACGAATTCCAACAGAGGTTTGCCTGGCACGGTAAACGCAGTCTTTTCCCTCGACGACTTCTCGAGTGGGATCTGCAGAAAAGCATCTTTTAGATCAACACTCGATATGAAGACCGTATCACCCACACGTGACAATAATCCCTCGATCGGATGAAGAGGATACGCATCATTCTTGGAAACAGCATTCACTTTCCGGTAGTCAAGGCACAGTCTATTCTTCCCGGGTTTGCGTACCAAAACTACAGGAGAGCTCCATGCGCTGTTGCTTTCCTGTATGATACCCATCTCCAACATCCTATCAAGCTCTTCATACATCATTTTTTGCACCGCTGGGGAAACAGGGTAATGACGTTGTTTAATCGGCTGGACATCTCCCGTATCAATAACATGTTCCTCCAGTGTTGTTCGTCCCAAGCCGTGAATGGCAAACGACGGGAACATATTAATTGCTGCTTGAAGTTTCTTTTGTTGGACCTCTGTTAATTCATGAGCCTCTGCGCACTTGTTGTAATTATATGATGTGTTCTCAACTGAAATCTCCGAAATTAGCTGCGGAGCGATATTGAATGTTTTCCAAAAATTTATTCCTAAGTATAACTGTTGCTTGAGTGACGGAACTAAAAATATATCTATGATCGCAATCTGATCCTTATACTGTATAGAAGCTTGAAACTTTCCCTGAATTGCTTGAGTCTTCCCGTCTGCTGTTTTCACTTGAGAAGAAAAATGTTTATACGGAATCTTCAATTTTTCCAGCAGTTCCTGACCTCCTTGACCTAGACAACTGATGCTGGAACCACTATCGAGTAGACCTAAGATTCTCTCACCACCTATATTCACCTCGGTATATGGACGAGGATCGTCCGATAAACATAATACTGTAGATTCAATAGAATGGAGACATTTTTTTCGAGATTTCGTTTTTTCACGGATTCTCTTAATTCTTCTAGATACTAAGGGTGTCTGGTAACCAAAAATTTTCTTCCTAGCTAGATGATATGCAACAATACGTTCGTGAAGAGGCTTTATTGGCGAGAATGATTTTTTTGGACGATTGGTAAGATCTTCCGAAAGTTCGAACGGTATTTCTCTCTTTAAAATCTTAACTGGCTTCTCAACTTCATAAGGGTTATAAAGGGGCTTAACTGAACTTAATTTGATTCCCGGATCTTGTTGATCGAGCAAGACGCTCCGGGGAACAAGTTGCTCTTTCTGAAGTTTCCCGGGCACTTGGGATTTTGACATTTTGGAGACGTCGTATCCTCCTTTCCGCACTTAAAACAAAACAGGGCTCTCTGAGGAACTGGGCATTCGACATAGCTGTGTCCTAACTCCTTGCAGTTCCAGCATTTGAAATTGCTAGTATCTCTCTGGGCCTGGAATCCTTCAAGGCTTCTGTTATTTGCGGTATCAGGCTTCTTAGGCGTCTCTAATTCACTGATATGTTTTCGAAACTGATGCATTACTGGAATTTTTCTTTGTACATCCTGTTCGTATATGTACTTCTCAATCTTCCTACAGACATATGCCATCTCCTGCAGACTAGACGTTTGGTATGTTAACAATAGTTCTCCTGTTCGTCTACGAACATTTTGTTTTATTAGCCCGATGAGCTCGAAATCAGGTTTTGGAACTTGTAACCTGGTGTTAAGTTGTTGCAATGCCATGTAGAAATCATCAAACTTCTCGTTTGGCATTTGGCGACGATCAATCATTTTCCTAGAAAGCTCTGAATCTGATTCTAGGGTTCGAAACTGTTCTATGAGTGCAAAACGTAACGTGAACCAATCTACCGAAGGTCGAGTTTTCAAAAAGACCCAAAACCAATTTTCAGGTTGACCGCTTACAAATTGATGAAAATGCGACACTATCTCTTGCCATGTTGCTCCATAACATTCTTTAAGGCGCTCTAGACGAAAAATAAATTCATCCACTGTCATATTGGTATTGTCAAACTTCAGGCCCCACTTGTGAAAACTGTGGCCATGAGGTCTAGAAGCAGAGGACGATGGGGTATTCTCTCTTCGAGGATCTACTCCTGATGAAACCGGAGGATCACTGAGGTGTATTTCATTCAATTGTGCCATAAACTCATCAGCCGTGAAGTTGTCAAAATTTCCTTGCGCTTCTTGAGGGTGTGTTGAAGATGAGTTGACTCGTCCTTGAGGTTGTGCTGAAGCTAAAGCTGCACTGGTTTCACAACGTCTATGACTTTCGTGGTTCATTCGAGCAGGAGGAGTTCGCGTTGAAGCAAGATGATTGGTTGCTGACATCTCTTGCCGTATAGTAGCAATCAACTCTTTCCTCATTTCCGTTGTGTTCTTCTCCATCTCACGTTGTATCATCTTTAAATCTTCTGCTCTTGAAAGGCCGACCGTTGCTGAAACTATTCTTTGAATGTACTCAGAAAACTCTTCCTCACCTGTAGACTGATTCTCTGGTTGTCTAACATGTACAGAATCCTGGGAAGTTCCCGCAATTCTTGTTGAAGAATTTAACCCTACGCGTGAAGTAGCACCCGTGCTTTCTCGCACGCCCCCTTCTGAATTGAAACTTTTCGAACTCGGACCCGCGTTAGACAAGTTCATAGTGGAAATATTCAACGCGTCCCTATTCGTACTAGAATTGTCCAAAGCCTTGGAAACGTTTGCAGTATCTCTGCTCTTTTTGTTTTTTCTAAGGTCGTAATAGCTCTTTGGCTTAGGATCCCGATTAGGTAAAGACATTTTGAAACAGGATATTCGGTAAAAAAAAAAATTTTATTTAAAACTAAAAAGACTAAAAAAAAAACTCAAAAATTCTCCTTAGAAAGGATGATTTCAAAAATCCTAAAAGAAGAATAAGATTCTTATTAAACGGAAAAAAAAAAAATAACGAAATTTATGCGAAAGGGTACTTTCAAAAAGAAGTATTCGAAAAAGAAACCGAAAAAAAGAATCTGACTAAATGTATAAAACTATCATAAAGATTTTGTTGACGTGACTTTGTGGGAAGTAACAAAGACAACAGAAACGAAAACTCACTCATGCAAAAATAAAAATCTGAATGTTTATCCGCTAGAAGATTTTTCTCAAGTTCGTTCCATCAATACGATATCATAATACTATAAATTATAAGTTATCTGTAAAGGAAAATAGCACATCACAACGAACTAGACAGGCTTTGCCACGCTATCGGTTGATGGCCTTCAAAAACAGCTGAACTAGATCATTGCGTCCTGAGACGATCAATGTATCTTGAAAAAAATTAAAAAAAAAGGATGTGTCACATAGTTGAGTTTAACTTCTCGCAACAGACCAAATGAGGATCTCACCCACTTGCTGGACGTCAAAGCTAAACACAAAAAGGAGCCACTAAGGAAAAGGAACAAAAAAAAAATAAAAAAAAGGATTATGGGGAATACACACGCAACAGTCTAACCGAGGAGTCACCCAGTTACTGGACATGCTAATCTCTTAAAAAGAGTAGAAAAGGAATAAAAATAAGATTCTAAAAGGAAGTTAAATGCTTAAAATTTGGTATCATATCAATCTCACCAAAAATTAAGAAAATCTCTAGTTCATAAAGTATGAAAAAAAAAAAAAAAATTTTTTTTTTTTTTTACAAAAAGGACGAAAGGACATAATCCTTCGGCCCCACGTTGGGCGCCACCTGTAACGTACCCCCGAGATGTTAACCGAGGAAGGAAAATGGAAACGACATGCCGAGCTTATACCAGTGTACTTTACACCGTATGTGTCCGGAGCCGAAACCAGGATTCCAAATAAACCACTCGCTTTCCATGCTTCCATCACTACTCGGCGCTTACAGGAACACTTGTAGATACTGGAGGCAAAAACGGATGGCTGTCCAGGATCAGAAAGCTTGGCATGCTTGCATAGGCCAATTAGACTAGCTCGACGGATGGGGGGGGGTTTTTGCTATCTGAAACCTGAACGGGCGTTACGTATACATGCCAAACAAATAAAAGTACGAAAAATCGCGTGAAGTCGAAAAATAATGTCCTATATATCCTGTTTACAATTATTTATTTTGCATAAGTGAGGAGAGCAAAGATGAAAGAGCTCGTCTGAGGGTTGTCCCACCCCTGTACTCACACACTGTAATCAGTGTGGTACTAACCTGGTTTCCTCGTCCTCGATATTTAAGGAAACCCCTAATTTAACGAAAAGAGAGATAGAAATTCATCCTATCTCCATCACATCAAGTCACGTCTGCCATCGATTGTACTTTACTTCCCCTACCAAAGACACGTCCACATTTAGTATCTTAAATACGAACCATGATCAGAAAACTATTTATAAGACCAAAGTAACTTTCCTATCAAATCTCTGATATATCATGAGAACAATATTAGCGTGAACGACCAAATCAAATCAAAAGAATAAATTTTTATGTAAACATTATAAATTTTTAATATCGTAAAAGGAATATAACTTAAAACTAAAAAAAAAATAACAAATATCAAGAGGGTTCAAAAAGAAGAAAAAGCAAGGTGAACTTTCGGCTTTAAGAAAGAACTTTTTCTATCAAATATATATCAATATAAATATCAAATTTTGGGTAAATGATCATGAATCTAAGTTCTTATTTAAAAAATCAAATCTTGTTCAAAAACTCAAAAAAATCTATTTAAAAACACTCACTCTCTCTTAATTTTGAGTGAAATAAAATGAGAGCAATCATAGAATGCAATTCGACTTTAAGATTATGTGCTCTTTGTAATATTATGTATGTATATCTCGCGTTACCATCAGTTCATAAAAAAAAATATAATTTCGCATAATATCTAATTTATCTATAGTTTTTCATTCAATGTGACCTTGATCTTAAATATGCACTCCTCTGGTGCTTATGAAAAAAAAGTATACAACTCTTGATTCTCAATAGAAAAAAAATAAGGAGCTCTAATAAAATTTTAACTCAAAAACTTATTGAAATTTAAACGTGAATTTCAAAGTTCGCTCAATTTTATTTAACCAAAGATTGAAAATTTTCACTCACCCCGTTTGTTGAATTCATTTTGTTTTCTTACATCATTATTTTATTGTTGTTGTTCTGCATCCTGGATGGTGTGCACAGCATCAGCAGGGTATTCGGAGATATTTGTCGTATATGTATATGTGTGTGTGAAATTGATACTTAAAACCTGTATGTTTGATTAAAAGAAAATTAAGTAAATTTGAACGAACTGTACATAACCAGAAGTAGAAAAATAAAAAAAAATTACGATACTTAGCTTTTAAAAAAAATACTTATAAATGCTTGGAATGAACTGTGGTGAAATTTCTGACTATTAATGACTGTTTTACGAACAAATGCGGGTATGCAAATTGTGGTTGTACGATAAAAATTCTTCATTTTCTATGCTGATGACGATGAGGTGTACTGCTGAAGTGTAGTGTCTGTGCTTCTGTTTTCTTTCTTTCCAGGTGCTTTGTGCGTTATTAAAGGTGAGCATGTTGTCTGGATGTATTTCGTTTCGGAAGATTCGTCCGATGGATGAGGTTGAATTCTGATATAGGTATGATCACTATGTTGACGGAATGATCAGGTGAATGTTATGGAGGTGTTCTGGTTGGATTTGGTCATGTCTTGTTTTTGTGGGAGTGCGCTGTAAGGTGTGTTTGACTCGAGATTCTTGGCGACGGCGTTTTATCCTTACTTCGGAAAATGTGCCTTGTACGCAACAAAACATTTAAGCAAACTATTTAAGCAGGAAATTTAAGCCAGATATTTAAGCAGGATATTTCAGCCATATATTTAAGCAGGATGTTTAAGCCATATATTTAAACAGGATGTTTAAGCCATATATTTAAGCAGGATATTTCAGCCATATATTTAAGCAGGATGTTTAAGCCATATATTTAAGCAGGATATTTCAGCCATATATTTAAGCAGGATGTTTAAGCCATATATTTAAGCAGGATATTTCAGCCATATATTTAAGCCTATACGTTTGAGAGCGAAAATTAGCGATAAGAACCTATTTTTTTTTCTTCGACGCAGAAAACTTACCCTCAGCTATTAACTATTATTTTTTTTCTTTCTTGTTTTACTCCTTTTTCTTCCACGCTGATAAGTACGAATACTGTTTCACTGTCTTCGGACTTTACTTTGTTCACAAAAAAAATAAAAATCGCAATCGCAAAAAAAAACAAAAGAAAAATTTTAGACTGAGGGCTTGCGAAAAAAAGGAACTTCCTTCAGCCTTTCCAAAGCTACACTTCCCAACACTTTTGACATCCAACTGATCATGAATTGTATCCTACCGCTCCCTTATATAGCATTTGAAAAGTCTCCAAAAAAAAACCCACGCGCACCTACACCTACATGAAAGTTTACATTAGGAGGTGGCGTTACTTTACAATTTTCTTAATATTTTCCTCAATTTTATTCAAAAAACTCTGAACTTACTTTTAAAATTCAAGTTAGAATTTTTCACGAATAGATGTGCTAAAAAGTGATTTTTCTATATAAAATAACTAAAAATATGTTATCTTCGAATATTCACGCGATCCAGAAGCTTTGTGTAGTTGTGCTGCTTAATGTGTTAGTATTGGTAGCGTATTTTCGAATACCTAACTCGTGCTGTTGGAACCATGTGTCAAGATCACTTTTGACAAATGCATGGTCTTACAATTCTAGGCATCGAATCTCACCTGTCTGTGTAGCCTAATGCTAAGGTGTTAGCGGACTAAGCCCCGAAGCACAGGTTCGAATCCTAACCAAAGCTTTTCTGTTCTTTTTTTTTGTTTATATATATTTTTTTTTTCTTTTACATTATTTCTTGAAAGATATAGTTTCATTTTTCTTCTTTAAATAAAGCCTTATGATTTTTACTCAATCCAAACTTACATCTTAGATCCGACTCAGCAAATTGACTCATTCTACTGGATTTTTGTTTAACAATTCTTTGCTTTCAATGTGTTTTAAGAGAGCTATAATTGAGCTATTATGGTTTTTGTTGGTTTCTAAGAAAAGGTTCTTGTCTGAGATTACGTTCCACAACTTTGAATGGTAGCTAGAAACGATCTCTTGTCTCACCAGAGCTTCTCAAACCAAAGATTTGAATTTTGAATTATAAAAAAAAATTTTGTCGGGGTTGGTTTCCCACAAATTATATTTCTAAATCATATTTGTGGTTTGCTCTTCTATGTAGACATTATATTAATTTCTTATTACATACTATGTTCTATTGTGCGAAATATTAATTATTTTATAGCATAGTACATATGAATGCTACTTGGGTGTGGGTTTGGGGTGTGATTCCACTCCACCCTTAGGATTCTTGTCCTGGCACTTCTATAACTAGGAGTGTCTGAAAATTAGTATATTTGAACTTTATAATTTTAGAGTTAATGTACTGAGTGTGTCTTTGATCAATGTTTTGAAAGGTGCCATGACATTTGGCCATGTGCCATATGGCCATAATTCAAAATATGGCCATTTGACACTTTTCAATTGTGTCACATGGCCATATGGCCATTTGTCCCTTTGGCAATGTGTCATTTTACCATATTTTTTGTGTCATTTAGCCAAATGGCCAAATGACGCTTTTCAAAGTGACAAATGGCCATATATTAGAATATGGTCATTTGACACATTTTCAAAGTGTCGTTTGACCATATTTTTTGCAGGTGTTTCGAGCAAAAACAAAATGTTATGCGTATATTTTGGATGGGCTTTTTAGTTCAAGGCTATTTAACTGAACCTTTTTTATCGTCTTGTTTTTTTTTTTTTTTTTTTTTTTTTTTTTTTTTTTTTTTTTTTTAAGTAACTAATTTTACAGTTGCAAGAAATTTGAACAAGTATATTCATGGTTGCCAATTTGGTACTTTTAGTGTTGTACCTTCTTGTGGTTACAAGCAAATGTTAATTCTGCACTTCGCGCATGATAACCACGTGAGTAAAAACATTTTAATTTACATTTAGTTAAAATAAAGATTGAGATTTCTTAAAAAAGAATTATAAATAATATTTATAATTTGGAAACATATGCATAGATGTTAAAATAAAATGGCGTTGAAATTTTCCAAAACATTATCATTATCAGTTTTCGAAGAAAAGATTTTCAATTGGATATCTATGTATAATAGTAGATAAGAATACATAAACATAAATACATATGTATGTATGCATATTTATATGTACATATTGAACATTCATACTTTAAGTTTAAAGGTGAATGATAAACAAAAATGATCGTCATCATCTGCACGAAACGAAGCAAGCGCAATTTTTTTTTTTTTTTTTTCCATCAGATAATCAATTTTGTGTGTTCACGAAACGAAGCAAAACGCAATCTTTTTTTGCGCTTGCTTCGTTTCGTGCAGATGATGACGATCATTTTTGTTTATCATTCACCTTTAAACTTAAAGTATGAATGTACATATAAATATGCATACATACATATGTATTTATGTTTATGTATTCTTATCTACTATTATACATAGATATCCAATTGAAAATCTTTTCTTCGAAAACTGATAATGATAATGTTTTGGAAAATTTCAACGCCATTTTATTTTAACATCTTTGCATATGTTTCCAAATTATAAATATTATTTATAATTCTTTTTTAAGAAATCTCAATCTTTATTTTTGAGTTTTTGCACTTTAAGAACAAGTTTCAAAGTGTCATTTGGCCATAATGGTCAAATGACACATTGCCAAAGCGACAAATGGCCATATGGCCATGTGACACAATTGAAAAGTGTCAAATGGCCATATTTTGAAATATGGCCATATGGCACATGGCCAAATGTCATGGCACCGTTTTGAAAATATATAGTGAGAGTGGTTTTTTGATGGATGTATGATTTTGAACTTCGAACGATGTGTATTTTGAGTGAGTGATTCGACATCCAACGTATGGTTTTAAATTCGAATGTTTTATGTGTTATGAGTGAGTGAATGATCCAGAATATGGTTTTAAATTCGAATGTTTTAATATGAGTGGGTGATTAAAGTATTGTTTTAGATTCGAATGATTTGTGTTATGAGTGGGTGATTAAAGTATTGTTTTTGATTCGAATGATTTTGTATGTGATGATTTAGTTCCTGAAGTGTTTGGTTGAAAATTCTGGATCGATGGGTTGATTGATGAGTGAATGAGTTAGTTTGTTCGAAAAGGTATGAATGTGTATGTATGCTTATGCTTGAAGGGTTTAAGTGGACTGTTTGTTAATAAGAAGGGTTGATTTGTGTTTGGATATGGTATATGGTTGTTTGATAATGAAATGAGTGAGTGAGCTGTTGAATTGTTTCAGCAGTGATTTTTATGTTGAGTGAATTTTGTATGGGTATGATATGATATGCCATTTAATTTCGGTTTTGGGTGTAATAAATGAATTTTGTTTGTTCACAAGAATCTAGTGTGAACACTGCCACTCCCTTACTCTCTTAACTTTATTATTATATGTACAAATCTAGTACTGTTTGCGTCAAAAGTAGTTCGTCGCATAGCGACGTCTACTCATTCTACTTTCAACCACCAACCAACGATCATCTTGCTTTGCAGACTACTCTAAATAAAATTTTAACTTGGGCCTTCCGGCATTTAAGTGTTGAGTTGGATTTCAATTTATATTTTTCCAAATTGTAAAATTTCGCCCTTTTAAAAATTAAAGTAAATTAAAAATTAAAATTGACTAAAAGAAACAATAAATAACAATCACTACGTGTAACATTGATAAGGAAAAGGCGTCTTTTTTTTGTTGGCAATTGTGGAGCTTTTTATTGGTGCAAGTGTGCGCTGGCTCCGAAAAAGGAGTCTCCGCAACAAAGGAAATACACTGTAAGTGTGGTCCATCTTTACATTTGGTCCATTCAACCGGATATCACGCTGCTTGCGCTCCACATTGCGCTGACCGGCGCTCGACACCACGCTGCTTGGCGAGCCACACCACGCTGCTTGGCGAGCCACACCACGCTGCATAGCGCGCCACACCAAGCTGCTTTGCGCTCCGCGTTGCGCTCCACATTGCGCTCCACATTGCGCTCCACTGCTTTGCGAGCCACATCACGCTGCATAGCGCGCCACACCAAGCTGCTTTGCGCTCCGCATTGCGCTCCACATTGCGCTCCACATTGCGCTCCACATTGCGCTCCACTGCTTTGCGAGCCACACCACGCTGCTTGGCGGGCCGCACCACGCTGCTTTGCGCGCCACACCAAGCTGCTTTGCGCTCCGCATTGCGCTCCACATTGCGCTCCACATTGCGCTCCACATTGCGCTCCACATTGCGCTCCACTGCTTTGCGAGCCACACCACGCTGCTTGGCGAGCCACACCACGCTGCTTTACGAGCCACACCACGCTGCTTGGCGAGCCACACCACGCTGCATAGCGCACCACACCACGCTGCATAGCGCGCCACACCACGCTGCTTTGTGCTCCACATTGCGCTCCACTGCTTTGCGAGCCACACCACGCTGCTTGGCGAGCCACACCACGCTGATTTGCGAGCCATACCACGCTGCATAGCGCGCCAAGCCACGCTGCTTGCGCTCCACATTGCGCTGACCAGAGCTCGACATCACGCTGCTTTGCCCTCCTAGCCACGCGGAAGTGTGCCCATCGTCAACGTGGGACCAGAGCGGAGTTTTCCTGTTTTTTGGCATTTTTTTAACACCGTGTAAAGGGTAAGTGAAAATTTTTTAATTGGCAATTTTTTTAAATATACATTTCAATTTTTTTTTGTGTTGCACTTTGACCGTCAAACGCGTCATTCCGTTTTTTATATATCGGTATATATATATTTCGTTTTGGTTGAAGCGGTTCTTGAGATATTCATCTTTCCATCTCAGTAGTTTGACTTTTCATTCATTTTTTGAAATTTTTAAGCAGCTTCGATAAACGCGATTTGGTTGTGTTCCCCAGCTTTTTTTTGGTTTTATAGGAAATTTTAATAGACTGTCTTCCTCTTTGAAGGAGTCTGCGTTTTTTATAGCGTGTTAATTTTTTCTTTCGATCGTGCAGCACACATCGTTCATAACGGTGTATCCAAGCCGGGGTGGTTGGCCCCCAGTAGAATCTATCAAGCCGTTTGAAGATTCTAGAACTTCTAAATTTTGACTTTTTTAATATTTAAATTTAAATTTTGACCTTTTTTGAAATTTTTCTCTCGTTCGTTACGGTGTATTCAAGCCGGGGTGGTTGGCCCCCAGTAGAATCTATCAAGCCTTTTGAAGATTCTTGCGCTTTAAATTTCGATTTTTTTTGTCTTTTGAAATATTTTCTCACGGTGCATTCAAGCCGGGGTGGTTGGCCCCCAGTAGAATCTTTCAAGCCTTTGGAAGATTCTTGTGCTTCAAAAATTTGATTTTTTTGAAATTTTAAAATCTAAAATTTTTTACCTTTGCAATTGTTTCTCTCGTTCGTGCCACACACACCGTTCGTAACGGTGTATCCAAGCCGGGGTGGTTGGCCCCCAGTAGAATCTTTCAAGCCTTTTGAAGATTCTTGCGCTTTAAAATTTTAACTTTTTTTGAAATTTTTAGAATCTTTCAAGCCTTTTGAAGATTCTTGCGCTTTAAATTTTGATTTTTTTTTACTTTTGAAATTTTTTCTCGCGTTCGTGCCACATACACCGTTCGTAACGGTGTATCCAAGACGGGGTGGTTTGCCCCCAGTAGAATCTTTCAAGCCTTTTGAAGGTTCTTGCGCTTTAAAATTTTAGCTTTTTTTGAAATTTTTAGAATCCTTCAAGCCTTTTGAAGATTCGCGCACTTTAAAATTTTTACTTTTGAAATTTTACTCTCGTTCGTGCCGCACACACCGTTCGTAACGGTGTATCCAAGCCGGGGTGGTTGGCCCCCAGTAGAATCTTTCAAGCCTTTTGAAGATTCTTGCGCTTTAAAATTTTAACTTTTTTTGAAATTTTTAGAATCTTTCAAGCCTTTTGAAGATTCTTGCGCTTTAAATTTTGATTTTTTTTTACTTTTGAAATTTTTTCTCGCGTTCGTGCCACATACACCGTTCGTAACGGTGTATCCAAGCCGGGGTGGTTTGCCCCCAGTAGAATCTTTCAAGCCTTTTGAAGGTTCTTGCGCTTTAAAATTTTAACTTTTTTTGAAATTTTTAGAATCCTTCAAGCCTTTTGAAGATTCGCGCACTTTAAAATTTTTACTTTTGAAATTTTACTCTCGTTCGTGCCGCACACACCGTTCGTAACGGTGTATCCAAGCCGGGGTGGTTGGCCCCCAGTAGAATCTTTCAAGCCTTTTGAAGATTCTTGCGCTTTAAAATTTTAACTTTTTTTGAAATTTTTAGAATCTTTCAAGCCTTTTGAAGATTCTTGCGCTTTAAATTTTGATTTTTTTTTACTTTTGAAATTTTTTCTCGCGTTCGTGCCACATACACCGTTCGTAACGGTGTATCCAAGCCGGGGTGGTTTGCCCCCAGTAGAATCTTTCAAGCCTTTTGAAGGTTCTTGCGCTTTAAAATTTTAACTTTTTTTGAAATTTTTAGAATCCTTCAAGCCTTTTGAAGATTCGCGCACTTTAAAATTTTTACTTTTGAAATTTTACTCTCGTTCGTGCCGCACACACCGTTCGTAACGGTGTATCCAAGCCGGGGTGGTTGGCCCCCAGTAGAATCTTTCAAGCCTTTTGAAGATTCTTGCGCTTTAAAATTTTAACTTTTTTTGAAATTTTTAGAATCTTTCAAGCCTTTTGAAGATTCTTGCGCTTTAAATTTTGATTTTTTTTTACTTTTGAAATTTTTTCTCGCGTTCGTGCCACATACACCGTTCGTAACGGTGTATCCAAGCCGGGGTGGTTTGCCCCCAGTAGAATCTTTCAAGCCTTTTGAAGGTTCTTGCGCTTTAAAATTTTAACTTTTTTTGAAATTTTTAGAATCCTTCAAGCCTTTTGAAGATTCGCGCACTTTAAAATTTTTACTTTTGAAATTTTACTCTCGTTCGTGCCGCACACACCGTTCGTAACGGTGTATCCAAGCCGGGGTGGTTGGCCCCCAGTAGAATCTTTCAAGCCTTTTGAAGATTCTTGCGCTTTAAAATTTTAACTTTTTTTGAAATTTTTAGAATCCTTCAAGCCTTTTGAAGATTCGCGCACTTTAAAATTTTGACTTTTGAAATTTTACTCTCGTTCGTGCCGCACACACCGTTCGTAACGGTGTATCCAAGCCGGGGTGGTTGGCCCCCAGTAGAATCTTTCAAGCCTTTTGAAGATTCTTGCGCTTTAAAATTTTAACTTTTTTTTTGAAGATTTTAGAATCCTTCAAGCCTTTTGAAGATTCTTGCGCTTTAAAATTTAAATTTTTTTTTAATTTTTAGAATCGTTCAAGCCTTTTGAAGATTCTTGTGCTTCAAAATTTTGATTTCGTTGAAATTTTGAAATTTAAAATTTTTACTTTTGAAATTTTTTCCTCTCGTTCGTGCCACATACATCGTTCGTATCGGTGTATTCAAGCCGGGGTGGTTGGCCCCCAGTAGAATCTATCAAGCCTTTTGAAGATTCTTGCGCTTAAAAATTTTAACCTTTTTTTGAAATTTTTAGAATCGTTCAAGCTTTTGAAGATTCTTGCGCTTTGAATTTTGAATCTTTTTGAAAATCTTTTTCTCGTTCGTGTCGCACACACCGTTCGTAACGGTGTATCCAAGCCGGGGTGGTTGGCCCCCAGTAGAATCTTTCAAGCCTTTTGAAGATTCTTGTGCTTCCAAATTTTGATTTTTTGAAATTTTTTAAATTTAAATCTTGACCTTTTTTGAGAGTCTGCGTTTTTTGAGTGCTGTAAGCCACGAGTTAGTTTTAAATTTTCTTGGTTTCGTGTCGCTTTCTTGTCATTTATACAATCTGAAAATCACTTTCTGTGATGGCTTTGATGGAAGACTTCATTTTCTCATCTGATCAATTGGTCAAGTTTCACCAAGCGGCGAAAGAGGTGCCAGATCACGGGCACACACTTTCCGCTCTCGAAGTCAGAAAGTCAGAATTAAGAGAACGGTGGCTCGCAGTCAAAGAAGCGTATGCGCTATGCATAAAATTCAGGCCAAAGACAAGAGAAGCCGCCTTAGACATTGAAGCCATAGAAAAGAAGTATAAACTGTGCAACGAAAATTATGTGGCATGCTCAGCCTTTTTCTTCGCACGATTGAAACCTGAGGGTACTGGCAAAAATTCGATATCTGAACAAACATTCGCTCCTCGCCACCTCAAATTACCTCCATGTGAGACGGAGGTAGTCAAGGGGGATTATATTTCCTGGCCGGTTTTCCGAGATATGTTTGAGGCAGTCTACATAAAACACCCCCAGTTGGGTGAAGTAGAAAAACTCTTCCACCTTAGAGCCAAAACCAAAGACGAGGCTTATCGGATTGTCAGCCAATTTCCGCTAACCAATGCCAGCTTTTCACTAGCCTAGGAAGCGTTGCGGGCTACGTATGAAAATACTCGAATCTTGGTCAACAATCAGGTAAAAAATATCTTTAACTTGCCAACAGTACATGAAGAGTCGGCCAAATTGATCCGAGCCCTTCAGAGTACTGTTAATGATTCGGTATCAAAGTTGCAAGTGCATAAGGTTATAACGCAAAAATGGGATCCGATTCTCGTCTTTGCGTGTTCAAGTAGACTGCCCAAAACTACCTTGACTCTTTGGGAACAATCCCTGGAAGATCCGACGAAGGTTCCAACCTGGCAGCAATTAGACTCGTTCTTGACGTCACGCTTTCAGGTGTTGGAGTCCATTTCCGACACCATTTCGTCAAAAGGCACAGGTCTTCATAAACTTCCAAAAAAGGATACGAATGTTCGAAACAACAATAGAGTCAACACATACCTTGCCAAAACAGGAGGGGGGAAATGCAAGATCTGTAAGGCTGCGCACTCCATTTATGAGTGTGCCAAATTTTCGGCAATGTCGATCCCAACGAGAATCCAAACGGTACGGCGGCACCAACTGTGCAACAACTGTTTAAGCGCGAATCATGCAAAGGACGCTTGTACGAGCAAATATTCTTGTAGCCACTGTAAAAAACGGCATCACTCACTGTTGCACCTCACCGCTAACGAAAACGGAAATAAAATACAGTCCACTAATCTCCCTAGTGCAACAACAGCTCCTCAAATATCGGCGTCCTCACTTCCATTCGTGCCTCAAGCGTCGTTTCAAAATTTTCATGTCGGTGCTCCCAAGAAAATATTGCTTGCAACGGCACTAGTTTGCATTGTTGGCAAAGAATCCAAACACATAGTTCGCGCTCTTATCGACCCTGGTTCCGAAATATCCTTTATCTCAGAGGCAGTACAAAAGCGTTTGAACTTGCCCGTAACGGATAAGAATACAACCATTTCCGGAATCAGTGGTAATCTCACCATAACGTCGAAAAAACTCTGTGCGTTTGCAATCACGTGCTTAGATGAAGCCCAGATCACCATTTCTGCCCAGGCAATTGTGCTGCGATCATTGACGAACAATCTGCCAAGTTCATCGTTTAGTATCATCGACCCCAACCTTTGTGGCGGCCTCAAACTGGCTGATCCCACGTTTAATAAATCGTCCCAGGTCGATCTGCTGATCGGTGCGGATTTATACCCATCGATCATAAGGAACGGTCTCCAACTGATCGCAGATTCCCTCGTGGCTCAGAACACAATGTTCGGCTGGGTACTGTCTGGACCAGTTCCGGAGTCGTTCCAATCGTTCAACACATTCGTAGTGACCAACAGTTCGAGTACTTCCAATTTGGATACTCAGCTACGGAAATTTTGGGAGCTCGAGGAACTCCCGTCCACAGTCACTCGGTCAACAGAGGACTGCTACTGTGACGAACTATATAAAAACACGACTTCGAGACGTTCGGATGGGAGGTATGTGGTTCGTCTGCCGTTTAAGGCACAAGCATCAAAGGGCAAGTTAGGGTTCTCTAGGCACATCGCATTAAGGCAGTTCTCGAGAGTCGAAAGATCGTTAGCCATGAAAGCGGATCTCAAGACTCAATATTCAAGCGTTATTTCAGAATACCTCACCCTTGGCCATATGCGGAAAGTACCTCCGATGGAAAAGACTGCAAAAGGTCAAGTAAAGTCGTTCTATCTGCCACATCATGCGGTCATAAAGCCTGAAAGCACGACCACCAAAGTGAGGGTTGTTTTTAATGCGTCTCAATCGTCGTCGAATGGGGTAAGTTTAAACGATTTGTTGTATCCAGGTCCCATATTGCAGCAAGATTTACCATCTCTCATTCTCCGCTGGAGATTTTATAAATTTGTCTTTAATTCGGACATTGAGAAAATGTACCGCCAAATCTTGGTCGACCCTAGAGATACTCCATTTCAACGAATCCTCTTTCGCAGTTCGCCAGAGTCCGAAATCGAAGACTTTGAACTTCAAACCGTCACTTTTGGTGTCAATTGTGCTCCATATCTGGCCATCCGCACCCTCTTGCAACTGGCAAAAGAAGGCAGAACCGTGTATCCCCTAGCGTCTAGAATCATTCAATCGGAGTTCTATGTCGACGATGTTCTATCTGGTGGTCATTCTCTCAGTTCGGCTAAACAGGCACAAATCGAACTTATAGCGTTGCTTAACTCAGCTGGGTTTCCACTACGTAAGTGGACCGCAAATTCGTCTAGCTTACTTAACCATTTGCCACCAGAACATGTGCTGAACGAAAGTTTCCTGAAGCTCGATGCTGACAGCACCACAAAAACACTAGGGGTACGATGGAATGCCAAAGGAGACAATTTTTACTTCACCACGCAACGCATTCCACTGTCGACAAATCCGACCAAAAGAGAGGTCTTCTCTCAAATTGCTCGTCTTTTCGATCCTGCGGGGTGGTTGGCCCCCGTAGTGATAATTGCCAAAACGTTGATGCAACGAATTTGGGCGGAGCACACTGAGTGGGACGAGCGTATCAGCCCTGAATCATTTGCCACTTGGAAAGAGTTTGCAGAGTCATTACCTGAAATACAGGTTATAGAAATCCCACGTTGGGTTGAATACTCCCCCACTGTGGAGATTCAGTTTCATGGCTTCTGTGACTCTTCCGAGAAAGCATATGCGGCAGCGCTTTATATACGCGCAACTCACCCTAATGGAGAAGCATCCTCCTACTTGATGTGTGCGAAGTCCAAAGTTGCCCCTCTAAAGACGGTCTCTTTACCGCGTCTTGAGCTGTGTGGAGCACTTTTGCTTTCAAAAATGATCAAATTCTACTTACCCAATTTTCCAGTTCAGGCATATCAAATCTTTTTATGGACAGACTCATCCATAGTCTTGGCCTGGCTCAAAAAACCCCCGTGCGTTTGGAAAACCTTTGTTGCAAACCGTACCAGTGAAATACAGGACAATGTCGGCAACGCAGTATGGAAGCACGTCAGATCTGCCGAAAATCCCGCGGACTTGGCCACTCGAGGTGTATTGCCCTCCGATCTGAAGCAGAATCGTATGTGGTGGCGGGGCCCATCATGGTTCTGTGAACCAGCCTCTCAAGGGCCGGTGGCATTACCAGAAGCTCCACGTACTGCAGATCTCGAACAGAAAGAGGTTTCCTCGTTAGTGGTCCAGCCAAATTTTCAGAGTCCTCTAGTGGGACTAACAGGCATTTCTCTCGACGACTCCGAACAAAACACCAGCTCATTGGTAGTTCAACAAGAACCGGAAGACTTTCTTGACCGTTTTTCGACTTTATCCCGCGCTATGCGCGTATTGTGCTATGTTTTTCGCTTCTTCGGGTCTATCTCAAAGCAACAACCCAAATACAAGTCTCGTGACATCTCGCAACCAGAAATGGAGTTTGTGAAAATTCGTCTGATTCGATTGGCTCAAGAAGCTTATTTTTCGACAGAATATTCGCTGCTTGCAGCTGGCAAACCAGTGTCAACAAAAAGTTCTATTTTGTCCTTTAATCCATTTTTGGATTCAAACAAGCTTCTTAGAGTCAATGGGCGACTCTCGAACTCAGACATTTCGTACAATGAACGTCATCCTATAATACTACCATTTAAATCCCGTTTTGCGTGTCTCCTGGTTCAATTCATTCATGAGATTTCAATGCACGGTGGCAACTCTTTAATGGTGCGACTAACGAGACAATGTTTCTGGGTGCCAAAACTCCAAATTCTGGTTAAGTCTTGCATTCGTCGTTGCACCATATGCGCGACCAACAAAAAGGACTTAAGCAAGCAGATGATGGCAGCCCTACCGTCCGAAAGAGTTACATTTTCGCCACCATTCACATTCACTGGAATCGACTTCGCGGGTCCCTTCACAATGAAGAGTTTCAATGCACGAAATTGTCGTATGACCAAAGGGTATGCATGCGTGCTTGTCTGCTTTTCCACCAAGGCAATTCACCTCGAAGCTGCAAGTGATTTGTCATCTGAAGCGTTCCTCGCGGCCTTTGCCTGGTTCACCTCAAGACGAGGCTTACCTAAAGAAGTGTTTTCCGACAATGGAACGAACTTTACAGGTGCCGATGCAATTTAACGCAAGGAGTTTAAGAAGTTTGTAAACACCATTCCCAAAGAAACGAGCCTTAAGTATGGCGTTCAGGGTTTGAAATGGAATTTTATTCCACCCGGGGCACCTCACATGGGAGGTCTATGGGAAGCCGGCGTTAAAAGTTTCAAAAGCCATTTAAGAGGGCTGGGGACCAAGGCCAAGTTTACGTTCGAAGAATTTGCAACGGTTTTAGCACGTATCGAAGCATGTTTGAACTCGCGTCCAATATCGTCCATGTCCACAGATCCTTCTGATCTGTTGGCATTGACGCCGGGGCATTTTTTACGCGGCGGTCCGCTTTTATCTTTTCCGGAACCGAATCTGGCCGATGCAAATTTATCGCTAATCAATCGGTGGGAAAAAGTAAAATGCCTCCAACAACAGTTCTGCCACAGATGGAAAGATGAATATCTCAAGGAACTACATCAACGACACAAATGGAAAACACCTCAAACCAACATTAAAGTTGATGATTTGGTCGTCATTAAAAACGAAAATCTGCCATCCACCGAATGGCGTCCAGGCCGTGTTATAAATATACACCCGGGTTCCGATGGTCGAGTCAGAGTTGCAACACTAAAGACCCAAAACGGAGAAATAGTCCGCCCCATAGTAAAACTGTGCCTATTGCCTATTAACTAAATTGCCAATTAATCAATTTTCACTTACTTTATTTTCAGTAAATTTTTTTTGGCGTATTTCGCCAAGGGGGGCGGTAATGTTCATGATCTGACTAGGTTTTGTTTAGTATATAAAAAAACTAGGGAAAAAAATTACTCTTAGAAAACTTTCTTAAGAAAAAGAAAAGAAACACGTCCTGTTTGTAAATCGTTATAATTCGGTATATTTTCTTGTATATAAACCAGAGGTCAAAGTGACAAAATTCTATGTTTTTTATTTACATTAGTCATTGATTTGACATTTAAATATTTGTGGATTCTATTTGAAATCTAAGTATTGTTCGATTAATTAATTTAGTATTTTTATATTTCCAATTCAAATTCATATTCTTTAATTTAAGTTAAAAGAACATTGTACTTTCGTACATTCTCCCGCCTCCGAAAGTTGCATGTACAATCACATCTAAAGCACCCTATTTTATCTCGAACTGTATTACCGACTATGACGTTCATCTATTTCTCCACAGGTGGCTGTTGACATTTGATTGCCTTCTTAATTGGTATGATTACTGTCTGCTGGTGGTCCTCTTCTTTCTCATGGCGTACATGGAACGAGATATGAAGTGATTAGTACATTAAATAAACATAAATGGACAACACGATAGAATGGTACAACAGATACTACTAGGAAATTATAAAATTGTTGCCTTTCACTTAGGCATGTGTACTGTGCATCGGTAGTGTACGTTGCCTTGCGTAATTGTAATTCCATTCATAGTTTGTTTCATTCTTCCTTCTTGCTTGTTTTTAAGTGAATTCAATATTATTTTATTTTGCATTGCAGTGAAGGTGTGAAGAAGCATGGTGCCGGCATGCGTTCTTTGAGAATTTTAATCGTGAATTTTATGAAAAGTTCTGGTTTTAATTTTTAAATAGTGTGTAGTGAAATTTGTTCAATAGTGTTGTACTGTGTTGAAGTTGCTGCGATGGAGATTCTAATTGAAGATGTTGCGTCGAATTTCCCGCAACTTTCATCTTGGTGATGGCCGATGGGTGATATATACCATATGTGTGGATACCAACATGTTTGAGGATGAGTGCCCCTTTTATTGTTTTACTTTCCTTTTGATATTTCATTTAATATTATGTGTTATTAGAATGTTATGTGTTTGGAGTATATTTCTGTTTTGTTCGTTTGATGTCGTGAATGTTCAATTTTATTTTAATTTTTAATTTCAATTTTTGTAGCGTTCGTAGATTTGTGTGTATGTGTGTGTGGCTTTTGCAAGGTTTTGAGTTTATTTTCGCGGATTTCGGTATTCGGTGTCGCGCGTGAAAGCCTTTTATTTTAATATATGAATATATGTTGCGTGTGTGTGTGTGTGTATGGGTATACGCGGTGTGCTAGAATGCACAATAGTAATGGCCAATTTAACGTGGCCAAGTGCCATCCTTCTCTAGTTGGAAGAGTTCGACTTTCAATTGGAATTGTTGTTTACATTTCGTTTGTTTTTTTTTTGTTTTGTTTTGCCGACGGGAATTGACTTTCGACGTGCGGTGTTTCTGGGCTCTGTTTTCGATGTTCCTTTTGAACATCATGTAGAGATGTTTTAACAAATGATGTGTTTGATTTGTGTTATAGATTAAGTTTTTAGAATAAGTTATGTTTTAAGCACTCGATGTAAAGCTTAAGTGTTTAGGAATAAGTTGTGTTTAGTTCCTTTAGAATATAAGTTTGATTTTGTGTGTGCGTTGTTGCAGCACAGCATCTGACGATGAATTGCATTGATTGCTTTTCATGCCTTCATGATTTTATTATTAAATAAAGATGTTTTTAAACAAAGTTTTTGTTTGAGTTTTTCTTTTTTGAACAGCTTTCAGGTGTTTTAAAGATGTATTTTGATGTGTTTTCAACAGCTTTATAAAATTTAAAGATGTGTTGATTGATGTGATTTGAATAATTTTACAGGTGTTTTAAAGATGGGTTGATTGCTGTTTGAATTTGTTGATGACTTGATTTAAAATTTTCTTATATGGTACAGATGTGTTGAATGTTGATGTGAGTGATGAGTTGTATCAAATTTTAATTAAAATTTAAATTGTTCTGTGGTTTTGAAAACCAGCGTATACTCCTTTTGTTCTTAATTTAGAGTTTTATGCTTTTGAAAACAACATAGGTACTCCTTTTGTTTGTCGATGTTTCGGTAAACAGCTTATGTTTTAGGAATAAATTTTTATATTAACGCCGATTGCTCTTGATGTTTGTTGGACGGTAGATAACAAATTTTCGCGATAGGGCGTTTTAGATTTCCGTTTTGTGTCTTCACGGTGACAACGCGTATAAGACCATCCGTTCCCGCGTGAGTGTCTTCGATTCGGGCAAGGTTCCAATACGTCGGTGCAAGTCGCTCATCCTTGAGCAACACTAGGTCTCCTATTTTAGGAGCTTCTCGAACTTGAGTCCATTTCGGACGTTGCTGCAACCGTGCAAGGTATTCGGAACTCCACCTTTTCCAAAATCCTTCCGCCAGCGCTTGTACCTTTTTCCATCGGTCGATATACGTGATGTCGTTGTTGAGTTCGCCTTGTGGCACAGCATGCAAAGATTCGCCTACGAGAAAATGCGCAGGTGTTAGCGCATTCAAATCATCTAAGCTGTCGGAGAGCGGGCATAAGGGTCTCGAATTCAAGCACGCTTCTACCTGAGTTAGAAGCGTTGTGAGCTCCTCAAAAGTCAGCCTTTCGGTTCCAACAACTCGCTTCAAATGGTATTTCACCGATTTCACTCCCGCTTCCCATAATCCACCAAAGTGTGGAGAAGCTGGGGGAATAAAGTGCCAATTTGTACCATGATTTGCAAGGTTTTCGGCAATCTCCTTCCAATCGTGCTTCGCGTCCTTCAACATTTTGGCTAATTCGTTATTAGCGCCGACGAAATTTGTTCCACAATCGCTGTAGATTTGTTTGCAGCTACCTCTCCTGGCCGTAAACCGCCGAAATGCTGCTAAAAAGGCTTGGGTTGTCAGGTCAGACACGACTTCCAAGTGAATGGCCTTAGTTGCCAAACAGATAAACACTGCAAAATACCCTTTTAGTATTTTAGCTCCGCGAGCTTTCCAGCTTTTTATTTCGATGGGTCCTGCGTAGTCAACTCCAGTATGACTGAACGGTCGTGACATCTGAACTCTAGGTGCAGGTAGATTCGCCATCAACTGCTGCATTTCCGATGCCTTTTGCCGGTAGCAAGAAGTGCATCTATGAAGCTGATACTTCACGCTTCGTCGTATCTGGCCAATCCAATATTTTTGGCGGATGTAACTTATCATCTGTTGGATGCCGCCATGCAACGTGTTCATATGAGCATCTCTGACAATCAGGTTCGTAAAATGGTGACTATTTCGAAGTAGTATTGGATGTTGCGCGTCGTAGGGGAGGAGAGAATTCTCCAAGCGTCCTCCAACTCTCAAAAGTCCTTCAGCATCAACGAATGCGTTCAACGTCTTGAGTGATTTGGGTATTTTCGATGTTTCCACGATTTGTTGAAGCTCTGATTCGAACATCTCCTTCTGTGCGACCTTCACGACGATGATACGCGCTGCTTCTAATTCACTTGGGCTAAGCGGGCCATCAGAAACTGCTTTTCGTCGACATTTTGTTGCGAAACGACAACATGTGGCGACAACTCGAATCACCTTCAACAAACTCGAACAGTCGCGGATGGTTTGAAGTATGCGGTCATCCTGACTGACTTGAGCGCTTAGTACCTTAACCGTACGTCGTTCCTCGTCAGTTTCGATGTCAACAGGTTGATGCGGAACATCGAAAGCCCATTGACTGCGTAAAAATTCAGGACCAATCCACCAATTTTGCAATGACGTCAGTTCTGCAGGATACACTCCTCTAGACGCCAGATCGGCTGGGTTATGAAGCGTTGCGACATGTCCCCAGCAATCGATCCCCACTAACCGCTGAATTTCGGATACTCTGTTGGCCACGAACGTAGTCCATTTAGCGGGAGTGGCTCGTATCCACGCGAGCGCGATGGTTGAGTCGGTCCATGTGAACATCTTGATGTCGGGAACAGCCAAAACGTCCATCGTATACTGCATCAACTGCGCTAACACTACTGCTCCGCAAAGTTCCAAACGTGGAAGCGTGATCGTACGATGACTTGGAGCTACCTTCGTCTTTGCCAGGAGCAAATTAACATGGATATTCCCATCACTGTCCAGTACACGAACGTATACTACGGCACCTATGCTTTCATAGACGCGTCACAGAATCCATGTAATTCTATATCCTTGTTGGTCTTGCTGATATAGGTCCAGCGTGGTATTCGAAGTGTCTCAATCATCGGAAGTTCTCCATGAAAAGCATCCCAATCCTTTTTCAGTGTAGCTGGAACCGGATCATCCCAATCACAACTAAGTTCCCAAAGCCACTGCATCATTAATTTTGCCGTGATGACGCATGGTGATATCCAGCCAAGTGGGTCGAACAGTTTGGCTATGGTGGACAACATTGACCTTTTTGTTGTGGCTTCTGACGACTGTTGCACATTTTGGTATGAAAAGTAGTCGTCTACCGGGAACCATTTGATGCCAAGGGTTTTGACATGATTTGACATGTTGAACGGCACCTCAAAATCTAACTCTCGATCCGCTACAGGTATGTCTTCGACGAGTTCCTTCACGTTGCTTGTCCATTTTCTTAAATTGAAGCCCGCAGACGCCAGAAGTTGATTCGCTTGGTCGCGTTTTGTTCGTGCTTCTTCCACAGTATCGTAACCTTTGCGCCTTCCAGCAGGTTCGATTCTTCATCTTCGGCTACACGCTTCAAAATTTTGATGGCAAGATACGGTGCACTTGCTGTGCCAAACGTTACCGTTTTAAGCCGATACATTTTGATTGGAGATGAACGATCGTTTCTCCACAGGATCAACTGATAATATGTGTCCGGTGTATCAACCAACACCTGCCTATACATCTTCTCGATGTCAGCCGTAAACGTTATTCTGTGGGTTCGCCATCGAAGAACCAGATCAATAATGTTCGACTGTAATTTTGGACCCACCAAAAGTCGATCATTGAGCGAACTTCCATCCAAAGTCTTCGCTGTTGCGTCGAACACGACCCTCAGTTTCGTGGTGGAACTCGATTCCTTGAAAACTGCATGGTGAGGCAAAAAATAGTGGTATGGGGTTGCCAACACCGAGTCGCCGACGTGAATTTCTTCCATATGCCTCAGGGTTGCATATTCCTGTATGCATTTGGCATAATCTGCCCGAAGAGTTGGGTTTGCCTCCAGCCTCTTCTCCAAGTGCAGGAATCGTCGGACCGCGCTCTGCTTACTGGATCCCATCGCTGGAAGACATCCACCTTTAAACGGCAGCTTCACTTCATAACGCCCGTCAGGAAGGCGTCTCGTGTGTTCATCGAAATGCGCGTCGCATGCGATGTTCTCCTCAGTTTCTTGTGTCTGGAACGGCAATTCTTCCATCTCCCAGAATCTCTGCAGCTGAGAATTCAGATCAGCAGTCTGCACAAAACTGCGTATTTGCCGGGGATGTTCCGCTTGAACTTTCCCTAACACAATCCACCCTAACTGCGTCTTCTGAGTGGTTGGTCCGAATCCATCTGCAGGTCTTCTCACTTCTGGAAGGAGTATATCAGCATATACTTCGCTGCCGAGAAGTAAATTAATAGGTCCAGGAACGTGGAGATTTGGATCTGCCAACGTTAACCCTTTAAGGTGTTGCCATTTGTCAGGTATCATTTGTTGGGCCGGGAGATGGCCAGTCAGCGACTTGAAAACCAGTGCCCGCACCGCACCTCCATAAGTTGAGTTGCATGACGCAAGCTCAATATCCACGCATGTTTGCGTTGTGCCACTGCTGACCAACCCTAACCCTGACACCTCGACAAAGGTACGTCGTTTTTTCAGCTTCAATTGTTGTGCTGCATCTTCAGTGATGAAGCATGCTTCCGATCCTGGGTCGATCAGAGCTCGGAGATGGTGTTGACGACCATCGGCTGCTCGCACTTTAACAATTGCTGTCGCTAAAAGCACCTGGTGCGTTCTGCTACCATGCGACGTGTGGTAATTGAAAACTTGACCACTTGTAGAAGCTTGTTGCACTTCTCTCGGTTCAAACTCCAGCGCGTTTGCGTTAAAAGATGTGGAAACTGCATTGTTCCCTCTTGAAGTTGTTGTTGACCTCGTGTTGTTGACCATATTTGCACGCACAGCTGGATGTTGGGCCACGTTAACATGCAAAAGCGTGTGGTGACGCTGTTGGCAAAAGTAACAGCATCCAGGTGAGGGGCAATCCGGCGCAAAATGCCCTAAAGAAAGGCAGTTGTCGCAAACTCTCAGGCGTCGAGCAGTCTGCTTCCTTTCCGATGTGTCCATATTCAGGAACCGCTGACACTTCCTTATGGAATGTTGCTGCTGATTGCATAAACTGCACACTCCCGACTCCCTGTTAAAGGTTGGCCGAACTGCTGGCCTACCTACTTGCCTACTGGCTGGCTTAACTGTTGGCCTAGCTGCTGGCGTCGCAAACATCACTTTGGTGCTCTGAAAGCGAGAACGGTTGTTGGCGTGTGTCTCAGCTTTCATTTTTGACGCGGAGCACATCTCCTGCTGGTCAACAACTTCCAAAGTGCGGAAACGAATGTCCAAGAAGTCCGCAAACTCGACGAATTTCGGTAAATCTTTCCTGTTTCCTATCTTTTCTTCCCACAGCTTCTGCGTAGATGACGGCAACTTCGGTTGCAGAAACCAAATAAGCACCGTATCCCACTGATCCACCGGAACGTCCATGTTCTCCAGCGCTGACATACACTCCCGTGTAGTGAACAACAACTCCTTCAAACCAGTCGCAGTTTCCCGGGCCATAGGAGACTGCCCAAACAGAGCCTGCATCTGCAAATGCACCAGAATGCGTTTGTGATCGTAACGATCATTCAACAACTCCCACGCCTTTTCATAACTTGCCGCCTCGACCGACAAATTCTGCAGGAAACGCTCGGCGTCACCAACCAAACATGAATGCAGGAAGTGCAGCTTATCTATATCGGCCAGACTGCTGTTGTTGTGCACCAACGCACAAAAACGGTCGTGAAATCCTCGCCAGCTGGTGTAAGCACCATCAAACTTGGGCAAGTCGATGCGAGGGAGCCGTATCTCCGACCGAGATGACGACTGTTGAGACGTTGCGTCCAAAGATGCTGCCTTATCGTTCCCTGTAAGCACAGGTTTGTGCTTCTCTAACGCATCCATTAGAACAACACGGTAATCTATTGAAATATCCATTATCTGGTCGTATACCTCTAATAGATCTTCTTTCTTCATAGTAGATTCCAGATGCTGTCCTCCGATGATCGCCTCGTTATATATCTTTGAAGTGGCGACGTCCTCCTCCAACTTAGTTAGCCTTGCAGCTACGTACGAGCGCGTCAGACGCTCTTTTGGGGATTTTTTAAAGTTGGTGAAATCCCTTTTTATGGTCGTGAGCAAACCACTTTGAAGTTCCCCATATTTATACATTTTTCAAAAAAATATCTATTTGTTTTTTCAGATTTAAAGGAAAAAATGTGCAAACTCACGTACAATCAGCTGCAGCTGCCGTCAAATCCTGTATCTTCTTGTTGGTGTTCTGTTTTATTGCGCGACGCGGCGTAATTTCGGTTTTTGTAACGCGAAATTAGATTTAACTTACACGAAGTTAGTTATTGTTACACTAAAATGATTTTTTTAAATGCACTTCGTGTATATATATATGTACATATATGTTTAAAAGCTATTTAAGTTTACACTTTATTGTCCAAAGTTATTGTTTTAGCACACACACACTGTTTGTTAACTAATTGTTTTCAAAGACGGCTCTAAAAGGACCAAATGATCTGACTAGGTTTTGTTTAGTATATAAAAAAACTAGGGAAAAAAATTACTCTTAGAAAACTTTCTTAAGAAAAAGAAAAGAAACACGTTCTGTTTGTAAATCGTTATAATTCGGTATATTTTCTTGTATATAAACCAGAGGTCAAAGTGACAAAATTCTATGTTTTTTATTTACATTAGTCATTGATTTGACATTTAAATATTTGTGGATTCTATTTGAAATCTAAGTATTGTTCGATTAATTAATTTAGTATTTTTATATTTCCAATTCAAATTCATATTCTTTAATTTAAGTTAAAAGAACACTGTACTTTCGTACAGTTCACAAGAATCTAGTGTGAACACTGCCACTCCCTTACTCTCTTAACTTTATTATTATATGTACAAATCTAGTACTGTTTGCTTCAAAAGTAGTTCGTCGCATAGCGACGTCTACTCATTCTACTTTCAACCACCAACCAACGATCATCTTGCTTTGCAGACTACTCTAAATAAAATTTTAACTTGAGCCTTCCGCCATTTAAGTGTTGAGTTGGATTTCAATTTATATTTTTCCAAATTGTAAAATTTCGCCCTTTTAAAAATTAAAGTAAATTAAAAATTAAAATTGACTAAAAGAAACAATAAATAACAATCACTACGTGTAACATTGATAAGGAAGAGGCGTCTTTTTTTGTTGGCAATTGTGGAGTTTTTTATTGGTGCAAGTGTGCGCTGGCTCGGAAAAAGGAGCATCCGCAACAAAGGAAATACAGTGTAAGTGTGGTCCAAAGGGGGAGGAAATGTGGTGTAATATTCCAGTTGCATGCACGTTTGGCTGTCGTAATCTAATCCGACTGCGTGCAACCTGGCCCAGACACAGGTAGCCAAAGTCACCGAATGCATTTATACGCAGTGCTTGCATATTTCACTACGTGTAATATGCAAGCCATGCACTTTCCCACGTTCAGTGATTTTGCGTTGACCTTGTCTGGACAACGATCACATTGAATCTTCCTAAGGAAAGAGTTGAGTTGTTTCTTGACAGTCGACGGTGTCGGTCTATTTATTGGTTATACCACACATCTTTACATTGTTATTTAAGTTATATTATCAAATTATTGTTTCTTCGGTGTTAGTGTTGTTTGATGGTAACGGGCAAAAATTATTGGATGTCTCTGATCATAAGGCAACTCTGATTTTTGAAGCCTACCTCCTATCCTAATAATCTTGTCTCCATCAATGAAAAGATTCAAACCTTTATACTGCTTTTTTGTTGTTCCTGACTTCCTGAGTTCTTCAAATAGGTCAGAAAACATTTCCGTTTGTGCTATTTGAATAGCTGAATGAAGAGCAGATTGCAGCTCTAACGGCGATATGACGGTGTTGAACTTTATTCTATTAGTTTTTCGTGTGTTGTGTGTAAATCTTTGTATATATGCCAAAATACTTATAGTCCGGGATCCCTGGTCCAATTTTTTTTTGTGATTACTATCAAGCTAATTTTCCCTGAGTGGCTTCATTTTGTTGAGACGCCCAACAATTTTCTAACGAAAACTTTCGACTGTGGTAGCTAACAGAGGTAGCAAGAGTCAAATATGTCGATTTCATGATATTGAAAAATTTTATAGTAACAGTTTCTTTCTTAGTTAAACTTCAAGATAATTATCTGGATTATATGAAAAAATATTTGTCCTACAAATAGTATGGTTTGATCCCAAGAGTCCCCTTCCTCAAACATGTATCGATTACGAGGTCAAAAAAAGTGATTACTAACAAGCTGATTTTTTGGTTTTTACTTATTTAATATTTACATATATAATTTAACAGTCAGATTGACCTACAAATTCCGTGGTACGTTTTTTCAGTCCTACGCCCAAAAGTAGTAGTACATATGCATGATGTAAAAATTATTACTATCAGGCTGAATCTTCGTGAATAGCATCGTTTCGATGAGACGCCCAACAATTTTCTAACGAAAACTTTCGTCTGTGGTAGCTAACAGAGGTAGCAAGGGTCAAATATGTCGATTTCAAGATATTAAAAAATTTAATAGTAACAGTTTCTTTCTTAGTTAAACTTAAAGCTAATTATCTGAATTATATGAAAAAATATTTGTCCTACAAATTGTATGGTTTGATCCCAAGAGTCCCCTTCCTCAAACATGTATCGATTACGAGGTCAAAAAAGTGATTACTAACAAGCTGATTTTCTGGTTTTTAATTATTTAATATTTATATAATTTAACAGTCAGATTGTCCTACAAATTCCGTGGTACGTTATCCCGGTCCTACGCCCAAAAGTAGTAGTACAGATCCATGATGTTAAAAATAAAGCACTACGCGATAGCGGTGCTCCGATTGAATATATATGTATTTGAAATTCATGATATAAAAAATCAATTTACTTTTCAAGCGTGAAAAAAAAAATGACTTTTTGGTAGATGCCACTTAACAATAAGTTAAAAAACTAATGAACGTCAACTTAAACTAACACAAAATATAACGAACAAAAATTTGTTCGGCTTCTGTCTCTGTTAGTGTCCGATTCGGCTAAAAATACTACAGTCGGCTAAACTAAAAAAAAATCGGCCGAAGTTTTGCTTGAAGCTTCGGCCGATGGTTGATGTTAAGTCGAATAATCGGCTTCGGCTAGAAATTGACCTTTGGTCGGACACTCGTTTTTTGCATTTTTCTACATCAACTGATCATAGGAAAGACTGTTAAACTTAATTATGAGCAATGTTGCACCTATGAGGTGTCTAGTGAAAATAAAATAATAAGAGTCATTGACTATAACCTCTCTTGTTATCATGAAGAAGCTGATACCAAAATTGTATACCACATTTGTCAATTAAATACTAATTATAATGTGCAGATACATTGTACAGATTCTGATATACCAATAATAATGTTGGGAAACTTTAAGTATTTAAAAGATCAAATTCAAATAATAATTAATTTAAGTACGAGTAAAAAAAACTGTACTTAAACATAAATGAAATTTAGGAAAAACTTGGGGATCAATTATCTTGTTCACTCGCTATATGCCATATATTTACAGGGAATGATTATAATCCTGCTTTCTTTCGTAAAGGAAAAAAGAGACCTTTCAGTATTTTGAAGAAAAATAACAGTTTTCAAGAGGCTTTTATTCAACTCCTACGAATTGAAAATACCTCATTAACAACATCGAATGAGGTATTTAAAATTATCGAAGAGTATGTATGTAGAGTTTATTCATTAAAAACAAAAAATGATATTAACAAAGGACGGTATGAGTTATTTGAGAAAGGATATAAAATCAAAAAATGAAAGCGAAGATATTTTAAAACAAAAAATCGTAGGATATGATCCTTCCAGTTTGCCACCAACAAAACAAGAATTGTTGCAACAAATTAAGAGAACTGTATTTATCTGCAATGTATGGTGTAATGCACACATGCGGTGCCCCACGGAAAAATTGCCCGAAAATTTTGGATGGACAATAATTGATGGCAAATACGAGCATTATTGGTTTGATGGTCCCCAAAGTCCATCTTTTGAAGAAATATCTTCTGACATTCAAGGTACCCTATTTATACTATTGTTATTTTATGATTGACCATTCATTATGTTATGATTTACTTAATTTTTTATGTTATTACAGAGTTTGATATCACGAATGAAGGAAGTGAGATAGATGCCGATGAGAGCGATAGTTGCGATAGTAGCGATAGCAGCGAAGGCTTGTCTGATGAATCTGAGGAGGATTAATTTTTTTTTAACATAAATACCGAAATCTTTGAAAAAATTTATTAAAATTGATTAAATTAATTAAAAATTAATTCAGTAAAAAATAAAGCTAAATATTTAAATTTAGAGGAAGATTTTTTCACTGTAGGTTTGTTTGTTCGTTGAAGCCTTAGGGTTGGCATTGGTTTTCCCTCAACTCGTCCTAGGTTTTTGCTGTGGCGAGTTGAGGGCTGTCAAATGGAATTTTTTTTAATGACAGAGATGTGTGTGGATTTGTGGTTTAGCGTTTTTTGAGGACTGGAAAACACAGGTTTTTTGACAACTCATAGGGCTGTCAAAAAAAACCTGCGTCAACCCTGGAGAAAGTTCAACGCACGGACCTTGTACCATATGTTACAAATAAACAAACAAAAAAATGACAATTCTTGTCGGACTAGCGATACACACCTGTTTTCTTGTAGGACATTGTTTGAATTGGGTAGAGAACACACTAACCTATAATGTAATATTTTTGTCCTACAGTTAGTAATGAAATTAACGTTCTCGTGGAATTGACATTTTCTGAGCGTAGGACTGAAAAAACGTACCACGGAATTTGTAGGACAATCTGACTGTTAAATTATATAAATATTAAATAAGTAAAAACCAAAAAATCAGCTTGTTAGGTATCACTTTTTTGACCTCGTACAATTTGTAGGACAAATATTTTTTCATATAATTCAGATAATTATCTTTAAGTTTAACTAAGAAAGAAACTGTTACTATTAAATTTTTTAATATCTTGAAATCGACATATTTGACCCTTGCTACCTCTGTTAGCTACCACAGTCGAAAGTTTTCGTTAGAAAATTGTTGGGCGTCTCAACAAAATGAAGCCACTCAGGGAAAATTAGCTTGATAGTAATCACAAAAAAAATTGGACCAGGGATCCCGGACTATTAAAAGTTTTGGAAGTTTGGAGTTATTGTGAATTAATCGCGATATGTCATTTTCATTGTTGTTGCAGAAATATACTTGAACAGCTTTTGCTTCTTCTTCTGTTTCAAGTTGTGTTGGTTGTGTTGGTAAAGAGAAATCCCATTTCTCTCGAAGAAAATCTGGACCCTCCCACCAGAGAGCATTGCGAACTAACATTGATGGTAGAGCCCCACGGGATGCCAGATCCGCTGGGTTTAATTTTGTTGGAATGTGTTTCCAAATTGTGTCTGCTGATCTTTGTATTTCAGCCACTCTGTTCGATACAAAGGTTTTCCATCGGTGTGGTGATGCCTTTATCCAACAAAGCGTAATTGTGGAGTCGGTCCACGCATAAATTTTGGTAATCTTACAGGGCAGTACAGAATTTATATATTTCAATAGGTTCGAGAGTATCACTGCTCCGCATAACTCTAACCTTGGCAATGAGATTGTATTGAGTGGAGCTACTCGGGTTTTGGACATCAGCAAATGAGTGTAAATAAAGCCGTTGTTACCTTAAACCCTAAGATACACTACAGCTCCATAAGCCTTGATGGAAGCATCGCTGAAACCATGTAGTTCCATTTGTTGATCTTCTCCATGGGTGTTTATCCATCTAGGAATGCGAATATCTCCTAAACTTGTTAATTCTTCTTGGAACGATGACCATTCCAGTTGTAATTCCGTTGGAATCATTTCGTCCCATGATAGACCACGCAGTCATAATTGCTGCATAATTATTTTTACTTTCACTGTGCAGGGTGAAATCCATCCCAAAGGATCGAAAAGACGTGCGATCGTAGAGAGTATTGTGCGTTTTGATACAACTTTTTCAATTTCAATTCGTTTAAACGAAAATGAAGATACAACTTTTTCAATTTCAATTCGTTTAAACGAAAATGAATCAGCCGATGGATACCAGCTGATACCTAATGTTTTCGTGTGTTCTACTTGTTCTGACGCACCAAATGTAAGTGACACACTTGTCTCCCGATCTTCCATCGGTATTGGGTTTAAAAATTCTTCGGAGTTGCTCATCCATTTCCGAAGATGAAAACCAGCCGAAGATAATAACTTTGTTATTTCATCATATTTTTGCATAGCGATTTCGAGTGAGTCTGCACCAGACACCAGGTCATCGACGTACATGTCGTTGCGAACCATTTGTGCAGCGAGTGGGTAAGTTGCTTCCTCATCGCCGGCCAGCATCTTCAACGTTCGGTTTGCCAGGTATGGTGCAGGAGCTGTACCGAACATCAAAACTTTAACTTTATAAAGTTTAATGGGTGCCATCGGGTTTTCTCGCCAAAAGAGAAGTTGGTAGTACGCGTCTTGGGGATGTATTTGTATTTGACGGTACATTTTAGCAATATCGGCCGTGAAAGTGATTTTATTGGCCCTCCATCTCAACACTATTGACGTAATGTCCGTTTGAGTTTTTGGCCCAGTCATTAAGTGGTCGTTTAGAGATCTACCGTCTGAAGTCTTAAAGGCAGCATTAAAGACTACTCGCAGTTTGGTGGTTGTACTGGATTCTTTTATGACGGCGTGATGAGGTACGACGTAGTGAAATGGTGACATAAGTGTTCTATCTTGATGGACATCGATTTCTTCCATCTGGTCAAGTTCCAGATATTCTGCTATACACGCATTATATTCTTTGTGTAGTGCTGGGTTGGTAAGTAGTCTCCTTTCTTGTTTATAAAACATTTTTAACACATTTTCTTTTGTAGATGGAATTGCTGGGCGTTTATTTTCTTTGAACGGAAGGGACACTTCAAAGCGCCCTCCCGGCACTCGCTTGGTGTTTTGTAAAAAATGTTGTTCACACGCAACATTTTCCTCATCTTCTGGGTTTTGGTAAGGTAACTCCTCGATTTCCCAAAATTTTCCAAGTTGTATTTCCAAGTTGTGATGTTTTTCGACATCAACAAACTGGGTGTAGACTTGTATGTTTTGTGGTGTTTCCTTAGGAACTTTGCCAAGTATTAACCATTCAAATTGTGTCTTTTGTGCAATTGGAGAAATCGGGTCTTCGCCCCTAATTATGTGAGGTAAAACCATCTCACAAAAAACGTCGTTACCTAGTAACAGATCTATTCCTGACGGTTGACGAAAGGTAGTATCTGCCAACTTCAACCCTTGAATGTGTTTCCACTTGTTGGGAAATACTTGCTGGTTTGGCAAAATTCCTGTTAATGTTTTAAAAACATAACCTCTGGTCGATGTTTCAAAGTTTGAATATTTTGAACCGAGGTGCAATTCGACATAGTTTTGACAAGAACCATTCTTTACTTGTCCTAAAACTGATATGTCTAGAGATGTGCGATGTTTCTTTAAATTTAAGATCTGTGCGGCGGATTCTTTTAGGAAAGTAGCTTGTGATCCAGGATCAACAAGCGCTCTCATGTTGAAGTATTCTCCATTAGCGGATTTTACTTTAATGATGGCTGTTGCGAGCAATATCTGAGCGTCAGATTGCTGATTGTTTGCGTGAAAGCAATTTGCGCATGGATGTATTCCATTTCGCTCTTCAGAGGGTTGAAATGGTTGTGCATAGGGGTTTATTTGTGTTGTTATATGATTTGTTTGTGATTGCAACTGATTACGTGTGCTTGGGTTTGAATGAGTACATGAGTTTTGATTTGTGTTTGAGTGAATATGGTTACTTGGGTGTGCTTAATGATTGCAACCATAAGTACTAGTGTTGTTTGGGTTGTATGAAAATTGGTTTGAATGCGAGAATGATTTTTGTGAGTTAGTATTGTGTGCTAATGAATTAGAATGAGCGAATGATTGTGAGCGTGAGTTATTGGGTTTTGTGTTGTTATTGTTGCCAAAATGCAGCAATGAATTGTGTGGCCTTTGACAAAAATGGCACGTTTTGTTACTAGGGCAACTATTTGTCCTGTGACTATAGGCCAGACAATTAAAACAATTGCCAAATTGTTTAACTACTCGTTGCCTTCCATTCACGTTAATTTTTAAAAATTTAGCGCATGTGCGTAATGAATGAACGCCTTTATGGCAAACTTTACATGTAAAGCTTTCGGTTGCTTCCGAATTGACATGGAAAACGTTCTTCGGGGATTTTTTCTGTGTCGTTGATGATGGTTTTCCACTCTGCTGTTGATCCACCATCTCCAGGGTTCTAAATTTCGTTTCTAAAAACTCCGAGAATTCCTTAAATGTGGGTATTTCTTTCTTGGTTCCCAGAGAAGTTTCCCACAAAGTTTGCACCTTTGGTGGGAGTTTTTTCAGTAACAAAAAAATAACTATAGCATCCCAATGTTGCACTAGTATGATCTAAATTGCGTAATGCATGCAAAATTTTTGTCGAACCGTCTAGCAGCTCACGGATGTTATTTGCATTTTCTTCATGAACTACGGGTAGATCGTAAAATAGCTTCAGTTCATGATTTACTAAAATTCTCTTAAAATCATACCGAGAATTAAGAAGTTCTCACGCCTGGTCGTAGCTCACATCATCTACATTGACGTGATCAAGTAAGTTGCCTGCGCTTTCCTTACAACAAGATTTTAAATAATGCAACTTTTCAATTTTAGATAGCGAGGTGTTGCTGTGCACGCGTGACACGAATTGGTCATGGAACGAACGCCAATTTTCGTATTCACCTGTAAACGTGGGTGGTTGTATTTTCGGAAGGCGAACATCACGTTTCGGTTGAACATTTGTACTTTCATTAGACGCATTTGACGTCGTGGGTACCGAAACCTTGTCCAATACATCTAATAGTTGCTCCTTATATTCAAGGTACACTTCCTTGATTTGTTCAAACATTATGTTAAATGGTTTGAACTCGTCTTCTTTCAGATCTTGACAGACGATATCATTGTAGCGTACATTGATTTCTGACATGCTCGTCTCCAACATATCGAGTCGCCCGCTCGCATAATTTTTTGTTCGACGAGCCAACCCAGTATTTTTAAAATTATCGTAGTCTTTACCCACTTGTTTAAAATTATTTACAAATAATTTATTACTACTCATTTTGATAATTAGTTTTTAAATTTGATTTTAAATTATGATAGACAATTAGTAGTTGTAAGTAAGGTAAGATCTACTCACTCGTTTTCCTTTTTGTAGATCAGCAGCTTTTCTTCGTTTTCCAATAATGTTTTTCTTCGTTTTCGTGTTGTATAGTGTTGTTTTCGTGTTGTATCTGCAACTCACTTTAATTTACGTTTTCTTTTCGATTTTTAACAATAAATGCAAAAAAATCACGACAAAATGTCGGCACAATGTCTTTTTATTTTAAGGGTGGGAATAAAACTTGTTTATTTTTGCTGGTTTGCAATTTTTGGCGCAGAAGGACCAAAATGTTTATCGTTTAAAAAACTTTCTACTTCAAAACTCGATTCTCAATATTCTAAAACTCGCATATATTTTCTCAAATCTCAAACTCATAAAATAAAACACATCCAAAACTTTCGGTATCAAAACTTCAAGTAAAGACCTTTATTTAACCTTCCTAGTTTGTGACATAATCTTCAAAGTCATTGGAAGTTGTTTATGTTTACGTTCAATATTGAATATGGGTGAACGTGTACAGTCTAAGGGATGCCATCCAATCGATGATAGCGTTCAACAGGAGGTGATGACTTTGAAAATTTTAGCGTCATCCGCGTAAAGTGAGATAGAAGAATATTGGATGATCTGTTCGACATCATTAATGGCAAGAATGAAAAAGAGGGGTACAAGATGGCTGCCTTGGGGCACACCGGAGGTTGCCACAAATGGAACTGAAAGAGTAGAACGGAAACGAACTCTATATTGGCGGTTATCCAATTATGAAGATATCCATTTGAGTAGGATAGGGTTGAATCCGAGGAAGGAAAGTTTAAAGAGGATTAAAGTGTGAGAGATTTTGTCCAAAACTTTGCTGAAATCTGTGGTAATGACGTCTACTTCGTTTCCTTTTTCCATCGCAGAACGAGAGAAGGAAAAAAACTCAACTAGATTAGTGGTTGTAGACCTTCCCTTACAGAAACCATGCTGCTTGGAGGATATCATTGATTTGCACTGGAAAGAAAGTATTTCATACAGAATGCTTTCGAAAAGCTTGGGGATATGAGAGAGTTTGGCTATGGGTCTATTAGGTTTATGGTAATTAGGTTTTTGAGGCCTTTTTTATGGATAGGTGAAATAACAGATATTTTCTATAAGTCCGGAAAAACACCACTTGAAAGGGATAGTTTGAAAAGGTTAGTGATAGGAAGGGCTAAACTTGAACAACATTTTTTAAGCAAAATAGCAGGAATGCCATCTGGACCTGGATTATACTCGTCTTTGAGTTTGAGGAGACCATTAAGAACAGTTGACTGATTAAAGCTTAGATTAGAAGGCCCAGTAGAGAAATGACGAAGATAGGAAAAGTAAGTCTGGTCTAGATCTGGTATTTTTCGGGCAAAAGACTTAAATTGTCTTTAAGTAACATGCAAAAAAATTTGCGATTGTTGTTGGTTCGTTGGAAGATTGGCTTTCGTAGTGAAGAGAAGGAGGGAAACCATCATTTTTTTTTATAATTGATAAACTTATAAAACGATTTTGGCTCCGAGATTAGATTAGCTTGGGTGGTGGATGTAAAGTCATTGTAAAGAGCTTCATTGAGGTTGGAAAATTTATAAAACACTCCAATGTAATCAGAGTAATCGAAAACTGAGCAGGAGCGTAGAAATTTATTCCAGAGCTTATTTCTCTTGTTTCGTAGCTCACGTAGTTTATGATTGTACCAGGGAGGGGATGTTGAGTAGGACTTATCACGCGAAAGGGGAACATAGAGATTTATGCAGTGCAACAATTTCTCGTAAGACAGACTAGTTACGTCATTCATTGAGAGATTATTAAAGTCGAATGAGGTATTAGAGAGGATTTCATTGATTTTCTTGAAATTAGCTTTACGAAAGTTGAACGAATACTTACTTGGGCTAGGTAGAAGAAAAGGTAAGGTTATAAAAAAAGAGAGAGTGAGAGGCGGGTGAAAGTTGTCAATAGTAGATAATGGGGATGTGGTTTCTGAGACAGATGAGTAAATGGGGTCGGAAGTGAAAATAAGATCAAGCTGCTGGCCCATATAGTTTTTAATACCACTCATTTGGGAAAGGCTTGAATCAGTAAGACTGTCCACGAAGACACATTCTTTGAGGGAAACGGGTGAGGGAGTGAAAGCAATTTGATCTTCTGAAGTGTTCCATTGAAGATAGGGAAGATTGAAGTCACCGAAAATAATTATCTCATCTTGTGCTTCTGAGATGTCAAGCACTTTATCGATAGCAGTAACAACCAATTTGTACGAGTCTGTTGGTTCGCCGGGAAGGATGTAGAAACACATCAGGAAGATGGACTGATTAGAGAATGTTAGTTTGATAGAGATGTAGTCTAGTAGTTTGGAAGAGGAGGATGAAACGAAGGAAGATTCGTATTTATTATGGACAACGATTAGGACGCCTCTATTTGGGGTTTCGCTATGAGGTTGTTCATCGTCACGAAAGACATTGAAAAACGAAGGAAACAGCTCTTGGCTTTTGATGTCCTGGGAAAGGTCTGTTTCAGTAAGTGCAAATATGTCAAAGGGAAGATTGTGAGACTGCAAGTAAACTGAGTGAGTTTTAGAACGATGACCTCTTACGTTTTGGTAGTAAAAAGACAGAGGGTGGAGATTAGAAGGGGGATAACTGGATTCAGTGTTAGGAGCGATAGAACTTTTCTGTTTCGGAACGGATTCTTTGCAGGTAAGAGATTCTTTTGGACTGAACGTACCGAGAGAAAGCTAAGAGATCTTTGGAGACTTGCAACGAAGAGATATTCATGAGCTCGTGGTATTTATTGAAGAGCTGCCTTAGGTGTTGAGGATCAGAAGGAAGTCCTTCCTTTTGAATAGACGCTAATACGTAGCTTTTCGTTTTACCGTCTAAACACATATCGTCTGGTTTGTCGTGAAGATATGCCAAGAACAGACGAATGTTGTCAAACACCTTACTATCTCTAAGTTTTGAGAGAGCATAACGGGACTCGGTAGACTCAGTAAGGGACTGTTGCGTGAGTTTAACAGTAGGTGGTAATAGAGGATCGAATGTTGGTGGGGAATCGAGCGCAGAGCGGGATGGGCTTGGGTTTAAAATATGTGAACTAATAAAGTTTGGATATTTGGCGCCTGAGGTGAGGTCGAAACTAGGGACAGAAGCAGATTTTATTGGATTCGAAAAATTTTATGGTGGGGTCTGTGGATCCGGGTTAATATTGAAGGATACGCGTTGTTGAGGATTTTTCTGTGGGAGTGCGGATTGTTGTTCGTTGATTCTACTAAGAGGAACTCTTTGCCGAGAAATAGATGGGCCATGCGTATTTTTTAGATTAGGATAGGGACTGTTTGGAATCGACTTAAAAGCTGCTGGAGGTTTTATGAGCAAGTTTGTCTTTGGACCGGAGAAATTTGGGAAGATTTTTGTTTAGAAAGTCCAATTGGGATTAGAACTTTTTTTAGGTCTAGAAGCATAATTAGGATTTGGTGATATTTTCGGATTAAGGGGTTTAATTGACATGTAAGATATACCTTATTCTATACCAGAAGGGTGAAGGAATAGCCATTCGTATTTGTTAGGGATATTTATTACAAAGGATTGGGATTTACTACGTTTCTTAGATTTACAAACAACATTCAATAAATTAATACCATAATGATTTTTAAAATAATTGCGGATCCACTTCGAGTCGGCATGGGACGGAACGTTCTTGATAATAAAGGGGTTGGTTAGATCCGTTGGGTTGTTATATTCCTTGATTTTATTTGGTCTGCTGTTCCACTCCGATTGCTTCCATATGGCGCCAAAGCGATTAATAGTAGGTTCATTGGATGAAGAGGAAACAAGATCTTGAGGAGGCGGAGGAACCTCTGGGGTATCTGCAGCGTCATCGCAGGCGTCCAAAATTTCCTATAAAATAGATGTGTTGTATTGAGGCCTTGGGAGTGGTTCAGGGTCTTTGGAGGTGGCAATGTTCAGGTCTTCGAAAGTTCGCTTGATGACCGTCGGGGTTTCCTTTATATGCTCCTTAAGGTCTTCCAATTGGGACGCAATATCAAGGAGAATTTTTTTCGTTGATTACCGGTGGGGGAGTAGGTGTTGTAGATAAGGTTTGAGACTTTCTTTCGATGGTGGAACGTATCGAACTCAAGGAAGAATTGAAAACGAACATATTGGTTTTAAAGTTTTTTTCCACTATTTTTTTTATTTCGTTTATTAAATCATATCCATTATCTGGCGATTTTACATTGTTCAACGAATTAATCTGATTTTCAAGACACTTCATTCGGTTTTTGAGGTAGGTCGCGGATTGTTGACAATTATTACTTAGTTCATCGAATGCTTTGATGAGCTCATCGAATTTTTTAAACTGTGTCATACACTGCTTGTGGTAAAGTTTGTTTTTTTCTGCAGCCGTTGAAATTGAGTCACTCAAGCATTTAATGGCAAACATTATATGCGATAGTGAAATATTTTTGCATTCGAAATGAACGAGACAAAGAATATCTAGACAGGCGCTTTGAATTGTTAATGCACAGCGATTCAGAATCCGAGGACGACAGTGAACCACCTGAAGAGCAAGAACAGGAACGTGTAGCCGGTTGGCTAGAGCAAGAACCAGACCTGGAGAGCAGCACGCAAATTGAAAAGTTGTTAGTTAAGCTACCCAGTTACTATCAAGGAGCAACTCAACCTAACATGGAATCTGGTCACCGAACATGCAAATGTTCACAGCAACCACTTCTTCGAGTTCAGCACAGCACCTGGGACCAACCCACACCAACATGTTCAAAGCCAGCTGCCGAAAGAAACGCTACCAGCTCTAGACACTTTACTCGTCAGGGAACACAAGAAGAAAAACTGAACGAACATTCCTTTTGGAACTATTATCAACCAAACCTTCCCACTAAATATCAATTAACTGCACGTCAAGCTTTACCAAATGTGCTTCCAACTTTTACAGGCCAATCTGATGAGTGGCCAGTGTTCATCACCAGCTTTGAAGGTACATCATCAGCATGTGGATTCAGCGATGTGGAAAATCTGTTGCGACTGCAAAAGTGTCTTAAGGGCAAAGCTTATGAAGCAGTGCGCAGCAGACTTACTCACCCAAAAAATGTTCCACGCATAGTAGAAACCCTAAAGGAAACATACGGAAGGCCAGAAATAGTCTTGGATTCAATTCTTCAGAAAGTGCAGAACGAACCAGGTCCACGAGCTGACAAGCTAGAGTCTATTGTCCCTTTCGCGCTATCAGTCGATAACATATGCGCCACAATGGATGCGTGTGACATGTTTGACCATCTCTACAACCCTACAGTTCTGCGAGGCTTAGTCGAAAAACTACCACCCACAATCAAACTACAATGGGCAACATACATGGAGAACCAGGTGAATGTTTACCTCATAACATTTGGGGATTGGCTTATGAAGCTATCCAGAACGGTTAATCGTGTCACCTTTACAAATCCAAACTCGAACACCAAACGAAAGGAGAAAGATATGTTCTCTCATGTCAACCTACACAACACGGAGCCAAAGCCAAATCTATGCTGTATATGCCAACAGCACTGCAGTAAAGTCGAGCAATGCAAACGTTTCAAAGACTTCAACATCAATGAGAAGTGGAACGCAGTTAAGCAGCATAATCTCTGCCGTACATGTCTCCATATGCATACAAATTTTCGCTGCAAAGTAGACTCGAAATGTGGAGTTAACGGATGTTTGTTCAGGCACCATCCCCTTCTACACAATAACACCAAAACTGGAACATCCGTAGCGCAGTGCCACACGCATAAGGACAGCAAGACATCAGTTCTGTAACTTCCTGTAATCATTCACGGAAAAAACTACCAAAGGAAGGTGTATGCGTTTCTCGACGAAGAATCGTCACTTTCGCTTATGGATGACTCACTCGCAGACGAACTTGGACTGGACGGCCAATGCGATCCATTGTGTTTAAAATGGACTGGCCAGACATCGGATGGAAAATGATTCCAAGATTGTTTCCGTAAACATCTCAGGAGTGGAAGGCCAAAGTGTGATCCATCGTGTTGATAATATTCGCACTGTTGCGTCTCTTGGACTTCCTAAACAATCAGTGAATATGGAGAAAATAGTTCAGCAGTATCCATACCTCAAAGGAATCCCGATTGAATCCTATTCGAATGTTACGCCGCTCATACTCATCGGTCTTGATAACGCCAACCTGGGATTGCCTTTAAGTTTCCATAAAGGACTGGACAACGAACCAATAGCCACACAAACTCGTCTAGGTTGGGCTTTATATGGGTCCTATAGAAGTGATGAGTCTGCAACAAGCAATCAGTTATTTAAAAGTGTCAATCATTGCGATTGCGAACTGTCTAAAGATGATGTTCTACACGACATGGTAAAAGAATACTTCTCATTGGACAGCCTGGGTGTGACTGCAATAAAATCTGAGTCAAGTATGTCAGCGGAAGATCAACGAGCTGTCCAGAAGCTTGAAACTGAAACACAAAGAGTAGGCGACCGCTTCCAAGTATCCTTGTTATGGAAGTCCGATGATATACAGCTGCCGAATAGCAGACCAATGGCAATGCGACGGTTTGAGGGTCTTCAAAGAAAACTGAAACGAGATCCAACACTGAGAAAACATCTTAATAATCAAATTGATGATTACTTAACGAAAGGTTATATTCGAAAGCTAACAGCAACAGAACAAGAGCAAATTCCGCGCACTTGGTATTTGCCTATATTTCCCGTAGTGAATACAAATAAACCTGAAAAAATTCGAATGATTTGGGACGCGGCTGCTCAGGTCAACGGAGTTTCTTTAAACTCCATGTTACTCAAAGGACCTGATCAACTTTCGTCACTGGTTGGAGTTCTACATCGCTTCAGGGAAAGACCAATCGCAATATCTGGAGACATTCGTGAAATGTTTCATCAGGTCCCTGTCAAAGAAGAAGACCAAAATGCACAAAGATTCTTTTGGAGTCATGATGATTCTCAATCCGAACCAGACGCATATGTGATGAAAGTAATGACGTTTGGAGCAACTTGTTCACCAAGCTCTGCCCAATACGTAAAGAACATAAACGCATTGGAGTTCAAAGAGATGTACCCACGAGCAGTGAAAAGCATAACTGAAAATCATTACGTAGACGATATGCTTGATAGTGTGGACACTGAGCTTGAAGCAGTTCAACTTGCCAACGAAGTAAAAATGATTCATGGTGGATTTGAAATCTGTAAATGGATCTCAAACTCGTCTGAAGTAGTTAAACAACTGAGCGAAGATCCAACTATAAACAGAAACTGTTAAATAAATAGGTGTGCCAGTGATAAAACATCAAATGTTCTTGGAATGTGGTGGTACACCTCAACAGATTCATTCAAGTATGTCATCTCTCAAAACAAATCTAATGACGACATATTTGCACCAAACCACACACCGACTAAGAGGGAATTACTTCGTATTCTGATGTCCATATTCGATCCGCTGGGCTTAATAGCGAACTTTCTCATCTATCTTAAAATTCTTCTGCAAGATTTATGGAGAGCTTCAGTGGAGGGAAAAGTGATTGGATGGGATGATCAAATATCTGAAGAACAGTTCAAACGGTGGCGAAAATGGGTTAAATTGCTTGATGCGCTCGAACAATTAACAATTCCGAGAACCTATCTTCTTGACTTGAAATTCACCGAATCTTCAACAAATGAACTGCATGTGTTCGTAAATGCAAGTGATAAGGCTTTTGCGGCAGTGGCATACATCAGAGTCACCGAAGGAAACAAAGTTGAGTGCAGACTAGTAGCAGCTAAGACCAGAGTCGCTCCTCTAAAACTGACTTCGATCCCTCGTCTTGAACTGGAGGCGGCTAGGCACGGATCTCTTTTGGCAGCAAACATAATCGAAAGCCACTCGATAAAAATAAATAGAACAGTCTTCTGGTAAGATTCCAAGACGGTGCTTTGTTGGTTGCGTTCAGATCATCGACACTACCGTCAATTTGTAGCCTTTCGTGTTTCTGAAATTTTAGAAAATACAAAAATTAAAGATTGGCGATACGTACCAACCAAGTTGAATGTCGCAGACGAAGGAACAAAGTGGCAAAGGACTCCAACCTGTGATTCATTCAGCCGATGGTTTACTGGTCCACCGTTCTTGCTGAATGCGGAAGCTGAATGGCCAATAGACATCAACATAAATTCAACCACAGACGAGGAAATAAAAACGCATTTGTTCATAACATCTAAAGAAGAAAATTTAATAGACGTCAAAAGATTTTTGAAGTGGCGACGCCTACTACGTACTCAGGTATTTATTCTTCGTTTTAAATTTAATACAAGAGCAAAACAAAGTGGATTGAAAAAACGAAATGAGTATATATCGAAAGACGAATATCAAGATGCGCAGGACTATCTATATCGTTTGGCACAATCTGATGCTTTTGCAGATGAGATCGTTGCACTGAAGGGAGGTCAAGGTCAGGCTTCACAAAATGAGCTTAAAATGAAAAGCAAAATATTCAAGCTCACACCCTATCTTGATAAAAAAAATATTCTTAGTGTGTTTGGGAGAATAGATGCAGCGGTAAATGTGTCATCGGAAGTGAAGCGACACATCCTGCTTCCTAGTGATCATTACGTAACTGAGCTGATCATAAAAGACTACCATGAACGGTTCCACCACTTGAACAATGAGACTGTCGTGAATGAGCTCCAGCAAAGGTACTGGATACCAAGAGTTCGAGCTACTGTGAAGAGTATAACCAAGAGATGTCAGCAGTGCATGATACGGAATGTAGTTCCATGGCCACCAATGATGGGAGAACTTCCAAGTGCTAGACTTTCTGCGTTCTGCCGTCCATTTTCTTATTCGGTCATCGACTTCTTTGGGCCAATGATCGTCGCAATGGGAAGACGAACTGAAAAGCGCTGGGGCGTTCTTATTACATGCTTAACGACTCGAGCGGTTCACATAGAAGTAGTGAGCAGTCTGTCAACCGATTCCTGCATCTTGGCCATCAAACGCTTCATCGCAAGACGAGGGACGCCGATTGAATTTCGAAGCGATAATGGAACGAACTTCCATGGAGCCAACCGTGAACTTCAAGAAACAATAAAATTACAATCTTCGCTTGCCAGTGAGTTCTCTAGCCCGATAGCCAAATGGATCTTCAACCCACCCTCGTCGCCTTACATGGGGGGCAGTTGGGAAAGGATGATACAAACAACGAAGAAGGTGCTAAACAAATAATGCCTTCGCGAAATCCCACTGATGAGCTGCTGCATAGTATGATGTTGGAGGTATAGAGAGTCATCAACTGTCATCCACTAACTTACGTCCCATTGGAAAATGGCAACGAGGAAGCCTTGACACCGAATCACCTCCTGCTTGGTACGTCTGACGGGAACAAAATTGATAGTATTCACACAGAAGACGGCGTTTTACTAAGAAAAACTGGATGAAGTCCCAACAATATGCAAACAAATTTTGGAAACGATGGGTAATGAAGTACCTTCCCACTCTGACTCGAAGGTCAAAGTGGTGCAAGGCTGCTAAGCCAATTCAGTTTGGGGACATTGTGAATGTCGTAGACGATTCCAATCCCAGACATCTTTGGCCAAAAGGAAGGGTTGTGGAAGCAGTCATCAGCAAAGATGGACAAGTACGTCAAGTCACCGTACAGACAAGCACCAGAACCTATACTCGTCCAGCAGTTAAGATCGCAGTTCTTGATGTTGAAATACCAAGTAAGGGGCCGTTCATAAATTATGTAAGGCGTTTAGGGGGGGGGGGTTGACTGAATATTATAACTTCGTACTATAGGCAGGGGGGTAGTGAACCTGACATTACGTAAGATATTAAATTTAAAATTTTACCACTCGCACTAAGAATTGACGTTATTGAATAACGCCATCTGCACTCTTACTTTCTTTTACACCATACGACTTTTATTGTCCTTCAGTTCAAACGCAATCGATGGCACGAACATGTTCAACGTGTGGATTGTACTTCGCTTCAAATAAAAATCTGAAAATTCATAGTCAATCAGTTCACAAATATCAGTGTGCTCGCACTGAAAATGTTCAATCGATAAAATTATTACGTCGTCGAGCTGGACAAAGCCTGTATCTTACATCTTACAACAATGAAACCCATGATGTAGGATGGTACGACGATGAAGATATTGACATCGAAAAGTTAGGAGAGTCTCTAGAGGAACAAAAAGAGTCAGTCCTTCCATTAATTGAATAAATATCAGACTGGTTAGTCAGCCCGTGGGTAAAAAGTTAGAGTTTTGATTCATTTCCTATCCTATTCAACTTAACTGTTTCTAGTCAAAACTGTGATAGAATAACAAGTATTAATCAGTCTGATATTGATTCAATTACTGGAATGACTGACTCCTTTTGTTATTGCAGTAAGTAATGATACTTGGTGTAAAAGAAAATGTAATAAAAGATATTTTTGTAGTAATCGGAGTTTTAATCAATTTTTCTTACGAAAATTCTTATTAAGGGGGAGGGGGAGTAGTCTCAATCTTATGATGTCGTACAGGGGGGGGGGAGGGGACCAAACCGCAAAATCCCTTACGTAATTTATGAACGGCCCCTAAGTCAATCAACGAGATCGACGTACCGGGGGGAGTGTTGGCAATACTGCCAGCAACATCAAATACAGTGACATCTAGCGGCGAGGAAATTATTTCCAAAGCAAGAAACTCATTGAAGATAAAGAGAGAAGAAAAAGAAGGAAAGGACGCCGAGAAGTGAATAACGACGCGGCGATTCAAACATTCATCATTGCGACGCCATCGAATGCGAACAACAACGAGGAAAAACAAAATTTAAAGTTCATTTCTTTGATCATTTTTTAATATCACATTACATACATCTTTTGTTTAGTTTGCAATAAAAGGTAAAAAAGAAAAGTTCTGTTTAAATAAAAATTATTTGAATTCCAATCGGTTGCGTCGCAACACAAATGTTTTTTTCCATATTGTAACGTGCGCTTAGTTCGCAAAATAAAACTTCACCTTTCAGCTTATTGCTACAACTTTTATTCAGTATCTATACTTTATTCGATCTGAACTCGACTTTTGTACTATCACTTGTATACAACAATTTACTCTTAACTTTATCACTCTATAATCAAAATTGACATCTGGTTTCCTCGGGCGGCCTATTTATATCGAATGACATTTCGTCTAGAACTCTCCAGTAATTTTCACATGGTCTCCACTCTCCACTTCTGTCAAACATTTTTCCTCCTCGTGTATTTCTACACTTACACAAGTGTTGCCGCTTGTGCTTTCGGTTGAACGTTTTCGATTAGGAAATTGGTATTAAATGTTGGGATCGATTTACACTGCCCCCTCCTTAAGATTGTTCGTCCCGAATAATTCCATCTGCAGCTTCGCCACTGTATCGATGCAGCCGGTCACAATGAACTACTTTTAACTTGCCTCTCAGTCGTCTTTGGATGCGGTAAACCACGTCGTTAATCCTCGTGACAACAGTATAAGGACCTTCCCAGTTTTGTTGAAGTTTCGGTGACAATCCCTTTTGACGATGAGGATTATAAAGCCACACACGATCTCCTGCTTGGAATCCTGCCGTTGTCGCTTTTGTGTCGTACCGTGTCTTCATCCGGTCGCTGTAGGTTTTCATCCGTTCCCTTGTTCTTTTATGGATGTCAGCGAGTCTCTCCTTGAGGTCGTCCACATACTCGTTCGTGTCCTGTGGCTCCTCTGTGGGGCATCCAAATTTAAGTTCGCTGGGCAGCCGCATGGTTTTCCCGAACAGGATGTCAGATGGTGTTTGTCCTGTCGAGCTATGTACTGCATTTCTATATGCCATCAGGAATAGCGGTACATGCCTATCCCAGTCTCTTTGGTAGTCACCTACGACCTTGGTGAGGTGTTCTTTCAAGGTCTGGTTGAATCTTTCAACCATCCCATCAGACTGTGGATGAAGCGGTGTGGTTCTAGTCTTCTTAATGCCAAGTAGTCCGCACACTCCTTGGAAGATGTTTGACTCAAAGTTCCTCCCGTGGTTGGAATGGAGTTCCATAGGCACGCCAAACCTACTCACCCAGTTAAACACAATCTGGTTGACCACCGTTTTGGCTTCTTGATTTGGGATGGCATACGCCTCAGGCAACTTGCTAAAATAGTCCATTACAACCAGAATGTGCTTGTTTCCAGCGTTGATCTCTGGAAAAGGCCCAGCCACATCTACTGCAATCCTCTCAAAAGGCGATCCAACGTTGTACTGATGCATCTAAGCTTGAATCTTCCTACCAGGTCCTTCGGTTGCAGCACACTTGTCACATGTTCGGCACCACTTCTCCACGTCATCTCTAGCATGTAACCAGTAGAACCGATGTCGCACCTTCTCCAGTGTTTTGTTTACTCCCAGGTGGCCTCCAGAAGGTCCGTCGTGCATCTCCCGAAGAACTTCACTGACTTTCGATTGCGGTACGATCCGCTGCATCACATATGACTTACCGTCAGCGGATTCCCATCTCCACCTGAGGACACCTTCTTGCACATATAGTGAGTCCCTCTGTGCCCAATAGGCTTTGAGAACTGGACTCCGGTCAGAAATGTCTCCCCATTCAGGTTTCTCTTCATTTTCTTTCCATGCGAGAATGGGTTCGATATCTGGATCCTCCTGTTGAGCAGTAATCACTTCCTCATTGCTGCATCCGCATATTGGGTCAGCTCTTAGTCGCTGAGCGGTAATATTTTCTTTGTCTTCTTGCCGCTTACAATGCTTGCAATCCACTTTGCAAGGTCTTCGGGATAATGCGTCAGTGTTTGAGTGCAACTTTCCTCTGCGGTGTTGAATCTGGTAATCATAAGTCTGCAGTCTTTCTATCCACCTAGCGACTTGACCTTATGGATTTTTGAAGTTAAACAGCCAGTTCAGAGCACAATGGTCTGTCCGCAGAAGGAATTTCTGTCCATAGATGTACTTATGGAAGTGATTTGTTGCCAAGATAAGAGCTAGCAGTTCCCTTCTGGTCACGCAGTAGTTTCATTCGGGCTTCGAGAGGACCTTGCTTTAATATGCCACCACTTTCTCCCCGCCATCATGCACTTGGGATAGACCGCCCCGATTCCAACGTTGCTTGCATCAGCGTCGATGATGAATGTTTTGCCAGGTATTTGAGTTCCTGAAAAGATTTCTCACGCTCACCGGACCATTTAAACTGCTTCCCTTTTTCGGTGAGCTGATGCAGACTCTTTGCAACTTCAGCAAAGTTCATAACAAAACGTCGGTAATATGTGGCAAGACCAAGAAAGCTTCGGAGTTGATGTTTGTCCTGTGGTGTTGGCCAATTTTTGACGGATTCAACTTTTTCAGGATCAGTCTTCACTCCTTGGGAAGAGATGATGTGTCCCAAATACTTAACTTCGATTTTAAAAAGTGCACATTTTTCCGGATTCAGTTTAAAGTTATACTACGTTTTCACTAGGGCCAAAATTACGTAGTTTTCAAATTTCAAGAAGAAGTGTTTTCATTAGAGGTTCTAAATTTTGTTTGACGCCTGGCAGCACTTTGACAGGAATATGGTTTTGACAACTACTAAAGTAATTTTTTTATTAATTTTTTTTTTGTTTTCTATCCGGCACGGACTCTTGCCAATTAAACTATTTAAAACTATTTCAAACTATTTGGGACACAAAAGTCAAGATTGTGTATGCAAGAATAAGCAAAAAATATCACAAAGACAATAAATTTAATTACTGATAACTTTACAGATTGATGTATAGACAGTCCACGCAAGACGTAGCAGCTTCCATTAGGACAACATAATCTTGTAAAGGGTTTGCCAGAAGCCGTGAAATGACTGGCAAACATTTTTAAACACCGACAATCCTCAGGAGATCTGTTATCTTTCATTGGACGTGCTTAAGGAAATTTTTCGCAACCCAAACGTTCTTCCTTCTCCCAACAGAACTCTGACAACGAACATCAACTGAACCAATGGGTTTTAACTGAAAATTTACTTTTAATATTGTTTTTTTAAATTTGTATGTATTTCCTTAAATTCTCAGTCATTAAAGTTGAAATAAAAAATCAAATACTAATCTATTTTGTATGTTTTCAATGTCAAATCTTTGCTTCCACTTCTTAATAGTACTACTTTCGAATCAGCAGACAACCCTAGCATCTAAATAGCTTCACCATTAATGTTTTCTTTTTCTATTTTCAACCTGCCACAGGCGAGTATTTCACATCGTTAGCTCAATCAAAAGGTTTAAATAAAAAATTTAGCTTACCTTCATTTAATTAAATATGAGAGTTAATAAAGTTGAAAGAAGAAAATAACAATCAAATCGGTTTGTTTTAGTACAAGTCTCGAATCGGCAGGCCACTCCAGCGTGCACACACCTGCTTGAATATATGTGGAAATACTGTGTGGAAGTGTGGAAAGCAAGCTGAACCTACTTTACAGGTACTTTTTCAAAATTTTATTTATTTATTGGCTATGATTGCCTTCATTACAGAAGCGTTAACTTCCTTTTAATCTGCCTTACGCTGCTGGGATGTACTTCTCTTTCTTTTGAGCAATGATGTCTTTTTCGACAGATCTTCTTTCTGACTTTTTTGCGTCTGAAGTAGCTATTGTTGATTTTGTCTGGGATCTTGATATTTCGCAAGTTTATGCGTCTTTGGCGTCCAATAGTATAACGTTGTGAAACACGACGTAGAGGGTATGAGTTGATACCTAAGGAACTGGTAACCAATCCATCGTCAATAGTCCAAACTCTTAAAGCTTGAGTAAAACAACACGTTTAACTTGACGACGACCAGCCACAAGGATCAACACCCTTCCGGGATTCATGTTCTTGAAGGTTTTGCGTACATGCTTGCTGAATACATTAAGAGCAGAGCGCTTTTTAACAACCGGCTTAGATTTGTAGTAGCCCTTTGGTTTTCTAAGATTAACAGCATGCTCATTACCGTTCTTGGGTCCACAAATCTTCTCTACCTTCATGAATGGAATTCAATCTTTCTTCCCAACTGGTCGTTTGACACTTTTCAGATGCCATTTTCTCATAACTACCGCAAAATCACCTCAAGTTGAGGTAATTTTGATGACAGGTTTTTGTATGGGTAACAAAGTCAATTTTGACCTAATTTTGAAAATTTGGTCATAATCATCTCATTTGCCTTAGTGAAAACGTAGTATTAGCCTCTCGAAGTCTCTGAAACACGGCTTTTAGGTTCTTGCAATGTTGGTCAAATGTTTTCCCGTAAACAATGATACCGTCCAAGTAGACCAGGCAAGCTTTCCACGTCAGTCCTTGAAGAACGCACTCCATTAAACGCTTGAATGTTGCCGGAGCGTTGCATAGCCCAAACGGCATAGCTTTGAACTGCCAGAGCCCATTACCTGTAGAAAACGCCGTCTTTTCCCGATCATCAGGGTGTATATCAACTTGCCAATATCCACTCTTCAATTCCAGCGTCGAGAACCACTGGGCTCCCTCCATGGCATCCAGGGTATCACTGATTCTCGGCAGGGGATAGCTGTCCTTCTTAGTCACATCATTCAGCCTTCGGTAGTCCACACAAAAACGAGTGCTTCCGTCTTTTTTTTCACTAGCACCACTGGTGACGCCCAATGACTTTTGGAGTTTTCGCCGCGTCGCCTCCTTCATTGTTTTATATCATTTCCTCAACCTCACCTTGTTTGGCCAGTGGAAGGCGTCTTGCGGGTTGGCGAATCGGTCGAGCATCTCCTGTGTTGATGCGATGCTGCACCAACTGTGTCCTACAATATTGCCCTTTTGACGTTGCGAAGATGTTAGTGTACTCTTGTAGGAGATTTTCAGCCATCCTTGTTTGTTGGTGATCAAGGTTGGATGAAATAAATATTTCAGCTTTGATGGTCTTGAGCTCCGCCGGAGTTATAATTTTTCTCGGGGCTTCATTAGTGATCTTCGTAATTGCTGCAACCGATTCGCAACCTTCTTCAACCTAACATTGTACGGTCGGTGCTACCAGTGTTTTCCCAATGATGACGCTTTGGGAGGAACACTCTGGGCCTGGTTCCACCACGAGGTATCGAAGGCTTCCAAACTCACCTTCCAGTTTTGTTCAAACGAACACTTCAGAAGAAGGAGGCAGAATCAGATCTTCCGTGATGACAGTCCTCAGTGTTGACTTATTTTAATGCGAATAGGTCATTGGAATTTCTTTATTTTGGTATTTCAAAACTTGATTACCGATTTCCAAAATAACTCCGTGCTGTTTCATAAAGTCGATTCCAATGATGCACTCGTCAAATATATCTGCCACCAGGAATTGATGAGTAAACACTAGACCGTCCAGTCGAATTTTAAGACTGACTTCTCCGTATACTCTTGCTGCTTCTCCCGTTGCGGTTCTTAGACGGTAGCTCTTGGTGTTATGAAGCCACGTCATAGCCTCGACGTGCTATGGATGCTGTGGCACCGATGTCGATGGTAGCCACATGTTTGTTGCCGTTAATAGTAGTCTCCACAGTCAGACTTTTGTTGTCTCGTTTGGTCTGAGAGATCTGGATGGTGGTTCTGGGGCCATCGATACAAGAAACCAGCCTCTGCCCCTCGAAGTTGGTTCTTACTCATAAGCAACACTGGTGTTGTTGTTACCTTGCTCTGGGTTGGGTCTCTTGCTTCCACAATGTTGACAAGCGGTTTTATTCGGTGGTAGTCGGCATTGACGCCTTAAGTGCCCAGTCTTGTTGCAGTTCCAACATCTTGCTAGTCCACCCCGCTGGTTCTTTTGTATTTCAGCTCCTTGGCACGAGCACTCTTCGATTGATAAGCAACACTGGTGTATTTTTTACCTTGCTCTGGGTTGGGTCTCTTGCTTCCAAAATGTTGACAAGCGGTTTTATTCGGTGGTAGCCGGCATTGACGCTGTAAGTGCCCAGTCTTGTTGCAGTTCCAACATCTTGCTAGTCCGCCCCGCTGGTTCTTTTGTATTTCAACTCTTTGGCACGAGCACTCTTCGACTATGGCTTCTCTAAGTCGATGTACTGCATGAAAAGCCTGTTCTGCTGCTTCAATTATTAATGCGAATGCTAAAGTTTCAGAGAGAGTACGTGTTCTAGCAGTTCGCACAGACATCTGAAGATGTATATCGGAAATGGCACGAACGAAGGACTCAACAGCAAGCTGGTTGACGATTTCCTCTCCACCATCCGGGTATGCCAGGTGAACCAGTCTTTCGACGTCTGCTTGGAGCTGCTGTAGACTTTCACCCCTTTTCTGGACTCTGCTATTGATTTGGACTCGGAAGACTTCTTTCAAGTTGTTGTACCTTTTCTTCTCTTAGGTTTAGGTAGGTATTTATTAACAATTAAAAAGGTAAGCTACGTTAAGAAGTTAAATAATTTGAAATGAAGACGAACTTGAAAACCGCGAACTATTAAAGTAATAGGAATTCCCGTTTCCAAAACATTAAAGAAAATAAATAAAACCAAATTGCACGACCGATGTGCACCGCGAGGGAAAAGTTCGATAGATTGGCGTTTAAAAAAAGGTGCTTTTGATTAACGAGAAGAAAAGCGCGTCCAGCAAAAATTATGCTGTGTCCACGGCTGCTCAGCTGGGGGTGTGTTCGGTGGAAATGTTTATTAATTAGTTGATTAAGGTAATGAAAATATTTAATTGATGTATGAGTAGGTGGATGATTGATAATAGAATTTTTGTTAGTACAGGAACTAACAAAAATAAATGTGGGCGCCAGAAATTTTTTTTATTAAAAGGAATTTTGAAACCTTTGCTGTAAAGTAAAGAAAAAGAAAATACGACCCAGGAATATAAACGAATTTGAATGGAAAACGAAAGACAATGTTTGAATGGAATGAAATGAAATCTTTAATGATGATGAGATAGATGATAGATAGATTGTTTTATTTTTAACATTTCTTAAAAAAAGTTACATTTTCATTTGCGCTTTAATAAATTGAATAAATTAGAGCATGGCATTACTGCCGTCTGCCCGAGTGACTATTCTATAATTTTTTGATTTATTGCAGTGTTTACTTTCATGATAATTCATAATAATGGTTGTTTTATACATATTAAAATTTGTGGACCAGTAATTTTAAAAATTTTAGTTTAAATAAAATTTATTTGATTTTAATACTGACTTTTAGTTTAAATAAAACGATTTTTTTTTTTTTTTTTTTGACTTTTAGTTTAGGTAAAACAGAACAAGTACTGTATTTTGGGTACAGAAAAAAAAAATGAAATAAAAGAGATTTATGATTACAGCTTTTAGTTTAATGAATGACTTTTAGTTTAGTTAAAACGAAACATATATTTTTTTTTTGCTTATTATTTTGGTAATTCTAATTTAGATACTGAGAACAAAGCACTTTGAATTAGGTTTAAAAGTTTTCATACACAATTCTGCTTCTGTAAGACATCGCTTCAGTGGTGAATTTGTGTAGCCGAGCCCAGTCTTCTCCATTTAGAATAAGTTTTACGTCTGCTTTTTCCAGGTAATTCTTCTCATAAAAAACTATCCTAAGTTCCATCAGCATTGGGCATATTGCAATAAAATGGTAAACGTTCTCCACAACACGCATATTGCAAAGAGAGCAGATACCTTTTAAATCGTTCCTGTGCGGTCTATAGTTCAGTTTTAAGAGTTCGCCCCTTACTTTGAAAATAAAACTCACAATTTTTCTTGCGTTATTATCATTGAAGTAGTTTCTTTCATTTAAATTGTAGTTGAGCTTAGAATATGTTATTCTTGCACTTGATGACCTCGCTTGTTCTATGAATGTAGGATCTCTCGTTTTCGTCCATACATTGTATTATTTCATAAAGAGCCATTTTCCATTGTTGTTCATTTGCATCGGCAAAGTCTAGACTCCATCCACAGATAGCTGCATGGTCAATCCAATCTTTATAGAACAACGATTTTCTACGTACTGCATGCATAAGCACCAGTTTCGGCAATCGACTGTCTTCCATCTTTTTTATTCGGATCAAATAATCCGCATTTAACTTTAGAGTTGAAACGAGGAGCGTTGGTAGTCCAGTTTCCAAGTGATACATGTAATTTGGCGTATCCATCGGTAAAAGAAAGATTTTTCTCAAGAAAAAACGCAGCAATGTCTCCACAGTTTCAAATTTTTTAATACCCCAAGTTTGAGCTCCATAAAAAAGAATAGATTTAGCGGTTGCATTAAAGACTTTGAATTTCGCATTTGTTGAAACGAGTTTACTGTTGAATATTTTTTTGCAATTTGCACAAATGGCGGTCCTGGCCATTGTATATGAAACATATAGTAACACCATGAACACTCCCGATGCTATAGCCACCTACTCGCTCGATTAACGAACTTTGCGGTTCTGTTGAAATTTATTTTGGTGGTACACTTGGGTATTATATATACAATGTAAGGTTCTACACTTCACTTTTTTTCCGATTCAAAAGATAAGTCCTTTAATCGAGCAGGTAAGTGGCGAAAGCATCGGCAGTGTTCATGGTGTTACTATACGTTTCATATACAATGGTCCTGGCTACGTTAGCTTTAGTTTCCAAATGCTTTTCCATATTTAAATTATAAGTTATCGTCATTCCCAGGTAAGTGTATTCTTTCACCACATCTAACTCGACCTCACCATATCTCCAGCTCTAGAAAGTCTTCCTGCACCATTCTGGAATACCATCACTTTGGACTTTTCTGTGTTTACTTCTAAACACCATATTTTGCAGTAAGTACTCAAAAAGTCTGTTCACATTCAGTTGAAGTGAAGAAGGAGATTCTGCCAATATCAAAATATCATCTGCATACATAATAACTTTGATTTTTATATTTCCATATTCAACTCCACAAGGAAGGCATTCTTGAATGTCATCCAGAAAAAGAGCAAATAACAACGGACTAAGAGTACATCCCTGTCGAACTCCGCAATTTATTGTAATATCTTTCGATGTTTCAGCTCCCTTTAATATGCGTCCAATTGTTCGTTGATACATTTTTTTCAAAGCTCTACCGAATTTAGTGGAAATACCAAGATTATAAAGTTCATAAAAAAGTGCTCTTCTGTCCACTTTATCAAAGGCAGCTTTAAAATCCACGAAAAAAGCATATAGTTTTTTGTTTTCGTAGCACAAAAATACTATCGACTGTCGCATAGCCCTTTCTAAAGCCGGAATGGAATTCACTCAGTTTGTAATTTATACTAACCCAATTATTAAGCCTATTATTAAGAAGCGTTGTATATATTTTCAAACTTGCGTTTAAAAAAGAGATTCCTCTATAGTTTTTGGGGTCACTTGGGTTACCGTTTTTGTGTGATAAACTATCTCACGATATTATATTGTTTAAACTAAATGCATATGGATTCCCTTCGACCTTCGTCGATTGGATCAGGTCGTACCTAACTGATAGATCATATGTGGTAAAATTTAGAAGCATTCTTTCAGACTCCTTTAAGGCGCATTCAGGAGTACCACAAGGTAGTCACCTTGGCCCTATCCTCTTTATTCTAGCCATTAATGATGTTACTTTTAGCTTGTCATCGAGTGAAATTTTGATTTTCGCGGATGATATGAAAATTTTCAAGAAAATAGACTGCGCAGCCGATCGTCTTATTTTACAATATGATGTTGAAAATTTTGCCACATGGTGCGATAAAAATGGATTGATTCTCAATCCAAGCAAATGTCAAAGTATAACTTTTTCGAAGAAACGTACACCGGCTTTGCATAATTACTCGATTTCTCATCAAATATTATGCAAGGTGTCCAGTATTAAGGACCTCGGTGTTTACTTTAGTTCCAATTTAGAATTTACATCGCATATCAATTACATTGTTAGTAAAGGAAACTCAATGCTAGGCTTTATTAAAAGATGGGCAAAGGAGTTTACGGACCCCTACGTCACTCTTTCGCTGTATAACTGTCATGTTCGACCCCATCTAGAATATGACTCTCAAGTATGGTCTCCTTATTATGCAGTCTACAATTCAAGAATAGAAAGTATACAGCGAAGATTTATTAGATTTGCTCTCAAGGGACTTCCTTGGACTGATCCTTATGACCTTCCACCGTATGAGCATCGTATTCAACTTTTGCATATGCAACTGCTTTCGCATCGGCGAATAAATAATGATTTAGTCTTTATTCACCAGCTCATAACAGGACAAATTGATGCTCCTGACTTGCTCGCATGCATAAGTTTTAACTTTTAACTACCGGGGAGGCTCATACCAACTGCGCAACTTGGAGTTACTTCACTGTCCTTATCATAGAACTAATTATGGATTGAATGAGCCTATTACTCGCATGATAAAAGTTTTAAACTCAAACTCAAATTTAATAGATTTTCATGTTAGTAAAACTACGTTAAAGTCCTTAATTCGAACCAGAGCTCCACTCTCTTGACTATGTTTTTTTTATGTTTCTTATATCTTTATAATTGTCATATTTAATAATTAATTTTACGTTTAAATGTAGCTACCTTTCTAATTTGTTTTTGTATATGTTTATCAATAATTTTGTAATATTTTTTAGCTCTGTTGTCTTGAGTGTGTTAGACTTAATTTTTGCTTACTAACTACTAACACCTCGCTAAATGATGACAGTGATACATATTTCTGAGTACTTAAGGGTGAAAAAACTCTTGAAGAAAAGATACATTGTTTCACAAGCTTGAAATAAGCTGTTCTGATAGTGAAAAAAAAAAAAAAAAATTGGCCAAATGAGGGCTTCTTCAAAGTGATCCGGATAAACAGCAAAATCAAAAATAACATTAAGTGCTTGAGTAAGCTTTTCTTTCAACAACGTCGAAGAATGTTTGAAAAATTCTGTAGGTATACCGTTAGAGCCAGCCATTTTGCCATCTTTAAGTGTGTCAAGGATTTTTCTACTTCTGACACTGTTATTTCCTCGTCTAAAATGTTATCGACAATTACAGGTTTTGCATGGCTCCAAAACTGCTGATCATTTTGTGAGTTCAGTAACAACGCAAAGTGTTCTCTTAAAACTGAAATTGTTATCTCTGATGATTTCGGCGCTGCTTCTTTTCCATTGATTTTTTTTTTTTTGTTATTTTCCAAAATTCTGCCGAGTCCTTGCATTGGCTTAATTTTTTTGCTAGATTTTCTTGATAAATTTTTCTTTTTTCATGGCATAATCGCTTGTATTGCTTAGTTTTTTCCACATATTTTGTCCGTGTTGAGACTAAATTGACTTTCCTCAGTGAGTTTAACAAACTCAGTGATTATTTTCTTAGTTTTTCACATGCGTAGTCGTACCAATCCTCTTTTCGTTGCAATTTTTTGTTTTTCTGCATAGCCTCAGCTGCTTCTTTGATTATTGTTTCAAGTTCAACTAAGGGTAGATAGTTGATTTTACTACAGCATATCTTTCTTTCCATCAAGTTTTTTAAATTTGATGTGTTGTTGTCTTTGCAGCGAGGCACCCATTTCAATTTTTGCACATCTAATGTTTTTTGATTTCTGTTCCTGCCTTGGATACTGTCAGTTCCAATTTGGACTTTAATTGGAAGAAAATTTTTCACAATAGAAAGCCAGTTTCCACTGATAAGACAGAGATCTATTGTTGAGCAGCCCTGTCTACCAATGAAAGTAAATTCACCTTTTTTGTCTCCTTGAATAGCTCCATTTAAAATGCTTAGCCCAAAATCGTTGCAAAAATCTAAAACTTTTTTTCCTTCTGCATTTATTACTTTATCCTTAGAGCTGCGATTTCTTAACTCCATTTTAAACACTGATTCCTTATCTGCTGTTCTAGCATTGAGATCACCAATTACCATTAAATCTTCAGTTTTCAATTCACACAGTGTATCATACAGTATTTCAAAATCGTTTTGCCACTTATTACAGTTCAAGTAAACTGGTATGATGAAAAAATTTTTATCATAAATTTTGAGTTCAATACTCATTACTTCTTCATTAATTTTTACATTTGAAAAGTTGACTACATTTTCATTGATAGCAGCCATCATTCCTCCACTTGCTCTACCCTTGGCTGCAACCTTTATAGCAGGAATCCAAAAGCATTTGTGTTTCGGAAATTATTGTTCAAAGCTTAAACAATTATCTTTAATAACATGCGTCTCTGACAAAAGTATAATTTCAGCTTTGCACAATTCATTAAAAAAATCAGAAAACATTATTTTATTGCCCAATCCCGCAATATTATATGCAACGACCGAGACATTAATTAAGTTATGTATATTTTTGTTTTGTGTTTTATGTTTTTGAGCTTTGTTGTTGCACATGACCTCCCTGTGCTTTTCTGACCGAGCCGCATGTGTGCGTGCCCTAACAGCATCCACATGCCTTCCACGATCCACAATAACTTCTGTCAGTGTTATGTCGTATTCACCACTGCTACCACATGCTACCGAATGTAAACAACTTTGAAAGAAGTCCGGAGACCATTTTAACATCTCGCTTAATTTCTCGAAACCACAACTTGCGCCGTGTCTTAATCCTTTCGAATCGTTCCAGATAAATTCCACACCGTCCACGATTAATTTTTCTCCTTTTACAACAGCTTTCGTGTTTTTTCTATCGCGCTTAATAATCTTTCGGATGTGTAAAAGCTTTTCTCTTCGTCTTCTTATCATTGGTGGATAATCTCTCTGAATGTGTATTTTGGTGTTTTTTAGCTAATATGCATTGTTTAAAACCGCGTATAAATTGTCTTTGGTTTTGAATTTAGAAATAAAATTTTTAAATTTTGGATTCCATGTTTTTATTTCAATAATTTCTCCTGGGGTTAATTGGCTCACTCCATTTGACAGCTGTTTGCATGTATCCACAACTTCTTGTATTTAGTCAACTTCGTGTTTTGATTCTACTTTTATTATCAAATTCTTTTCGTGATTTACTTTTTGAATGTTACTTATTTGTTGCTCAAGATACTCCACTTTGGATTGCAGTTCATTAACATGAGTCTTAAGAGTTTCATTTTCTTGCTTAAGAGAAAGTATATCCAAACGAACTTCTTCAACATCCATTTTTGTAGCCAGATGTTGTTGCTTCTCATCAAAAATTCTTTTTAGATCATGTATGGTCATTTGGGAAACAAGGTCAACTGAGCCTTTTTTTCCCATTTTTTGTATTGCATCCATTGGTTGATCGGGAGGAGTCTCGCTTACAGAACGTTTAAACATAAGTAGATATCTATCAAATTTCTTTGTTTCAAATTTAAGTGACAGTCAATTTCCTTTGTCACAGATGAGTTTGTGGGTATATATTTTTCTTTCTTTAAAATAGGGTATAAATTCAAAAACTTGCCTGTATGACATTTAGCTCAGTTCGTTTTAACAACAATTAGTTTCGTTTTGTGATTTTCTTTATGCAAAATTATTCCTTTTTTACTTTTAAAACAATTATTTTTATCAGACCTATTTTAAAACTTGACTTTACACTTGACACCAGTGTTGCCACTCCCTCTTTAAAATCTTTAATGTTCAATTTATGTGGTTGGGAAAACCTTAAGAGATTAGGATTAAAAACCCAAATCTTTTCGGAATTATAAGATTATAATAGTTTTTAAAAGAGAAAGAAAAATAAAAGAAAGCAAACAGTGGATTCGCCAAAGACAAATGAAGCAAGAAAAGCCCGTTATCGTGCTCTCTTGAAAATGCCGTATGGCAATGAAAAGGTCGCGAGTTCCTTAAAATATGGGAATTTAACGGCACAAAAGACAACCAGATATATGATCACAGATGCGAGCAAAAATTCACAGAGTTCAAAAACGCACAATTCACAAGAAAAATAACACTCTACTTATCTTCAAGACCAATTGTTCCTCAAGCTTTCTTTTTTTTCGCTGGGAAGTTCTGTGCTGGCCCGTTCTGCCAGAACCTTTTATCCACACGGAAGAAAACAAGAAAAAAAAAATTGTTCAAGTAATTATTGATTTACGAAAAAGTTACAAGACTTGCAAATTGGAACTTTTTTTGTTACAAAAATTAAATAAAACCAATTTGGCTGATCCAAAAATTAATCGCTAAAACTCCTTTTATCGCTTTTTCTCAAAACCTCTCTGGCGTATAGCCAACAGTGAAGTGACTTCCCCAACTCTCTCATCAAGCTTCTTCATGATCGTCGTTTGTCTTGGCCGTTCATTCAGCTACAGTGTTTTCCATTACGGATATTTAGCACCAATCAGCGTTTTGCTTGAGAGGACTACCGTTTTATTTGGAATACCCTAGGTTAGGTTAGGTAAAATGGGCTGACGGTTGATCTTATTACCGTCACACTTAGATCAATGTAGATCCTTTGTGATACCCTGGCGTATTGTAACGTCCTAGAAACCTATGATTTTATGTCTGTTCAGTGTTTAGCCATTTTGTGGCCTTGGTGAAGTTTAACAGGCTGCTTTTTGGAGCGCCTGATAGTTCTTCTAGTTCATTTAGAAAGTAATTTCCTAGAAACTTTTTCCTGGTATGGCAGAGTGCTGGGCATTGACAAAGGAAGTGACTAGTGTCTTCATGTTCATCTTCGTCATTGCATCCTCTGCATATGTCATCGGTGCAAAGACCCATTTTCTTTTTGTGATAACCTAGTAGGTTATGTCCAGTTATGATACTGATAAGCATTCGCAATGAGGGTCTATTCAATGATAGCAGCTTTTCAGATTCTTTTTTATTGTATTTCGGCCATAGTTTCCTGGAAGTAACACAGGAATCTAAGCATTCCCATCTTTCATTGGATTTTAGCATTATTTTGTTACCAATGATTTGTTTCATTTCACATGGTGGAATCCTGATTGATTTATCAATGAGAGAAGGGTCAAGTTTTGATCCTTTTCTCGCTAGTTCGTCCGCTTTTTCGTTTCCCGGTATACCACTATGACCGGGAACCCAGCAGAGTCTAACGTTATGCTGCGTGCCAAGAACCCTTAGCTCTTCGCGACAGCAAGAAACAAGCTTTGATTTGATAAGAGTGGCAGAAATCGCTTTTATTGCTGCTTGGCTATCAATGAAAAAAGTGATATCAGCATGTGATAGCGCCATCATGGACACCTGTTTAGCAGCGTTTGTAACCGCCAAGATCTCGGCTTGGAAGACGCTGCTGTGATTTGGAAGTCTGAATGAACTGGCAAGATTTAGGCTTTCTGAAAAGAAGCCCGCTCCTGTTCCAGCTTCCATTTTTGAACCGTCGGTATAGATTGATATAGACGTCTCGTTCAAGTGAGGTGTTTCATTCTCCCAATCCTGTCTATTGGGGAAGCTAGTTTTGAAGGATTTTTTAAAGTCCAGATATGGAGTTATGTAATCCGTGCAGATGTTGTTTTCTGCGTATCGCGATAAGATCTGTGCGTGTCCTGTTTGGCTAGTTTTCCAGACATTACACTGGTTTAGTCTAAGAGCACTGTTTGCTGCCGCTCCCTGAACATAAAGATCAAGAGGTGTGAGATCGAGGATTACTTCCAAACTCGCGGTTGGTGTAGTTCTCATTGCACCAGTTACGCAAATACAGGCTGATCTTTGTACTTTGGTTAGGGTTTTTAAATGCGTGGATTTTTCCAGCGCCTTCCACCAGACCAAATTGCCATAAGAAAGTATAGGTCTTACAATGGCAGTATACATCCACAGGATGATTTTGGGATTTGGTCCCCATTTTTTGCCAAAAATCCTGTTACACGAATACAGTGCTATCATAGATTTTTTGTATCTTTCTTGTATATTGGGACCCCAATTTAGTTTTTTGTCTAAGATCACTCCAAGGTATCTGGCTTGATCAGAGATCTTAAGAGGGATCCCATTTAGTCTTGGTAACTCAAAAGTAGGTATTTTTCTTCTATTTGTAAAGAGTACCAGCTCTGTTTTCAGGGGGTTAACTGCAAGGCCGCATCTTTTTGTCCAGGCGCTTACCTTGGTTAGTGTATAATTCAATTGTGCGCTAATAGTGGAAGGGAATTTTCCTGTTGCCAGAAGAGCTAAATCATCGGCATAGGCAACCACTTTCACGCCGTCATGCTTGAGAGCTACGAGGATCTCATTCATGACCAGGGTCCAGAGCAGGGGTGAGAGAATACCTCCTTGTGGGGTTCCTCGTGACACACACTTTTTCAAGTTTGCACCTCCCAGTTCGCTGTGGATCTGACGTTTTGTTAGCATGCACATGATCCAATTTGTGATTGTTTCTTCTACTTCTAGATCATTTAGGGCCTTCTTAATTGCACTGTTCTGTACATTGTTGAAAGCTCCTTCAATGTCCAGGAAAGCTGCTAGAGTGTATTCCTTATCTTGCAGCGTTTTTTCTATGGTTCTTACTACACAGTGAAGTGCTGTTTCCACGCTTCTTCCTTTTGTGTAGGCATGTTGAAAGGTGGATATTACTTCCGGTTTCATAAAGCTACGGATGTGTAAATCAAGCAACCTTTCAAAAGTTTTCAGTATAAAGGAGGTCAGACTTATAGGTCTGAAGTCTTTTGCTTCTGTATGGCTGGGTTTGCCGGCTTTCGGTATGAAAACGACTTTAACTTCCCGCCATATTATGGGAATGTAACCCCATATGAGGCTACTTTCAAAAATGTTCTTGAGATGTGGGATGACTTTTTCTCTGCTTTTTTGAAGCATCATAGGAAAAATGCCATCGTGACCCGGAGATTTAAAAGGGGAGAAGGAGTTGATAGCCCATTCCAACTTCTCTTCCGTTACGATATCTGCCGGGATTTCATGTCTAGAGTAATTAGTGGTATCTACTTCACTGTTCTCTATAGGGCTGCATCCAGGGAAGTGCGAATCGAACAGATGTTCCAGACTCTCTACCGGGGATTCAGTCCAGTGATTATCCGGTCTCTTCAGAGAACCAAGAGGTATGGTCTCCTTAGAGAGGATTTTCCGTAGTCTGGCCGATTTGTTCGTACACTCAATTTCGCTGCAAAAATTTCTCCATGAGCAGCGTTTTGCTCGTTGAGTTTCATTTTTGAATTTCCTTTGGCTGGATTTGTAATGTTCCCAGTCATTTTCGGAGCCGGTTCGTTTGGCAGCATTGAAAAGTCTTCTAGTTTCTTTCCTAATGCTGCTCAGCTCGTTGGTCCACCAAATTGGTTTTTTGTTCTTTTTTACCGTTGTGATCAGAGGACAGCTTTTATCCAGGGCATTTCTCAGAATCCCTGTGAGTTCTGCAGTCAACTTATCAAGGTTTTGCGGTTCAAGGTACCTATTTGTATTTAGGGAATCTATGTTATCGTCTACCTCCCTACTAAAGGTTGCCCAATCTGTTCGTCTATTATTACGAAATGGTTTGATTGGGCGATCTGTAGTGGGAATGATAAAATTTATCAGACGATGGTCTGAGAAAGAGAGTTCTTCTAGTACTTTCCACTGCTCTACTGGACAAGTGTCCGAGTTATTTGTGAGGGTAATGTCAAGTACTTCTTTACGGTTTTTCGTAACAAAGGTAGGTGTGTTACCTCTATTGATAACCAAAAGATTGTTTCTTAAAATAAATTCAAACAAGAGTTCTCCCCTAGAATTTGTGTCGGTGCTTCCCCATTGCACATGATGTGCGTTGGCGTCGCATCCCATAATGATATCTAGTCTACTCTTACTTGTGTATTCTACCAGCTGGTAAGTGATATCCGCTGGTGGTCCTTCAATTCCATCATATGGCATGTAGATGGAAGCCAAAATTAGAGATGGGAGTCCTTCGCGTTCCATCTTTACTACGGTCTGGTCTATTGTGCTATAAGTAGTTAGAAGAAAGAGATTTAACTGTTTTCTAGCTACTATGCAAGTTCTATGGTTACTGTCTGGGCTGACAAAATTGGATTTGTACAGCGTGAGTTCTTTGGAGTGTAGGCCCTTAATTTTTCCTCTTGCAACCCAAGGTTCTTGTATAAGGGCCACATCAATTTGTCTACTCTCCATGAGGTAGACCAGGTTGGCGGAGGCGGCTTTACTATGTTGGAGATTTATTTGTATTACCTTCAAATCCATGACATATTTTGTTTTATATACAACGCCTTACTAACCTGTTTATTGCTTCTAGCTATCAGCTTGAGCTTGCATCGGGTAATGCCAACGCGAACTTTAAAGCTGACTCGTCTTAGAAGTGGTATGGAGTTGTGGTTCAATCTCACAATCACTTCAGTTCCCGTCTCCGTTTTCTCCACCTTCATGATCTTCCATTGGTCGCTCAGAAGTTCGGCATTTAATGAAAGGATGTACCTTTCCAGCCGATCGCGGGGAATAGCGGGGCCTCTGACCAACAGTTTACCCATTGGTCGGTTTAAATCTTTTATCTCACCAGCAGTCACAAGCCGTAGATCGGCGTTCTGCCAGGGAGCTGCCGTCTTTTTCACGAACTCCTGGAGCCATTTAAGGGTCCATTCATTCTCGCAGTTCATCATCTTGAAACCATGGACGGTAGTGAGGTCCCCGAAGAGTGGCGGTGGCCTACTCTTGACGATCGCCTCATTTACCTCTTCCAGGATTCTTAGTTCAAGTAACTGCCATTCGTCTTCACTCAGTTTGCGGTCGGGTTTCCCAAAGTCGGCGATGGCGACTTGGTGGCCCTTTGTAGCAGGGACTGAGGAGGTCTTCATCCTCTTTGATATCTTGTTGGGTGAGGAGTTATTTGGGGAGGAGCTGGCATTTCTTGCCCTTTTCGAGCAGCTCGGCATACCGGTGTTGACAAGGGGCAGAGAGGCCACCTCGCCAGTTCCTGTGTTTGCTCCGCAGCCAGCTTGTTTTTTGTCTGTTGGGTCTAGTCCAGTTCGTTTTGTTATGTCTGTTGGTGTCACTGTCCGTAGTCTTTGTTGCGATCTGACCAGAGCCCTTTTTGCCTTTATCGTTAACGTTTCAGGGCTCTTTTTCGAAAGGCGTCTTACGGTCTTCTCTGCGTTGCGTCTTTGTCTCTGTAGTCGTTCGTTATTGCTGAGGACCCTAGCTCGTCGTTGTCCGGCATTTCTGTCGATGACAGTTGCCAGACTGTCCGTTGTCTTGTTTAGTGCCGGAATTTCGGGGTTGGATTCTCCGGTCACGTTCAGGTCTTGCGGAGGGCTAAGGCCTTCTACACTACCATCCCGCTTCCTCTCTTCCTTCCCCTCAGCGAAGACTTCGTTTCCCATTTCTGGGTTAGAAGTTCCGCTGTGTTTCCGCACCTTAGGGTCTGTCTGTTTGTCCTTCGTGTTATGTCCTGTAAGCGTATTAGTCTCCGCACCAGCCGTCGATGGGGTTAGCCTTTCCTTCGACTGAATTTTATCAGTGTAGGGAGCAGGCGGACCCATCGAAGTCTTTACACTCTTACCCAGAAGGGAGAGAGAGTTCGGTGCTGGATTAGCAGTAGGCCCATCCTTTCCCAATCCCTCCCTATCCAAAGAGGCTCGTGTGTCGTGCGTCTTGTCAGTTTTGTCGGTCATGCCTTGCAGGGGGCTTGGTGCTAGACTAGCAGTAGGCCCGTCTTTTCCCAATTTCTCCCTGTCCAAAAAGGCTCTCGTCTTGTCGGTTTTGTCGGTCATACCTTGCAGGGGGCTTGGTGCTAGACTAGCAGTAGGCCCGTCTTTTCCCAAGTTCTCCCTGTCTAAAAAGGCTCGTGCGTTGTGGAGTCTTTTCCGGTCAGTGTTAGTCATGTCGTTCCAGTCAACTTTCCCCAGCCTTTTGACCGTGCGTTTACAGTTGGAGATTTTACTCCGCCTGGACACGCACGATAGGTTTGAGGTATGGAATACCCTACTGTCTCTCAAAATTCCCCTTAGCCACCAAATTTCCACGATCTTGAGAAATTATGATCGGCAGAGGCGGCAGAATGCTATTTTTCTTGGTGGGGAGCCTGGTAGAATAAAATAAGGCATGGTTGTTTTATTTAAGTTTTAGTAAATAATACATTATATTTTTATTTTTCTACAAAAGAGTAACTTTTGAAAAATATTAGTTTTATTATTTTTAATATTGTAGTATGCACCCAACATTTCATGATAATTTCCTAATTGAAACGTTAAACCGAAAACACAAGTGCTGGCAACGCTATAATGGAGTGCTATAATGGAAGACGTTGTTTGTGAGTGTGTGTGTGTGTGCAGAAAAATACCGGGAGGGGAACTTGTCTAGACATCATGGTTCATAGAAAAACTACTAGAAATCTCTCGATGTTTCACACTGCTATATAAAGAGGCCGCTGACGCAACCAGAGTCAGTTTTGTTTATAGAGTGTTAAGTTAAAGTTAAGAGTAAATACAAGTGATAGTCCAAAAGCCGAGTTGAGTTCGAATAAAGTGTATATCGAAAGTAGATACTGAATAAAGTGGTAGAATTAAATTGAAAAGTAGAGTTTTAATTTTGCGAACTAAGCGCACGTTACATTGGTGTCAGAAGTGTAAATAAACTTATTTGAAAAGAAAAAACGAGTTGACTAGTAAAGTGTAAAAAAAAAGTAAAAAGAAAAATAAAAACAATATACAATGAAAATGGGTAAGTTGTTAGAAGAGCTCAACTGCATTGAACTTAAAAGTGAGTTAGGTAAGCGAAATTTTTCTAGAGCGGGATCGAAAAATGAGCTCGTCCTGCGCTTGCGTAACTATTTGGAACAGCAAGGGGAAGACGTAAACACTTTTGTTTTTGAAATAGAAGTGGAGGAAGAGGAAGTAAGTGAAAGTGTAGATTTTTCTAGTATGATGAAACTTTTGTTAGAACAGCGAAACGAGCAAAAGAAGGAACAGCAGAATGTTCTCGAAAGACTCGAAGTACAACAAAAGAAGCTGATTGAAGAGCAACAGCAGAATATTCTCGGACGTCTGGAAGAGCAACGAAACGAGCAAAAGAAGGAACAACAGAATATTCTCGAAAGACTTGAGGCGCAACAGAATGTTTTGGAAAGTCAGAAAAACATTCTAGAAAGCAAATTGGGCAACATTGAGAAAAATGTGTGTGCACTTGACGAACGAGTTGAAGGTGTGGAAAAACAGCTTTCTGTTGTAGAGAATAGTTTGCAAAGTCGATGCGATAAACAGTTCTCTGTTCTGTCCAAGGAATTAGACCAGATCCGGAAAATCAAAATTCGAGAGTCTGCTGGGGAGTTTACAAAGAAAAAGGAGATGAAACCCCCAACATTTGATGGACAGTCTTCTTGGCCAGTCTACAAGAGACAATTTGAGGCAGCCGCAACAACAAATGGCTGGGATGACGAAGACAAGTACATTGCACTGACTCTTGCTCTTAGAGGACCAGCAGCTGAATTACTTCAAACAGTTCCAGCTGGTAAGAGCGGCGATTTCAGTTCTCTCGTGGCAGCTATAGATAAACGCTTTGGAGATAGCCACTTGAAAGAAGTCTCCCGAGTCCAACTCAATAACAGAGTCCAGAAAAGGGGTGAGAGTCTACAGCAGCTCCAAGCAGACGTCGAAAGACTGGTTCACCTGGCATACCCGGATGCTGGAGAAGAAATCATCAACCAGCTTGCTGTTGAGTCCTTCGTTCGTGCCATTTCCGATATACATCTTCAGAGGTCTGTGCGAACTGCTAGAACACGTACTCTTTCCGAAACTTTAGCATTCGCATTGACAATTGAAGCAGCAGAACAGGCTTCTCAGGGAGTACATCGACTAAGAGAGGCCATAGTCGAAGAATGCTCGTGCCAAAGAGCTGAAATACAAAAGAACCGGAGCGGACTAGCGAGATGTTGGAACTGCAACAAGACCGGGCACTTACAGCGTCAATGCCGACTACCACCAAATAAAGCCGGTTGTCAACATTGTGGAAGCAAGAGATCCAACCCAGAGCAAGGTAACAACAACACCAGCGTTGCCTATCAGCCCGTTTCCCATCAGGGAAACGAGTAAGAACCAACTTCGAGGGGCAGAGGCTGGTTTCTTGTATCGATGGCCCCAGAACCACCATCCAGGTCTCTCAGACCAAACGAGACAACAAAAGTCTGACTGTGGAGACTACTATTAACGGCAACAAACATGTGGCTACCGTCGACACCGGTGCCACAGCCTCCATAGTACGTCGAGACCTGGTAAAGACGACGTGGCTTCATAACACCAATAGCTACCGTCTAAGAACCGCAACGGGAGAAGCAGCAAGAGTATATGGAGAAGTGTGTCTTAAGATCCGACTGGCCGATCTAGTGTTTACTCATCAATTCCTGGTGGCAGATATATGTGACAAGTGCATCATTGGAATCGACTTTATGAAACAGCACGGAGTTATTTTGGACATCGGTAATCAGGTTTTGAAGTACCAAAATAAGGAACTTCCAATGACCTATTCGAACGAAAGTACGTCGACACTAAGAACTGTCATCAGGGAAGATCTGATTCTGCCTCCTTCTTCTGAAGTGTTCGTTTGGACGAAACTGGAAGGTGAGTTTGGAAGCCTTCGATACCTCATGGTGGAACCAGACCCAGAGTGTTCCTCCCAAAGCGTCATCATTGGGAAAACACTGGTAGCACCGAAAAACAAAATGGTCCCCGTACGATTACTAAACACCAGACCGTACGATGTAAAGTTGAAGAAAGGAGAAGTCGTTGGACGTTGCGAATCGGTTGCAGCAATTACGAAGATCACAGACGAAGCTCCGAGAAAAACTATAACTCCGGAGGAGCTCAAAACCATCAGAGCTTAAATACTGAATTCATCCAACCTTGATCACCAACAAACAAGGATGGCTGAAAATCTCCTACAAGAGTACACTGACATCTTCGCATCGCAAAAGGGACAATATGGTAGGACACAGTTGGTGCAGCATCGCATCAACACAGGAGATGCAAGACCGATTCGTCAACCCGCAAGACGTCTTCCACTGGCCAAACAAGGGGAGGTTGAGGAAATGATAACAGCAATGAAGAAGGACGGTCTTATCGAAAATTCCAAAAGTCCTTGTGCATCACCAGTGGTGCTAGTGAAAAAGAAAGACGGAAGCACTCGTTTTTGTGTGGACTACCGAAGGCTGAATGATGTAACTAAGAAGGACAGCTATCCCCTGCCGAGAATCAGTGATACCCTGGATGCCATGGAGGGAGCCCAGTGGTTCTCGACGCTGGACTTGAAGAGTGGATATTGGCAAGTTGACATCCACCCCGATGATCGGGAAAAGACGGCGTTTTCTACAGGTAATGGGCTCTGGCAGTTTAAGTTATGCCGTTTGGGCTATTCAACGCTCCGGCAACATTCGAGCGTTTGATGGAGTGCGTTCTTCAAGGACTGACATAGAAAGCGTGCCTAGTCTACTTGGACGATGTCATTGTTTACGGGAAAACATTTGACCAACATTGCAAGAACCTAAAAGCCGTGTTTCAGAGACTTCGAGAGGCTAACCTTAAACTGAATCCGGAAAAATGTGCACTTTTCAAAACCGAAGTGAAGTATTTGGGACACATCATCTCATCCCAAGGAGTGAAGACTGATCCTGAAAAAGTTGACTCCGTCAAAAATTGGCCAACACCACAGGACAAACATCAACTCCGAAGCTTTCTTGGTCTTGCCACATATTACCGACGTTTTGTTAAGAACTTTGCTGGAGTTGCAAAGAGTTTACATCAGCTTACCGAAAAAGGGAAGCAGTTTAAATGGTCAGGTGAGTGCGAGAAATCTTTCCAGGAACTCAAATACCGCCTCTGTAATGCTCCAGTACTGGCACATCCAACACCCGGCAAAACATTCATCGTCGACGCAGATGCAAGCAACGTTGGAATCGGGGCGGTACTATCCCAAGTGCATGATGGCGAGGAGAAAGCGGTGGCATACTACAGCAAGGTCCTATCGAAACCCGAAAGAAACTACTGCGTTACCAGAAGGGAACTACTAGCTCTTATCTTGGCAGCAAAGCACTTCCATAAGTACATCTATGGAGAGAAATTCCTTCTGCGGACAGACCACGGTGCTCTGAGCTGGCTGTTGAGCTTCAAAAATCCAGAAGGTCAAGTCGCAAGGTGGATAGAAAGATTGCAGACCTATGACTACCAGATCCAACACCGCAGAGGAAAGCTGCACTCAAACGCCGATGCATTATCCCGAAGACCTTGCAAAGTGGATTGCAAGCATTGCAGGTGGCAAGAAGACAAAGAAATCATTACCGCTCAGCGACTAAGAGCTGATCCAATAAGCGGATGGAGCCATGAGGAAGTGAGGACTGCTCAACAGGAGGATCCAGATATCGAACCCATTCTGGCATGGAAAGAAAATGAAGAGAAACCGGAATGGGGAGACATTTCTGACAGGAGTCCAGTTCTCAAAGCCTATTGGGCACAGTGGGACTCACTATATGTGCAAGAAGGTGTCCTCAGGCGAAGATGGGAATCCGCTGACGGTAAGTCATATGTGATGCAGCTGATCGTACCGCAATCGAAAGTCAGTGAAGTTCTTCGGGAGATGCACGACGGACCTTCTGGAGGCCACCTCGGAGTAAACAAAACACTGGAGAAGGTACGACATCGGTTCTACTGGTTACATGCTAGAGATGACGTGGAGAAGTGGTAGGAAGATTCAAGGTAAGATGCATCAGTACAACGTTGGATCGCCTTTTGAGAGGATTGCAGTAGATGTGGCTGGGCCTTTTCCAGAGACCAACGCTGGAAACAAGTACATTCTGGTTGTAATGGACTATTTTAGCAAGTGGCCTGAAGCGTATGCCATCCCAAATCAAGAGGCCAAAACGGTGGTCGACCAGATTGTGTTTAACTGGGTGAGTAGGTTTGGCGTGCCTATGGAACTCCATTCCGACCAAGGGAGGAACTTTGAGTCAAATATCTTCCAAGGAGTGTGCGAACTACTTGGCATTAAGAAGACTAGAACCACACCGCTTCATCCACAGTCTGATGGGATGGTTGAAAGATTCAACCGGACCTTGAAAGAACACCTCACCAAGGTCGTAGGCGACTACCACAGAGACTGGGATAGGCACGTACCGCTATTCCTGATGGCCTATAGAAGTGCAGTACATAGCTCGACAGGACAAACACCATCTGACATCCTGTTCGGGAAAACCATGCGGCTGCCCAGCGAACTTAAATTTGGATGCCCCACAGAGGAGCCACAGGACACGAACGAGTATGTGGACGACCTCAAGGAGAGACTCGCTGACATCCATAAAAGAACAAGGGAACGGATGAAAACCTACAGCGACCGGATGAAGACACGGTACGACACAAAAGCGACAACGGCAGGATTCCAAGCAGGAGATCGTGTGTGGCTTTATAATCCTCATCGTCAAAAGGGATTGTCACCGAAACTTCAGCAGAACTGAGAAGGTCCTTATACTGTTGTCACGAGGATTAACGACGTGGTTTACCGCATCCAAAGAGGGCTAAGAGGCAAGCTAAAAGTAGTTCATTGTGACCGGCTGCATCGATATAGTGGCGAGGCTTCAGATGGAATTATTCGGGACGAACAATCTTAAGGAGGGGTCAGTGTAATATGCACCCAACATTTCATGATAATTTCCTAATTGAAACGTTAAACCGAAAACACAAGTGCTGGCAACGCTATAATGGAGTGCTATAATGGAAGACGTTGTTTGTGAGTGTGTGTGTGTGTGCAGAAAAATACCGGGAGGGGAACTTGTCTAGACATCATGGTTCATAGAAAAACTACTAGAAATCTCTCGATGTTTCACACTGCTATATAAAGAGGCCGCTGACGCAACCAGAGTCAGTTTTGTTTATAGAGTGATAAAGTTAAGAGTAAATACAAGTGATAGTCCAAAAGTCGAGTTGAGTTCGAATAAAGTGTATATCGAAAGTAGATACTGAATAAAGTGGTAGAATTAAATTGAAAAGTAGAGTTTTAATTTTGCGAACTAAGCGCACGTTATAATATTATCAGTATTCAATATACAAACTTATGAAAGTTTTCCGTGGCTAACAGGATGTATGAAATCAAATAGATTATATTGTTGGACTTGCCTTTTATATGATAATGAAAAAAGATGAAAAAAAGGGTGGATTTAATGACATGAACAATTTTCCGAAAGCCGCCAAAAGGCATGGAAAAGAGTGCAGGTCTTATTTGAGTCTCGAATTTTTGGTTTTATTTTGAAACGAAAATGTCACATCTCGTGCCTGGTGTACATACACATATATTTGAATATTCCGTGAAACGTACGCTTTATTATATTTTTAAAAAGAATGACTAAAATTAAGGAGAAAAAAAGGATAAGAAATAATTCATAACGTTGAGTATGTGATCGATAAATTAATGACTCAAATCACTTGGTCGGTCTCAGTCAATCAAGCAAAAATTAGTATAACAATATTCATAATTTCATAAAATTTTTTTTTGCCTCATTTGATTCTCTTGAACATCGTCGCAACAGGCAACGTTGCCTGTCACAGTCAAGTATAGAGATTCGTATTTCAGTCGCACTACCAAAATGTGGAATGCTTTACCGGGCTCTGTATTTCCCCTGCATTACGATTCACAGAAATTCAAAAGCAACGTGCATCGGTGTCTTCTACTCAATCCTCTCCTATTTTCCTAATGCTCGCACTGTGTTCTACAACATTATAACATAAGGGTAGTCATAACCCCTTGATATGCGCGTTAATTATAAAAAAAACAAAATTGGTACAAATATTTCAAGAGCCAGACGGTGGGGTGCACCCCATGCTCATAAAAGTTAGATGGGGTCTATACCCCACCCACCCATACCTTCTGCCGTCCCTGATGGTCGGCTTACAGCTGACGGAAGAGTTCAGTGCCTTTTTTTGTAGCGAAAGCGACAAATCGAAGACATGCACCATTCTGTGCAACTAAAAGGTAGGCTACATCGGTGGTAGGAAAAGTTATGTGCAGAACGGGTCTGCAGACAATTTTTCCAGTAACGACGTAGCAAAATGTTTCGAAGAGAAGGAGAAAAAATTGATATCGCGTATTTTTTTACAATCTAGATCTGGGGGTCAATTCCCGATCTGTGAAGCTATGAAGTGAAAATATTTATCACAGCTTCACCGAAAATTCGATTCTCCATTAGTGAAAATCCAAAATTCAATTATGAAAAATGGCCGCAAAACTCAAACGATGAAAAATCCAATTGGAATCCAATTGAAATGAGAGAGAAAATGAGAGAATACTGTCAGAATTTATCATTTAGAACATTTTAGTACTTTTAAGATCCGGAATCGCTTAGAGTGGGTTCGTGAAGTGATAAAATGAAAAAAAACTGTATGAAAACTGAAATGATATATTTTTTTTCACTTCACAGCTTCACAGATCGGGAATTGAACCCCTGGTGGGCTTTTGTTCAGATTTTTATCAGGAAAGACTGACAAATAACGTGATTTTCCTGCAACAAAATTTAAGTGGCGATTAGTAATTAAAGTTAAAGTTAAAAGTTGAGCACTCGGCCATTGAAAAGTGTATTCGTTGGGTACTTTGCCATTGATGATTTGTTGTTGATCGATTTATGTATCAGTGTGATTGTATGTGGATGATGACTATTTTGTGTGTATGTAGTTGTATGTGTTTGATGGATGATTTGTGTTGGATGAATGGTTTGTTTGCCTCAGTGTAGGTACGTGTGTATGTGTGATTACTTTTTGTGTATGAATATAGGTTTGTGTATGTGATGATGGTAATGGTTTCTAATATTGCTTCTCCGTGTGGTTTGTGTATGTGATGTTTAATCTGATGTGTTTAGTGAAGGTTTGTGTTTTTGATCCTTTAGACAGACTCCTTCTGTTATTGCCCAATATTCATACACAGAGTTGCGTGCGAGTCTCCAGCCCACCTGCTGGCTCGACACGATTGATGATAACCCAGGTGGAAAGATGGGGTAGGTATAAGGAATCAGGAAGTGAAGAGGAAGGGTAAAGAGTTTTACAGAACCACCCGTTCTGTTCGCAAGTGGTTGGTTGCTTTTGCAGGGTTCTCTGTGAGTACGCCACTGGTTGACCGTGGCTGCCCTCAACTCACCCAGAACCGTGCAGCTGCGACCAAAATCAAAAGAATAAGGTTTTCGGACAAACTATCGTAAGATGGTTTTTGTTGTGGTAAATTTTACTGCAACAAAGCGCGTTTATCTATAGCTGCCACGAGAGAACTGAAATAACCGCTCTTACCAGCTGGAACTGTTTGAAGTAATTCAGCTGCTGGTCCTCTAAGAGCAAGAGTCAGTGCTATGTACTTGTCTTCGTCATCCCAGCCATTTGTTTTCGCGGCTGCTTCAAATTGTCTCTTGTAAACTGGCCAAGAAGACTGTCCATCAAATGTTGGGGGTTTCATCTCCTTTTATTATATTTTTAAAAAGAATGACTAAAATTAAGGAGAAAAAAAGGATAAGAAATAATTCATAACGTTGAGTATGTGATCGATAAATTAATGACTCAAATCACTTGGTCGGTCTCAGTCAATCAAGCAAAAATTAGTATAACAATATTCATAATTTCATAAAATTTTTTTTTGCCTCATTTGATTCTCTTGAACATCGTCGCAACAGGCAACGTTGCCTGTCACAGTCAAGTATAGAGATTCGTATTTCAGTCGCACTACCAAAATGTGGAATGCTTTACCGGGCTCTGTATTTCCCCTGCATTACGATTCACAGAAATTCAAAAGCAACGTGCATCGGTGTCTTCTACTCAATCCTCTCCTATTTTCCTAATGCTCGCACTGTGTTCTACAACATTATAACATAAGGGTAGTCATAACCCCTTGATATGCGCGTTAATTATAAAAAAAAACAAAATTGGTACAAATATTTCAAGAGCCAGACGGTGGGGTGCACCCCATGCTCATAAAAGTTAGATGGGGTCTATACCCCACCCACCCATACCTTCTGCCGTCTCTGATGGTCGGCTTACAGCTGACGGAAGAGTTCAGTGCCTTTTTTTGTAGCGAAAGCGACAAATCGAAGACATGCACCATTCTGTGCAACTAAAAGGTAGGCTACATCGGTGGTAGGAAAAGTTATGTGCAGAACGGGTCTGCAGACAATTTTTCCAGTAACGACGTAGCAAAATGTTTCGAAGAGAAGGAGAAAAAATTGATATCGCGTATTTTTTTACAATCTAGATCTGGGGGTCAATTCCCGATCTGTGAAGCTATGAAGTGAAAATATTTATCACAGCTTCACCGAAAATTCGATTCTCCATTAGTGAAAATCCAAAATTCAATTATGAAAAATGGCCGCAAAACTCAAACGATGAAAAATCCAATTGGAATCCAATTGAAATGAGAGAGAAAATGAGAGAATACTGTCAGAATTTATCATTTAGAACATTTTAGTACTTTTAAGATCCGGAATCGCTTAGAGTGGGTTCGTGAAGTGATAAAATGAAAAAAACTGTATGAAAACTGAAATGATATATTTTTTTTCACTTCACAGCTTCACAGATCGGGAATTGAACCCCTGGTGGGCTTTTGTTCAGATTTTTATCAGGAAAGACTGACAAATAACGTGATTTTCCTGCAACAAAATTTAAGTGGCGATTAGTAATTAAAGTTAAAGTTAAAAGTTGAGCACTCGGCCATTGAAAAGTGTATTCGTTGGGTACTTTGCCATTGATGATTTGTTGTTGATCGATTTATGTATCAGTGTGATTGTATGTGGATGATGACTATTTTGTGTGTATGTAGTTGTATGTGTGTGATGGATGATTTGTGTTGGATGAATGGTTTGTTTGCCTCAGTGTAGGTACGTGTGTATGTGTGATTACTTTTTGTGTATGAATATAGGTTTGTGTATGTGATGATGGTAATGGTTTCTAATATTGCTTCTCCGTGTGGTTTGTGTATGTGATGTTTAATCTGATGTGTTTAGTGAAGGTTTGTGTTTTTGATCCTTTAGACAGACTCCTTCTGTTATTGCCCAATATTCATACACAGAGTTGCGTGCGAGTCTCCAGCCCACCTGCTGGCTCGACACGATTGATGATAACCCAGGTGGAAAGATGGGGTAGGTATAAGGAATCAGGAAGTGAAGAGGAAGGGTAAAGAGTTTTACAGAACCACCCGTTCTGTTCGCAAGTGGTTGGTTGCTTTTGCAGGGTTCTCTGTGAGTACGCCACTGGTTGACCGTGGCTGCCCTCAACTCACCCAGAACCGTGCAGCTGCGACCAAAATCAAAAGAATAAGGTTTTCGGACAAACTATCGTAAGATGGTTTTTGTTGTGGTAAATTTTACTGCAACAAAGCGCGTTTATCTATAGCTGCCACGAGAGAACTGAAATAACCGCTCTTACCAGCTGGAACTGTTTGAAGTAATTCAGCTGCTGGTCCTCTAAGAGCAAGAGTCAGTGCTATGTACTTGTCTTCATCATCCCAGCCATTTGTTTTCGCGGCTGCTTCAAATTGTCTCTTGTAAACTGGCCAAGAAGACTGTCCATCAAATGTTGGGGGTTTCATCTCCTTTTTCCTTGCAAGCTTTCCAGCAGATTCTCGAATTTTGATTTTCCGGATCAGGTCTAATTCATTGGACAGAACAGAGAACTGTTTATCGCATCGGCTTTCCAAACGATTCTCTACAACAGAAAGCTGTTTTCCACACCTTCAACTCGTTCGTCAAGGGCACATACATTTTTCTCAATGTTGCCATATTTGCCTTCTAGAATGTTTTCCTAGCCTTCCAAAACATTCTGTTGCGCCTCAAGTCTTTCGAGAACATTCTGCTGTTCCTTCTTTTGCTAGTTTCGTTGTTTTTCTGGTTGCCTCGGGCGGCCTATTAATATCGAATGACATTTCATCTAGAACTCTCCAGTAATTTCCACATTTTCTCCACTCTCCACTTCTGTCAAAAATTTTTCCTCCTCGTATATTTCTACACTTACACTAGTGTTGCCGCTTGTGTTTTCGGTTGAACGTTTTCGATTAGGAAATAGGTATTAAATGTTGGGTTAGCTTTACAATATTTTAACAAATGGATTTTTCCTATGGCTGTACGCTCTACGACAGAAGAAACTTGTCGTATAAAAGGACGTCATATTTTCTGCCGTTTTCGTTTGGTAAAACTAGAGAACCCTTTTTTTTAAGAGTACTCTGATTTTTACTATGAAAAAATTTCTAGAGGAGCAAAACTTGCTCTGAGGGTAATTTCTGACAGCAAAAAGAGTAACCTTAGGGTACTCTTTTTTCTCAAACGAAAACGGCGTTCATTTCATTCGGAATTAGTGATACCAAATTTACGAATTTCGAAATTCGTTCCACTCCGAATGGATTATGTGATAGTAACATCGGGATACTTAGGCCGTGTGTGAATTGCGTTTAAATTTGCGTTAAAACTTCTACCACGATTAAAATTTGTCTTCTTGTTTTTGGTGGGATTAAATTAAGCCATTTGCTGTGTGAATTGCGTTAAAACAATTATTTTAACCAAGATTTCTGCGTAGGTTAAAAAAAATTTCCCTCGATAATTTAAGAAATTTCCCTGAACAAAAATTGGTTTTCTTTTTCACGGAAAAATAGTTTCTCTTACAAAACATATTTTTAAGAAAACATTGTTAATAAAAAGTTTCTGAAACAAAAAAAAATCTTTTTTATTTATTGTTCTCGATTCAAATATCATATTTCAAAACAACAATCAAAAATATTCAAACAAAATTCCCATTTTGAATAATTGATTTATTCGGTGTGGTAACACTGAAAACTAGTTTTCACATTATTACTGCATCTGTCATACATTTCAAAAGAAACAAAGCAATAAATTCGTATTTGGTTTAGAAAAATAAAAAAATTTAAAGTATTTAGTATTAATTTTTTTTTTCGTCCAGACTTAGGTATGCTAATTTCAATTAGTTCTAGCTTTGAAATAATATAAATCAATTAGTTCTAGCATTGAAATAATATAAATTAATTGTTTTCAAACTAACGTTTAACGTTTGGTTTTCCAGCCTGCCTTTTTTTTTTCTTGATTCATATTTCGTTGTTTGAATTGAATGTAAAATCCAGAGCAAATTTCTCTATCACTAGAAATGTCAAATTTTAAGACACTTTAACCTGCTCCACAGCTCAATAAATTTTAACCCATTTTATTCACCTCATTAGTGTCAAATTTTAACGCGGGATAAATTTTTTTTCACACATTTTAACGCAATTCACACGATTACGATGACATCTTTCTTCATGAGTGGCCAAACGTATTTTTTTTCATTTGCCGTAATGATGCTCTACGACTTGGATGTGAGAGACCATGGACTGAGTTGAAAATACTTTTCTTGAGTTCTTTGGGAACACATGGTCTCACATACCTTGTTGATGCATCATAAGAGATTGGAGTTTTGTTAGGATCAAGGTGCACTGCTTGTTATTTTAGGGAACCTGTTCCATCGATCAGGCTTTTGAGCTCAACATCTGTTGCTTAAGCTTCAAAAAATGTTTGGGCGGCATCTAAGTCTATCGGCATAGTAATCTCTTATCTTAATCTTATATCTGAGTGAGCCAGACGAGAAAATGCATCCGCCACAACATTTTCATCGCCTTTGATGTGGACTATGATAGGTTGAAAAGTTGAGATGTCCAGGTTTCTGAGTTGTCGTTTGCAAGCTCTATTCTATTTGTCTCCGATGTTTGTTTGCTAGTGTTTTATGGTGGGACTTGATAACAAATTGTCGACTGTCAAGTATATGCCCAAGGTGGTTGACGGCATCGTGAATTGCGATGTTTTAAGGCGACTCCAATTGCCATGTCAGAAACCTCTGTTATCAAGAACAGAGGTGCAGTTGCGACTGATAAATCTAAAAGTTCTGCTTTGCCATCAGTATGTTTGCTCTCATTGAAAACCTGTTTTGTCTTCTACGTCCAGAGAACTTTCCGATTGTGGTTTTTTTTTAGAGTTTTTAGAAATTCGTTGAGTGGTGCTTGAAGATCTGCTGCGTGTAGTATGCAACGCCTGTAATAGTTGATTATGCCCAAAAATCTTCGCAATGAGAGATGGTTTCTGCTTTCTGGTAGCTCGTAGTTGATGATGGCAGAAACGCGTTCTTGAGGAGTCTTACAACCATCCTTGTTAATCATATCGCCAAGAAACTTGACTTCATGCAACTCAAAATGGCATTTGTTGACATTGATGATGAGGCGATGTTGTCTTAAGATTGTGAAAACGGGTCGAAGATGTTCCTGGTGTAGTTCGGCTGAATCAGACATGATGATTTCATCGTCTATGTAACAAAATACGAATTGCATACCCCTGAAGATGGAATCCAGCTTTTGCGGCTGCTAATTTATCTCCTGTAAGGCATCTGAAATGACTTGCGAATGAAGTGGCATACAGCATACTGAAAGGTCGATGTTTCTCTTTGGCTGTGATGAGCTAGCTGAATTTGATGAATTCTTTGAGTGGACTTGAGTATTCATGCTTAAGAGTTGCTCCTGCGTTAAGAGAGATTGAACATCAGCTATGATGGAGGACCATCTCAAATCTCTTCGATCAGCCTTGGCTTTAGAATGTGATTCCGTCTCTGCTAGAAGACCGTCTTCGGTACTGAAACTCGCTTGTGGAGTTTGACAACTGTCCGCTTTTGGCTTTGAGAGCAGAGATTTGTTTTGAGAGCTCTTTGACGGTGCGAAAAAGTTCTGAGTAACTCGAGTAAGGTTCTTGAGCGACTGCATTGATTGCTGTTCAATGGCTGATAGTGACGATGATTGGTAATTATTATTTGCAGAATTATACATCTTGTCTTCTGCTGTGTCGAGATAATCCAGTGAGTAGTTTTCGAAAGTAGTGAGAAAATTTCTAGACAATTCTAGCAATGTCTGCATAAAGCATTCCCTCAGAACTTTTGGGTCACATTCTCCTGCAGCAAGTCAACTCGGTTAGTATAATTGCTGGTTTTTTATCTCTGAAATTGGCACCGTTTAGCGAACGCCTTAATTTGGACTCAGCCAATTCTCCAAACCTCGAAAGAATATTTTAATGCTGGGAACTTGTTTGTTACTGTAGAATCACTAGCTAAATCTTAAGATGCTGTTAGACAATCACCCTCCAGGCTAATAAACACTCTCTTAAGTTTTTCCTCCTCAGTCGTGATACTTTCAGGTTCCAAAGTCATCTCGATTTGACTGAGCCACAATTGAGGTTGAGTCGGGTCGAATTTGCTTAGTTTTATTCGACGACTATTTGCTAGTGACAGGTGAACAGACGATTAAGATGATTTTGTAACAATAATTGCCTTACCTCTGTTCTCTGAGTAGAACAAGCTCATTGTTTTCTGACGCTTCCGTTTGTATTATCCTCTTGATTCTGCTTCTGTCGAATTTGCATTATGGTGGTGTTCGCTCTGTCATACTGATTGTGATCCCTTTCGATCTCTGCTTCTTTTCTATTGCTCTGGCTTTATTGCTGGTTTCTAGATCAGCGTCCTCAAAAAAAATCTCTTCAATGTGATATTGCACATAATCGAACTCTTGATAAAGATTGTCGAGTAGCGTTTTTCTTTACTTTACCTCAGCTTGTATGGCTGTTCCCTCAACAGAGAAAAATCAGCAAATTTGAGTAATTTAGTATTTTGCTGCTATACCGTGCTTCTTGTTTTAATAAGGTCACTAATTTGGTAATTTGCTACTATACCGTGCTTCTTATTTTAATAAGGACACTAAGGTCCGCCATGACAATCTCTTATCGTACACGATTGCGTACGTGACTTTTTATATTATGATAATGGCGGCACCCACTGCCAGAGTTTCGGAATTTTTAATAAGCCTTTGCCAGAATAACCGGGGTCACCAATTCAGTGTATTTATGTACACACTGTTGAGCGGCAGCAATTAAAAGTAAACGACGACTAGAGTATTTAAAGGTTTATAAGAGACTGAATAATCAATTGTATAAATTAAAGTAAGAAGAGAAAGTAATCCACTAATTATTGGTATAAAGCAATTACATTAGTATTAGTAGTATGAGCGTTGTAAGGAGAAAGAAGAATGTGAAAAGCATATTCACAATAGATATTTATTCAACACTCTCCCTCAACGCGAAGAAACTATATTTAACTTTACTTTTAAAATTCGATTGATATATGTATATAAATGTATGTATGTAAATTGACATTTCAATAAAAATTTCAAAAATTAAAGATAACAACACAAGTCCCAAAAGCTTGCAAAATTTTTGATGTTTTAGTTTTTGTAAGTTCTTAGTAAGAACATCTGCTACATGTCATTCGTTGGTATGTAGTTAATGTCGATTGTGCCACTGTTGTACATTTCTCGTATGTGGTGATATTTAATATCAATATGCTTGCTTCGTGGGTGGTGAACCGGGTTTCTGACAAGCTGCTGAGCACTCAAGTTATCACCATTTAGAACGATAGATGATCTAGCAAATTCAACACCACCAAGCTCACAGATCAGCCTCTTCAGATACACAGCTTCTCTTGTAGATGCCGAAAGAGCCATATATTCAGCTTCGGTGCTACTCAACGCCACCGTTGACTGCTTCTTTGACTCCCATGATATAGCGGCACCACCAAGTAAGAAAGCAAAACCAGTATATGATTTTCTGTCAGCGACATCACCTCCCCAGTCAGCATCAACAAACCCTTCCAATTGTTTACCTGTTGGAAAATAACGCAATTTATATTCGTTAGTGAAGTTTAAGTACCTCAAAAGATGTTTAACTGCTGTAAAGTGCTCTTCATGAGGATCTACGTTAAAACGCGCCAATTTGTTCACTGAATGAATAATGTCTGGTCTTGTTGATATAGCCAGATTTTTTTTTTTTTTTTTTTTTTATAATTAACGCGCACATCAAGGGGTTATGAATACCCTTATAATGTTGTTAAACACAGTGCGAGCATTTAGAAAAATAGGAGAGGATTTGAAAGGAGACACCGATGCACGTTGCTTTTGAATCTTTGTGAATCGTAATGAAGGGGAAATACTGAGCCAGGTAAAGCATTCCACATTCGGGTGGTGCGACTGAAATACGAATCTCTATACTTGACTGTACGCCCGAAGTTGGGCTCAAGGTAAAACTGATGAACATTCCTAGCGAGGCGGGTGTTGCGGCTAAATTGTTTCAGGGGAGGAATGCAACTGGCTACTTCACTAGAGCACTGCTTGTGAAAGAAGCGATAAAAAAGAGTGAGACAGGCAACATTTCGACGATGTTCAAGAGAATCAATTGATTCTACGATTGAACTATCACCTATCAGTTTTAACGCTCTATTTTGTACCCTATCAAGGAGGTGCAAAGATGTTTGAGAAGCACCTGACCAGATATGGGAGTTATACTCCAGTTTTGGGCGGATGAAGGCCTTATAAATTGTAGCCAGATCAGAAGGGGTGAAGAATTTCCTGCATCGTCTCAAGAAGCCTAAGCATTTTGCAGCGTTTTTGGCGACTTCAAATATGTGGTCATTCCAACGAAGATCATCGTTTACACACATACCAAGTACTGACAGCTTTTCGGTTTCTTCGATGCAGGTACCATTCATGGATAATGGCAATGGGGGAATGTTAAGCTTCAACGACAAGAGACAGCATTGAGTTTTCGAAGCATTGAATTCTACTCGGTTCATAAGACCCCATGCAACAATGCTGTCAAGGTCAGAATTCAATGAGCTTATCATACCCAACCGTTCCAGTTCCACATCCGAAGAGCAGGGACGTGAATTTGGAAACGAATATGAAAAGCTGAGGGTCGAGTCGTCAGCAAAACAGTTAAGCGGATTAGAAGTTTCAGACAAGAGATCATTAATGAAAATGAGGAAGAGAGTCGGAGACAAAACGGAGCCCTGGGGCACACCAGCATTTATGAAGTGGGTATCAGACTTGAAGCCATCCAATACAACTTGTATTGAACGGTCGGAAAGGTAATTTCTAATCCAACGAAGAAGAGACTCATCGATACCAAAAGCACGCATTTTCGATAAAAGAGCCTGATGCCAAACTCTATCAAATGCTTTAGAAATATCAAGCGCAATAATCTTACTTTCTCCAAAACAATGTAAAGATTGGTTCCACTTTTCGGTGAGATATGCCATCAAATCACCAGTGGACCGTTTGCTACGAAAGCCATACTGACGGTCATTAAGAAGCTTTCGTTCTTCAAGATATTTCATAAGTTGACGGTTTATCAACGTTTCCATGACCTTGGAAAGAAGGGACGTAAGTGCAATTGGACGGTAATTGGAAGGGGAGGAAGATTCGCCTTTTTTAGGGACCGGCTGGACAAATGCAGTTTTCCATCTGCTCGGAAAAATCCCAGCAGAATAGGAAAGATGGAAAAGTTTACGCAATGGTTTTGCCAGCGTAGAAGAACACCTCTTCAGAATAACGGCGGGGATACCATCTGGACCAGCGGATTTATGAATGTTGAGATCTTTGAGGACTCTCGCAACCGAGCGAGTTCGAAAAAATATCTGCTTCATCACAGAATATACAGACTCAAGCTCAGGTGGAGCCAATATGCTATCAGGTAGTGTTGAGTTTGCAGCAAATTGAGCTGCAAGCAAATTGGCTCTATCGATGGAACTTACATACGGAGAGTCATTGAAGACGAGCGTTGGGACCGATGACGTGGTCGAGTTCTTAACGTTCTTAACAAAAGACCAAAAGTTTTTGCTTCCTTTTGGACACAACAGTATTTTTTGCCTTACTTTTTGGTCATGCAAAAACTTGGTCTTTTGTATATGAGCATTACAGATATTTCTGGCACGTTTGAACAAATTTCGATTTTCTACTGTAGGGTTGTCTTTGAATTTTCGAAAACTACTTTCTCTATCCCGAATTGCCTCTTTACAGCTTGAATCAAACCACGAATTCTCTTTGGGGATGATACTTTTTGTTCTGTGAGGAACAAAATTTCTCATGCCGTTGAGAATTACGTTAGATATCATATCAGCTGAAGCATCAACGTTTCCGTCGAGAAAGCACAATGACCAATTAAAATTTCGAAAGAAATTATTCAGGCCGTCCCAATTGGCTTTCTCATATTGCCACACATTTCTTTTGGGGACTTTATCTTTTTTTACTGTGACGGAAAGCGAAAAATCTACCGATATGACACAATGGTCCGATTTGCCTAAAGGAGATGATACTACAACCCTGTATTTTTCGGGATGAGAAGTGAGAAATAAGTCAAGAGTGTTGGCCGCTTGGCCTTCAATATCTGGAACCCGAGTGGGCTCATCAACAAGTTGAGTTAACTGGTTAAACTCAGCGAAGATCTCAACACACTTTCCTTCGGGTGTTGTCTGGCCAGAATGTCGAAGCCAACCAGAATTGTGTACATTGAAATCGCCCGCAATTGCGATTTCAGTGTGAGGATACAGGGAAACAATTCTTATAATGGAGTCAGATAGCGCATCAAACTCGTTAGAGGTTGAATTGCTATCTAAATTGGGACTTCTATACATGAAACAATAATGAATGATATGCTTACGGACGGTGAATTTTAACCACATGAAATTAAAGTTCGTATTAGAACAGAGGCCGTATTGTGGTAGAAGCTGGTAAGCAATATCATTCCGAATATAAACGGCGAGGCCATGGGAGGAAAAGAATAATGGCACTAAGCTATATCCAGGCAGGTTGAACTCTGATGAATCAGAATCAACACCCACCTGGGTTTCACTCAATGCCAAAACAGCTGGCCTGCATTTTGCAGTGTGAGCGTAAACAGAAAAGAAATTCGATCGCAACCCCCTAATGTTGCTAAAATCGACTCTAAACTTACCCGACATTACGATCCACAAAAACACACAAAACAAAGTATCAAACGCAGACGCTTAATCTAAGTCCAATCAACAAGTGAAGATCTAGTAGGAAAACCAAAAACAAATTACTAGCGGTGTTATGCCCAGCCAGCAACTTGATTTTAGTTAACCAACGGAATCAACACCGTTGATTGACTATCCGCCTGGCAAACTTACAGTCTCATTGCCTGCACACACCAATTCAATAAGATAAGAAATCAAATAGAAAAAAATGTGTGCAGACACTGGGACTGCGAGAGTGGTGTAGGGGAGGAGATGATAACAAGGTAGAATGCACTATTGTGTTTGGTTTATTGATTTTTTTTTTTTTTAATGGGAGGCACACAGCACTGAATAGATTTTTCACAAGATCTTATTTTATGCTCGCGGCGCGGAGGTTGAATTATTTGAATTATTGTTTTTATTATTTTGAAGTTGTGGGTGGTGGTTTTATTTTTTGGTGTTATTTTTTTTTTTTTTTTTTTTTGGTAGAGACACTATTTTAATTTTGCGGACACTATAGCGCGGTGCGTGTTAACGCGTTCGATGGCAGATCGGCACTCGAATCAATAATTGATTGATACTGCTCTCGATTTGCTCGTTTACAGTTTTCGGCTTGGCATCCAAACTGTTGACCAGCTTCCAGCGGTGTTTTTATTTGTCTGCACTCAATCATGTCGCTTTCTCGAAGCAAATTTAGTATTAATTGCCTTTGACAAATGGAAATTGGACCCGTTTTGCCTTCGCGGTGGATTTCAAATCCGAGAAAATGGTGCAGGGGACCATTATCAACAACCTTAAACTCATGTTTAATTTGATCCTTCATTTCCTCAATCAACATCTCATTTTCACCTGCCAAGATGAGATCGTCAACATAGACCGCAATAGTCCTTAAGTGACGTTCACTATCTTCAACATAGACACAGGGTTCACTCGTGCACTGCCTAAATCCAATTTTCTTAAGGACCGCATCCAACTTTTCGTTCCACGCTCTCCCTGATTGCTTTAATCCGTACAAACTTTTTCGCAACTTTAAAACACTGTTTTTGTTTTCTTGGTCGATAAAGCCTTCCGGCTGCTGCATATAAACATCTTCCTTCAGATCTCCGTTTAAATATGCGGAAGAGACGTCCATCTGGTGAAGTATGAGCTTCTTTTCTACGGCTAAAGCTAAAAGCACTCGTATCGTAGAATATCTTACCACTGGCGAAAACGTTTCTTTAAAATTAATCCCAAATTTCTGAGCATAGCCCTTTGCCACCAGCCGTGCTTTATACCTATGCAATTTTCCATTTTCATCACTCTTTACATTGAATACCCATCGACAACCTACGGGTTTGATTCCTTGAGGGAGATCCACTAGGTCCCACGTATTGTTGGATATTAAGTTTTGATAGTCTTCGTTGATTGCATTTTTCCACATCAAAGATTCGGGAAGTGACAAAGCTTCAGTCATGGTTTGAGGTATAACAACGTTCTCCGCACTGTTCAAATTGTTAAGCATATGATACTGCTTCCTTGGCCTTCCTGGCTTACCCGATCTAATAATCTTTGGCCTTCCTTTACCAAATACTGGCGTTTTCTCACCATCCTCTTCACTGCTTGTAAGTGAACGTTTTCGTTTTGGGTACCTTCTAGGTTCCTGCTGCATTTTTTCGTTAATTGGCTCACATACCTTTTCCCTCTCCACAAGACGCTCATGTGCATTTTCCTTCTGTTGCTCAACCTGCTGTTTCATTTGCTGTTCAATCTGTTGCTCAATTTCCTGCCCTTCTCCAGTCACCTTTGGATCTTCCAAAAATATCTCGGTAAAAGCCGAATCATGTTCCTTAAAATCGTCTTCGATGAAAGATACATCTTTGCGTTCAATAACTCTTCTACTAGACTTGTCGAAAAGTCGATACGCCTTTGAAGTGCATGAGTATCCGACCATGCCGTATTCTTCTCCCCTAGGCTGAAATTTAGATAAGGATTAAGATTTATTCAGAGCTATAGCAGAACATCCGTAAATTCGGAAATGGCTAACGTCTGGCTTTCGACCAGTCCAAACTTCTTCGGGTATTAAGTCTGTCAAAATTCTTATGGGGCATCTGTTCCTGAGATACACAGATGTATTGACAGCTTCTTCCCACATGCTTTCATCGAGCCCTGACTGTAAGAGCATGCACCTTGCCATCTCCACAATTGTCCTATTGGCCCTTTCTGCAACTCCATTTTGCTGTGGAGTATATACAACAGAGTGCTGACGTGATATTCCACTTTCTTCCAGAAATTTTGTAAAAACTTGGCTGCAGTACTCGGTGCCATTATCACTGCGAATTGTTTTTATATGCTTTCCGATTTAACGCTCTACCAAAGATTTGAATTTTCGGAAAACTTCAAAGACTTCATCTTTAGTTTTAATGAAATAAACGAACATTTTTCGCGATTTATCGTCGATAAAGGTAACAAAGTACCTTGCCCCTCCTAGAGATACTTTTCTCATAGGGCAACATACATCAGTATGGATAAGCTCTAATAAATCTTTTGATTTCGTGGACGATTGGTGTGGAAAAGGCTTTAAGCAAATCTTTCCTTTGATGCAAGTTTTGCACTGAAAATTTTCTGGGACCGTAGCTAACGAGAGTCCTCTAACCATCTTATTAGCACACATTTTGTTTAAACTACTCGCATTCAGATGGCCAAATCTATCATGCCACTTTTGAAAATTCTTAAAATTCCCATTACTTGCTCGGTTTTGCGATACTTGAAGACGAATAAATCATTTTCTAAAGAAGCATTTACAATTGTTTCACCACCCTGTTTGATTTTTGCAACATCTTTATGAAACTCAACACTGCAACCGTTCTCTATTGCTTTTGAAACGGACAGAAAATTCGCATTTAAATGAGGAACAAACAGCACATTTTTTAATCTTAACTCGCATAAATCCGTATTCAGAACAACGGTACCAATACCGGTAGCAAATACATAATTATCACCCGCTAGCTTTATTTGCTCTTTGCACTCTCTCATAGTTGTAAACAACGATTCATTACTGCATATATGTGACGTTGCCCCGCTATCTATGCACCAACATTGCGGATCAAGAATATTTCTATGTGCGGCCGAAAGCATGGAAAACGAAGCAACGGGTTTATTGCCGTACCGTTTCTTTTGTTCTAGGCAATTTGTCGCAAAATGCCCCCTTTTACCGCAGTTAAAACACTTCCCTACCGTTTTCTTTTTGTTAAAAAATTTCGGATTATGTGGCTGCCTGGCTAAGTAGGCCTGCTGCTCAAAACTTACTTCATCCTTACCAACAGCTCCATCTTTCTCCATTCGACAATTTCCCTCCTCTAATAATTTAATCTTGAGAAAATTCATGTTTGGCAATTCATGGCGCGACTCCATAGCGACAACAAAGCTATCTAAAGAGTTAGGAAGGCTCGACAGCAAAATGATAACTAAAAGCTCTTCATTTACAGAGAAATCAATCTCACGAAGTTTCTCGACAACGTGTGAGAAACGATTAATATACTCGGCCATATTTTCTTTTTCTCCTAGTCTAATATTTAACAACTGTTTGAACAGCGCGATTTTCCTGGCGGGACCGCGTGGTTGATGAATTTGTTTCAAGTTATCCCACGCTAGTTTCGCCGTCTCACAGTGTCTTACATGATTTACCTCGGAAGGTTTAATATTTAATATTATGGATGCAAGCGCCTTACTATCTTTAGTATCCCATTCCAGTTTTTGCGTTGCATTCCAATCCTCCTGCTTAATTAGACTACCATCGACGTTACTCCAAAAATTAGACATTACGAGCAAACTCTTCATCTGTATGGACCAACCATCATAATTATGCTCACCCAATTTCTCGATCTGATAATGAGACGAACTCATGCTTATCAAAATACCGTAATTTACTTATTAAAAAATTAAATTAAACCGTTTACTTTTCTCAGCGGTCAACCTGGGCCCAATTAAAGTAAACGACGACTAGAGCAATTAAAAGTAAACGACGACTAGAGTATTCAAAGGTTTATTAGAGACTGAATGATCAATGGTATAAATTAAAGTAAGAAGAGAAAGTAATCCACTAATTATTGGTATAAAGCAATTACATTAGTATTAGTAGTATGAGCGTTGTAAGGAGAAAGAAGAATGTGAAAAGCATATTCACAATAGATATTTATTCAACACACACCAAATAAATTTTAGACGATGTTATATTCTTACAGTCTTTATTAAAATATAATAGCAATAAATAGAATATTATTCTTAAACGTATTGTTACATCGAAAAACAAACAGATGACTCTAATGAATAAATTACAGAACGACTAGACGAAAAGATGATGTCACTAATGTCGATTTCCAGTGGTACACAAAAGCGGTGCTCTGACATAACAACATAAGGCCATGACGCTTTCAATTGTGACTTAAGGCCATATTTGAACATATGGTCTAATGACGCTTTTTCAAAGCGTCATAAAGCCATATTTTTTTGCGACTTTAGGCCATACAGTGAAAAGCCCTAATGGCGCTTCTCTAAAGTGTCATGAGGCCATATTTTTTTTATAATAGTTGACCATGAAACATTATACAGTTTTATGAGAGCAACACAATGTGTAATCTGTGATGCTTCTTTTGCAAGGCTGGGGTATGACTCAGGGTATCCAGAGTCTACCCAAGGAAGCTTTGTAAGACTTGGGCTTCGCCGGTCCAACCTCTCAAGAAATGAATACGAGGAGACGGTCGGTTCAATTTTAATTAACTCTAACTTTATAATGATGTCTACTCTCAGGATTACAAATTCAGTCTGATTCAACATTCACAAAAAGTAAGTTTTTAAAGATTATTGCTTCTGGTACTGGTCCTCGGAATGGCTGATCCTCTTCTGGGGTCGTGGTGATGTTTCCTTCGGGCTATACACGGCTGTATCTTCCGGCCTCTGTTTGTTCTGTTCGGCAGCGGTGGACGTCTATCGGACTCTGCGTTAGGCAGGGCACTCTGTCGGCGGCAGTGGATTTCGTAACAAGGGTCGGCGTTGTGTGGAAGGCAGAACCATTTATCGGTGGCGGCGGACTGCGTAGGAAGTGCCTGCACCAAACACCGTAACGAATAGATCTTCTCTACGAAGACTAACAGGCAAGGGGAATATATACAACCGGCGCCGACGGTTGAGTACGACAGTGACCACTGTGGACTTGCCGCCGTCATACTGCTTCCGAACGACCTTGTGGAACTGGAGGAGTACGTGCCGACGCACTCTTACAACTACGGTAAGACACGTTGGCCGCGCTTTTCCGGTGCCGTCTCAAGGGAACCTCGTTCGAACGGTATTGCGCCACCATGCAACAGGAATCTGTCGAACGTTGAGATCGATGGATACCTGCAACGTATGGAGGATGCAATCCGTAGTACAATGGACAGGACAATTCCTAAGTATAGGCAAAACGATCCAACGAACATGTACAGAAACGTGACAATAGACGCACTTTACAAACAAAAAAGTAGACTCCTGTCAAGACTCAAACTCTTGCACAGGAGGTTTACTGACCGACACGATTTGGAGATTAGAACTCTGAAGTCACAGATAAAAAGTCTCCAACAACTTATTAAAGAAAACTATTGAATTCCCATTTCATGTTTCTGGAATAATAAAATTCGGGCTGTGCAGTCCAACAACCCGAGTATGTTTCCGGAAATAAACAAAATCTTTATTAGAAAAGATCAAAATGATCTTCAGAGTATTAAACTCCAAAGGACGACAGAGAAAAAAGACTTACTTCTGACAATAGGAATAAATCCGGATGAGGCCATCTTGGATGATGACCACTTTATAGTGGAAGATGCTCAGGAGAAGGTAGAGACTGTGGGTGCTGTTTTCGAGCGAGTATATGAGGTGAATGAGTGCATTCGCCCTAATTACGACCTCGAGAATAGAGCCTTCGTTGGACACTCCTATCTTAGAGACGAGATCTCACATTGGCGATCCGAGAATCCTGGTTTCACTAGGTTCAATGACGACCGACTTGCAAATGCAGTCATCGCCCAGCGAAACGGGGATAACACCCTGTTCGTTTCTAAGATGGACCTTTTGGACATCTTTCACAAAATAAAGAAAAAGAAGTGAGCAGGAGTCGACGGCATACCCAATGTTGTGCTGCGAAACCTCCCTGCGGAAGCGGTGGACATATACACCACGTTGTTCAACAATGCGCTGAATAATGCATATTATCCAGTGCGTTGGAAGACGGCATGGCAGTGGTCCATCCTCTCCTTAAAAAAGGTAAGGATGGTTCCAATCCAGCAAATCTCCTTCCCAGTATCAGCAAAGTATTCGAGAAAGTTCTCAATAGAGCTCTGTCCAGATGGGCTGAGGACAAAAATATTATTCCAGAAAATCAGTTCGGTTTTAAGGCGGGCCATGATACCACACATGCTGCGTCTAAACTAGTATCAGATATTCAATGGAACAAAGCTAAAAATCAGTGTACGGGTGCATGTCTGGTTGACTTGGAGAAGGCTTTCGATACCGTTTGGTTAGACGGTCTTTTTTATAAGCTGATCAGATATGGCATGAGTAAACCACTACTATATATTCTGAATGACATGCTTCATAGTAGAACGTTTGTTGTGAAAAGTTGCGATATAACTTCTACCAGAACTTTTAAAATACAGAACGGTCTACAACAGGGGGCGGTGAATTCGCCTATTTTGTTTAGCATTTTCACCGGTGATCTAATTGGTTCTCTTCGCCATGCTATAGCGTAAGCCGATGACCTTATTGCGTACAGAACAGGTCCAAAGATTGAAGTCATCAGAATACTTTTGCAGCGTGACTTCGATAAGATCCAGCAATATTGCGATGACTGGAAATTGAAAATCAACGTCCAGAAATCGGAAACAATTGTGTTTAGAACCTCGTTGGCTCGGGCCTCATGGGATATGAGAAAGAACTGACGAAAGCTGGTGATCTAGTAGTCAAAGTAGTAGTCAAGTACCTGGGCATCTGGCTAGATCAGTATCTTTATTTTAACAAACATATGGATGCGGCTCTGGCCAGGGCTAGAGGAGCTTTTGCTCTGACAAGGCGACTGTTTCACAGCAGTCAACTTAATAGCAGAGTGAAGGTGATTTGCTACATGGCCCTCATAAGGCCAATGGTTGTCTATGGGTGCCCCGTGTGGTTCAATGTTACAGCGTCTAAAATGGAAAAGATTCGGGTGTTTGAGAGACAGTGTCTGCGTACCTGTCTTGGATTGCACAGAACACCTGAGTCGGAGTACAGAAAATCTTATCCTAATGAGGTCCTTTACAACGGGGCTCAAATAAACAGGATCGACAACTTCATTATAAAACTGACTCGTGGTCATACTGCAAGAGCGATGACCTCGACCAATGGCCTGATATTTGGGGCTTATTACCCCAACACTGAATATATGGAGAAAACGCGCTTCAGTGGATTTGTCCCACCGGAGGCTTTCCTCTATTTTGACATGATAGGTTTGATACAGGACAGATTGGCGGTTCCGCTAATCTACCACGTCTGCCGAAAGTCCGTGGAACGAAGGCTCCCTTACAACCGTGACGTCACCGCAGTAGGCGGAGAAGCTGAAGAGCTCCTCCGGTTCAGTAGGGTGGTCTCAGATCGCGATCGTCATGACGTTGTTAAAACGTCGAAAATGTTCTGGTGGTTGTCGGAGCAATAACTTGAATTTCATAATGATAGCGAGTCGCCAATGGCTGGCTTAAAAGGGTTTAGCGTGTAAGTTTTAGGGTATAGGGGGTGGGCACAGTGGCAAACAAAAAAATCACAAAAATCCAAAAAACAAAAAAAAATATAAAATTAAAAAAAAAAAATTATAAAATCAAAAAAAAAAATTATAAAATACAAAAAAAAACAAAAAAAAAAAAAAACTATAAACTTAAAAAACCAAAAAAAAAAAAAAGTTCAAAAGCTACTGTGGCTGCTCTTGTTTTAAGTAGCCTTAAGTAGATTTAAGTAGTTTTAATTTTAATTAGTTTTGAGAAAACACAATAAAAAATGATCTTTGGAACTAAGTTTTTTTAAATTATCTTAGTTTTAACTAGTTCTAGTTTTTAATTATAAGATAGTCAGATAAGATAATAAGATATCATAAGGCCGAAAGGCACTAGTAGCAAGATATTGAATAATTTAGAGTACCCACCTAGGGTCAGTAAGTTAATTAAGTTATTATATAAGCTATTTTTACACATTTTTGTTAGCATATATGCAGATATAAGTGAAATTGAATAAAAATGAATTAAAAATGAAAATGACGAGGCAAAAAAACAACAACTGTTGTCAAAGGGCAATACTACAATTGCCAAACAACAACAGCCAACAACAGCAACAACTGGAGCAAACGTAAAAACTGCACCCGTGCAAAAACAAGGCACAACAGCTAATCAAATAGCTGTGGTGCAAAACAAGCAAAACAAATGAAAGAAAACTGCTACCTATGAGCAGCAACGGGGGACCGTGGCTAAAAAAGCCGCGCCATCGAAGCAGCTAGCAGAAAAGTTGCCAAAACAACAGCAGCAGAAACAACAACAACAACAGCCAGCACAACAACAGCAGCAGACAAGGAAGACATCAGTGAAGAGCAGGGTGCCCCCAATAAATACCCACAAAATGGAATTAAAAGCAACAAAAAGCCTGTGTAAGTCCGCCATAGGCGATAAATTTGTTATTAAACGTTTAGGACAAGATCGACATGCGATCCAATGTGAAAACATTGGTGACCACAAGATCGTTCGGGAGTTGTTAGCTAAGATAACCACCGAATATTATAGTTTTACTCCCAAAGAGGAGAAGCCGAAAAGTATGCTTATGAAAGAGGGAGAACTACCTCTGACCCAGAGGAGCTCTTAGCGGAACTCCACAGGTTGGCGAGCGACGATCTCGAGTTTATCGGGGTCAAGTCGTTCACCACGGCTATGGCTAGACGGGAGAGGCGTCTATTGCCGATGTTCCTCGTCACCCTATCACCAAGTAGCCGTCTGGAGAGTCTAAGGAAAATCTCCGTCTTAGACTACCAGATGGTAAAATGGGAAAAAATAAACAGGCACGGGGACATTTTACAATGTCTTCGTTGCCAACGGTTCGGGCACGCGGCATTCAACTGCCAAATGCAGTCGAGGTGCGTAAAGTGTGGCGAGAACCACAAAGAATAAGAGTGTAAGCTCGGTGAAACAAGGGTCGAAGATAAGACCCAACTGAAATGTGTGGAGATGGACACCCTGCTAGCTATCGGGGATGTCCTCGATACCAGGTTATAAAGAAATCATTAAAACCTGCTCCAACAGCAACTAAGGACGAGGGAAGGCATTCAGCCAGACCGACTCCAAGGGCCGTCGCGTCGTTCCCCAAGTTTCCTACGCCCAAATGGTGGTTGGAGCTGGGAAAACGGTACAACCTCCCCAGAATGCGGCCGCACAGCCATCTGTGTCAAAGGCAGCTACTGGGGAGTCAGAGGTGATGGTCGCTTTGCCTGTCATTCAGGCACAAATGAGCGAACTCTCGCGGCAAATAAGTGAGCAGGCGCGTAGGGTAGACTTGATCTACCGTGCAATGCCGTCGCTTGCGCAATTTTTAGGTTAACGGGCGCGCTGCCGGAGAGTCCTTTTAAGATCCTAGCCGTGAATGTGAATTCGCTAGTTAGGATAGAACGACGAACCAACCTCTTTGAGTTGTTAAAAGACCAACGTCCAGATGTATGTATGGTTAGCGAGACTTGGCTAAACCAGGATCACAAATTGACGGATATAAATTACATTATCGTAAGGAGGGACCGACCCAACTCGACTTTCGCGGGTGGGGTTACGATCTTCATACGTAAGGGCATTGCTTATAAGGTAATATATAGTGGTAAAGTACGCCGATTCCATTTGCTCGAAGCATGTATCGTATGCATCCCTCTTCAACAGGGGAGGCGGTTGTATGTGGTCGCGATCTATGCGCCGGAGGCTTCTCAACAATCATGTTTTATAACAGAGCTCGAATCACTTTTTCGAACTCTGAAGCTGAACTCAGAAGAAAACTATTTCCTTATGGCCGGTGATTACAATGCTAAACACCAAGATTGGGGAAATCAATTAGCCAATCCAAAGGGGGACCCAGCTATTCAATTGGCTGGGGCTCCACAGCATTGAGTGTAAAGTCGATCTGCTGACAGGCCTTCATATCCTCGAAGTGGCTCATATTTGGATCTTTTACTTTTAGACTCAAGACTTAAACTGACCGACGACATTCTTCGACGGACAAAAAATTGTTTGACGACGGTTGAGTACGACAGTGATCACTGTGGACTTGCCGCCGTCAAACTGCTTCCGAACGACCTTGTGGAACTGGAGGAGTACGTGCCGACGCACTCTTACAACTATGGTAAGACACGTTGGCCGCGCTTTTCCGGTGCCATCTGAAGGGAACTTCGTTCGAACGGTATTGCGCCGCCATGCAACAGGAATCTGTCGAACGTTGAGATCGATGGGTACCTGCAACGTATGGAGGATGCAATCCGTAGTACAATGGACAGGACAATTCCTAAATATAGGCAACATGACTCTACGCACATGTACAGAAACGCGACAATAGACGCACTTTACAAACAAAAAAGTAGACTCCTGTCAAGAATCAAATTCTTGCACAGGAGGTTTACTCACCGACACGATTTGGAGATTAGAACTCTGAAGTCACAGATCAAAAATCTCCAACAGTTTATTAAAGAAAATTACAGGATCTCTATATCATCTCTATAGCAGACAACTTGACAGCAGGGTGAAAGTGATTTGCTACATGGCCCTCATAAGTCCAATGATTGTCTATGGGTGCCCTGTGTGCTTCAATGTTACAGCGTCTCAGATGGAAAAGATTCTGGTGTTTGAGAGACAGTGTCTGCGTACCTGTCTTGGATTGCACAGAACACCAGAGTCGGAGTACAGAAAATATTATCCTAATGGGGTCCTTTACAATGGGGCTCAAATAAACAGAATCGACAACTTCATGATAAAACTGACTCGGGGTCACACTGCAAGGGCGATGACTTCAAACAATGGCCTGATTTTTGGGGCTTACTACCCCAACATAGAATATATGGAAAGAGCACGTTTCAGTGGATTTGTCCCACCGGAGGCTTTCCTCTATTTTGACATGATAGGTTTGATACAGGACAGATTGGCGGTTCCGTTAATCTACCACGTCTGCCGTAAGTCCGTTGAACGACGGCTCCTTTATGGCCGGTACGTCGCACAGTGTGACAATTCGCATAATTAGCGGGATTTAATTCAAAAATCGACATGCGCCAATGTAAACAAAAAGAGGTTTTTCTTACATCTCATTCTCCCACTAAATAACTGTAAAAAATCAAATTATGATAAAGTCAATTACAACGACAGAAAATGACCTCAAACTTCACATTAGCTGCAGTTGTTGATACGGAAGGTCAGTTCATAGAGCAAGTGTTTTTTTGATTATTTAAGTGGTTAGTGTGATTTGAAGTGGAAGTAAAATTTTTTTTTAAATCGATATTGTCTTACAAATTGTAAAGGTAAGTTTTTTTGATTTATATATATATATATACATGTCTTTGTTCAAACGAAGCTCGCTAGGTAAACTAAAACTAAAAAAATGCATTTCAGTAGAAGAAAAGTAAAGTTGTCAGTGTTGTTCAAGTTGAAGGCCTTACTTTTTTAAAAGCTTAGAAAACAAGGAACAAGACTGCGTTTTAACTTTTTGCGCACAGGTGCGACACCCATACTAAATTTTTCACTTTTTAGGATGATAACCAAACTTATAGTCTATTGATTATGTCGTAAAAAAGGGCATATAAAGGAACTCGACATTGAATGGACTTTTACTCCATGAATCGATTAATTTGTTAATTTAAGAGAAAAAAAACCGAAAGTGCTATTAAATTAGAGGGTGCGATTCGGAGATATGGGTTCTAAATCATTTTCATTCGTTTTTCAATATATTTTGAGAACGAAGCAGAATTTTGATGGAATTCCAAGGACGTTTTTTGTAGAAATCAAATTTTCCCATCGAAATGTATCTTTTAAAAAATTATAAAAAAATATTTTTTATACAAAATAATAAAACTCCCGACAAAAAAATCACAATTTTTTCCAATTTTTGAGTTTTGTCAGTTTTTTTAATGGCATTTCTTTCTGGTTGCAGATAGGTATAGGCAATGTTTTATAAAAAAAAAAAAATTTCCTTAAAATGCTATATCACAAAACTTTCTATGTTTAAAATTCACTGAGATATTGTCACTTGAACATAGACATTTCGCGTTTTTCATTCTTTTTATACTGACTGCAGTTTCTTTGTATGTAGCAAAGTTGAACCAGACCTGAACAACTGTAGTTTCCAATATTTTTGCAAAATATCAAGAAGTACAAATTTTTTGTTGGCACAAATACCACCAACACGCGATGTGTGAACTTTTTCCGGGTTAGGGTCAAAATACTCTGTGGGTCATAATACTGTATCTCAAAATACTGTATTTCAAAATTCTGTATGCGCAGTTTTTTACATTCTCAAAACATTTTTCGAGTTCCGTAAGTAATGACATAATCAAAGACTATTATGAAAAAAGAACTTTACGAAGTTTGGATTTCTAAACTCAGAGAAAAGCGCTCGGATGCACGGGAACCGTTTACAAGGAAAACTTCGCGACATGACACGGAAACGACTTTTTGAATAGGTTGCTAATATCGTCGGATCCATGTTTGGCAAGTTTAAGATGCATACCGAAAAGAAAAACAAAAGGGATTGAAAATGAGTTACCCCAATTATTAGATATCCCAAATAATTAAAAAAAAATATAGCTGTTGGTTATTTCTGTTGCTTTGCGTCGAAACTTTTAATAATATGTCCAAATAACTTTTTTCTGTGTATTCTTTGGAAAATTCTAATGACCATAAACCAAAAAACATGAAAAAATACATACAGTTTTCAGTGTTATTAATTTAATCCCGCTAAATCAGCGAAATGCCACACTGTGCGTCGCCGCAGTAGGCGGAGAAGCTGAAGAGCTCCTCCGGTTCAGTAGGGCGGTATCAGATCGCGATCGACGGGACGTTATGAAAACGTCAGAACTATTCTGGTGGTTCTCTGAGCAACATACGGAAAATGTTACTGGGAGCGAGTCGCCTATGGCTGGCTTACAAAGGTTTAGTGTGTAAGACTTAGTGTATAGGGGGTAGGCACAGTGGCAACAAAAAAAAATTTAAAACGTAACAGAAAAATAAAAAAAAGTAAAAAAACACAAAAAGAAAAAAAAGCTCGGCGTCGAAAACCAAAAAAAAATCGTAAAAAATCAAAATCAAAAAAAAATTTAAAAATACAAGCTGCGTCCCAAAATCCAAAAAAATAGAAAAAATACAAAAACCAAAAAAAAAAAATATAAAACCAAAAAAAAAAATCATGAAAAGCTACTGTGGCTGCTCTAGTTTTAAGTAGTTTTTAAGTAGTTTTGATTAGTTTTAAATAGTTTTAATTAGTTTAAATATTTTTAAGAAAAACCATAAAAAATGATCGAGAAAACTAAGTTTCTTACAATTTTCTTAGTTTTAATATTAGATATATGTAGATAGAAAAAGATACTAGATCATTAGGCCGAAAGGCATTAATAATAAGTTATTGTGTAGTTTATAGTACCCGCCTAGGGTCAGTTAGTTAATTAAGTTATTATTTAAGCTAGTTTAAACATTTTTGGTAGCAAGTAAGTAGATATAAGCGATAAATAATAAAAAATGAATTTAAAACTAAAAAAAAAACTGAAAACAAGAATAAATTCACAAACAAATTCACGAACAGCATAAATGCAATACACACAACACTATACAATGAATTATTACTAAGAAAGTATAATGAATGTTACTAAAGTAAGAAATTTACAAGGTAAACAATCAAATGAAAGGTTAAACTATCAAAAAATCAAAAACTAATTGGAGCTAATTTGCACGTAAACCAACACACAAGAAACCAGTGATGCCACTGGTATCCTTCTGACTTTTGCGATGCGATGGTCCGAAAGGGTTACTATTAATAGTTTTTTCCTGTTTTCACTAATTGTGGATTTTTTATTTTTTACTGTCTATTGTTAATGTAGGCGTTGCATTTGTGTAGAAAGTGTCCCTACTCTTTATTAGATATACTCTCACTCTGGAATGAACATCACTCAATTTTTGATAAGACTTCAAAGATGGAGTGTGTGCTCACTTAGGTTCAAAAAAAGTTGTAAAAAGTCTTTCTCAAACAAGATGGTCAGCGTGAGCTGATGAAGTAAGCGCTAGACAAAAAAAGCCACGACTCCGATTTTAAGAACCTTTCTGAAAGGACTAGGTGTAGAACAGACTTTTTTTGACTGCACTGAACCCGTATTAATTTTGACTGGGAACGAAAGCTTCGAAATTGAAACCTTTCATTCCATTGTTGACACCCTAAGCGTTGATTTGAAACAGTGACTAGGTTCATATACGAATATCGGCCAAAGTTTTGACTTTTTTTCGATTAAAAAACCTGAATTCAGAAGACTTAAAAGAAAACTGCAAATCTTTTGCTTGATTTACACTGAAGATGTAAACGGAGATGAACTACATGCTGAATGCCTGAATTGAAAAGAATACTTACTTACTTACTTAGGTGGGCATTACAGTTCAGGGTGAACCTGGGCCTCAATCAACATTTTCAAGTCGTGAAGAATTGAAAAGAATACTGGAAAACTATTCGACACGAAAATGAAAAAAACTGGCAATATTCTAGAACTTTATAATTTCTTAAAAACAAATACAGTTGATTTGAAGATGAGCTTCCAAGTGTTAAATTGCATTTAGAATTTTCTTAAGTATGATGGTGACCCAGCAGTGGTGTACGTTCCTTCTCAAAGTTAAAATGAATAAAAAACGAACTCAGAACTACAATGGTTCAGGGAAGATTGACAAGTTTGTCGCTAATGTCTATCGAAAGCGACATCCTCAGAGGTATCGATTTTGCGAATCTTAAATCAAGAAAATGACTCCTTCAATAAGCATTCCTGTTTCCATCTTTTTGCATATCAATATTTTGTTCCTTAAACTACATTCCTTAAACTATATCTGAATTTAATTTTCTGTTATTTAAATTTTGTTTATTTTTGAATTCTTATATAAAAAAATTATTATTTTGTTTTAATTTTTACATTATTTATGTTTGTGTTAACGTTTATGTTAAGACCTAATCATGCTGCAATAATTATTTACTTTTAGAATGATTTATAATGATTGATGAAATATTGATTCAAAGTTATGTGTTTTTTCTGTATACCTTTACTACACAAAATAACATTTTTATACAATCATACAGGGGCCCCATTTTCAAAAAGTGCCCAGGGCCCCCAAAAGGGGAAAGACGGCCTTGGTTGTACAATGTACATATGTAATGTACATACAAATCTATCAGCTTCTAATAATTCTGAGATTATAATACCAAATAATATTTTATTGGTTTGCGAAAGAGGAAATATAGGTAAGAATAATAATACGGACATAAATGCCACAAAAAAAATAGTTTCGCGCGAAATTTGTGAACATGTAATAGAGTAAAAACCAAACAAATTAAAAACAAAAAGTAATAAAGATATTTAGCCAAATAACATAAAGCTAAAATCCAACAACTCAAATGAAATAATGAGCATTAATTTTCGATTTTTATATACAACACTATTTTATTTGCAAAAAGGAAAACATATCAAAACAAATAATCGTCATTAACAGCCGCGTTTTATTATCACAATGATCCAATCCGGATCAGATCTTGATAATAAAACAGCTTTGGATCATCATATTTCCAGTTGGAAGTTGTGATAGATTCGCTCTTTCAACTGACTTTTCAAATGAGTTGCAGAGTTGCCCTACGAACTTTTTTTTTAATGGTTAATTTTTTGTTCTTTTTTTTTAGGGAAATATGATACCTACTCATGCACTTTGTCAAATATATATTTTTTTGCACTAATTCTTATTAATTTCACGAACATATGTTTTGTTTTGTAAAACTTTCTCATTATGTCATGTATTATACAAAAATGAATAAATGTGAAGTTTCTCGCTATCTATCTAAAATATATTTCATTTCACACAGATAAAAATGTTCATGTGGCAATACTGTGTTAATGGAAATATTGGAAATGATACCAACGTTTTCAATGGAAAGTCTCCTCTTGTGTGAAATAAAAGAACTAATTTTTAGATCACAAAAATAGATCCAACTAAAAAGCAGGATTTCGCTTTGTTGTTGTAACGCTAACAAACCCATGATCTGATCCGGATCAGATCAATAATAAAATGCGGCTAACATTAAAAAAAAATTAAGACATCCGCGAGATCATCGTTTGCCAAATGAAATCCGCGAGTTGTTCGGCATCCCAATTACATATAGATACCTACCCATGCATTTATGATCGCATTCCAAAGTAGGTTCCTATGTCAAATTTATGAGTTTTGGAGTTGAGATAATCCACGTGTTTTTTTTTATCTAAACACTTTTTATATTTCCTCAGATGAGCATTTCGGAAGCAATGCTTGTTTCGTTTTAATTATTATTTGTCAAAATATTTAAAAAAAAAAGAAAAATCTTTCTCAACAAAATTAGAATTGAGATGAGTTGAATCAATTAAAAAAATTTTTTTGAATAGGTATTGAATCTTTGATTGGTCCATCACTACCATTCATTAGGACTAGATTATTTTTGTTTTCTAAATATGTTAAATGATTTAACAGCATTTAATTCATAATTGCTATTTACATTTCTTATTAATTTTAAATTTTGCAACCTAAAACTATGACTATTTTTTAGCATATGTTCTGCAACACTTGACTTTTCTTTTTCATTATAGGTATTTAAGATGTGCAAAATGTTCTTTAAATCTTTTTAGAAAAGAGATCTTCTTGTATGTCTTATATTATGTTTTCTACAATCATGACATCCAATAGAATAAATTTCTGATTTTTTAAGTTGTTCAATTCTATTTTTCAACCCTCCAATCAGAATTTTTTATTTTTATTTCGCTGCACTCGCTCACACGGATATTATGTTTATTAGATTTGTTTTATCTTAGATGTTATTTCTGGATAGAAATAAAATTTTTAATATTTCTTTTCTTCATTTCATTCACTCCTTATTAGATCTAAATTTGTATAGGTTTCACAATTCCTGTTTTCTTCTATGTGCAATTGTTAAATCTTTAATCAACTCTTCAATATATCCATTAATTTTGGGTAGGTAGGTAGGTATATGCATCTTAAATTTTTTGGATTTATTTTATTTTTGTTTCTGTAGTCATCTAAATAGAAATTCAAAAAATCATTGAGTGAAACGCTGATGTCTTATTTTCAAAGGAATGGAACGAGTCTGATGTAATGTATCATTTTCGTTTAGCATTTTTAATCTCTAAACTTGAGAACTATTTCTGGTCGGATCTTAAACGTTTGTTTTGTAAATTATTCCTTATTGACCGCAAGAAATCGAATGAAAATAAACAACAAAAGTCTCGGTTAAAAAACTCAAATTAATTTATTTTTAAATACCTACCTACATATCGTATGCATTTCGGACAAAATTACTGTCTGTGTCTGCCCATCATCAGCGAGCGCAAAATATAAACTAAACAAAAAGAGAAACAAAGTAAACTACCTAACATTTTAGTCATTGTCTAGTCAGAACAAAGCTTAATACAAATACTTAGTTAACAATACAAAAGTATGAGCAAATTACAGATAATTGCAATAGTGTGAGCATCATACAAATAGTTGACATTATGACAAAATGAAAGAAATACAAAAGGTTAACATTACAATATTGAGTTGTATTTGTAAATGAGAGGCAAAAAAAAGTTTTTTAATGTAAACAAAGAAATGGAAATTTATGTATTATATTTTAATAAGTATATCAAACAGAGTAGATTCAATGGGTCCAGGCTCTAATTTCATTTAATTTGAATGCAAATTAATAAATGTCGATTCATATGCGTCTAATTTGGATGAATTGGTGACCTTTTTTAGCAATTATACATTTTGATCAAAAGTCCCAGTCCCAATGCTATGGCGTTGAGCAGGGGCGTAGCGAGGGAGGGGGTGTGGGGGGGGTGTAGCACCCCCCACGATTTTTCCGAGTCGGCAAATCGAGGAAGAAAAACAAAGTAGATTTGTCGAGTTAGGTCAACTCAACCAAAAAGACACGAATGGAAGTGTTTGTGACAGTGGATTTGTTGCCAAAAAAATAACAAATCGGCAAATTAAGTTAGAAAAACAAAGTAGATTTCCCGACTGCCATGCCGACTCGAGTGATCTCAACCAGAAAGACACGAATGGAATCGTTTTTGTCTCAACTTAGTAATTCTATAATCAGGGTCCTGGGGGTCAATTCCCGATCTGTGAGGCTGTGAAGTGAAAACATTTATCACAGCTTAACCGAAAATTCTAGTCTCGATTAGTGAAAATCCAACTTCAAATGTCAAATTTTATGATAAATTTCTTTTCATTGCCGTATGAGTCGGTGAAAAAACTCAATTATGAAAATGAAAAATGGCAGCAGAACTCAAGTGCGGAAAATCCAATTGGAATCCAATTGGAAAATGGGAGACAACTGTCAGAATTTACCATTTAGAACGTTTTTGTACTTTTTAGAACATAGTTTGAGAACTACTTTTCATTTTGAGATTGGGAATCGCTTAGAGTGGTTTCGTGAAATGATAAAATGAAAAAACTGTGTGAAAACTGAAATGATATTTTTTTTCACTTCACAGCTTCACAGATCGGGAATTAACCCCATGTTTCACAGTAATACAACACTACATTTCATACAAAAAACAACTATTTTGAAATAATACATCACATATAATTTTCTGTTTCACAGATTTCATTGGAAAGATTGTTGCTTAAATGGTAATTGTTAAGTATTCCATAAATATGGTTTTATTTTTTTATTATTAATAGTTTAATTCGTTTGAAACAAGTAACAAAATATTTTTTCCAACTCACATATTAATCACAATCTCATATGAGTTCAACCCCAGCATATAAACAGAGTCAAAAATATACAAGAGAAATTCCTTGTTACCTTTGTGAACGGGCCTATTTTTGACATTTCTAAACTTACAAAAAACGAACAAAAAAAAATTGTTTACCTGCATTAATTTCACTACGGAATATTTTTATTTTCCACTCTATACAATTGCTTTGGGTTTTTAACAAACATTTTTTGCGTTTTTGTGCGAATTTGGCAAACAAAAATTCATTTGTTAACTTTAATTGGTTTAAAGTTAAAAATTTGACCGAAAGGTGGAAGAGTTAAACGTTTTTGACGCTTCATGACTGATTCGAAGCACATTGGAGTTATTTCAAGAAATGAACCATGATGACATTCAATTAAATGCTTTGATAAAAAGTTCTTCTTCATTTGCTGAAAAACTAAAGATAAGTCCCGAAAACGATTTTTTAAAACATCATAGAACGCGTCGGTTACCAAAGAGAATTGATGAAAATTCTGAAACTGCTTTTGTATTTCATCTAGAAACATTTTATAGAAAAGACTTCAAAATGGTTCTTCAAACTTTTATTTCGCACGTTAAAGATAATCTAACAGACAATTTTACCATTTTTGAACCTTTCTTAAAAAATTTTAAAATACCTACCCGCTTCCAGAGCAAATACCAACATAGAACTAGTCAAATCTATCATAGAATTAGATCCATTTTTTTTTTAAAGAAGATGTGGACTGCTATTTATCGGAACTTCAAATTCTTCTTTTTACTTGTGAGAAATGCTCAAATTTCGATGATATTGTCAAAGAGGTAATCAAATTAAGATATGTGATTCCGTTAGCCTTTAAACTAGTTTGCTACATGTTGACTGCTCCTGTGACGTCGGCTTCTTGTGAGCGGTCATTTAGTAAACTTAAAATAGTTCTTAATTATTTGCGTACGACGATGGGTAGTGATAGGCTAAATTCATTAATGCTTCTGTATTCCTCAAAGGATGTTGTTGATAATATTCAACCTAGTGAGGTCGTCAAAAAATGGGCATTATTAAAACACCGGAGAGTTGGAGTTTAGATTCCAATTGATGAACTTTTTTTGAATAATGATAAAATTCATAAAGACTAAAATCAAAGAATATGTACTCTTTCTCATACCAAATACTATATTGTAATATTATTTCTTATAAATACTTTTAATTTTTTTGTTGTTATATCGTAAGGTATATTGCAATTATAAACTGATTTTATGTTAATAAATGAATTTCTGTGAAATGAACACTTTTACGTTTTTAAATAGTTTTATTTATTTATTAGCTGAGCCACCCGGTGTTGCTCGAGTCTTTTGTTTTAAGGTTCCCTTTCTCGTTCTTCCGCTTCCGTAGGAATGTGGGTATAAAATATAAGTTTTTTTTTACTGTGGGATTATGTGACATCGCAATGGCGAAAGAATTTATGAAATCTGTTCAGTAGTTTCTAGGTTTCCGTTCGCAACCCCGTTCCTGTGGGAGTATGGAGATAAAACCTTGAAACGAACCATCTCTGGTTTGAACTATGTCTACCCTGAAGATCTCATAAGAAACCAATCTATAACGGACATAAATACAAACATACATACATCCTATTTTATATATGTATATAGATTTATTTTTTGATGCAGTCGGCAAATTCTGAAGGCTAGTCGGCATTTCATTAAAATTCACCCCCCCTGGCTTGGAGTCTCGCTACGCCCCTGGCGTTGAGTATTGTTTACATCTAAGCAATGAGCGGGTATTGCTTTCGCTATTTCTCTCTTATATACAGATCGAAGATGCTCATTGTAACGTGTTGTTATTGTTCTCCTTGTCTGGCCAATGTATGTCTTCTCACCAGCGTTACCGTTGGAAATTTTGGAAAAGTTGCAAAAAAAGTGGCACTCGAGAAAAAAAGGTGGCACTAGAAATTAAAAACGAAAGAACACCATATGTGTATGAAAATTGACTTAAAACAAACAAGTCACACGTCTCAACGAATTTATAGGAGTTGAAGAAGACATATGGTTAATCATAACACTCATTTTAAGGGTTATTGCAACGTAAGATAAAAACTAAAAATTTAACAGTTCATTTTGTATTGATAACTAAACATAAATAAATAAATAAAAATATCAATAAATAAGAGATTAATAATAATTTATTTAAAAGAATTCGTATCACATTTTACTTTCTTGTGATGGCTTACCTTTATTTTTATATAAGGAGCTCATCAGGATTCAATTCAACTATGTCACATTTGCTCACAAAATTTAAGGAAGTCAACATATTCTCGCAAGTTTCAGTTTTTAGTCGGTTGGTGAGTTTGCATCATTATTAGCTTGAAAAAATCCTCCCAGCGCAGGCAGTGCCTTAAGCCAAGGTTAATATTTTTTGAACAAATTCATATAAGTCGGAAAATAGGTATCCATTAAAGCTATTTTTCGTGTTACCCACTTTAAGGGGTAAGGAGTAGTCAAAATGCATTTTCTTAAAGTATAGTATCTTAAAACTATTCTCTGAAAGTTTGAAGTGAATCCAACAAATATCTTTCGAGTTATTCAGCGAAGAATAAGAGGCTCTCGAGGATTTTTTTTTTCAATTCGATTTTGTATAAACAATTAATTGTTGGTTTTTCCCGAAAATCTGAAAAAAATTTCTGTGGCCACGCCGTTTTACTAATTTTGAAAAAAAAAAAGCTTCGATCAAGCTGAGCTTTTCCTGTTTTCTAAGTCCTGAATAAGTTTCATTCAAATCTATCAAACGGTTTTTGAGTTACAGTGGGCACCACAAGGACCTATTATTAAAACCTGTTCAACAAAGACCGCCATAACTTGTAAAATAATTAATTTTTTTTTGAAATTTTAGTGAAGTAATGTCAAAGTATGATGAAATGATAGGTACTATGTTTTTACTTATTGAAATAAAGTTAATTACTAGTAAAAAAAAATTACTAGAAAATGGCATTTTTTCACGCTACTGACTACACCTAACCCTTTAAACCAAAATAATTCGATACTGTCAATTTCAAAAATTGATTTAAAATCTGCATGGGCGGATTTTATTTCTAAAAATTTACATTGTTCGATTACCTTTTCGGGAGTTTTAGTAGAATTACTAAAAATAGAATAACGTTAAAAAAGTGGCACAGACTGAAAAGTGGTGGCTCGGTGGCACAGCCTGAAAAAAAGTGTCAATTTGACACTAAAGTGGCACAGCGGTAACGCTGCTTCTCACAGTTCGAGCATTTGATTTCGTAAGCGCCACTACGTTCGCTCATCGGTACCGAGTCTTTCGCCGAGCCGAGAAGTGTGCGTAGCTTGTTGTTATTGGTATATGCAATCTGCATATTGGCTTCCTCAAACGAATGTTTCAAATGGTTTGTAATACTCGGTGCGAATGTCATGGCGATGTGATGTTTATTAGTTGACTGTGTCGTTCGATTTTGTCTGTATAAGGTTGTGAAACGCTCATTTTTAATTCTTCCTGAAATTTTCCGTACTAATTTATCTATAATCAGTCTATTGTATCCATTAATATCTGCCAAATGTAATATTTGTTCATATTCTTTTTTGTAATTTTTGACGGAGAGAGGAATGGATCTCAGAGTACTCGTTGGTTTTCTGTAGATATATATCAAATTCGAAATTGTCTCCATTCCCTTCAATTTCTTCTTCATATGTAAATTTTATCAATGGGTATTCCGTTCTATTTAATTTGTTAATGAACTGGCGGAGTTCATTGTTTTTGATGATCGCCCAAATACCATCTATCTACATATCTTAACCAAATTCTTGTAAAATTTGCTTGACTTTTCATTTAAGTTTCTATATGCGACATAAATAAATTTGCTCAAAGCGGGCGCATATGTGATCCCATACTACAACCAAATTTTTGTCTGTTAAACTTTTCTAGTAGAACCAGTTTTCATCCAAGCACAGACTATAGTAAGAAATACAAATTCATTTACCTAATTCTAAAAAGATTTAAAGAACATTTTGCACGTCTTAAATATATAATGAAAATAAAAGTCAAGTGTTGCAGAACAAATGCTAGAAAATAGTCATAGTTTTAGTTGCAAAAAAAAAAAAATAATAATAATCTAATGAATAGTGATCATGGACCAATCAAAGAGTCAATATTCCAAAAAAATTTTAATAGATTCAACTCAACTCAAGAAACATTTTTTGTTTTTATTAATTTTTTGACAAATAATTTAAACGATGGAAGTACCTATGCCACTGAAGAAATACCTATAAAAAGTGTTTTAGCTGCTAAGATTTTTACTAATCTTTTCATTTTCCTATGTCTAACTAATAGATAGCGCTTAGAACAGTGTCCCACTTCAAATGGTATTTACAAACACTCCCATCGCTGTCTTGAGAGTGTCTTACTTTATTGAACCTTAAACTAGGTATGTAGGTAGGTACCTCTACCTTACTATATTGTAAGACACGATTCACGATTGATGTTAAGATCGAAAAAATTAGGTAGGTTGGTATTTCGAAATGCTAAAATGCTATTTTCAATATATTATCTTATAAATTACCTATACCTACCCAAGCTTGTTAATTTTTTTAAACTTGGAAAAGTTATTGCCATAAAGTCAAATCAGCTGTTGTGCGCTGGGCTAATTTAAGTCTTATTCCACACTGCTTGAAAGGGTTTTAGTTATTCTATTCGTATTTTGTATAGGTACCTATCAAAATACAAATACATAATGGTACCTAGGTACTGTACGTGTACATCGTGGACGCCACTTAAGTCGCCAGTTAAGCTAGGGCTTGTAGATCTTCTTAGAAGCCGCCAAGCCGGGCAGCTATCCTAAAGTTTTCTAAGCTAATTTTATAAATTGGACTGAAAGTGTTCCGCAAGATACGTACCTATAATTATTTAATAATAGGTATGTTACTAGATTCAAGAAAAGGGAGAAAACAAAAATAATTATAAGTTGAGGCATAAGATTGCTCATTGAAATGCATACAGTTTATGCAAATACGATCATCTTTCCAACCTATATTAAGTACATACATATGTTCAATTCTCTCAGTGGTCGTATTTTGTAATACTCTTAATTTTTTCTTGGACGTTCTGGTTCTAGGTAGCTATTCTCATTTGCGAACATCGATTCTATCTTTAAACGAAGGGTGTTTTAAAATCCTGCCTATAGGCACACTTATATTGTTTCTATGGAAACCATCCAAACGAGCATGAGAAATAATGAAGAGAGAAAGGTAGGAACTTTCCATGCGCACAAAGTGTTGCAAATTTGGCCACGCCTCTGCTACTTATCAACGAGTCAAATTCTAGAGGCGGGCTAACCAAACGAAATTTTTATGAATGAATGAATGAATTCCGTTGTCAGCTAAGGATATAAAATTTAAGCGGTTCCATTTGTCTGACTCTAGTTGCTTTAACCACCAATCAGAGTGCGATACGTATATACTTGCGAACATCGTTTTTACATTCTAACTTTTTTGACACTCTTGAGTAAATTTAAATCGATATTCAATATTAATCATTTAATTTCGAAAAAAAAATTGTTGAATAAATGAACCTACATAGATTTGTAAATTGGTAGGTAAGGTACTTACTTTCTATATAGCAATTGAAAACTCTAAAATAAGATTTACCTAGTTGTATTTAGGTAGATAGGTAGGTAGGTATTGACTTTCATTCGTAAATGTTCTTATGTCAATCGATTAAATCTTTCCTTGTTAAAAGGTACCTATGTATGTAAATATGTATTTTGAAGTACCTACCTATGCTTATATATAAAAAAATAAGTGTGATCTGAACTCACTTGTAGGAATCTATGCCAGCGGCTTAAAATAGGTATTCCTTTCCTACCTTCTAGGTAGGTATATGCGCTAATAGAGGTCGAAGGTCAGTGGCGGCGTTAGACCAAAATGAGGGAAGTGTAAGATTTAATTTGCGGGGCTCTTGAGAAAATAATTTCAGATTGCATTATTGTGAAAAAAGTAGGTATACTATCTAACAACTTTCCTTATAACCTCGCTTCCTGAATACCGAATAAACTAGGAAACAATTTATTTCATCGGCGGACACGTTGATGCATCAGCTGTTATGATATCTATCTAATGTAATTCTTAACGGCATGAGAAACTTTGTTTCTCACAGAACATAACGGGAGAGAGCAAGAAGTTTTCGAACATTTAAAGATGGCCCTAGAGTAGAAAGCCGAGATTTATTTTGTTCAAAAAGTAGGTAGGTACCGAAATATCTGTAATGCTTGTATAGGTACAATGGCACAAGATTTTGCATGACCGAAAAGTAGGGTAAGAAATATTGTTGTGTCCAAAAGGAAGTACCCACCTTAAATCTAAAAACTTTTGTTGTGAGGAACATTAAGAACGCCATCGGCACCATTGCTTATCTTGAATGACCTTCCATACCTATGTCAACTCCATCGATAAAGCCAATTTGCTGCGGCAGCTCTATTTGCTGCTAACTTGAAACTTCCTTACAACATATGCCAACGTAAAGTGGAACGTAAAAGCTTTCCCAAATTCTTTCAACATTAGAATGCTTCAATATTCCTCAGTACCAATACCCTATAAATTCAATTTCATCTAAATATTGCAAGCAGAGTCGATGTTATACAGGATGCGACAAAAGTATGGAAACCCTTGGAAATATGGCAGAATATGCGTTAAAAAAATCATCAAAGACCCTATATCCGACGTATTTTTCGACGAGGAATCCGATGGTGACCTTGACTTTGACCTTGGACGTAACCTTGAAGGTTAGGTCCAAAGTCAAATTCAAAGAGAGCTGACCCGCCTGGCGTAGCTCAGGCCCTACGTTAATTGAAGTAAGTAAGTTTAGTTAAGTAGTTTCCAAGTTTCCATTTTAGTGGGAGAATGGGGATGAAATATAGTTTATGTCATTAGGAACAGTTAAGCACTCTAACGATGACATAGTTTTTGGAATCGGCCCAGAACTGTTGCTTATGTCAAAGTTTATAGTATCACTTTAAAAGGTGGCGAAACAGAGTGAGGAGCCCTGGGCCTAGCGCATTTCTCTCTACATTATCCCCCTTCATTAGTAATTTAGACTATATTTCATCCCTATAATCCCACGATAACAGAAACGGGAACGAGAACGGAAACCATAAAATTATTTGACCGATTTCCAAAATGCTTTCAACTCTAGGATTACAATATCCCTCAGTGACATGGACTTATAAATGGTTGCAGTCAAGGTTTGTTCCCCATATTCCCACAGGAACGGAATTTAAAAAATTGCACGGATATTCCGACAGGAACGGGTTTGGGAATGGAAACTTAGAAACTACTGGACAGATTTCTATAACCTTTCCTGCATGGTACCCGTGGCGTGATGGTTAGCATGTCCAGCTGCTAACCCAGAGGTTCGAGGTTCGAATCCCAGCAGAGGCAAAAATGTTTTTACAAGAGTATTGCCTTTCGCGAAAAATTTACAGATCCTCCGTTAGTAAATTCATTGCCATGAAAAGCGTTTTCTCAATTAGCCGTTCGGAACCGGCAGAAAATTGAAGGTCCCCTCCATTCCCTCACAAGGCATGGTTGTGAGAAATGCGCTAGGCCCAGGGGCTCCTCGCTCTGTTTCGCCACCTTTTTTATTTATTACTAGCTGACCCGCCTGGCGTAGCTCAGGCCCTACGTTAATTGAAGTAAGTAAGTTTAGTTAAGTAGTTTCCAAGTTTCCATTTTAGTGGGAGAATGGGGATGAAATATAGTTTATGTTATTAGGAACAGTTAAGCACTCTAACGATGACATAGTTTTTGGAATCGGCCCAGAACTGTTGCTTATGTCAAAGTTTATAGTATCACTTTAAATCAATTCGTTTTGTTTTGCGAATGTAAATAGTGTTCAATGTGTTCATATGAAAAAATAGTTTGGATTATTGTAAAAGTAACACTTTTAACTGAAAACAGTTTCAATCTCTCTTCTTACCAGGCGAAAGTCAAAAGAGTTCTTAAAAACAAACAATCCAATAATCTTACTATTTGTTATTTAATTAGCTGAGCCGCCTGGCGTTGCTCGGGTCTGTAGTTTTAAGGCTCCCGTGCTCATTCCTGTTTCTGTTTCCGTGGGATTATAGGGATGAAATCCACAAGTTACTGAGGCATTATGTGGCATCATAGTGCCGAAAGAATTTTTAAAATCTGCCCAGTTGTTTCTAGGTTTCTATTTAAAACCACGTTCTGGAGGGATAATGTAACATCCTAGAGTTAAAACATTTTTTGAAATCGGTCAAATGACTTTAAAGTTCCCGTTCTCTGTTCCTGAGGGAATCTTCCGTTCCCGTAGAAATATGTGAATCAAATATAAGTCACTGAGGGATAATGTAACATCCTAGAGTTGAAAGAGTTTTTGAAATCTGTTAATTAACTTTAAGGTTCCCGTTCTCGTTCCTTTTTCTGTTCCCGTGGGGTTATAGACATGAAATAATAAGTAACTGAGGGATTATGTGGCATCCCAATGACGAAAGAATTTTTGAAATCTGTTCAGTAGTTTCTAGGTTTCCGTTCCCAGCCCTGGTCCTGTGGGAATCTTCCGTTACCGTGCAAATACGTGAAATATAAGCCTAATTCTCTGAGGGATAATGTAACATCCTAGAGTTGAAAGAATTTTTGAAATCGCTGAAGTAACTTTATGGTTCCCCTTCTCGTTCCCGTTTCTGTTCCCGTGGGAACAATTCTAATGCAGGAATAATAAATAAAAAAGGTGGGGAAACAGAGCGAGGAGCCCCTGGGCCTAGCGCATTTCTCACAACCATGCCTTGTGAGGGAATGGAGGGGACCTTCAATTTTCTGCCGGTTCCGAACGGCTAATTGAGAAAGCGCTTTTCATGGCAATGAATTTACTAACGGAGGATCTGTAAATTTTTCGCGAAAGGCAATACTCTTGTAAAAACATTTTTGCCTCTGCTGGGATTCGAACCTCGAACCTCTGGGTTAGCAGCTGGACATGCTAACCATCACGCCACGGGTACCATGCAGGAAAGGTTATAGAAATCTGTCCAGTAGTTTCTAAGTTTCCATTCCCAAACCCGTTCCTGTCGGAATATCCGTGCAATTTTTTAAATTCCGTTCCTGTGGGAATATGGGGAACAAACCTTGACTGCAACCATTTATAAGTCCATGTCACTGAGGGATATTGTAATATCCTAGAGTTGAAAGCATTTTGGAAATCGGTCAAATAATTTTATGGTTTCCGTTCTCGTTCCCGTTTCTGTTATCGTGGGATTATAGGGATGAAATATAGTCTAAATTACTAATGAAGGGGGATAATGTAGCAATCCTAGTGCAGGAAGGGTTATAGAAAGCTGTCCAGTAAGTTTCTAAGTTTCCATTCCCCAACCCGTTCCTTTCGGAATATGGGGATCAACCCTTGACAGGAATCATTCATAAGTCTATGTCACTGAGGTATGAGTGTAACATCCAAGAGTTGAATGAATTTTTGAAATCGGTCAAGTAACTTTAAGATTTCGGCTCTCGTTCCCGTTTCTGTGCCCGTGGGATTATATAGATAAAAAATATAATCTAAATTAGTAATGGAGGGGGAAAATGTAGCACCCCTAATGCTCGAATCGTTTAAGAAACCTGTCTAGTAGTTTCTAAGTTTTCGTTCCCAAACCCGTTCCTGTGGGAATATCAATTTTAAAATTTCTTATGTCATAAAAACCTTCTCCTTAGAATAACAAACACAACAGAAAAAGAATTGGCCAAATTGGTCCAGGCGTTGCTGAGTTATGCGCTTACCAACACATTTTGTGATTCATTTTTATATATAAGAATTCCTGCATTAGAATTGCAACATTATCCCTCTCCATCTGTTATTAATATTATATCTCTATAAGCCCACGGGAACAGAAACGGGAACGAGAAGGGGAACCATAAAGTTACTTCAGCGATTTCAAAAATTCTTTCAACTCTAGGATGTTACATTATCCCTCAGAGAATTAGGCTTATATTTCACGTATTTGCACGGTAACGGAAGATTCCCACAGGACCGGGGCTGGGAACGGAAACCTAGAAACTACTGAACAGATTTCAAAAATTCTTTCGTCATTGGGATGCCACATAATCCCAAAGTAAAAACGATTATATTTCATCCCCAAGTTCCTACTTAAGCGGAAAAACGAGAACGGGAAACTAAAAACTACAGACCCGAGCAACGCCGGGTGGCTCAGCTATCTATCTATATATATAAAAATGAATTGCTGTTCGTTAGTCTGGCTAAAACTCGAAACGGCTGAACGGATTTATCTTATCTTGATCTTAAAATGTTCGTGTAGGTCTAGGGAAGGTTTAAAAGATTTTATTTCATCCCACGCAAACAGAAACAGGAACGGGAAAGGGAACCTCAAAGTTATTTGACAGATTCCAAAAGTTCTTTCAACTCTAGGATGTTACATTATCCCTCAGTGACATAGATCTATATTTCATTCACATAATTCTACGGGAACGAAAAATTCCCTCAGGAACGGGGCCGGAAATAGAAACTTAAAAACTATTGGACAGATTTCAAAAACTCTTTCATCACTGGGTACCACATAATCCCTCAGTTACTTATTATTTCATGTCTATAACCCCACGGGAACAGAAAAAGGAACGAGAACGGGAACCTTAAAGTTAATTAACAGATTTCAAAAACTCTTTCAACTCTAGGATGTTAAATTATCCGTCAGTGACTTATATTTGATTCACATATTTCTACGGGAACGGAAGATTCCCTCAGGAACAGAGAACGGGAACTTTAAAGTCATTTGACCGATTTCAAAAAATGTTTTAACTCTAGGATGTTACATTATCCCTCCAGAACGTGGTTTTAAATAGAAACTTAGAAACAACTGGGCAGATTTAAAAAATTCTTTCGGCACTATGATGCCACATAATGCCTCAGTAACTTAGCGTGGATTTCATCCCTATAATCCCACGGAAACAGAAACAGGAATGAGCACGGGAGCCTTAAAACTACAGACCCGAGCAACGCCAGGCGGCTCAGCTAATTAAATAACAAATAGTAAGATTATTGGATTGTTTGTTTTTAAGAACTCTTTTGACTTTCGCCTGGTAAGAAGAAAGATTGAAACTGATGATTTCTTTAAATACAAGTATCCATGTGAACAATCCATCCAAACCCACTAATATTATTGAAAATGATTATGAATTAGAACCTTTTTGCATTCATCAAAATATTCGAAGTCTGCGTAAGAATTTCAATAGTTTAGTTGCTCATATTGATTCTCTTAAAGTGTTACCATCGATTATAGTTGTAAGTGAAATTTGGATTTTTCAAAATGAATTAGAATTTTATAATATTAATGGTTATTCGTTGTATGCCAATTGTAATGAGTCCTATTCTGCTGGTGGTGTAGCAGTTTACATAAAAAGTGATATTGTGTGTGAAGACTCAAAAATCGTCATTGTTACTGCGGACATAATCCGAATAAGATTTTTGTACAGACATGATTGGTATACACTTTTTGGTATATATCGTTTACATGGTTTTACCAAGAAAAGTTTTATTGATGAGCTTTTTAGTGTCTTGAATAGTACCAAAGAAAAAAATGTGATAGTTGCAGGTGACGTAAACGTAGATTTGTTACTGGAAAATGATAATGACACTGTTAATTACATGCTTTTGATGTCTTCTTTTGGGTTCAAAAGTTTGGTTAATGTTCCAACTCGAATAACGATGTCTTGCTCGAGTTGCATTGATCATATCTTTGTAAGATTGAGCACAACCAATAAGTTATTATTTTCAAGTGAAGTATACGATTATAGAATAACGGATCATCATTTATGTGCCTTAAATGTGCAAAAAGTCGAAAAGTATAGTACGGTTCACTAAGTTAGGACAAATTATATTTTGGATTATGTCGTGCTGCGAGAAAGGTTAAGAAATGAGTTGTGGGAACCTGTTTTTTCTACGAGTGATGCTTCTGAAGCCTATGATATCTTTGTATCTATCTTAGGTGAACACATTGAAAACTCAAAGACTTTTATTAATAATACAAAAAAGACTAAATTTTTGAAGCCTTGGATGACACCAAGATTATTCAAACAAATACAGTTAAAAAACAAATACTCGCTGAAATGCAAAAAACATCCTCATAACGCTAACTTGAAAAAATATTATTCTAAACTTTGCAAAAGAACAAATCTTTTGACTACTGAAGTACGTGACTCATACTACTCCAACTTGTTAAATCGTGCTAAAGGTAACATAAAACGCGAATGGGAAGTAGTTAATTCCATTTTGGGCAAACAATCTAATTCAAATCAAATTTCGAATATCGTAATAAATAACACTATAAGCTCTGATCCTCAACTTATATCAAACAAGTTCAATAGTTATTTTGTCAACATAACTGAGGAGATACAACCTTCAATGCCATTTCACAAAAAATGTGATTGTAATATTAATAATATCTTAAAAAAAGAAAATATGTACACAAATAACTAGTTTTCGTTTCGAAGAGTTTTCTCCTGTGGAAATTTGCAATTTGATTCATGGCCTTCAAAACAAAAAATCTTGCACAAGTGATGGGTTATCTTCTACTATTTTAAAAAATGTATCTTGGGAGATTGTGGATGTTCTTTGTTATATTTTTAATTTGAGTGTTAATACTGGAAGATTTCCGAACATGTTGAAAAGTGCTGAAGTAATTCCCCTGTTCAAAAAAGGCAGTCGAAAAAATTTATCTGATTATAGGCCTATTTCGATACTTCCTACAATTTCAAAAATCTTTGAAAAATTAATGAAGTCACGTATACTCTCTTATCTTGACAAAACTAATTTCTTTTCAAATGATCAATACGGATTCAGACCTGGAAGATCTACAGAAGATGCTATCCTCAAAGTATGCTGCGATCTGTATACGAGCATAAATGAAAGCCGCACTACCATGGCGTTATTTATTGACATGACAAAGGCGTTTGACATGGTTGACCATGAAATTTTATTGTCAAAATTATATAATGCTGGTTTCAGAGGTCAAACATATGAATGGTTTAGGTCATACTTAGTGGGGAGAGTACAAAAAGTTTCCGTTAATGGGATATTCAGTAACGTCTTAGGGTTGAAAAATGGTGTTCCGCAAGGATCGGTTCTTGGTCCGATCCTTTTCTTGATTTACATAAACTCACTATTTCTCCAAGACTTTTCTGGAAATCGTAGAGCATTTGCTGATGATATCGCCTTCACTTATTCTGAAGCATCATACTTTCAATGTATTAATAACATTAATAAGGATTTGCAATTATTGAGAGCTTGGTTTGCATATCATAAACTTATAATAAGTGAAAAAACTAAAATTATGTTTTTTAGATTATCGTCTGGCTTTCATGAACGGTATGATTTCTGGTATCACTCAAATGACTGTCAAAGGTTTATTTTGCCCTTACATGATTGTGGTTCTTGTAATTTTCTTGAAAGTAAAAACTGTCTACCGAGCTGTTTTAAAATTGAATATGTTGATTCCTTCAAATATTTGGGTGTAATCATAGATTGCAATCTCAACTGGAAAGTTCACATACAATCAGTGAAAACATACATGAACCTAGTAACTCGTAAAATGTACCACCTTAATCAACTCTGCTCGAAGAAAGTTCTCACTACGATCTACTATGGTCTTGCTCAGTCTAAAATTCAATATGGTTTAGTAAGCTGGGGAGGTGCATATGCCAGTAGTTTAAAACCCGTGTTGACGGCTCAAAAGCATTTAATTCGCCTAATTTGTAAAAAGTGTCAACGAACTGAAAGCTGGCCTCTTTTTTGTGAGCTAAAAATTTTGCCTTTACGTCATCTGTATGTGTTCAAGGTATTGAAAGAGTTTTATAAACAAAGCGGTAACATACCTTCTAGGAACTCGTCAATATACAACCTACGAATAAATAATCTTGCGCTTGTTAATAACCCAATTCCACACAAAACTCATTTTATGAACTTTTACATCATAACATCTTCGTATATTTTTAATAAACTTCCAATTGAAATAAGAACTACTTACAACTATAATTCCTTTTTGAAAAAAATTAAAATCTGGCTTTTCACACTGAATAATATTGTAATAGAATCTATTTATAAAAGTTGAACGTAGATCTAGATAATTTTAATTTTTATACTTCATTATATGCGCATCAAATTCTGCTTTAACTTACTTTAAATCAAAATCAAATAAAAATAAAATCAAATAAGAAAATGTAAAAATTCTCTCGGTAGAACAACTGAAAGTACCCCACATCAGTTATTCTATTAATTTATTATATAAATCTTCTTTGTTCGTCATTCAACTCTAACTATCAAGTTATTGAATGATTAGTTTTTATTCTCCTACACGTATGTACTTATACTTTTGATAATTGTACTTATTTTTAAGTGAAAGTTGAATAAAAAATGAATATATCTATCTATCTATCTATCTATCTGTTTTCAGTTAAAAGTGTTACTTTTACAATAATCCAAACTATTTTTTCATATGAACACATTGAACACTATTTACATTCGCAAAACAAAACGAATTGATTTAAAGTGATACTATAAACTTTGACATAAGCAATGATAGCGTCTTCTAGGCCTATGGTAGGGATAAGGATCTCGAAGGGATATAGGGTTCGAAATGAAGTCGAAGTTCTTTAGTTATTATGTAGTCAGGAAGAAATGAGTAAAGTAATAAAGGCTCGAATAAAATTTTATTTTTGGCTCAGACCCAATAAAAGTATTGTAAAATCGCTTGGTGGTCTCTGTGACCATGTTGAACGGTGCAGATGCTGACACTTTGATGTACTCAACAAGTGTCACGATATTCGGCAACGGGACGGGAACAACAACATTAGCGGGAACATGGAAAATATTGAGCCAATTCCCAAAATTTTTCAATGTTTGAATGCTTCATTGCTCCTGAGTATTGAATTGACAATATTTCCTTCCCATATTGTTTCCGGAACGGAAACGGTAATGGCGAAATAACCAAGAAACTGGAAAGTACTTAAGCGATTACAAAAATTCTTTCACTGTTAGAATGCTTCATTGTCCCTGAGAATGTATTTCATCACCATTCTCCCACAGGAACGGGAACGGAAATCCAAAAAAAAAAACCACTCTACCGAGTTCAATGCGTATTTCAATTTTACAGTACTGGGCCGATTCCAAAAACTATGTCATCGTTAGAGTGCTTAACTGTTCCTAATAACATAAACTATATTTCATCCCCATTCTCCCACTAAAATGGAAACTTGGAAACTACTTAACTAAACTTACTTACTTCAATTAACGTAGGGCCTGAGCTACGCCAGGCGGGTCAGCTAGTCTTATATACAAAAATGAATCGCAAAATGTGTTGGTAAGCGCATAACTCAACAACGCCTTGACCAATTTGGCCAATTCTTTTTTTGTTGTGTTTGTTATTGTCAGGAGAAGGTTTTTAGGACATAAAAAATTTAGAAATTGATATTCCCACAGGAACGGGTTTGGGAACGGAAACTTAGAAACTACAAAACAGGTTTCTAAAAAGATTCGAGCATTAGGGGTGCTACATAATCCCCCTCCATCAGTAATTTAGACTATATTTCATACCTATAAACCCACGGGAACAGAAACGGGAACGATTGCCGAAACCTTTAAGTAACTTGACCAATTTAAAAAATTCTTTCAACTCTTGGATGTTACATTCATACTTAAGTTACATAGACTTATGAATGATTCCTGTCAAGGGTTGATCCCCATATTCCGACAGGAACGGGTTTGGGAATGGAAACTTAGAAACTACTGGACAGATTTCTATAACATTTCCTGCATTAGGATTGCTACATTATCCCCCTCCATTAGTAATTTAGACTATAATTCATCCCTATAATCCAGCGATAACAGAAAATTCTTATTCAATGACTTATAAATGGTCCCCGTCAAGGTTTGATCCCCATATTCCCACAGGAACGGGGTTGGAAACGAAAACTTAGAAACTACTAAACAGATTCCTAAAATTCTTTTGGCACTAGGAGTGCTACATTATCCCCCTCCATGAGCAACCTAGCCACGGGAACAGAAACGGGAACGAGAACCGAAAGCTTATTCTTGCTTGACCGATTTCAAAAATTCTTTCATGGCATTATCCCTCAGTCACAATGACTTGTAAATAGTTCCTGTCAAGGTTTGCTCCCCATATTCCCACAGGAACGGGATTATAAAAAATTTCGCGGATATTCCTACAGGAACGGGTTTGGGAAAGGAAACTTAGAAACTACTTGACAGATTTCTATAACCCTTCCACTTCCTGCATTAGGATTGCTACATTATCCCCCTCAATTAGTAATTTAGATTTTATTTCATCCCTTTAATCCCATGGGAATAGAAACGGGAACGAGAACGGGAACCTTAAAGTAACTTGACCGTTTTCAAAAATTCTGTCAGCTCTAGGTTCTAGGATGTTATATTATCCCTCAGTGAATTACTTGCTACTAAGAAAATTGGATGAGACAACGTACAATCGATACTCCAACCTGATTCTACCAAAAAAACCACGCGACTTGAATTTTACTAATACAGTAGCAAAGTTAACGGAGATATTTTCCCGTAAGACCTCGCTTTTTGCACTCCGTTATAACTGTCTGAAGATGGAAAAGAAATCATGTGACGATTATCAAGCATACGCTGGCATTATTAATAAGAAATGTGAGGATTTTAAGCTCTCATCAATTACGCCGGATACTTTTAAATGCTTGATGTTTGTGTGTGGTCTGACGAGTGCAAGCGGGATGGATATCAGAACAAGGTTGTTGGCGAAGCTGGAGGCAGATGGAAGTTGGAAGTTGACACTTCAAGATTTGGCTACCGAATGCGATCGAATAATTATGTTGAAACACGATGTGGCACTTGTTGAAGGTCGGTCTGAGAACATCACTCAAGTTCAAGCAGTACACCAAGGAAAGTCGAAGGCCAAAACTTCGCCGAAGAGTGCATGCTGGTTTTGTGGTGGCATGCATTATGCTGAGAAATGCTGGTACAAGTCACATAAGTGCACTGATTGCGGACGTGAAGGTCATAAGGAAGGGTTTTGCGAAAGTGGGAACAGGAATAACAAGAAGAAAACACATTTTAAAAATAAAATTTCTAAGCATTCAAAAACTAAATGCGAATCTAAAAGTATATTTTCAGTTTCCAAAGTAGACCATGCAGGCAGGCGGAAATTTATAGGTTTGCAAATAAATGGGAATGAAGTTCAACTGCAGATCGACACCGCCTCGGACATAACCATACTTTCGGTGGACACATGGAAGAGTATAGGAAGTCCAACTTTCCAGCCAACAAAACATTCTTCTAGGAATGCTAGTGGACAGCAATTGCTATCGACTGGAGAATTGCTGTGTCAGGTCGTTTTTAGAGAAAAGAAGTTCGAGGGTATTGCTTATATAACCAGCATTCCGCAGTTAAACATATTGGGAATAGATTGGATTGATGAGTTAAAGTTATTCGACGTTCCCATAAATGCTGTTTGCAATCAAGTAGTAGGTATAGGCAAAGAAACACAGGTTTCACCGGGTGTCATAAACCGAGAAGTGAGCTGAAAACGAAATATGCAAATTTATTCGATGGCTCCATGGGCTTGTGTACAAAGGCAGAAGCAGAGTTGCAGCTGAAACAAGGCGCTGTACCATGTTTCCGTCAAAAGCGACCGGTACCGTTTGCTTCACTTCCACTGATAGATGATGAGATCAAACGTCTTGAGGAACTGGGCGTTGTCAAACGAGTTGATTTTTCACATTGGGCTGCCCCGATTGTAGTTGTGAAAAAAGCAAGCGGCGGGGTGAGAATTTGTGCAGATTTTTCTACAGGGCTGAACGATGCGTTGGAGCCACATCAATTTCCACTACCTTTGCCGGAAGAGATTTTCATTACGCTGCAAGGGGGAAAATACTTCTCTACTATTGATCTGTCTTATGCATATTTACAGGTTAAAGTGAGTGAAGAATCGCAAAAGCTTTTGACAGTCAATACGCATCAAGGACTGTTGCAGTATCAAAGATTACCACTTGGAGTGAAGACTGGGCCAGGTACATTTCAACAGATAACAAGCACAATGTTGTCTGGATTGAATGGTGTTGTACCATTTATTGATGACATCATCATAGCTGCAGAGTCTATTGAGCAACATAGAGACATTCTTGAGCGTGTTTTGCAGCGTATCCAGGACTGGGGTTTCAAGCTCAACTACAATAAATGCAGATTTTTCCAACCACAGGTGAAGTTTCTGGGGTTTGTGATTGACAAAAACGGTCGAAGGCCTCACCCAAGTCGAATAACAGCGATTACAGACATGCCTGAGCCCAAGGACACTACAGAGGTACGTTCATTTTTGGGTATGATAAATTTTTATGCGCAGTTTATCCCAAATATACGTGAAATACGTGGGCCTATGGATAACCTGCTTAAGAAGGATGTAAAATTTTTCTGGTCGGATAAATGCCGCAGTGCGTTTAACAAGGCTAAAGAAGCACTTCAATCGGAATTACTCCTAATTCACTTCGATCCTGCCAAGGATATCATAATCGCAGCGGACGCATCGAAAGATGGTATTGGCGGCGTTATGCTTCATAAATTTCCGGATGGGTCCAAAAAGCCAGTTATGCATGCTTCAAGAGCCTTGACTAAGACCGAGCAAAATTATAGCCAATCTGAAAAAGAGGCTTTGGCACTGGTGTTTTGTGTGAAGAAGTTTCACAGATGGATTTATGGAAGGAGATTCTTACTGCAGACAGATCATCAACCTCTTCTAACTGTTTTCGGATCTAAGAAGGGGGTTCCAGTTTACACTGCTCATCGATTTGCAGAGGTGGGCTCTTACACTGCTTTTATATGATTTTAAAATTGAATATGTAAACACCTTAAAATTTGGATACGCCGATGCATTATCTCGCCTAATAAATCGTCAAGCTGTTGATAAGGAAGAGGATTTCGTGATCGCAGCAATTCAAATTGAAGATGAAGTCAACAAAATTCTATACGATTCTGTCCAAAATTTACCAGTTAAGTTCACTGATCTACAAAGAGAAACGGCAGCTGACCCGATTTTGAAGCAAGTTCGCCAGTTTCTCCTAACTTCATGGCCAAATATTTATACATGATGTAAACCTTAAGTTGTTTTATAGTCGCCGAGAAGCTTTGAGCGAAGCAAAAGGTTGTATATTATTACAAAATAAAATTGTAATTCCAATTTCATTGCAGAAGCAAATTCTAAAACAACTGCATACCGGACATCCAGGGATTGTTCGCATGAAGGCGCTCGCTCGCAGTTATGTGTACTGGCCGAATATCGACAAAGACATCATGCAAGTAGTAAAGGAGTGCTATTCGTGTGCAACGGCAGCACCTGCACCAATTAAGGTCCCATTATCTTCCTGGCCGGTGCCGACCAAGCCTTGGCCAAGAATTCATCTTGACTACGCAGGTCCTTTTTAGAATTCCATGTTTCTAATAATTGTGGACTCTTATTCAAAGTGGCCTGAAATTTTTCGAATGCAGTCGACAACAACATCTGCCACTATTTCTGTTCTTCGAGAAGTCTTTGCCAGGTTCGGACTCCACGACATAATTGTGTCAGACAACGGCACGCAGTTTGCGTCTGGAAGTTTTAAGGAGTTTTGTGACAGCGGCGGCATTGAGCACATCCGTACCGCACCATTTCACCCGCAGTCAAATGGACAGGCAGAGAAGTTTGTCGACACATTTAAGCGGACAATGAAGAAGTTAGAAAAGGAGGAGATCACTAGTATGGCTCTACAAACTTTTCTGCAAAGCTATAGGTCAACACCAAATGCACAACTTCTCAACAACATCACACCAGCTGAAGTCATGCTTGGACGAAAGATGAAAATACAGCTTGATTTACTTAAACCATCGGTTGTTGAAGCTGGTCAAAGGAATTACAAGATGGAACAGCAGTTTAATTGTAAACATGGAGTCAAAAGAAAACAATTTCAACCAAATGACTTAGTGTTCGCAAAAAATTACAACAGCAACCAAAATCAGTGGTTACCAGGGGTTATACTTACAAGCATTGGAAAGGTTATGTATGCAGTTCAAGTGGGGAACAAAACTTGGAGACGTCATCTGAATCAATTGAAGTCCAGAAATTCGGTAAATCAGAATCCCAATTCTAACTTTATTTTAAACTTTCAGCAATGCGAGACGCCGGTTTCACAACGCACACCACTCTCAAGAGACGATAGTTTTCCGAGTTCATCAGACAACCCAATTGAATCGACAAGGCAAGAACACCAAGCCAACCTAAGAAGTCCTCCGAAACCTCAATTACACCCAGATGACCAACAAACCAAAAACCTTCGTAATGAGTCCAAGCGTCCAGTGCGAATTCGAGCTCCACCAAAAAGATTTGGATTTCCAGATTTCCATACTTACGTACAGTAATCTTGAGGGGGAGATGTTGAATGCACCCAAAATGCGACACAAAGAACACAGCCACAGCTGTCACTTGCTTAACAGGTGGCAAACGTCATTTGTAGATTCATTCGTCATTCAGCAGCTGAGCAATAAAGTCGTGTTAAGTAAAAAGGTCTTGTTTTAATTATTACATACACAACAGAAACCTAAAAACTACTGGACAGACTTATATATAAAAATGAATCGCAAAATGTGTTGGTAAGCGCATAACTCAACAACGCCTTGACCAATTTGGCCAATTCTTTTTTTGTTGTGTTTGTTATTGTCAGGAGAAGGTTTTTAGGACATAAAAAATTTAGAAATTGATATTCCCACAGGAACGGGTTTGGGAACGGAAACTTAGAAACTACAAAACAGGTTTCTAAAAAGATTCGAGCATTAGGGGTGCTACATAATCCCCCTCCATCAGTAATTTAGACTATATTTCATACCTATAAACCCACGGGAACAGAAACGGGAACGATTGCCGAAACCTTTAAGTAACTTGACCAATTTAAAAAATTCTTTCAACTCTTGGATGTTACATTCATACTTAAGTTACATAGACTTATGAATGATTCCTGTCAAGGGTTGATCCCCATATTCCGACAGGAACGGGTTTGGGAATGGAAACTTAGAAACTACTGGACAGATTTCTATAACATTTCCTGCATTAGGATTGCTACATTATCCCCCTCCATTAGTAATTTAGACTATATTTCATCCCTATAATCCAGCGATAACAGAAAATTCTTTCAACTCTAGGATGTTACATTATCCCTCAGTGACAATGACTTATAAATGGTCCCCGTCAAGGTTTGATCCCCATATTCCCACAGGAACGGGGTTGGAAACGAAAACTTAGAAACTACTAAACAGATTCCTAAAATTCTTTCGGCACTAGGAGTGCTACATTATCCCCCTCCATGAGCAACCTAGCCACGGGAACAGAAACGGGAACGAGAACCGAAAGCTTATTCTTGCTTGACCGATTTCAAAAATTATTTCATGGCATTATCCCTCAGTCACAATGACTTGTAAATAGTTCCTGTCAAGGTTTGTTCCCCATATTCCCACAGGAACGGGATTATAAAAAATTTCGCGGATATTCCTACAGGAACGGGTTTGGGAAAGGAAACTTAGAAACTACTTGACAGATTTCTATAACCCTTCCACTTCCTGCATTAGGATTGCTACATTATCCCCCTCAATTAGTAATTTAGATTTTATTTCATCCCTTTAATCCCACGGGAACAGAAACGGGAACGAGAACGGGAACCTTAAAGTAACTTGACCGTTTTCAAAAATTCTGTCAGCTCTAGGTTCTAGGATGTTATATTATCCCTCAGTGAATTAGGCTTATATTTCACATATTTCCACCTTAACGGAAGATTCCCACAGGAACGGGGCTGGTTGACAGATTTCAAAAATTCTTTCGGCACTGGGATGTCACATAATCCCTCAGTAACTTAGCGTAGATTTCATCCCAATAATCCCACGGCAACAGAAACAGGAATGAGCACGGGAGCTTTAAAACTACAGGCCCGAGCAACGCCAGACGGCTCAGCTAATGAAATAACAAATAGTAAGATTATTGGATTGTTTGTTTTTGAGAACTCTTTTAATTTTCACTTGGTAAGAATAAAGATTTAAACTTTTTTTAGTTAAAAGTGTTACTTTTGCAATAATCCAAACTTTTTTTTCATATGAAAAGACCGCTCATTGAATATGGGATATAGGTTTCGAAATGAAGTCGAAGTTCTTTGGTTAATATGTAATCAAGAAGAAACGAGTAAAGTAATAAGGACTCGAAGAAAATTTTAATTTTGGCTCAGACCAAATGAGGGTATTGTAAAACCACTTGGTGGTCTCTGTGACCATGTTGAACGGTGCAGATGCTGACACTTTGATGTACTCAAGAAGTGTCACGAGCTTCAGCATCGGGACGGGAACAACAACATTAGTGGGCACTTAGAAAATATTGGACCAATTCCCGAAAATGTTTGAATGATTCATTGCTCCTGAGTATTAAAGACTATATTTCCTTCCCATATTCTTTCGGGAACGGAAACGGTAATGGCGAAATAACCAAGAAACTGGAAAGTACTACAAAAATTCTTTCACTGTTAGAATGGTTTATTGTCCCTGAGCAATCTAAACAATATTTCATCGCCATTTTCCCACAGGAACGGGAACGGGATTAAAATAAAACCACCTACTACCGATTTCAATGCGTATTTCACTTTTACAGTACTGGGCCGATTCCAAAAACTGTGTCATCGTTAGAGTGCTTAACTGCTCCTGAGTAACATAAACTATATTTCATCCCTATTATCCCACTAGAATGGACACTTGGAAACTACTTAACTAAACTTACTTAATTCGATTGACGTAGGGCCTGAGCAACGCCGGGCGGGTCAGCTAGTCTTATATATAAAAATGAATCGCAAAATGTGTTGGTAAGCGCATAACTCAACAACGCCTTGACCAATTTGGCCAATTCTTTTTTTGTTGTGTTTGTTATTGTCAGGAGAAGGTTTTTAGGACATAAAAAATTTAGAAATTGATATTCCCACAGGAACGGGTTTGGGAACGGAAACTTAGAAACTACAAAACAGGTTTCTAAAAAGATTCGAGCATTAGGGGTGCTACATAATCCCCCTCCATCAGTAATTTAGACTATATTTCATACCTATAAACCCACGGGAACAGAAACGGGAACGATTGCCGAAACCTTTAAGTAACTTGACCAATTTAAAAAATTCTTTCAACTCTTGGATGTTACATTCATACTTAAGTTACATAGACTTATGAATGATTCCTGTCAAGGGTTGATCCCCATATTCCGACAGGAACGGGTTTGGGAATGGAAACTTAGAAACTACTGGACAGATTTCTATAACATTTCCTGCATTAGGATTGCTACATTATCCCCCTCCATTAGTAATTTAGACTATATTTCATCCCTATAATCCAGCGATAACAGAAAATTCTTTCAACTCTAGGATGTTACATTATCCCTCAGTGACAATGACTTATAAATGGTCCCCGTCAAGGTTTGATCACCATATTCCCACAGGAACGGGGTTGGAAACGAAAACTTAGAAACTACTAAACAGATTCCTAAAATTCTTTCGGCACTAGGAGTGCTACATTATCCCCCTCCATGAGCAACCTAGCCACGGGAACAGAAACGGGAACGAGAACCGAAAGCTTATTCTTGCTTGACCGATTTCAAAAATTCTTTCATGGCATTATCCCTCAGTCACAATGACTTGTAAATAGTTCCTGTCAAGGTTTGCTCCCCATATTCCCACAGGAACGGGATTATAAAAAATTTCGCGGATATTCCTACAGGAACGGGTTTGGGAAAGGAAACTTAGAAACTACTTGACAGATTTCTATAACCCTTCCACTTCCTGCATTAGGATTGCTACATTATCCCCCTCAATTAGTAATTTAGATTTTATTTCATCCCTTTAATCCCATGGGAACAGAAACGGGAACGAGAACGGGAACCTTAAAGTAACTTGACCGTTTTCAAAAATTCTGTCAGCTCTAGGTTCTAGGATGATATATTATCCCTCAGTGAATTAGGCTTATATTTCACATATTTCCACCTTAACGGAAGATTCCCACAGGAACGGGGCTGGGAACGGAAACTATTGTGGCGACGAGGATGGGATAATTTGTTTTTTTTTTTAAGTAAAGAATACGAAGTACGAACTCATTGTGCAATGGATAAAGCACAATTTGAATTATTTCTAAAGAATCAGAAGGATATTTTAGAAAAGCAACAAGAGTTAATGAGGTCATTTTTGGATGGATCATTCAACAACAGCTTAGGCAATACATCCACAACAATTAAATCCTCTGCAGAGAAGATTATGGAGACATTGGCGAATGGGTTGACCAAATTCATTTATGACCCCTAGAACGGGCTGACATTTTCTGAATGGTTTGGCCGCCATGAAGATGTTTTTAATGTGGATGGAAAGGATTTGGATGATGCATCAAAGGTGAGGTTGCTACTAAGAAAATTGGAGGAGACAACGTACAATCGATATTCCAACCTGATTCTACCAAAAAAACCACGCGACTTGAATTTTACTAATACAGTAGCAAAGTTAACGGAGATATTTTCCCGTAAGACCTCGCTTTTTGCACTCCGTTATAACTGTCTGAAGATGGAAAAGAAATCATGTGACGATTATCAAGCATACGCTGGCATTATTAATAAGAAATGTGAGGATTTTAAGCTCTCATCAATTACGCCGGATACTTTTAAATGCTTGATGTTTGTGTGTGGTCTGACGAGTGCAAGCGAGATGGATATCAGAACAAGGTTGTTGGCGAAGCTGGAGGCAGATGGAAGTTGGAAGTTGACACTTCAAGATTTGGCTACCGAATGCGATCGAATAATTATGTTGAAACACGATGTGGCACTTGTTGAAGGTCGGTCTGAGAACATCACTCAAGTTCAAGCAGTACACCAAGGAAAGTCGAAGGCCAAAACTTCGCCGAAGAGTGCATGCTGGTTTTGTGGTGGCATGCATTATGCTGAGAAATGCTGGTACAAGTCACATAAGTGCACTGATTGCGGACGTGAAGGTCATAAGGAAGGGTTTTGCGAAAGTGGGAACAGGAATAACAAGAAGAAAACACATTTTAAAAATAAAATTTCTAAGCATTCAAAAACTAAATGCGAATCTAAAAGTATATTTTCAGTTTCCAAAGTAGACCATGCAGGCAGGCGGAAATTTATAGGTTTGCAAATAAATGGGAATGAAGTTCAACTGCAGATCGACACCGCCTCGGACATAACCATACTTTCGGTGGACACATGGAAGAGTATAGGAAGTCCAACTTTCCAGCCAACAAAACATTCTTCTAGGAATGCTAGTGGACAGCAATTGCTATTGACTGGAGAATTGCTGTGTCAGGTCGTTTTTAGAGAAAAGAAGTTCGAGGGTATTGCTTATATAACCAGCATTCCGCAGTTAAACATATTGGGAATAGATTGGATTGATGAGTTAAAGTTATTCGACGTTCCCATAAATGCTGTTTGCAATCAAGTAGTAGGTATAGGCAAAGAAACACAGGTTTCACCGGGTGTCATAAACCGAGAAGTGAGCTGAAAACGAAATATGCAAATTTATTCGATGGCTCCATGGGCTTGTGTACAAAGGCAGAAGCAGAGTTGCAGCTGAAACAAGGCGCTGTACCATGTTTCCGTCAAAAGCGACCGGTACCGTTTGCTTCACTTCCACTGATAGATGATGAGATCAAACGTCTTGAGGAACTGGGCGTTGTCAAACGAGTTGATTTTTCACATTGGGCTGCCCCGATTGTAGTTGTGAAAAAAGCAAGCGGCGGGGTGAGAATTTGTGCAGATTTTTCTACAGGGCTGAACGATGCGTTGGAGCCACATCAATTTCCACTACCTTTGCCGGAAGAGATTTTCATTACGCTGCAAGGGGGAAAATACTTCTCTACTATTGATCTGTCTTATGCATATTTACAGGTTAAAGTGAGTGAAGAATCGCAAAAGCTTTTGACAGTCAATACGCATCAAGGACTGTTGCAGTATCAAAGATTACCACTTGGAGTGAAGACTGGGCCAGGTACATTTCAACAGATAACAAGCACAATGTTGTCTGGATTGAATGGTGTTGTAGCATTTATTGATGACATCATCATAGCTGCAGAGTCTATTGAGCAACATAGAGACATTCTTGAGCGTGTTTTGCAGCGTATCCAAGACTGGGGTTTCAAGCTCAACTACAATAAATGCAGATTTTTCCAACCACAGGTGAAGTTTCTGGGGTTTGTGATTGACAAAAACGGTCGAAGGCCTCACCCAAGTCGAATAACAGCGATTACAGACATGCCTGAGCCCAAGGACACTACAGAGGTACGTTCATTTTTGGGTATGATAAATTTTTATGCGCAGTTTATCCCAAATATACGTGAAATACGTGGGCCTATGGATAACCTGCTTAAGAAGGATGTAAAATTTTTCTGGTCGGATAAATGCCGCAGTGCGTTTAACAAGGCTAAAGAAGCACTTCAATCGGAATTACTCCTAATTCACTTCGATCCTGCCAAGGATATCATAATCGCAGCGGACGCATCGAAAGATGGTATTGGCGGCGTTATGCTTCATAAATTTCCGGATGGGTCCAAAAAGCCAGTTATGCATGCTTCAAGAGCCTTGACTAAGACCGAGCAGAATTATAGCCAATCTGAAAAAGAGGCTTTGGCACTGGTGTTTTGTGTGAAGAAGTTTCACAGATGGATTTATGGAAGGAGATTCTTACTGCAGACAGATCATCAACCTCTTCTAACTGTTTTCGGATCTAAGAAGGGGGTTCCAGTTTACACTGCTCATCGATTGCAGAGGTGGGCTCTTAAACTGCTTTTATATGATTTTAAAATTGAATATGTAAACACCTTAAAATTTGGATACGCCGATGCATTATCTCGCCTAATAAATCGTCAAGCTGTTGATAAGGAAGAGGATTTCGTGATCGCAGCAATTCAAATTGAAGATGAAGTCAGTACATTATCCCCCTCCATGAGCAACCTAGCCACGGGAACAGAAACGGGAACGAGAACCGAAAGCTTATTCTTGCTTGACCGATTTCAAAAATTCTTTCATGGCATTATCCCTCAGTCACAATGACTTGTAAATAGTTCCTGTCAAGGTTTGCTCCCCATATTCCCACAGGAACGAGATTATAAAAAATTTCGCGGATATTCCTACAGGAACGGGTTTGGGAAAGGAAACTTAGAAACTACTTGACAGATTTCTATAACCCTTCCACTTCCTGCATTAGGATTGCTACATTATCCCCCTCAATTAGTAATTTAGATTTTATTTCATCCCTTTAATCCCATGGGAACAGAAACGGGAACGAGAACGGGAACCTTAAAGTAACTTGACCGTTTTCAAAAATTCTGTCAGCTCTAGGTTCTAGGATGATATATTATCCCTCAGTGAATTAGGCTTATATTTCACATATTTCCACCTTAACGGAAGATTCCCACAGGAACGGGGCTGGGAACGGAAACTATTGTGGCGACGAGGATGGGATAATTTGTTTTTTTTTTTAAGTAAAGAATACGAAGTACGAACTCATTGTGCAATGGATAAAGCACAATTTGAATTATTTCTAAAGAATCAGAAGGATATTTTAGAAAAGCAACAAGAGTTAATGAGGTCATTTTTGGATGGATCATTCAACAACAGCTTAGGCAATACATCCACAACAATTAAATCCTCTGCAGAGAAGATTATGGAGACATTGGCGAATGGGTTGACCAAATTCATTTATGACCCCTAGAACGGGCTGACATTTTCTGAATGGTTTGGCCGCCATGAAGATGTTTTTAATGTGGATGGAAAGGATTTGGATGATGCATCAAAGGTGAGGTTGCTACTAAGAAAATTGGAGGAGACAACGTACAATCGATATTCCAACCTGATTCTACCAAAAAAACCACGCGACTTGAATTTTACTAATACAGTAGCAAAGTTAACGGAGATATTTTCCCGTAAGACCTCGCTTTTTGCACTCCGTTATAACTGTCTGAAGATGGAAAAGAAATCATGTGACGATTATCAAGCATACGCTGGCATTATTAATAAGAAATGTGAGGATTTTAAGCTCTCATCAATTACGCCGGATACTTTTAAATGCTTGATGTTTGTGTGTGGTCTGACGAGTGCAAGCGAGATGGATATCAGAACAAGGTTGTTGGCGAAGCTGGAGGCAGATGGAAGTTGGAAGTTGACACTTCAAGATTTGGCTACCGAATGCGATCGAATAATTATGTTGAAACACGATGTGGCACTTGTTGAAGGTCGGTCTGAGAACATCACTCAAGTTCAAGCAGTACACCAAGGAAAGTCGAAGGCCAAAACTTCGCCGAAGAGTGCATGCTGGTTTTGTGGTGGCATGCATTATGCTGAGAAATGCTGGTACAAGTCACATAAGTGCACTGATTGCGGACGTGAAGGTCATAAGGAAGGGTTTTGCGAAAGTGGGAACAGGAATAACAAGAAGAAAACACATTTTAAAAATAAAATTTCTAAGCATTCAAAAACTAAATGCGAATCTAAAAGTATATTTTCAGTTTCCAAAGTAGACCATGCAGGCAGGCGGAAATTTATAGGTTTGCAAATAAATGGGAATGAAGTTCAACTGCAGATCGACACCGCCTCGGACATAACCATACTTTCGGTGGACACATGGAAGAGTATAGGAAGTCCAACTTTCCAGCCAACAAAACATTCTTCTAGGAATGCTAGTGGACAGCAATTGCTATTGACTGGAGAATTGCTGTGTCAGGTCGTTTTTAGAGAAAAGAAGTTCGAGGGTATTGCTTATATAACCAGCATTCCGCAGTTAAACATATTGGGAATAGATTGGATTGATGAGTTAAAGTTATTCGACGTTCCCATAAATGCTGTTTGCAATCAAGTAGTAGGTATAGGCAAAGAAACACAGGTTTCACCGGGTGTCATAAACCGAGAAGTGAGCTGAAAACGAAATATGCAAATTTATTCGATGGCTCCATGGGCTTGTGTACAAAGGCAGAAGCAGAGTTGCAGCTGAAACAAGGCGCTGTACCATGTTTCCGTCAAAAGCGACCGGTACCGTTTGCTTCACTTCCACTGATAGATGATGAGATCAAACGTCTTGAGGAACTGGGCGTTGTCAAACGAGTTGATTTTTCACATTGGGCTGCCCCGATTGTAGTTGTGAAAAAAGCAAGCGGCGGGGTGAGAATTTGTGCAGATTTTTCTACAGGGCTGAACGATGCGTTGGAGCCACATCAATTTCCACTACCTTTGCCGGAAGAGATTTTCATTACGCTGCAAGGGGGAAAATACTTCTCTACTATTGATCTGTCTTATGCATATTTACAGGTTAAAGTGAGTGAAGAATCGCAAAAGCTTTTGACAGTCAATACGCATCAAGGACTGTTGCAGTATCAAAGATTACCACTTGGAGTGAAGACTGGGCCAGGTACATTTCAACAGATAACAAGCACAATGTTGTCTGGATTGAATGGTGTTGTACCATTTATTGATGACATCATCATAGCTGCAGAGTCTATTGAGCAACATAGAGACATTCTTGAGCGTGTTTTGCAGCGTATCCAAGACTGGGGTTTCAAGCTCAACTACAATAAATGCAGATTTTTCCAACCACAGGTGAAGTTTCTGGGGTTTGTGATTGACAAAAACGGTCGAAGGCCTCACCCAAGTCGAATAACAGCGATTACAGACATGCCTGAGCCCAAGGACACTACAGAGGTACGTTCATTTTTGGGTATGATAAATTTTTATGCGCAGTTTATCCCAAATATACGTGAAATACGTGGGCCTATGGATAACCTGCTTAAGAAGGATGTAAAATTTTTCTGGTCGGATAAATGCCGCAGTGCGTTTAACAAGGCTAAAGAAGCACTTCAATCGGAATTACTCCTAATTCACTTCGATCCTGCCAAGGATATCATAATCGCAGCGGACGCATCGAAAGATGGTATTGGCGGCGTTATGCTTCATAAATTTCCGGATGGGTCCAAAAAGCCAGTTATGCATGCTTCAAGAGCCTTGACTAAGACCGAGCAGAATTATAGCCAATCTGAAAAAGAGGCTTTGGCACTGGTGTTTTGTGTGAAGAAGTTTCACAGATGGATTTATGGAAGGAGATTCTTACTGCAGACAGATCATCAACCTCTTCTAACTGTTTTCGGATCTAAGAAGGGGGTTCCAGTTTACACTGCTCATCGATTGCAGAGGTGGGCTCTTAAACTGCTTTTATATGATTTTAAAATTGAATATGTAAACACCTTAAAATTTGGATACGCCGATGCATTATCTCGCCTAATAAATCGTCAAGCTGTTGATAAGGAAGAGGATTTCGTGATCGCAGCAATTCAAATTGAAGATGAAGTCAACAAAATTCTATACGATTCTGTCCAAAATTTACCAGTTAAGTTCACTGATCTACAAAGAGAAACGGCAGCTGACCCGATTTTGAAGCAAGTTCGCCAGTTTCTCCTAACTTCATGGCCAAATATTTATACATGATGTAAACCTTAAGTTGTTTTATAATCGCCGAGAAGCTTTGAGCGAAGCAAAAGGTTGTATATTATTACAAAATAAAATTGTAATTCCAATTTCATTGCAGAAGCAAATTCTAAAACAACTGCATACCGGACATCCAGGGATTGTTCGCATGAAGGCGCTCGCTCGCAGTTATGTGTACTGGCCGAATATCGACAAAGACATCATGCAAGTAGTAAAGGAGTGCTATTCGTGTGCAACGGCAGCACCTGCACCAATCAAGGTCCCATTATCTTCCTGGCCGGTGCCGACCAAGCCTTGGTCAAGAATTCATCTTGACTACGCAGGTCCTTTTTAGAATTCCATGTTTCTAATAATTGTGGACTCTTATTCAAAGTGGCCTGAAATTTTTCGAATGCGGTCGACAACAACATCTGCCACTATTTCTGTTCTTCGAGAAGTCTTTGCCATGTTCGGACTCCCCGACATAATTGTGTCAGACAACGGCACGCAGTTTGCGTCTGGAAGTTTTAAGGAGTTTTGTGACAGCGGCGGCATTGAGCACATCCGTACCGCACCATTTCACCCGCAGTCAAATGGACAGGCAGAGAAGTTTGTCGACACATTTAAGCGGACAATGAAGAAGTTAGAAAAGGAGGAGATCACCAGTATGGCTCTACAAACTTTTCTGCAAAGCTATAGGTCAACACCAAATGCACAACTTCTCAACAACATCACACCAGCTGAAGTCATGCTTGGACGAAAGATGAAAATACAGCTTGATTTACTTAAACCATCGGTTGTTGAAGCTGGTCAAAGGAATTACAAGATGGAACAGCAGTTTAATTGTAAACATGGAGTCAAAAGAAAACAATTTCAACCAAATGACTTAGTGTTCGCAAAAAATTACAACAGCAACCAAAATCAGTGGTTACCAGGGGTTATACTTACAAGCATTGGAAAGGTTATGTATGCAGTTCAAGTGGGGAACAAAACTTGGAGACGTCATCTGAATCAATTGAAGTCCAGAAATTCGGTAAATCAGAATCCCAATTCTAACTTTATTTTAAACTTTCAGCAATGCGAGACGCCGGTTTCACAACGCACACCACTCTCAAGAGACGATAGTTTTCCGAGTTCATCAGACAACCCAATTGAATCGACAAGGCAAGAACACCAAGCCAACCTAAGAAGTCCTCCGAAACCTCAATTACACCCAGATGACCAACAAACCAAAAACCTTCGTAATGAGTCCAAGCGTCCAGTGCGAATTCGAGCTCCACCAAAAAGATTTGGATTTCCAGATTTCCATACTTACGTACAGTAATCTTGAGGGGGAGATGTTGAATGCACCCAAAATGCGACACAAAGAACACAGCCACAGCTGTCACTTGCTTAACAGGTGGCAAACGTCATTTGTAGATTCATTCGTCATTCAGCAGCTGAGCAATAAAGTCGTGTTAAGTAAAAAGGTCTTGTTTTAATTATTACATACACAACAGAAACCTAAAAACTACTGGACAGACTTATATATAAAAATGAATCGCAAAATGTGTTGGTAAGCGCATAACTCAACAACGCCTTGACCAATTTGGCCAATTCTTTTTTTGTTGTGTTTGTTATTGTCAGGAGAAGGTTTTTAGGACATAAAAAATTTAGAAATTGATATTCCCACAGGAACGGGTTTGGGAACGGAAACTTAGAAACTACAAAACAGGTTTCTAAAAAGATTCGAGCATTAGGGGTGCTACATAATCCCCCTCCATCAGTAATTTAGACTATATTTCATACCTATAAACCCACGGGAACAGAAACGGGAACGATTGCCGAAACCTTTAAGTAACTTGACCAATTTAAAAAATTCTTTCAACTCTTGGATGTTACATTCATACTTAAGTTACATAGACTTATGAATGATTCCTGTCAAGGGTTGATCCCCATATTCCGACAGGAACGGGTTTGGGAATGGAAACTTAGAAACTACTGGACAGATTTCTATAACATTTCCTGCATTAGGATTGCTACATTATCCCCCTCCATTAGTAATTTAGACTATATTTCATCCCTATAATCCAGCGATAACAGAAAATTCTTTCAACTCTAGGATGTTACATTATCCCTCAGTGACAATGACTTATAAATGGTCCCCGTCAAGGTTTGATCCCCATATTCCCACAGGAACGGGGTTGGAAACGAAAACTTAGAAACTACTAAACAGATTCCTAAAATTCTTTCGGCACTAGGAGTGCTACATTATCCCCCTCCATGAGCAACCTAGCCACGGGAACAGAAACGGGAACGAGAACCGAAAGCTTATTCTTGCTTGACCGATTTCAAAAATTATTTCATGGCATTATCCCTCAGTCACAATGACTTGTAAATAGTTCCTGTCAAGGTTTGTTCCCCATATTCCCACAGGAACGGGATTATAAAAAATTTCGCGGATATTCCTACCGGAACGGGTTTGGGAAAGGAAACTTAGAAACTACTTGACAGATTTCTATAACCCTTCCACTTCCTGCATTAGGATTGCTACATTATCCCCCTCAATTAGTAATTTAGATTTTATTTCATCCCTTTAATCCCACGGGAACAGAAACGGGAACGAGAACGGGAACCTTAAAGTAACTTGACCGTTTTCAAAAATTCTGTCAGCTCTAGGTTCTAGGATGTTATATTATCCCTCAGTGAATTAGGCTTATATTTCACATATTTCCACCTTAACGGAAGATTCCCACAGGAACGGGGCTGGTTGACAGATTTCAAAAATTCTTTCGGCACTGGGATGTCACATAATCCCTCAGTAACTTAGCGTAGATTTCATCCCAATAATCCCACGGCAACAGAAACAGGAATGAGCACGGGAGCTTTAAAACTACAGGCCCGAGCAACGCCAGGCGGCTCAGCTAATGAAATAACAAATAGTAAGATTATTGGATTGTTTGTTTTTGAGAACTCTTTTAATTTTCACTTGGTAAGAATAAAGATTTAAACTTTTTTTAGTTAAAAGTGTTACTTTTGCAATAATCCAAACTTTTTTTTCATATGAAAAGACCGCTCATTGAATATGGGATATAGGTTTCGAAATGAAGTCGAAGTTCTTTGGTTAATATGTAATCAAGAAGAAACGAGTAAAGTAATAAGGACTCGAAGAAAATTTTAATTTTGGCTCAGACCAAATGAGGGTATTGTAAAACCACTTGGTGGTCTCTGTGACCATGTTGAACGGTGCAGATGCTGACACTTTGATGTACTCAAGAAGTGTCACGAGCTTCAGCATCGGGACGGGAACAACAACATTAGTGGGCACTTAGAAAATATTGGACCAATTCCCGAAAATGTTTGAATGATTCATTGCTCCTGAGTATTAAAGACTATATTTCCTTCCCATATTCTTTCGGGAACGGAAACGGTAATGGCGAAATAACCAAGAAACTGGAAAGTACTACAAAAATTCTTTCACTGTTAGAATGGTTTATTGTCCCTGAGCAATCTAAACAATATTTCATCGCCATTTTCCCACAGGAACGGGAACGGGATTAAAAAAAAACCACCTACTACCGATTTCAATGCGTATTTCACTTTTACAGTACTGGGCCGATTCCAAAAACTGTGTCATCGTTAGAGTGCTTAACTGCTCCTGAGTAACATAAACTATATTTCATCCCTATTATCCCACTAGAATGGACACTTGGAAACTACTTAACTAAACTTACTTAATTCGATTGACGTAGGGCCTGAGCAACGCCGGGCGGGTCAGCTAGTAAATAAATAAATAGGGTGGCGCAACAGAGCGAGGAGCCCCTGGGCCTAGCGCCATGGCAATGAATTTACTAACGGAGGACTTGCCAATTCCTCGCGAAAGGCGATACCCGTGGAAAAACATTTTTGCATTTTGCCTCTGCTGGGATTCGAACCTCGAACCTCTGGGTTAGCAGGTGGACATGCTAACCATTACGCCACGGGTACTACACAAATAATCAAAAAACGTTATAAGCATTTTCCTCGTATTTGAATTTAAAGAGGGTATATAAATATTTATAGTAGATAGCTATTCCCGAAGGAACGGAATGAAAAAATGAAAATTCAAGCTCAACATCAGAATCAAGGTTGGTGGATGTGAGTGTGAGTAATTCCTTTCGTCAATCATTCAAAAGCTTTCTCCTCTTTGTTAAACTCAATTCTGCCTAGGTCAAACGTCAAAGTGACGACTGTAAAAGTCCTGGCAATCCTGAATTGGACGTATTTCTTACACAAACAGGTAAACATTTCTTTTCAAGAATGTTATAAAATAAACAATAGGTATTTTATTCTTGACAGGTCAAACAATCCCATCAGAAATAAAAAACAACTTTATTAAAGTGGCTGCCTCGGCTGACTTTGCAGTATAGCGCTTTCTGTCACTTATGTAGATTTTTCAACAATTTGTCAGCAGTTCTGGGCAGTAGCTCACGGCTTGCGGTGCTTGGATGACATTATCCTTGAATGTTAAACATTTTATTTTTTGATAAATATAACTATTGTCTTTAGCAGCTAAGAAATGCTTTCCGGAAAACGCGCTATTCCAAGCACTCAAACAGATTTGCAGCAAGTTTCAATGGAAATAAGAAGTCTCCGGCAGACGTAGGTGCTTTGAACACCTCAGAACACAAGAATTTACCAAACACATGGCACCAACGTCTGGTTGTTCACGGCAGCACAATCAATAAGGATATAAGGCAAAAGTAAAAGATTTTCAGATAACAGCTAGATTTTAAGTTTTTCGATATTTCTGATTTTGCTAGTCGAATCATGTGTTCTTTCACTTTGGATTTTAATTTTGTCGTGTTTTGTTCTACAAAAAGTGTTTAATGGTGGATTTACATGCACTGATAGTACGGATCATGAAAAGGGAAGTAGACACCAGATGTAAATTCATACAGAGCTTAAACATGTTCATCCGCACCAACTGTTGCTTTTGCTTTACTTTCTGGACATTTTGACATTTGTCTCTTTTCACTTCATCCACGTGCTTGAGTGCTGCCACTGCCATCAATTGAACTCAAGAACTCACTTCTTTTTATCAATTTTCTATTTAGAGGCTACCAACTCTGTCCGAACTAACAAAGTCTGTGAAATTAAGAGCTCCTGCGAAAGAAATTTGTTTTTATATTAAAAACCGTTTGTGTTTTACAAGTAAATAGTTTTTATAAAGCCGATCAATCGAAAATCATTTTGCGTAAAAATATTTGGGTGAGTTTCCATTCAAGCCATATTATTAGAAGTCTTATGATGCGTCGATTATCGGCAGTGGCGGATTAAGGCTTATTGCCGCCCTAGGCCCTGTCTGAAACGCCGCCCTTTTTGATCAACAAAATTCTATATGTTTTGAATCACAATTGATATTAAAAAATAGCTTTTATTTTTTACACGACTCATAAGAGAGTGCTCTATTTTTTATTCAAATATAATTATTAAATAATACAAAAAAATGTTTATTAAACTATAGCTAGCATAACAAATGAAAATAACCATTTTTTCAAATTATAATGTATTGCCTAGTTTGTAAATCTCTTCTTCCTGACTTTTGTCCGAGTAAAAGCATCGACTATGTCATCATTATCAACTTCTTGAACTAGTTGAGCTTCATTAGACAATAATTTTAAAGTATTAAGTCTATCTTGTCCCATACTTGCGAGTAAATCAGATTCAACCCTTTTTAAGGTAGAAAAAGATCTTTCTGCTGAAAAATATGTAGCGGGAAAACTCAAAAAAATACTCAGAGCAATGTCTACATTCAGATAAACATCTCGAAGATTTCGAGAATGCATGACATTGTGTATTTCTTGTGCGGAGCGTACATCTTCCGTATTTGCTAGGGATAGGGATACATTTTAACTAATTTATTCGCAAGATTTTTCAGTTCAAGCGTATCTATGTCAGGTTAACTATCAAAAAAACTAAAATTTTCGTAAAGTTTTTTATAAACACTTTTACGTCCGGCCAATTGTACGCTTAAAGTATCGAAAATTCGGTAATTCACATTGGTGCGAACATTTTCGTGACCAGACGAAGGTATTGTTTCATTAACCGTAACTCATCTGCCTGAATTTTTCTAGTTCTCTTGGTTTCATAACGATCATTAACTTTAACTCCATACAGTGCTTTTGCTTTTTCTTCATATTCAGAGTATTGTTAGTCACTCATATCTTGAAGAAATAATGCCAAAGAACCATTAATTTTTACCACAGATGATAAATCCGCATGAGATTCTTGAAGCTTCTTACTTGCAGCACTGAAACGATTTAAAATAACATTATGAACTATGACCGAAAATGCCGTTTCTAGATGCTGTAATTTTCGTTGCAATCATGAAGCTTCAGATCACGTATTTCTTATGGAAATGCCTAACGGTCGTAGACAAGTTTGAGACTTCTACTTTTTAAACGGCACTAGTAAACCTGAAATAATTACTGTGACTCGCTTAGAGACGAAAAACGCTTAGTAGTTCTATACGTTAAAGTCAAACTTTGTCAATACCTGCTACGTGCTCCGCATAGCGCTCTTATTTTTTGTAAACATGTGTAACACACTCACCCCATCAACGGAACTCATTCTCAATCACATACAAAATACTCTCATAGAGTGAGAGTTGTTGCAATGACGATCATAAAGTTAAAAACTTGAATTAAAAATTATTTATTGAAATTTTTTTATTTATACTTATGACTTATGATAATAACACTTTTTATAGATGTTACTATATTACACAGATCACT